>CM062807.1:676927637-678127637 GCA_031772625.1 Pinus tabuliformis
TTTCAACCCCTGATTTGCGCTCCAAAGGGTACTATTTGGCCCAAAAACTATGTTTTCCACTGTGCCAGGTTAGTACCTGTGTTTTGGAATTTTTTCATAATTTTTTTAGATTTGTTGAGAGTGTTGTGTGCAGACTGGGAAGGTTAATTCACCTCTATTTTCAATCTCCCATAGGTTTGGATTCACTTAATTTTTCTCTTTGAGGAAGTAAAAATCCCCCTAGGGTTTAGAGTACACCTCCACATTGTTAGGAAGAGATTGGCTGAGTGAGGAGTCTAAGTTTTCAACATTTTTAGCCACTAATTTTCAGAGACTGATCCATTACTTTTCAGCACTTTTGGATAGGTTTATTTTATCTTTTCTCCCTTTAGAGTTTGGGTTTTCCTTCCCCCCTTAGGATCCCCTTAATCATCCTAGGTTTTAGAGCTTCTCACCTATCATTTGTAGCATTTTTCACCTATGATTTTAGTTGTTTGTCTGCACCATTTACAATAGATTAGTGCCTCTAGATCTCAGTCCCTTCAAAATAGATATTTTAGGAATTTTATGTGTCTTTGAGTAGCTTTTTTTCCCTCTCTTGCTTATTTTTTTTATAGCCTTTGTGGGTGGGGTTTTATGTGCTTGATTGGTTGTTTATTTTCTGTCAATTTCATATTTATTTACAGTATTTTAGCACTTTATTTTCAGCAGCACATGGCATCATAAAACATGCTCAAGTAACTCATCCACTTGACACATTATTTTCACACACTCACCCTAAGAGAATGTGAGCTTGGTTAACACCTTCAAGCCAAGACTTGAAACACTATACCTTAATAACTCAACACACATAGATTAAGCCCACTTGGGCACCAGGGCCAAATAATCTTTGTAGTGTAGGTGTAGGATCGGTGGGATAGGCTTCCAATAACACCCATCGATCACTTTCATTGAGACATAGAAGTTGACATATTAGGGAGCTTAAAATCCTTCACCATCCCACGGTCCAAAGCTGAAGTGCGTTAGAAACCCGATTCAGAGGGGGTTAGGCTAGGTCATCGGGTGAGCGGTTTTCCTCAGGGCTACCCAACCCGTGGCAGGTAATATCATGTGTTTCTTGACTACCAAGAAGCTCAAGACTCAACCACCCTCGTGGGATGAAGGTAACCATAGTGACCAATCCTAGGAAAACACCCCATAGGACTGGTTGTGGGGAAGAAATTGGTTCTCTTCCCTACCTTTCTCTGGATATCTCTACTTGTGGGGATGAGATTTTGTCAAGTAATAAGTTCTTTGGAAGGCCATTTGAAATAGTATGTCTAGAATTTTTTTAGGATTTAGACCACCTATATTCTAGACGTCTTTTTCTTTGATAAGACATGTTTGCTTGTATTAGAGTAACATCATTAATATAGATAGTTTACACTTGGCACCATTGCACTAGATGTGTTCTTGTTGTTTGTTGCTCTTTTATTCCTATTATCACCCTTTAGTTCTTAGAGTCATCATTGTCTTGACATCATTGTGCCCCCTAGGCGTTTGTCATGGAGACTTTGAGGTCTTCACCCTCAGCTCCTTTTAGGACATATAACTCCTCCCCATTGAGTTAGAGTACATCCTCCCAATCCTTCATCGAGTCATCATTCTAATTCTAATTCTACAGATTCTGCCAGTTCCTCCTTTGATTTTGCGTCTTCTCAACCCCATACCACCACCATGTTAGGAAGCAATGTGGGTGTGGGAAACCAAGATGGTAACCCAGGTACCAACCAGGGTAACCCCACCAGTGGAACCTCCACCCATGTGGCCAATCCTCCTCTATTTCTTCCTTTTATGGTTGGTTTAAGTCTCCCCGATTTCATCTATCTCATCAATGATCCTCTTCTCCATGATCCCACCTAGCCATGTATGCCTACCAAATGCCTTTCGGCCATCCCAAAGTTTGAAGGTAATCTTGAAGAATATCCCACTAATCATGTTCTGTCATTTGACATGTGGTGTTCATCAAATTCTATCACTGAAGACTCCATCTATCTTTGTATGTTCCAACACAAACTTACTGGAGTTGTTGCTAAGTTGTTGTTGATCAACCTAGAGCCACTCATTCCACTTTTATGACTCTTGCCAAAGATTTTCTTGCATATTTCCAGCTACCTCTCTGTTATGACACTGGTACCGAACTATTGACGTATTTCCGTCAAACTTCTGCCACTCGCCTATCGGACTATGTTTAGGAATGGTGTAGAAGGAGGAGCATCTGTAGAGCTCTTGAATTCGAAGACTGTGTCTATATGGATTTTTTCCTTAGATAACTTTTGGCCCCCATTTCAAAAGATGTCGCGTCACACTTCCCCCAATCTGAGGAAGATGCGTTCCAAGTAGCATTGAAATTTGAGTTGATCTACGCCAAGTCAGGTTATGTTTACATTGTCATCCCTGATCTACCTCAGCCTCGTGTTGCTAATGCACTGGGGGAATCTCATGCCACGAATGGCATAGTTGGAACCATTTCACACCCTCAACTATATGCTCCACATTTGATGAGTTATGGTTAACCTCAGGGGGGAACTAGTTCCTCTTACATTTATCCCTCCCCTAATCCTCCACATGGAAACTCTTATCCAGGTCCCAGCACACCATATGCATATCCCTATCTGCATCAATAGATTCCAAGGACAATTGTTGCACCACATGTTTATCCCAATTTTACCTCATATCCTTATTATTTGTATGCATCGCTTAGCACTCTAGCCCCTCCATCACCTACGCCCCAACCCCCCATGCCTGCTCCCCTTCTACCAAAACAGCCACCTCCTCCACAAGGTCAAACATATGCTCAGGAGAACGGACCCAATCCCCCCATCCCCAAGAAAAGGAACAAGGGGAAAGGTAACTAGAACCAGCAATATCAAGGTAATCAAGGTATCCAAGGTCCACCACCCAATGCACCTTAAGGACCCTAGCCTAATCCCGCAACACAGCAACAGGGTGAACAACCCAAGCAAAACAAGGGTCTTCATACGAATAAATTTGTGCTTGTTGTAGCATATATGGCCATTAGTGTCCCCTTTTACCTCAGATGCGTCAAGTGTGGGAAACTCAAGCAACTGCTTCTCGGGGACCGCAACCCATTGCTCCTCCTCCCTCTCCTACTTCATCTCAACCGGAAGTGCTTACCAATATTTTTCCTCACCAAGGACATATTTCTACCCAACCTACACCAAGTCATGAAGATTCGCCAATTCCACCAACTGATTACCATGATTATCAAATTATTATGATGAATTCTAATGAGGTCAATACTAGGCAAGTCAACCTTCAGATTTGATCACGCCAATATGAAAAGCCATCCACTAAGTCAGCAACTGAGTCCCAACCCCAAGTTTCCATTGAGCCTCTATCATCATCCAATGGTACCTTACATATTTCTCAACCTAAGGGAAAGGTTATGCCCAAAATCCCCAAAGGTCCATTACGTCAAAACGTTGCTTCTACTAAAGTCGCCCACACCTATAGAATAGTAGATGACTTAGCATAGTCTTCTATTGTCATGTCAAAGTTGGAATTTCTCCAGATGTGCCCATCACAATGTAAAGATCTAATCTCTTCTTTAGGTGTCGTGGATCCCTAGGATGATTATATGATTGTCTTTCATGTTGACAAGTCAGAAAATCATCCCCTACCTTCATCCATTGCATTTAAAATACTAGTCTCCATTAGAAATGCCGTTGTTCAGCGGTGTATCATAGACAAAGGTGCCTCCACCTGTGTGATGGACATTAGTGTTTGGAAGTGACTTGGTTCCCTAGATCTATTGTCGTCCACCATCACTCTCCATGCCTGGGATGGTCATCCTTCAAAGCCCCTTGGCTCATATCGCAACTATCCAATCAAAGTTTCTAAAAATACTTTATCTATTGACATTGAAGTCATTGATGCTCCCTTAGACTATAATATCCTTTTGGGTCGTAGTTATACCTATGTTATGTCAGTTGTCGCATCTGTGGTTCACCGTAAGATGTGCTTTCCCCATAATGGAAATATCATGAGCGTCTATCAATTGACGTACTATGATCCCAAATCCCAAACTTAACCTCAAACCAACATCTCATATGTGACTAGCAATAAGATTGTCTCATCCCTCACCAATGTTTGTCCTAGAGTCTACAAATATTCCACTTTTCTTGGTGCTTATTATGGTTTGCCACCTTATCCTTCTGAGCCTAGCTGATTCAGTGTTTGCATGCTCCAGTCATCACTGGCCACCCACAAACAGTCTAGTATGCCTTCACAGCAACAATAAGCTCCACAACATGTTGTTCCTAACTCAACCCATCCTTCTGGTACTACTCCTCAAGGACCATTTCCTTCAGTTGGTATCTCTCCTAATCCTTTTCCACTCAGAACCATTCTCCCAAGTCTTAACCATCTTGGAGCAATTCCCCTAGGCCATTATCCTTCTATTCAGATACCATTATTATTCCCACCCCTTTGAGTTTATTCTACACCTATCATGGCCACTTTTAGTTGGACTAATATTACCTTGGGGATTTCAGTCTAGTACATTGTTCCTCCCCCAAACACTCCGCCCAATCAACTCAAACCTTACATTGCTTTTACCTCATTCCAACCTGTTGTTCTTACCCCTACCTTTGCTTCAGTTCCAAAAGAACCTACTCATGTTGTGAAAGCATCTAGTGATGGGGGAAAAGCCTAGAAAAAGAGAATCAAAGACAAGAACCACCCCAACAACTCCAACTCCTCATAAGTCGCCAAAGCCTATTCCTCCATGCGCTTTGTGTGATGTTGTTGGCCATGCCACCAATAATTTTCCTAAACTCCCTCATGTCAAGAATGTGGTCTCTAACACCTTCCCTGATTCTAACATTGATGAGGCCCATGTCACCTTACCTAACTCAGCTAAGAAGAAAAAATCATTACACAAAAATCACCCCTATGCTTTGTGTGATAATTATGTCCATTATTCTCATCATTGTCCCCGTCTCAAAGATTTTTGTGATACACTTCAAGTTCTTCGTGAATTAGAGGTCACTCATGGTTACTCTACCTCTCCTCTACCTGTGGATTTTGGTCCCACCCTTGTGCCAAAACAGGAGGTCTCTCAAACACCCATTGTGATCCTTCCCCCTGATGTCAAGATGACGGATAGTACGACTACCATTCTCTGCCTGTCGTCATCCATGAAATTGATGCATTGGAACCCTCTTGATGTCTTCTATTGTTATTTTGTTGAACCTTCTTTGAAAAACACCCCGGTCTCAACATCGATATATATTCTAGCTACTTGTCATATGTCTCCCAACCCTTACAATGCATATGTGAACCTTGTCTCTCATGAAGATGCCTCAAGTAGCTCTTCTTCATCACGTGGTGTCTCTTCCTCCATTACTCCTATATTCCATTTTGATGAAGACATCATGGAAGCCATGACCACCATCGATTATCCTTGGGATGATATGCACCATCGTGCGTACTTCCTTCCGCAGTAAATCCATGACCAATATTTTTTGGAGTTAAAAGGCTCCATCCATGGTGAGGTCAATTGGTTCAATAACCCCTTACTTCGAACCCATGAATTTGAACCACATCCACCTTGTGGCCATTACATTGACACCCAATGTTTGGGTAAGGGGGCATCCACTTTTGAGTGTCCAAGAGAAGAAATACTCCCCAAGCCTCCTAATGCATCTGGTAGTGTCCACTGTAGTACCATTATTCTTCCCCATTTAGAAGAACTTCTAGAGTCTCATATCACTTCATATCACTTTAGGTATGATCCACTTAATCATTCCTCATTCTTACATCAACAACTCAGTCCCTTAGACATTGTTGTTATTCAACCATGGTAGAGGGAATTACTCCCCTAAGGCTTTTTGGGTGAAACCCTAGCAGACTGAAAGTTGTCTATTCAAAGAAACATGCATTCATACAGCCATTACGCTATTGTAAGCAAATACTATGATAAGGGTACGTACCTTCAGTCCTATGTTTGAGAAGGCCTTTAGGGTCCAAACCCTTTTTGGAGTTCCCTTCTTCTCTTTTGTCCTGCAAAACAAACAATTCAAAGAACACAGCAGTACATGGACAAAAACTTATAAAGAAATCATCTTCATGTTATAAAGAAAGGTAGTTAGTTATGAAATCCAAACAACCATTTACATATGAATTCAAAACATGAATATCATTAACATAAAGAAGATTCAATTCGGGAACCAAGACATGTGTTTCTTTTATTATAGACAAATAAAGTACATAAAAAGGAATATGTTCACCTGAGTCACCTTCAGCAGGCTCCAAGCAAAGCTTCCTTCCGGATCCATTCCAGCCTCAAGCCTCTAACAAAACTCCTTCCATGACTCTCTCCATGATGTCATAAATGGTGGATAAACATCAACACACAAGGAAACAAGGGTTTCCTGTACAAAATGGGGGAAGTGCAGAAGGCACAAGGGACTTCAGACCTAGTCAAAGGGAAAATCTCAGCATAATAACCTTTCTCTCTATTCTCCTCTCTCCCTTAGGCCCTCCCTTTGAGGTCTTTTTATACCATCTCCAAAGTAGTTTTTTAGTTAGGAGTTGGTTGGGAACAGTTGGGCCACGGGCACTAACAGGTGATCAGCAGGTAAAACCCACGATCTCCACCCGAAAAGAAGGAATTTTATATTTTTTTAAGTGTTTTAATACATACACGCGGGTTGGATATACACAGACCCACGTACACACGCGTTTAACTCAGGGCAATGTCGCGTATAAGGAATAAAACACTGTTTTTTAAATTTTAGGACCAGGTCTGGAAGGAGGGGTTGCCCTAGGCCATGAGTACAGCATCACAAACCATAAGAGTGAGATTTGGAGCTATAACAGATGCCCCCTAATATATGAGGTTAGAAGGGGTACATGATGGCCGAAATATATTATGCGAGTACATGGAAAGGAAGTCTGTCAAAAACCGAGGAGGACTTCACTAGAATTCAGCCTGCCAAGCCACCAAAGGAGATCAGAAAGAAACACTGTCTGAGGCGGGCATACCCATGCTCAGAAAAAGTAAAGCATGTCCGCATATCAAGTACAAGCGAATCCACTAAGTATACAAGTATAAATGACTGAAAGATACATAATGGACCATCTGATCATAATGAACAAGTACATGTCTGAATATCACATATAAGACTGTCAATGATGCTGAAAGATGCAACGGATCACTGATATCAAAGACTGATCCCAAAAGGTACCAACTGAACATGATGGAATAGGATGGTACTACACTGCAAACTCAGGTGCCAGCATATAGAATGTCGCCACGACTGACTGCAACATATAAAGTGGAGTGGTATCAACTAGCAGCAACAGGAGCAACTGTCAAGTGAACCAATGAATGCTGATACAACCTGAGGTCTTCACCGACCGCCGTGGTACATTTCTACACCATGGGAATAAATGATCTGAAGTCGACCATGTGAGAAATCGTTTGATTACCGGTCATTGATGTATACTGTTAACAAACGCGAGACTACTCACCGATAATGATAATGAGCGTCAAGGTACCCAGTACAATCTAACAAGTGTGAATAGATGTGTTGGAGTCGAACACCTGTAAGAATCTATCGATCAGGAGACAATAATGGTTTCCCACTGTCGATAGCGAAGGATCTGCCACTAATGACTGCAAACCCCAAGGTACTGCCAAATGGACTCTAGATCTTTGCCCCAGAGCAATGAGTCGGAGTCGATAGGGAAAGATCCGGTAGAAGGAAGGCATTAAGGCATCCTCCATCAATCTAGCGCGAGTGTAACCCGTAGGCCAATAATGTGGAAGGAATCGGACGAAAAAAGACGTAGTAACCCAACCGAAGTACGTTTCCGGCGTACACAAGATGTGGCTAGCGCACGGCAGAAACCCTCTGAACCAACCAATAATGAAAGCCGACACAGAGGCGAGGTATCCACCAATAGGGTCAAATGAAAACCAAGGTACTACACGAATCCCAATGTGTGATAATGTAAGCTGATGTCGAACACAAGGGAAACCACTCAGTCAAAGACCCATGATACTGATCGATGCTGAGCACAAGGTGACCTATCAATAATGAAAATAGGGCCAGGGTGCGGCTCTAGGCCTGTCCTCAGAGCAAGGTGTCGTCGTCGATAAGGACAAGACCCGCCAGCAAGAAGTCAATGGGGACCTTCTCAAACCGACACGAGTAAAGGACCAATATCACTGATGTGATGATAGACATGACACTGACAACCAGGGATGGTCGACTGAAAAATGAGTCAAGAGACACCGCAGAGAGGCCGACTCAGGCTAACTTCCCTTGAACAAAAGCATGACTCAATGTGACTGTGTGGCAGCATATGATGACTCTGTATAAGTTCGTCATGCAGGAGGCACGAACGAACCCTCCATATGATTGGAAGAGATAACCAATCGGGGAGAACTGACTCAATAACAAGGTTATGGCGTACCTAAGTCAAACTAAATCCCACCCATGCGGAGGAGACTTTGTTTTGAGTGCTTTGTTCAAGGGCGACACGACTGACTCTAGCTGCCAAAAATAAATGGAAATAATGTCTCGTTCCCGCTCTTTTTGGAATATTTAATTTTTTTGTCTTTTTCTGTTAAGCCGGAAAAAGAATAAAAGAATGCTATGGTACAGTGGAAAGAGCGAGTGTCGGTGAAACAGATGATCTAGTTCCCGGGATAGGAACGTTCCTATGCTCAATGCAGGGAGGTGAAAACTGGTCAGTGACACTCAAAGGTATGCTCCTCCCACGGGTCAAGGTGTGTCAAGTTGCAGAAATCAAAGGTATGCAAGGTTTATTTTGCAGACGTCATGGCCAAAAGTTGGCTTAAACACGAGTCCAAGTGAAGCCGGTTCCAGGCCAAAAGGTGCAAATGGTCAACATGCAATGCAGTAGTACAACTCAACACAAAGGAGCCTCTAGGGTATAGGGCCAGAACAAAGCGGAGAAGCTAAGAGGAATGAGTCTTCAACGCATAAGTCATGGCGGGACTACAGAGGACTCCCGAGCCTACTCAAATCGAAGCAGCATGGGCAACAAATGTCAGTGAGGTGCTAACTAGGATGCCCATGTAAAGGATGGCTCTACCATCCTGTCATGATTTAAAAAATCAGTGAGTGAAGATGGTTTACGAACCATAACACGATGGGATGGACCCTATGGCACATGTATCGGTCAAATGGAGGCTAGTAGGCATAATGCAACGGAAAAATGGTGTCCCTAACCTATATGCCAGTGAGAATACGATACCTGCCATGACGGGTCGGCAGTCATGGAACCGTCTCGAACTGTCGAAAAAACGTCCAAAATGTCCTGAAAAACAAACCAATCTCGACATTCCAAGCTCCCAAGTTAAAAGTCACATGAGGCCAAACAAAATAAAATTTTGAAAAAATTTTACATTTTCAAAACTTATAAAAAGCATTTTGGACTCACCATTTTTACCATTTGAGTTTGAGAGAAAAAGATTTGGAGAAAAAGGAGCAATCTTCCCACAGCCAGATTCAACCGTTCAAATTCATCGAATACCTCCAGGTAACCCTTATACTTAGCTTGCAATTGATTGTGACAAGTTTTAAGATTTATGATTGATGTTTCACCGTTAAACTTTTGTCAAAAATTCGCTCGCGGCGTATACGCGGGTTGGTAATATCGAACCCGCATATACGCGAGCCCTACACGCGACTGTGTGCACAGGGACCCGCGTATACGCCGCGAATCATTTTTAAACAAAAACTAACGGTTTAAAGTCGATTTTTTCTCAGGATGCCTATCATGTGGTGTGAAAGAGAACATGCAGCGGTAGACAATGAAGTTATGAACAGTCTAGAAGCATTAGATGCACTCCAGGGATGCGGTTTGCTTAAATTTTTCAAATTGCCAAATATGAAAGCAAACACACGATTGCTTGAGATGCTCATTGATTATTAGGATGTCGATGAGGAAGTTTTTATGATCGATCAGATGCCGCTCAGGGTAGAAGTGGAGGACATCTATTTTATCACGGGCCTTTCCCGAAGGGGAGAGGTAGTACAGTCCCGGGGCAGGTCACGGAGTGCCCTCTCGATAGAGGACTATGTACAGATATACTGCCCTGGACATCCCAAGAAGGTTGGGAGCCATATTTCCATCACACATGTGGCAAGTTTGTCACTCAGGATAATCTTGTTTACCATGGCTCGGGTGAACGGATCATCCTCTCTGCATCAGGTGTCACGGCAAAACATGAGCGTGGCAGTTGACTGTCTTACTACTGTGTTTGACTGGTGTACTCCTCTTTCGGCCAACATGAAGAGCCAGCTCACTTCTATTAGGAGGGGTCAGACTAAAAACTTTGGTTATGGAAGCATCTTGTGCACTTTCTTCTTCAAGAAGGTTCCCGCACTCCGCCCCAGGGTAGCAGTTTCCATCAGCACCCCACGCAATCCACGCATGGGCCGGTGGGCTGATCTGATGAAACGTCTGGGGGGTGGGGAGGTCCTAAGGACTGCATTTGACGATGACTTCTTCACCTAGTGGTATCATCAGATCATCGTCGTGGACGACTACCCCTATGCTGGATTGGATTTCCGAGGAGATCCTGATTTAGTGTTACCACCCAATGCAGCATGGGGCAAGATCAGTAAGATTTTTTGATTTTATGATTTTTTGGAGTTTTCAAATATAATGATGAAATTTGAAAAATATTTTTTGATGAGATGCAAATGACTGATATGATGATCATGTTCCAGACATTGGGACTGTAGGACCAGATGGATTTCCGCGGCATGGACGGCGTGGCTGAGGAGACGAAGAGGCTGCTGCTGATACGGAACGGACCCTAAACAACGTCCAGCGACACTTGGCGAGACTGAGCTTCCGAGTACCGATGGTCGCCATAGAGGACCTTCCTCCGGATATGCAGCGTCATGTGGTTGGCATGCCACGTGACTGGGTTCGCATCTTTCGGCGCGTGGCCAATGCTATAGTGACATACTTAGACGCTCATCCTGAGCCGAGGCATTAGATATGCCTGACATGATTATGGGCATTTGAGTCCCAATTTTGTATATTTTTTGGACACACATATGTACACTCGAGACGCTTTACGATATATATATATATATATATATATATATATATATATATATACAGTTTGACTTTTTGATGCATGATTTTATTGTGATGAATGATTAATATGCCAGTCTAATGCTTGATTAGCGATAGAATCAGCTAACCAATTATGAGATCTTGGAATATGCAAATAACTAATATAAGTAAATGATCTTTGCAACAACCTCACCCTTAAATACTGGCGATATAAAGATGGATCCCGTACCTGATAAATGTTATTTAATTGAGACACTATCAATTGAGAATCAAGATAAACTACCAACGAGTCGATCCCATGAGAGATTGCCTCAGATAATAAATTAATAATAGCAGTATACTCGGCCATATTATTTGAAGCAGGACCGATGCACACACCTCTTGATATCATCAACTGACCAGTTGGATAATAGAGTACCCAAGCTGCGGAAGCAAGATTCCGAGTGTGCCGACTAGCACCATCGGCGAACCCAAAATAAACCAAATCATCCATCAACACCTGCCAAAGCAGACCAAAAAGTGCTGATATCAGAAAACTCTCGATGATATATGTACAAATATACACAAAATACAAAGAAGCCATTGCCTGATAAACTAAGCAAAGTACTTCTTTAGGTAGAGCCCATTTCGGGGCTCCGCCAGCTTGTTTCCCTCGAAATCAATTAACTCATACGATCCTTTTTCTAAAACTCGCTTAATAATGAAAGGACCGTACCACATAGGCTTAAATTTGCCTGCCCCCAAGGCGTCCTTATCTTGGTCATAGACCAGGACAAGGTCACCTTCAGAAAATACTCGAGGACGGACAGACTTATCATACTGCATTTTAACCCTTTTCTTATGGGCCTCATTCATCGTGGCGGCATCTCGACGCTGCTCATCGAGATGTTCCAAGTGAACTAGGCGCTCCTCGAGACTCAAAGTCTTAGAAAGAAGCTCAACAGCCAACTTCAAAGATGGAATTTCACATTCAACCGGAAAGATAGATTCCATCCCATAAACCAACTGAAAAGGAGTAAAACCAGTAGCCGTTTTGACGGAGGTTCGGTATGCCCAAAGAGCCGAATACAACATAATGTGCCAATTGGATCGATTTTTATCGATTTTCCATTGGAGTATCGTCTTAAGAGTTTTATTGACTGCCTCGACCTGTCCATTGGCCTGAGGATAATAAGGGGACGAATGCTCCTGACGGAAACCTAATTTAAGAGCCAATTCGGACATTAGTTGATTTTGGAAATGACTGCCATGGTCAGTGACAATCTCTCTTGGGATACCGAATCTTGAGATAACTTGATTGAAAAGAAACAAAGCTGTCGTGTCACTATCGTTCTTATAAGTAGGCATGGCCTCAGCCCACTTCATAAAGTAGTCTACAGCCACGATAATGTACTTGTGATGCGCCGATGAAGGCGGATTACAAGTTGTAAAATCAATACCCCACTTAGTAAAGGGACTAACGGTGACAACGGGAAAAAGGGGAGCTGGATGCGCGCGCATCTTGCGAGTAAAAATTTGACACGGGTGACAGCGTTTTACCGCTTCCACACAGTCCTTAAAGAGTGAAGGCCAAAAATAGCAGCACGTAAGATGTACTGGGTTGTAGCAAGCCCTGATAGATGACCGCCACAAGCTCCACTGTGGCAATCATTGAGCACAGACTCTGCTTCCTCTAAGGTTAAACAACGCCGAAGGATTGAATCAATCCCTCGACGGTATAACGTGTCACCAATGATAACATAGTTTTTAGCTAGGTGACGTAATTTGCGACGTTCATCCTTGGAGAAAGTAGAGGGAAACTTCGAAGTCTGGAGATAAAAAATGATATCTCCATACCAAGGGTCGAGTGAAGAGATGAGGAATAAATGTTCGTCGGGAAAACTTTCCTCATAAACAGTATCCTCTTCACAAGGAAGCTCAGAAATTAGCTCCGCGAAAACCATAGATTTTTTGGACTTGGCAGACAAGAACTCGAGATCGAATTCTTGTAAAATGACTATCCATCTATTATATTTGCCCCCAATCACTCGCCTACTGAGGACAAATTGAAATGGATTGACCGCCGCTAAGACAAAAGTTTTGTGAAGCAAGATATAATGGCGGAGCCTCTGGACAGCGTGGACAGCTGCCAAGGCCAACTTCTCAACCGGAGAATAGCGGAGTTCAGGACCTATTAAGCCTCGGCTCAAATAATAAATCACGTGCTCGGCAAGAGCATCGTCTTCCTGAACTAGAACCATACCAATGGTTGATTCTGCTGCAGCGAGATATAAAAGGAAGTCTCTACCATAATCCGGTGGACTCAAAAGCGGGGCAGAGACTAATGCCTTTTTCAAAGCATCAAACGACCGCTACGCAAAGTCGTCCCACACAAATGGAACTCCTTTTCGTAGCAAACGCATGAACCCTTTAGTGATCTCGGCATAGTTTGCTATAAACCGTCTTAAGAAATTAGCCTTCCCTTGAAGACTTTGAAGTTGACGAATTGAGGACAGGGGAGGCAACTGAACTATTGCCTCAACCTTGAAAGGATCAACTCGAATCCCTTCATTGGACACTATGAACCCTAACAACCAACCGGATGTAACCGCGAAAACGCACTTGTTGGGATTCAACCGGATTTTATAAAAACAATAACGTTCAAAAACCAATCGAAGATGACTAGGATGATCAGTTCTCTTTCGAGAACGAGCAGTGAGATCATCCAAGTATGCCTCGATGACATGTTTGATGTCGTGGAAGGCGTATGACATGGCCCGCTAAAAAGTGGCTCCACATTTTTAAGACCAAAGGGCATCTTTCTATATGCAAAGGTACCCCAAGGACATATAAAAGCTGTCTTATGTTGATCTTCAGGACGGATAGAGATTTGATTATAACCTGAAAAACCATCCATGAAAGAAAAAATTTCATTACCCGCACACTCGTCGATAATCTGATCAATGAATGGCGTGGTGTAATTGTCTTTCGGACAAGCCTTGTTTAGGTCCCTAAAATCGATGCATACTCAGATTGTTCCTTGCTTTTTGTTCACAGGGACTGGATTAGAAACCCAATCAGTAAGAGGAACAGGGTATATAAAACCCGCCCTTAGCAGCTTCTCAACCTCTGCTTTGATAGCCGTTGCTTTCCTAGGGTTGACCGGCCGAAGCCTTTGACGAACCGGTTTTGCGTTTTCGTACGTCTTGATCTCATGTTGAACTATAGAAGGATCAATGCCAGGCATTTCCTCATAAGACCAAGCAAATACATCACGATATTCCTTGAATAGGTCGGTGTAAATTTGGATTTCTTCAGGGGAACATTCAATTCCGATGAAGTCGATGACGTTAGGGTCCCTAGAGATGTTTATAGGTATCGTTTTTGAAATTACCGACATATTACCTTCAGCATGAACGTGTGTTGGAGCCAAAGGGTTCGACACCGTACAAACATCACTAGTGAAGAGCTCGGAGAATCTAGATTCTACTTCCTGCAATGGAGGAAGAAAGTATGAACGATGGTGTAAGTCTTCCCAAGGTCGATCTATACCCATCATTACTTCGAGGATTGCTTCTTCAGAAGGTAGAACCGAATCTAAGCAGTCCAAGGCAGAGGTAGAATCAAGGCTCCAAGCCGGGGCCACATGACCATCTAACTCCTCTTCGGAAAAAGGAGTAGAATGGTTGTCTGCAGAGTCTACGATAGACTAATATCTAAGCTCAGCTGCAGATATAGGAAATGCCATTCCATTTACTTGTCCTTCAACTAATGTGGTCGTAGGTGAAGGCAAGGTCCAAGGGTCTGAAAAATAACGAGTTCGGAAGAACTCTTCTCGAGGAGACTCCTTAGATGATGAAATAGCATTAATCTTAGCGAAAGGAGAGGGAAGATAAAATGTACCCATCAATGAGGAATACATCCCTACTCCTAAATTCTCAGTCGGCGGGCGAGGGTTATCCACTAAAGGGACAGTAGAGTCAGAGGTTGCTTGAGGATCAACTGGACAATAGTCCAATTGATCAACCTTAACGATTTTCCCCTCATGAGGAAAGCAAATAACACGAAACAGAGTCGAAACAACGGCATCCATCTCGTATACCCAGTTCCTTCCTAATAGGAGATTATAGTCTAGGTTAGCGTCTATGACCTCTACTTCAATATTGACAACCTTTCCCCCAACACATATAGGAAAGGCCGGGATAATCCCATGCGGCTTGTGAGAATGACCGTCAAATGCAGTCAAGACGGTGGGTGAAGGAATAGCCGAAGGTGATCCAATAGCCTTCCAGCATGACATCGACATGACGCATGTGGAAGCTCCCTCATCTACTACGGTGCGAAAAATATTGATTTTCCGGTATGTAGACTTTATTTGAAAAGCCATATGATGAGGGAGTCACTTTTTGACATTTAACATGTCAAAAGTGAGCACTAAAGAATTAGCTGGATCTACTGCTCCAATCGCGGAGAGTAAAGCGCTTCTCTGAGCTGGACACGACTGGAGAACCTCTAAAGCGGACATGGCGCATGGACTCTGAGCCAGATCCTCCACAATGGAGTAATTCTGGGCGGCCCTAGCATTAGGATTAATCATCGCGCGTTTAGCGGAACCTTTCGGTATCCGTGGTATAGTCTCGACAGGGGGTCGCTCAATATGAAGGTCAGTACTTCCGGAAACAGTCTTGTCCTTGGAAGTTTCGACTTCACCATGAACGTTAGAACCCACCATGAAAACATTTGACGATTTTTCCCCTTCCTGGTTGCCCCCAGCGGAGGTTCCAGGATTTGAATTCGCGCCAGCAAGAAGTTGCTGCCCTTGGGGAAACGGGTTGGTTAACACAGCTTGAGAACTAGAAGTCCCTTGCTGTCCTAACAAGCGCTGAGCATCTTCAATCTTAGGGTAGAGATGAGTTAGATGGTCTCCACTGCACAACTTGCATGGAAACTTGACTTTCTTTCTCGACTCATTTCTACCACCACCAGCATTTTTGCCGGATTTATTTGCATCACGCTTCCCATCCTGGTTCTTTTTCTTACCTCTTCCTTTCTTTTTCCCATTGGAATTTTGATTTCCTTTGGGATTATCAGATTGGACGGCATTTATTGAAGAAGTTTGGGAAGCGGGGGGATTAGACGATGTGACTTGATTGTTAGAAGCAGTTTGCAAGGACAACTGCTTCAATTGATTCAACAAGTTCACGGTAGTTGTGTCTACTGACCCGACGATACCATCCGCGTGCGGACCTGGCTTCGACTTAGCTACATCAACCTTAGATCCAGGAGCATCTGGCAAGTACTTTTGTAAGATCCCAGACTGAGAGTAGATCAATTCTAATTGCTGGGCCCTAAAAATGGCTTGCTCCTCAGAATAGACCCCAGACATGGAGACATCCTTGGAGATCTCGGGTTGTAAAGACTTCAAAAACCACTCGACACGGTACTCCGGAGGGATTTCGGCTTTAATGAGCCTCTTTCTCCATCTCCATTCCTGAATATGGTCAGAAATGTGGGTTGCCTTATCCTGACAAAAAGTGGCCAGAAGTTCAGTTCCGGCATCATAGCGGACAGGCAACTGGAAGTGATTTAAGAAAATATTGGCTAAGTCAGCGAACGATGTAAAGCTGCCCCCTGGCAACTCTATATACCATTTGGCCGCATTACCAGTCAAGGTGCGCTGAAAGAGTCTCAACCTAATCGAGTCATCGATAAGGGAGTTAGATGAGCACCACAAATGGAATGTGGTTACATGGTCTCCTGGGTCTTCACCACTCTTCCCTTCGAATTTTGGAATGTCCGAAGGGAGTTTGGTTGGGACCGGAGGCCAGGCCGGATTGTACCTGATTGGGTCATTTGTTAACTTAGTGAGATCTGGCAAGTTTAACGTTGCCAGAAACGGAAGCCTAGGAGGGCCTTGGGGATTCCACCTAGACTGGGCAGAACTCCCAAAGCTCTGAAAAGATTGTCCTGGAATTTGGGAGGCACCAGACTGCCCGAAGTGACCAGTAGAACCGGCTGAACCAAAAGGAAAGCCTTGTGGTCCAGCAAATTTCGGAGTTTGACCAACTCCGGCCGTATAACCTCCATAACCAGCAAAGTTTCCTCCTAAAGGATTGTAGGGAGTTGATAACCCCTGATACGGATTCCAAGACAAAGTAAGGGGAGGAATACTTTGAAACATGCTAACCGTGGAGTACGGCCTATTCCCTTGTTGGCCGATAAACGAATTCCCAGTTCCCGCACTACTAACCCCAGGGTTATTCCAACCTTGGAAAGGATTGCTGCTTTGTCCTACAGAAGAAAAAGGCATGGATCCTACCGTCGGGTTGGAATGTGGTATATGACCACTTCCGAAAGGAAATCCCTAGAATGAAGCCGATCTGCCCATCATGGACGTACGACACTAAACGAAACCGATGGAATACCCTGTGATTGGGTGCCAAAAGGGAAGAGTCCAGTACCAAAAGCATTGGTTTGGGCATTTCCACTCTTGGACGGAATGGAGGTAGACCCAACTAAATATGTGCTAGCGAATGATCCGAACAAGGAAGTGGAGGGGATGGAAATGGTTCCTCCCCCTTGCACCAATGTTGGTGTTTGCATAGTCGTAGCACTCGTAGAAGCCATGCTTCCAGTAGTGGTCATCGATGGTAAGCGCGTAGCGTAACCTAGACTTGACGGTCTATGCGTCGGAGTCCCAACGTATTGTAATACGTCTGGATGACTAGATGGTAGTGGAGAATTTGGAGCCACTAATGACTCTGAAAGTTCTTCTACCTCTATGTTATTCTCCGCTTGAAAGCGAACTCGAGAAAGGACTGGAGTGTCCCTCTCTTGCTCAGAAGTGTCAGGCCTTGCTTGGCCGCTAATGCCCCCGAGAGGAGGATCAATCCCCGATGCATCAACCGGCGTGGGACGGAACCCACCGGTAGTATTGCCTCTGCGCCTTCTAGGAGAAGGCTCTAAACTTGGTGGCGAGAGACCACGAAGTCTTCGAGACCGTCTTGGAGATCGGTCAGCCACTTTGAATTTTTGTTATGATCTAACTAAAGACTCAAAAAATTGAAAGCTAGGCCAACTAGGAGCACAGAGCACACACTATAAAGTCCCTAAAGATACAGCCAGTCAAACAACTTTCAAGTATTTCCGCTCCGGGTGATTAAGACCGGACACCAAAATACGAGAAAGTAAAATAAGGGGCCTTCCGAAGATAGTCTGGGATGATGAGGGCCCAGTCCTATCAGCGAAGGTATCAGAGGAAGTTACGCTGACCTCCTAACAACAGCCTGTGTCGGTGCAAGCCCCCAAGCTTCGCAAGGGTTCCCTCTAGTAGTACTGTCGAGAGTGATACAACGTCAACCTCAGGTGCCACGAGATTCCCCTCCGCAGCCACCTATGTAGTTCCCTAGGAGAAGCAACTATGGATACCAACTCGTCGCAGAAGCCAGGCGGAACAGTCGTGAGGTAAGTTCGGACAAGTAGGAGAGGGGGTATCTCTCTTCCCTGTCTTCACAGACCCTCGTGCTTAACTCCCAGATCCAGAGCTTTCCTGGTCTTCCTAACGCTATTAGATTTTCTCTCGTTATTCAGACTCCTACGTTTGACGTTTATATGGCCTTGGAGAGTTAACTCTCCACTCGCCTAATCCAAGGCCCTAAAATCCTAGTCTTGTTGGTGTAACTTGACTAAAACAAAAAGTTCTAGTGAATTTTAGTTAGCGCTTGATTTTATTAGGCTGTTCTTTAAGTCACAAGGTAACGGAAGTGAAACTAGTGGTGTTTTTTTTATGCAAAAGAAATTAATAAAAACTTAACTACATGCGCATGCACTTTTTCGTTTTTTCAATGAAGAGCAATTTCTATTGGGTTCAGAGGTACTTCTAATAAAACAAATTTTCTTTTCTTTTCGTTAATGCACACTTCACACTCACAAAAGCTAACAAAGCTATGTATGCCTAAAAGGGGATGCAAATTTATCCTGATGCAACAACTATATGTGGATGCAAGATTCAAAACTACTCTAAAAACAAAAATGAAAGTTGCTTGCTTATCAAACTTTATCTTGCCACTTATAATGCCTAGATGGAATATGAAATGTTACCATTCATTTCGTCTAAACACTAAAAACAAGTTCTAAGACAAACATAAAGCACTTTCACTTCACTAAAAGGAAATCAAATGAAAAGCAAGTTCAAGAAAGAAAAACTAAGATTCTCAAAAGATTTTCTTCAAAGCAACAAACAAAAAGTCTTTTCAAAAATTGCTCTCAACAACACTGAAACTTGTGATTGAAGAATAGGCAATTAAACACTTTTGCGAATCAACACCGCTTAATGGATGAAAACCCAACAAAAATAAATGTGTTTGAAATCGCTCTTAACAATCAAAAGCAGCAATGAAAACCTTGGCAATGAAAACCAAAAAGATCAAAAAGACAAATTCCAAGAAAGTGTCAAACAACAACTTTCATGAAACAAAGAAGCAAGTGGTCACAAAAAGCGATTTTTCCAAGCAAACAAAAAGTCACCAAAAGCAAGATTAACACAAAGATTGAATACAATCTTCCTACCCTGATGAAAACAGAGCAGCCAAGATTCCTAGCAAGAAATCTTGCGTGCTTTAGCCAAGAACGATGACGCTTGCAATCAGCAAAAACAAGACCAACACTCCTTATACTCAGAGAGAATTCAGAACGAGATGCTTGGTGTAAAACAAATAACTGATACTGGAAAATGACTGTTTCAGACTGACTCAAACCACCAGACAAACCTTTAGAGGCCAAAAAGATTTACAAATCTTGAAAATTAGAATATATACGCGACTGTACTGTAGTACAGATTGCGTGTATACGCGACTGTGTTTGAGGAAACCTGCGTATACGCAGGTTCACTCAAAGAAACAAGCGTATATACGCCTCTGTATCTAAGAAAAACAACGTATATGAAAAGCTTCAAGAAAAATAAAAAAGACAAACTGAAGAAACTGGCAAAGCTTAAAGTTCAAAAACAGACCAGACAGTAACAACAAGCAGACAAGGCAGTTGAGCCCTGATTGGCTTGAAAAACACCCAAACTAGGAACAACAAGAGTGTTGTCCCCAATGGAGTCGCCAATTCTGGTAGAGGGAATTACTCCCCTAGGGCTTTTTGGGTGAAACCCTAGCAGACTGAAAGTTGTCTATTCAAAGAAACATGCATTCATACAGCCATTACGCTATTGTAAGCAAATACTATGATAAGGGTACGTACCTTCGGTCCTACGTTTGAGAAGGCCTTTAGGGTCCAAACCATTTTTGGAGTTCCCTTCTTCTCTTTTGTCCTGCAAAACAAACAATTCAAAGAACACAGCAGTACATGGACAAAAACTTATAAAGAAATCATCTTCATGTTATAAAGAAAGGTAGTTAGTTATGAAATCCAAACAACCATTTACACATGAATTCAAAACATGAATATCATTAACATAAATAAGATTCAATTCGGGAACCAAGACATGTGTTTCTTTTATTATAGACAAATAAAGTACATAAAAAGGAATATGTTCACCTGAGTCACCTTCAGCAGGCTCCAAGCAAAGCTTCCTTCCGGATCCATTCCAGCCTCAAGCCTCTAACAAAACTCCTTCCATGACTCTCTCCATGATGTCATAAATGGTGGATAAACATCAACACACAAGGAAACAAGGGTTTCCTGTACAAAATGGGGGAAGTGCAGAAGGCACAAGGGACTTCAGACCTGGTCAAAGGGAAAATCTCAGCATAATAACCTTTCTCTCTATTCTCCTCTCTCCCTTAGGCCCTCCCTTTGAGGTCTTTTTATACCATCTCCAAAGTAGTTTTTTAGTTAGGAGTTGGTTGGGAACAGTTGGGCCATGGGCACTAACAGGTGATCAGCAGGTAAAACCCGCGATCTCCGCCCGAAAAGAAGGAATTTTATATTTTTTTAAGTGTTTTAATACATACATGCGGGTTGGATATACACAAACCCGCGTATACACGCATTTAACTTAGGGCAATGTCGCGTATAAGGAATAAAACACCATTTTTTAAATTTTAGGACCAGGTCTGGAAGGAGGGGTTGCCCTAGGCCATGAGTACAGGTCATTATAACCAAAGCCACTCTTTGTTATGGTGACACCATGTATGTGAACCCAGGAATTTATTCCATTTGACTTATATATGAATTTCCAAACGAGATTGGTAATCCACCACTTCCTTTCTCTAAATGTATCTATCCACTCTTCCAATAAGAATACATACATAACATAAAAAAATGGCGAATCATATCATAAAATTGTGTGTGGAGTCCACTACTCCAAATACATATTCATGTTTATAATAGACTCCATCTATCCATACAAAACTATGGGGCACCTATGCCCCTACATATCCTCCTTATCCTCTATAGGATCTTATGCCAGTAGGGTTGAATGATTGAATCCATTATTCGAGCACTTGGAACACAATGGTACCCCACCAATTTATCCAACTCGAGGGCATCATTCCCACCTTATTAGTCCCCTCCATCATCATATGTTGGGGGGTAGTATCCCATGCTTGGGGGCATGAGGACCCCTAGCTGCATTCTCACTTAATCAATATAAGTCTCAGCCTAGACCCCAATGATCTAGGTATGGTTTATTATCCTTCCATTCCTTGGATAAGTTTTCCTACCGACCTCTCCGATGAGCCATACTCACATTGCATATTGTAGATGATTGATACCATATTTTCAAATATTCTACCCTATGTGATGCCACACTTCCCACCCAGTCCCCATGTTTGACTTGGTGGGTGGGGATGATCCTAGACCTTCTCTAGTAGTTCATTCTCATTTTCCTCTTCCCTTAATTCTTCAACACGAACCATCCTTCCAAGAAGCATTAAGGCCATTTTTACACAAGTCAGGCCATTTACCTTAAAGTCATAGATCCAAGTTCTGATGGTCGATTTGTCTGCTATGACCTCCATAGATTTAGGGCCTTCTCTTCCTCTCCAAATTCTCCAATAACTCACTATGCAAATGAATTTGATTTGGGGGAAAATTTTCTTTTTATAGGGAAAACCCTAGTTTTTATGTCACCCATTGTGAAAAAAAATTAGCTTTGATTGACGAACCTCTAGCACCATTGGAAAGATCTCACTGAGTTCTATAATGGGTATTCCTTTGTTTTTGGTAATTTGACACTTCACTAGGAAGTCATTTTTTCCATGAGGTCTCACTTTGCCACCTATTAAAATCGAATTTATTCATTTAATCCAATCTTATTTTGGTACCACTTTACCTTTGTATTGTTTGACTAACGTGTTGATTTTCATCATGATTAACCATTATTTACTCATGTTTTTATGGTCCCCTTCGGGCCCGTGGCAGCATCATCGAGTCACCCTTGTTCAAAGCATCCGAGATGAGTCACCCTTTTATCTATGGAGTTTGTTTTGATTCCCTGTGAGTCCAGTTATAGTGTTCCATACATATTTGTGTTGCATCCATTCCATTATATTCATATTTGGCCTCTAGCTCTACTACTTTATCTTTGTTGAACCCCCGTTTAAGTCATGGACCATTGTTGCCTTTGTGGGCCCTGACCCAGGTTCAGCGTTAGTTAGCCAAAAAAATCCCTACACTACTGGCCCTTTCGACATCAGCCCACGGAGCACGGACCGAAGTCTCACCCGAAGTAGTATGGGGGGATGTTGGAACCAAGTTTCCATACCTTGAGATGGTCATGATATCGTTTTATACCCTCTGCCCTTAATTTTGCGCAGGTCGCTAAGTCTTAGGACTTTGTCAGCCTACCCTTTATTCTGCCCTTTAGTACCTCTACAAAGGTGTACGATTGACCTTCGTGCAGCCCTAACCCTTGGTCCAGGTGCTTTCACGCAGCTATGAAAATGTATTGTATAGGTTCCTAAATTATCTCAAGTGTTTTACTTATCTTACTAATCGATCACAGTTAGCGCCACGTAAACTAATATCCTTATTCATGTTCAATTAACCAATACAATCACTTATATTCACGCATCAAATAAACATTATAAATTAACCCAAAATGCAATATAATCGGATGCATTAACAGGAACTAAATACACAGTAATTGCATAATACTTCTCTTTATTGATATCTTTCAGTTTAATACAGACTCTATCTACCCTACACACACAGTTACAGGGGTCCACGCACTCAGCTGCGGACTTCCACCCTAGGCCTCTGTGCACTCAACTGCAGAGCCTCTACCTATGCTAAGACCCAAGAACACTTAGACTTCTCTACTCTACTTCGCTACTTCTTTTCTTCCTTTTTCTTTTTCTATCTAGAGCTTACTCACTTAGCTCCATTTTATATAATCCCATGGTCCGTAGACCATGGGTGGATCTCTACAGCCGAATTTACACTTTACAAAATAAGGGCAAACAACCCTTTATGACTCTTGACACCTTCGTGCTCTGCGACCACAAAATGCGAACACTTTATAACTTTATTACCTAATTGTCCCAAAAATGGGCTTTTAGCCCCAAAACTGCCCTTGGAGGAACCCGTTCCCAAAAACCATCCCCTTCAGATTCAAGTCAGTCGCTGCGAGGTCAACCATAGCTATTATGCTCTGAAAATGGAAATCGTGAGTCAACCACTCATGATCTGAAATGATCATAAACTAAAACTGATGTAGAAGTGATTAGCCATTTATGATTTGAATGTTAACTGAAAGTGCGGAAATCGAGGAAACTTGCTTGAAAAGAAGACTTTACGAAAGCTTATTAAATACAATTAGGATGCATAATAAATGAAGCAATATATTGTAAAAACACAGTTATACTAGACAGCGAGATTGATGACGGATTTCGTCCCTGATGGACTACGTCTCCGAGTCGGCTTTCAAGATGGGCGACCATTTTTATTAGGAACGAAAAGAAGGATTTGATTACATAGTGATTCTATCATACTGAACCTGCACATAAGAAATTATGACCTCTATAACTAGGAAGCTCTCTAAACCAGCTTTCCAATGCTTCTTAAGCTTTCCAAAACCGACTCCAGGTGCCCAAGATATGATCAAAACACCAACCGCCTCTCTATCTCAGCCTCTGAATGACAAGCTCCAAAAACACTCAAAATCCTCACTAACTCTTCAGAAGTCTACAAATGTACATTTATACAGTGATTAGATGCATCATAAGCACTGTGGCTAACTTGGGAATGCATCAACTGACTTGAAGGTACAGTTTAGGGTTTTAGGATAAGTTTTAGGTGTTTCACATAATGACATTACAAGTTTATTTTAAAAAATATGAATAAAAACCCAAAATAAATGTTATAATAGCCCGAGGACTGTTAGCGGTTAGCTAACTGGGTGGAGGGGCTCTAACAGCTCATGTGCACAGGCATTAGAACCGTGGTTAACTCACTGATGGTTTCGCTGCAGCTGACGATGCTCCAGCAATTCTGATTTACATAATTGGAATCTGTTCACATGTGGTGTTACTCCACAGTGGTGAGAGGTGGCAGCTAGGGACTGCAGTCTATGTTAACCCTGGCGGCTTAACACATTCCACTCACATGCGGACTGTCACAGTCATCTCCCCACGCAGTTAAAGGCTCGCGGCTAAGTCACATATGTTCACATGTTGTTGTCTAACCCTGCGGTCTCTCTCGTGGTTAGCTCTGTTCACATGCCGAGGCATACTCTGCTGCGGTTAGAACAAAACGATGGATTGTTTAACAATTATTTAACCATGACAGTCATTCTTTACAGTGTTCACATGTCTCCGACACGGTTAGTCTACCCGCATGGTTTAGACAGTGTTATAGCTTTGTTTGTAATGTTTTCCAATGTATTTAGGCCGAGAGTTTAATGAGGTTAGAACTTAGGCTTTTAGGGCTAGGTTTAACATAGTTTGAATACATGTTTTAATACAATATCATGTATATTTTTGGGACTAGGGTTTAGGCCTTAGCATTAGGTTTTATAATGTTTTTTAATACATTTTCAATGCATTAGGGTTTATGACTTAGGAGATAGGTTTGATAGTATTATGTGTTATAGATGTAGATTAGGGTTCAATACATGAAGTTGATTAACCCATTTACAATCTATCATCACTAAGCGACATTAGCGACATTTGTCGCATTGCGACAAACTTGTCGCATCAACACCTGTGAGGCGAATGACAAGACACATGTCTTCGACCAATCCTGGCAGAATTGTTGATGAAAACAAGTCGACAACCAGGTACAAACCAATATCAACTGAATGCCATAACCATAACATTACCTGAACAACCCGATCCATAACCAATATTGTCGAAGATGGACTGAATTGACGACAACACTTGAACACCTATGCAATTGAATCAACGGAATCCTCTTAGACCATTACTCTTCACTTGAAAGCTTTTGGACCACAAAAGTTTGACTAAACAAATAGTCGATGAGGGTAGAACTCCCTCTCTTTCCACCTTGACCTGACGATGTACCAATACATTCGATCAATCACCTGCAAGTGATGACCTTGGTGATGTTGACAATGGCACTTTTCGAGTCGGTGACCTATTTCATCCATCCGCAGTATACGCAACTTGCGATGATGGGAAAACAACCTGTTATCAACATGACAATTGATTTCTTTCCATGAAGAACCATGAGTTAGTGATTCATAATCTTTGAAAACAGTCTCTACTAGATGTTGTTTAATACCATCAACATTTATAAACAATCTATTTTGCGGAATAATAGATATAATCAAAGATACTCTTGACATCAAACTAGCTATACTTTCCTGATTCCTGATTACTAAGTGAACTTGCTGCAATGAACCTATCTAACTGTAAGGTGAAATTTGCTGCAACTTAGTTTGATTCTGAAAGTATTGAATCAGTTGTTGATTTGTTTGAATCACTTTTTCTTCATTCATTAAATGATGTTTCCATTTATTAGCACTTCCCCTTATGCATAAGTTTCCCTTAAACGCTTTGATACTGCTTTAGAAAAGGCTTGGATATGAAAACAAATAGGTTTCCTCTCCACATTAAAAGAGGTTTCCAAACCGTTTGAAACATGAACTAGCGACACAATACAAGAGAAATTGAACATTGACTTTCACCAATACTGACCTGTATCATTGCAACTGTTAAGTTCCAAACTTAAACTGAATTGATTCATTTTAACATTAGGAAGAGGAGCTTTAGGCACAAACTCTAATTCATGTTGTAATCCATGCTTAGGAATAAGATGTTTGGTTTTACATAGAACGGAACAAGTTTCTATCTCTTTAATCAAACCATCTTTAAGCTGAGTTGCATAACTTAAACAAGAATCACGTTGATTGTTATGTTGATCCTTTACACACATGATTATAAACCTCTTGTTTGAACTTATTAATCGCTTCATCTGATTAACATTAACTAAATTCAAGTGATTTTTTTTTTGATGTTCCCTGACAATAAATTCAACCCCGTCTTTCTTAAGGTGATATTTATGTTCTCTCTTGTAAAATACTGCATCACGATCATAAAGATAAGGACTTCCTAAGACAACTCCACATATGTCTACTGGAACCACATCTAATTCCACTTCATCAATGTAATTAGTTGTAATGGAAAATCTTAATTGAAACTATTTGGTGACTTTTATCTAAGTTGATTTATTTAGACATCCTAATGGGTAAAGTCTTGGATGATTCTATGTTTCCAAACCCAAACTTTTAACTAAATATTCAGAGATTAAATTCACTTGTGATCCACTGTCAAACATTGTATCTATCTTTGTATGCATAGAAGTTATCCTTATGTTAAACAATTCAACTCCTTTATCCTTATGTGAAGGATTTATGTTTGATGAAAATGCAATAGTTTTCGAACTTGAACCAGTCTCAGAAGTTTTACTTGTCGTAACCATGGTAGTTATCCTCCTTTCACCACCTGAATCTAAACCTAGATCCTTCTGGACTGCTGCAATGACCTTCTTTTCATCCTTCTCCTTAAGGAACTTTTTGGGCTTAAGTTTTGGATGAAGTTTCCAACACTTAGATTCATCATGACCGATTCTCTAGAAATGAGAACAAGTAGGTATTTCCTTCTGAATGATCATTGATTTCTTTCTCTTCAAATTGTTCTTCCCCTTACTGTCACTGGAATCTTTGGTTTCCAAATCTTTGGATGACTGTGATGAAAATTTGAATGGTCTACCACCTGATTCAATATGTATGGCCTGAACACACACTTCATCAAAATCATAAGGATTAAACATCAATAAAGTATGCTGCAAATATGAATGTAAACTATCAATGTATTTTAACAAAGTTTCACGTGTATCCAATGAAATACCAAGAGCCAATGCTTTCTTTCTGAACTCCTGGGTAAACTCCTGAACACTCTGCCCTTTACCTTTCCTCAGATGTTTCCAATCAATAACAGCTTGTTGCATGTATCCTAAAGGATAGAATTGTTTCCTAAGAGCTTTTAAAAACTTAGACCATGACAAGATGACTTTTCCTTTACGCTTTACATCTATCTGAGTTTTACTTTCCCACCAGATTAAAGTTGTTCCGCCTATTCTAAGTGTAGCTAACTAAATTTTAATTTTATCGTTAGAAATTTTATGAATGCGACAATATACTTCTAACTGCTTAATCCAATTATCTAGCCTTTCAAGATTCATTTCGCCATCATAAAAAGGTAACTCAAATTTCACATCAAGTTTCAAAAGAGATGTTTTCTTAGATTTCTTTTCTGTTTTAGATTATGCACTGGAATAATAAGAAGAAGAATATTATGATGGGGATGATGGAGGTGAAGGTGGTTTATCATTATTCCCTTTACCTTTGTCCTTCTTCGATGCCTTTGAAGAAGAAGTTGCGTCTCTCGCCTTCTTGTCTTCGTACAATTCTCACAACATCTGCTGCATAGTCAAGAATGCTTGCTGAAATTGTTCTTCACTCAGCTTAGTTTTAGTGTTTTCACCTGCATTAGATCCTGACATGGTCGATTTATGATCGACTCGTTGCTTTCCAATCTCTAGATCGATCTGCTCAAGGATTCCTTCTCCTCATTGCGACTTTGACCTGGTTAACATTCAATGGAAAATTCTACAAATGAAGCCTGCTCTGATACCAGATTATATGATATGAAATTATCATAAACTAAAATTGATGTAGAAGTGATTAGCCATTTATGATTTTGAATGTTAACTGAAAGTGCGGAAAACGAGGAAAATTGCTTGAAAAGAAGACTTTACGACAACTGATTAAACATAATTAGGATGCATAAGAAATGAAGAAATATACTGTAAAAACATATTTATACCAGAAGTGAGATTGATGATGGAATTCGTCCCTGATGGACTACGTCTCTGGGTCCGCTTTCAAGATGGGCGACCGTTTTTATTACGAATGAAAATAAGGAGTTGATTACACAGTGATTCTGTCATACTGAACTTGCACACGAGCAATTCTGACCTTTGTAACTACGAAGCTCTCTGAACCAACTTTCCAAATCTTCTTACAGTTTCCAAAACCATCTCCAGATTCCCAAGGTATGATCAAAACACTGACCACATCCCTGTCTCAGCCTCTGAATGACAAGCTCCAAAAACACTCAAAATCCTCACTAACTCTTCAGAAGTTTGCAAATGTACATTTATACAGTGATTAGATGCATCATAACCATTGTGGCTAACTTGGGAATGCATCAAATGACTTGAAGGTACAGTTTAGGGTTTTAGGATAAGTATTAGGTGTGTCACATAGTGACATTACAAGTTTGTTTTAACAAATATGAATAAAAACCAAAAATAAACCTTATAATAGCCCGAGGAATGTTAACAGTTAGCTAACCGGGCGGAGGCGTGCTAACAGCGCATGTGCATAGGCATTAGAACTGCGGTTAACTCACTGATGGTTTTGCTGCAGCTGACAGTGCTCTGGAAGTTCTGGTTTACATAACTGGAATCTATTCACATGTGGTGTTACTCCACGACATTGAGAGGTGGCGGTTAGGGACTACAGTCTATGCTAACCCTGGCGGCTTAACACATTCCGCTCACATTCTGACTGTCACAGTCATCTCCTCGCGCAGTTAAAGGCCCACGATTAACTCACATTTGTTCACATGTTGTTGTCTACCCCTACGGTCTCCGTCGTGGTTAGACTCCGTGGTTAGGATTGCGTGGCTAAGCTCTGTTCACATGCCGAGGCATACTCTGCTACCGTTAGAATAGAATGGTGGATTGTTTAACAATGATTTAACCCCGATGGTCATTCTTTACAGTGTTCACATGTCCTCCGACACGGTTAGTCTACCCGCACGGTTTAGACAGTGTTATAGCTTTGTTTGTAATTTTTTCCAATGTATTTAGGCCGAGAGTTTAATGAGGTTAGAACTTAGGATTTTAGGGCTAGGCTTAACATAGTTTGAATACATGTTTTAATATAATATCACGTATAATTTTGGGACTAGGGTTTAGGCCTTAGCATTAGGTTTTATAATGTTTTTTAATACATTTTCAATGCATTAGGGTTTATGACTTAGGAGATAGGTTTGATAGTATTAGGTGTTATAGATGTAGATTAGTGTTCAATACATGAAGTTGATCGACCCATTTACAATCTATCGTCACTTAGCGACATTAGCAACAATTGTCGCATGATGACAAAATTGTCGACATCAACACCTGCGAGGCGAACCACAAGACACATGTCGTCAACCAATCTTGGCAGAACTGTCGATGAACACAAGTCGACAGCGAGGTACAAACCCATATCAACTGAATGCCATAAAACCATAAAATTACCTAAACAACCTGATCCATAACCAATACTGTCGAAGATGGACTGAATTGACGATGACACTTGAACACTTGTGCAATTGAATCAACAAAATCCTCCTGGATCAACTCATCTTGTTTCCTTCCATCATCATCCTATTGACATCACTCACTTTACTATGATACATTGTGCCTTTTTAATCTATTCCTTATTGCCTTAACTCTGGTGAGCCCTCTTTTGTTGACTTCATCACATTTATTCCAGAAGTGTGGTCTAGAGGGCGGTGTACCTTGGTTCCAGTTTTCATCTTTGTTCAGTGCCTCGGATCAAGAAAAGGAAATCACCATTTCCCTTTGACTTGGTTGTTTCTCATGGGCTAGACACCAGCTCCTTATCGCACAATTGAGATTCGTACACTTGACGGTTCGATGATCCAAACGATTGTGCCAGTGATTCTTTGGTGTATGTGCGATGTTCTAGACCTCATGAGGGGGTGTCCCTTCAGGTAGTCCCCCACATGTTCGGATTCCCACATGCCCGGAGGTCTGCCGATGTTGATCGAACCTCAAATGCAATTCCACAGATGTGATGGGTTTGGTTTCCTCTGCTTGCGGCACCCACAGCATGCATGTCTCCTTCAAATGATCCATTCAGATCTTCAAATCCCTTTCCTATCCAGCAGGGATTCTTTGGTTGTGATGTCCCTTCACCATGTCAGCCTGAGGGGCATTATGTCTCATGTACTTAGATGTTATTGTATTTAGTCCTGGCCTATGTCTTTCCAGATGCATTATGTATACGGGATCCATTGTATTATTTTTTGGCCATTGATGCCAGCATGTCATGTATCATGTACTTTGTAGCTCAGTTCCACATTGATGGGGCCACCATTATTGTTTGTACGTAGTTATCTCAACGGGTATGGGTATGTCTCCCCTGCCTCATTTGAGATCATGTACTCCAACATGAAATGACACTTCTATCAGTTTAGTAGGTCTCACCCCCTCCATTTTTGTTTGTCATTGCATTGCTACAGTTATATCTCTCTCTCTTTGACTCCCCTTTGGTGTCTCATGGAAGTGTAACCTACAACGTATTATGGTCATAGGATTTGCTCCTAACACTCATACGTTGGGGGGAATCTGTTATCACCAAAAATTGATTACCTAGCCATTTCTAACTAGGCGGATCGAAATACACCATGTAGGATTAAGTTTACCATAGTAAAATTACTTTCACCATGGGAAATAATTTAGTAAACCATTTTATTAAAAAAAAATTGATTAAAAACTAAAACCCCATGAGAATAATTAGATAAATCATTATTTATTTAATTTTCTCTAGAAATAACATTTGACTAAATCCCCTAGGAATAATTGAATAAATCACTATTTATTTATTATTCCTTATTTCTATTATTTTAATACTTGTTAAATCACTATTTAATAATTATTTCAATTTCACACCATTCTTAATCCTCACGAAATAATTAATAAATCATTTTATCTGGTAATTATTTCTAAATAAATGTGTTTGACCATTTTGAATATATTTTCCCTCTCCAAAAAATATAATAAATTATTACTAATGGTTAGATCTTGATTTGGTCAATATTATTTTATTATTCTCCATTTTCGAGATTAACTCAATACTTTGTTATAAATAGGAGGGTTTTTCATTCATTCTTCACCATGATCATTATCATCGTCACCATTATTGTCTCTTTTCTTTTGAGCTCCCATTTGAGTTCTTCATATTGTTTTGGGTTTTTCACACATTGAGAGAGAAGATCGATTACTGAATCATCAAGGATATTAAAGGACCCATCCCACGGAGGAGGATTTGTAGACCCTTTTTGTAGATCTCCTTCATAATGTGTTATCAATAAAGAATGTATTCAATTAAATTCCTTCCATTTGATTTATTGCATTGGATATATTTATTGTTGTTTGCTATTCTAGATCGTATATGTTTTTCTCACAGTTTTTCACTTTTTATTGCAGATCTGAATCGTAAGCAACCATAAATTGTTATTAGGGTCACTTGTCACCTAGTGACTTAAGTGAAGTGTTTTTGGTACACCTTCCAATAAATTTCACACTAACAATTACATTCACAGATGCACCCGAATCGACTAAGAAATTATGGACATTGTACTTGGAAATTTCAAACATTAACAAAAATGGGGGGCATAGAATGTTAGATTATAATGTTACGACATTAACCATAGATTCAAGGGACCCAGAATACTTACCAGACACCTTCTGAGAGGGAGAAGCTTTGTCACCTGGCGAAGGTTGTGAGAAGGCTTGGACTAGAAATTCATGTTGGTCTGCTATCTTTGCGATCTCAAAGATGGAAATATTATCTTGAGCTCTCTTCAAATATTCAACTATGTTATACTCAATTGTCTCACCTTTAGCAAGTAGTGTTGAAGTGTATAGAGGAGTGGATTTGTTTGACATTTCTGGAGTGATTGTCTTAATCTTGCTGCTAGAGGAAGCACTCTTGGAATTGGTTGTATTTATAGACTTACTCTATGCATTCTGAGCAATAGATCCTTCTTAATAATTTTTCCTTCAACTTTTGTCTGGTCGCCTCCCATTTAGAAATTGGCCCTTTGCTTCTTATATTATATCGACCATTTTTCTTCTACGGAGGGGCTTCACTTTGTGGTGGTGCTTCAGCACTATTCTTGTCAAAATTAAGGATACAATAAAAAACATTCATTGCATGTCCAATACACGTTCTCGCTTTAGCTGCTACAAGTTATTTTGTTTCTTCTGTTTGTTCTGATTTCTCATCTGTTAATAAGGAATCCACAATGTGCGCGCCCAAAGAATTCATGTTGTGGTTCCACTTTGGGTATGTCTCTTCCAAAAGGTATTCCTCATGGAAAGAGCAATAGTTGTCCATAACCATGCCTTCTATATTCAACACAACATTTGAACTCTAGGCAGACTTGGTGGGTTGATTATTGATGTTATTATTACTATTCCTTTGGAATGGGAAATAATTTCGGGGCTTGCTTCCAATAGAAGTCTCGCTTAACCTTCTCTTTAATTCTAAAATTTCATTGGTAAGTACTTTTACTATCCTGGTCAAGCTTTTAATATCTGACGAGTCCTTATATTTATCCTTACTTGAAGAAGGTCAAGTCTTCCTACCAGTCTCCTTGGAGTCTTTTGATTCATCATGATCAGTAATAACTCTAATAGCATGCAAGTCTTTCTCAATGGTGATTGCTTCTACAAATTTTAGCGCCAATGTTTCCTTTCCATCTCTTTTAACGAATGAGGAAATGCTAGTGGGAAAAGCAACTATGTAATAATCAATAGTAATTGAATTGTGCGGCTTCATGCCTAGGGGAACCTATTCAATATTTGATTGAACTTTTGATTAGAATATTTCACTTTCTGCTTTCCCCGATTTTATTATTTCCAATCTCTTTCAATAACATGGTGGGAATCTTGTTATAGACGAATTTCTCGAGAAATAACTTCTTAAACTCCCTCCAACTGTGGATCGAATTGATAAGTAGAATATGGCACCATGTTTCTGCTCTACCCTCTAATGTAAAAGGAAAAATCCTACAAGAAACATCATCATACCTTACTTCTAGCATCTGTAAATTCATGTAGAAATTGTCGATGTGATCTTCTGCCTTTATCTTCTTATCTGGATCAAACTTTGATAAAAACCTTTCTGGGTGCCTCAGCATCTTACGAATATTATCTGAAAGAGAAAGAGGCCCTTGGGCCATCCAATCCAAGTCCCCATCGACCATATCTTCCTCTCTTGGTTCCTCCTCCTTTTCAGAATCTAAGGAGCCTTCTCCGTGACTATCTAAATCATTATCAAACTCAAAAAATCTGTCAAAAAGAACAATGTCTTCCTCATACCCTTCGTTAATCAGTGGAAGTGGATCTTGTTGCACTATGTCTTCAGAGGATTCCACTAACTCTTCAAGAGTGGAAAAACTCAAATCTTCCACAGTTGAAACTAATACATTGGTACGAGTTTTTTCTTTCTTCTTCGGATGATGTGGGAGATTTTGAGCAATAGGGAGTAAACTGGTAGCTTTTCCAAACTAACAGGTTATAAGTCATAGTGCTTGGAGTTTTTTCGTAGGTAACCTCATATGACAAATCCTAGACAGGATGAGAAGACCCTCTTATTTTGGGAATAAGAGTTGGAATGGTGCTCAGAATGTTGCTACCTTATCCAGAAGATGAATGGTTAGGATGTGCAGAGTTATTAGCCATAAAAAAATAGTTGTCCTCGTTCTAGTGCCAAAATGTTGACGGTGTTGGGTACCGCCAACATATAGGGGATCTCCCCGATATGAGGTCCCAATTAGAACTCACACCATTTGGTGTAGGATTCCCATCCAGAATATGATATGGCTTCCATTTACTTAAATATATGCCTTGGCTTTAGTTTTTAGCATGAGAGAGAAGCGTGTATGTGATTTTGAATCAGAAATAAATTGTGTCTTGTGAATGTTCGATTGCAGATGTATCAAGGTTCTTTTACCGCAGAGGGGAAATAAAGTGAGCCTCTAATATAGAATTAATAGTACTTCCCTAATGGGGACACACATGAATGAGAAAGACTCATATAACATCAAGCGCAATAGTTCACATAGATGCGATGATCGTTATCAATATTACAACGCATTTCCAATAAGTTAAGCACTGAAATGGTTCAATTACTCTAGTACATGTGAAAGAAAACATGAAACATAAACATCCAAAGAGTAGTCTTAGAAACATCCACAATCCATGTGTGAAAATGTGTTGTCCTGAAAGGCTTCGATATTAAGAAAAAGTTCCAAGATACAAAAATATAATGAACATCACTAGCTCCAATAATGGTGTTAGAGCCACTACTTGCTCCCCAAAAGTACTAACTCTATCTCTCTAATGCCTTGTGGGAGAAGCCAAGGTTAAAAGTCATTTACATGAGTAATGATGATCCTTTTATAACTTGAGGCATGACCTTTCACATCCCCATATCTCTTGACTTTCCAACTCCTAATGACCTTTGGACTTCCAAATGAGTTTCGGAATTACATATGACTCTTGGTATTACATTTCCTTTAAACTTCCATGACTCTTTGTCCATACATGATTCTTGGACTTCCACTTATTTTTCTTTACAATGATTGCATTATTACATCATAACTTCCATATCATCATGTGATGAAGATGTGACATGTCACTATCCTTGATGACTAGGATTGATAGTGAGTGATGACACATGCTTTCTTCAATGGTGACATGGCTTCCACTGGTATCTTTGTTCTTCATGCAGCTTCTTATCATTGATGCCTTCACCCTCCAAAGGGTTTATGATCTTGGGGTATTTAGGATTCTTTCATCATCAATATTTCTATTTGCTCTTTGTTCTTCAATGCTTCCTATCTTTTCCTTCTTTGCCTGATATTCTACTTGTGTGCTTGCCATGTTGCTCCTGGAATACCTATAACTGCAATCACTCATGACAAGCAACCATCAACCTGAAAATCTCCTATTCTAACATGTTTTATGCATATTTTATGTTCATGCCTTCATAGTGCGCTTAAGAAATCAAGGAGAGATTTGGGTCACAAGGGCACACTTCTAAAGGCTAGAGGACTGAAGGGGAGAGTCTTCAGGGCTTCATCATGTGCTCATGCACTCAAGAGGAAAAGGCAATCAAGGTAGGGTGCATGACGCAAGTCCAAAGGATGAAGGAGGAGGCTTCGGGCTTACCAAGTGCATTTTCCACTTAAGGGAGAGAAGGAGGGTGCAGGGCACACTCCTAAAGGCTGAAGGAGGGGGCTTCAGGCCTTAGGGGTGCGCTCATGCGCTCAATAGGCCCAGGAAGGCGCATTGTGTAAGTCTAAGGGATGAAGCTTTGTGCCTTTGAAGTGTGCTCATGCGCTCAAAGGGTCAAGAGGGTTGTTTGGTCAATTTAGTGTGTCCTAAATTGCTATATAAATTGTCAATCCGGGAGTCGTAAACTGCTGAAGTGAAGTGCACTGTATATGCAAGATAATCGATTTCATAATTATTTGTCGTTTGTGATTTTTTTAGGTTTGTTTTTTGTTTATCTTTTGTTGATTCCCTAATGTGAGATGACAAAATAAAAAAGTCAAATATGGATGCAGTAGTGACCGCTACAATGATTTCCAAACTTCAAAGTTCTCAAAAAGGTTTCAAAACTTGCAATGATGAAATCAATTACTAAGAGAAAATAAAAATGTACCAAATAGTGAGCTAGTGACAATGAAGCCCAGTATCCTTGCTGCTGTATAAAAAGAGAAAAAAAACTGAACTTAAATCAATTCAAAAACTGTAAGTAAAGTAAACTAGATCATACTACTTCAACTCATATTCTGAGCCCTCACCATTAGTCTCGCTCTAGCTATAGGAGGTAATCATAAACAAATTGAGTAATCTGATATCTAAATTGCATAAAATGAAACTAAGATCAAACTATGCATTCATAATTGAATCCCTCACCAGTAGTCTCGCTCTGGCTATAGGAGGTAATCATAAACAAATTGAGTAATCTGATTTCTAACTTGCATAAAAGTAAATGAACAAAACAAAGCTGAAAGAAATAACAATGCTGGAATTAGAACTCAAAAAATAAATCAGCAGAAGGACAAGATGATTTCATGTCATTAGTCATTCAAAAGCTATGTAAAATTGCTCGGGCTGTCTGCAAGAACCTGAAAGAAAAACACTGATCAGTTAACAATCGTGAGAAAGCATAAAAGAAATTATGGACAGCAGTTAACATGAATATCAGAAATAGTGTAATATATACAAGCAAACGATTATGGAAACAGTAACATAATGGAGAAAAGCAAGAAACTATATAGTAGTTACAGAGCCTTGGTGTACAGGGGCCCTCTGCAACCTCGGCCAATCAGCAATCAGTCACAAAATGGAACTTAAGAACACTGTCTTCTGCAGTCATAAGATAAAGATAAAGCACGGCACAGTGGGCTCGTAAAACAGTCAAAATTACATATATCAAGCTAACTAACAAGCGTATGATAACGCGTTATTTATAACTGAGGATGCTATAACTACTTCCTAAATTCTGCGCTGCTAAACAGACATGTGAATGACCACGTCCGGAGATCTAGCAATATGGTAGCCGTGACAATTAAATCCAAGGAGTGGTGGTTGTTGGATTTGGGTTCACGAAACAGTCCACAGGTGTTAGCACACCTCCTAAGATTGAGGAATTTTCCACGCAAGTCTTCACGTGGTGAAAAACAGAGTCCTGCCACCGCAAAACTCTTAGCTTGACCACCGCTTTGACTATCCTTGACCATGGCCTTTTGTGAGTGATTCGGCTGAACCAAGGGGACACGTTCCATGTACACATCATTTGCAGCTTGCCCATGTGGCCGAATTCTCCAGTAGACACCTGTAACATAGACTTCAACAAAATGGCTGCGGAAAGTTGAGCTGGCTGCGAAAACTGACAAGATTCTACAGATGACTGAGCAAAAATCTAAATCAAACAACAGTCACAAGATATAGTTAGGAAACCATTTTATAAGCTCTTTTTAAACTAGTATGAAATGGTTTGACAGCTTGGTGGTTCAAGTAACTGGAAAAGAAGGCTAAAAAGGTGTATAGGGAAGATGCAGGTTTGGGACTCAACATACCCCCACTATGAAGGTGTTGCATGTCCTCATGCAACCAAAATTTTAGTCATTCCCCTTTAGTCCATATGTTTTGAAGCCTCTGCTAGTACATCCAGTCCTCTTCTTTTCTTTCTTGGTGCTACCACCATCTTGGGTTTCCTTATCAAACATCTGAATTTGAGATTGATTAATTCCCTGCTCAACTTTCTGCACTTTTTCTTTAGTTTCTTGTTCTTCTTCTGCCATAGACCCAAATGTAGCATAGTATTATCATGAATGATTTTGTCCACTTTGCTCTGCTCCTTTAGTGCTTCATTTTCTTGTTTAATATGCCTGTTTAGAACCTCTAACTCAAACACTTCTTGTTTTAAGGATTGGACTTGTGCATCTTGTGTCATGTGGGGCAGAGTGGACGATGTACTCGGGCCTGCAGCTGTCTTTTCTAAAGATTCGAGGTAATCATACACCTCCTGCTGACTTGGATCTATTTCGGGTGTTTTTCTTGGACTGACTTCAAAGTCTTGTTGAGGAGGAGGACTGCTTTCTAATTCCGGCCGAGAGGGACTTACATCAACATCTAGAGGACTAGTTTCAATATTTGGCTGAGAATGAGGTGGACTATGGCCAACTGGAGGTTTCTCGGGTGTTTCCCCACCCAAGTCGATGAAGTGGGGTCTTTTTACTTGTGTTTTTCCCCCTTTTCCTCTAAGCCTACTGCTTCTTCTTAAATACTGTGGGCTAGTACTCCCTTCTTCCATGCTCTGTTTTCCTTTTTCCTTCTTCTTGGCTGTAGCAGCTTGTTTTTGAAGATGCACTAGTCTCTCAGACAATGTTTGATAGTCTTCCTCTATAGATGGCTCTGGTGATTGGTAGACTTCTTCTATGTTTCTTTTGCCTTTCAATTTTCTCTATTTTTTGTCCTTAGTTCTTTCCTCCTTTTCTTTTTGACCAACTTCTTTAGTTTTGATAATAGGAGAGTCTTGGATTATGGCACTCTTTTCTTTTCTCCTACTCCTTCTCGGTGTCTTTGGTGTACTGCTTTCAAGTGCCTCAGATGGCTCTTGAAAGTAATTTCTTACTAAGAACCGTTCCCAGGTATCTTTGTTTTTCTTCAGTTGGTCTTCAATGAGAATCCTTACAAGTCCATGATGATATAAATGAGGTTCTATATTTCTTATGTTCTTGGACTGTGGTACTCATCTTCTTCAAACTCAGCAGTAAGAAATAAGGCAGATTAAGAGTTTGACTCTCTAATAAGTTCATCAATAACCTAGCATGATACATGTACATTTCTCCAAAGCGTCCTTCACAAGTGATAAACTTTTGGATGATTAACAGTAAGCTGGCCCATTCTTCTTTCAATGCATGAACAAGAATTCCTTTTGTAAATACAGTAACGTCCATACCTGGGTTACGTAACATGATTCTCCATGCCTTCTCGTCCACATTTTTGTTTTTAAACCAACGCTCACCTTCCCGGGGCAAGTCTGTGGCAGCTGCTACTGATGCTTCAGTGACCGTGAGCTTTAAGTCTCCAATTTCCACCATCTGGCCGTCGAAAGACCGTGCAAAGGCTTTCGTTACCTCCTTATTATGGCCCTTAAATTTTTGAATGAAGCGTAGCCATTTTGCTTTCTTCAACAAATCTTTTACTTGGGGGTAACCTTCTAAATACTTAGGTCCTTCCGGTTCTGCCCTTAGTAATCGTCCCATCCTTTCCTCTGTTTTGAAATTCAACTGAAATTCAACTGCGTGTGAGGGTTTAGCAGAGGTAAGATGGCTAGGTTGTAGGGTTTATGGCAAAAACGCAGTGGCTGCAATTGGAAGATGGATAACAGGGGATGGAAGTGTTCAGGAACTGCAAGCGGAAACAGAGGATGAGCAGCCGAGGTGAGTTCACAAAATGAAGTGCAGACATATGTGAATGAGGTGGCTTTAATAGAATGGAAAAGTAGTGGAGTGAAATCGAAATTTTGAATTGAACGGCAACGTACAAGAGGTTACACATTTATGGAATGACTGCGAAAAATGCGGTGGAGAGGAGCCGTAATGAGATAGGTCACATCTCATGATTACAAGTGGAGTATGAAAGTGCAGTAATCTACGAGTTAAACCCGAAATTTAATCATGAGACCATTAGGGAATAAATGCATGGTTTATGGAATAATGTCGTGGAATAGTAATGGATAATGGAGCTATCGTGATAATCATTGCACATAGTTGAGCTTTAAGGTTTAATAACTATGTAGAATTGTGCCTTTAATTGCTATTTGAAAGAAATTTTTGCACATGCCTTGGAATCCTTGTCATTTGTTGTCCATTAGCCTTTTACTTAACTATTCCTTGTTGGTGTCTGTAGATGCTCCATATCCTCATATCATATGCTCAGTCACACCTGCATTTTTATGATTATTGTACTAACATTTTGACTATAAATTTGAAAAACAAAGTGGTGGCTGCGGAAACAGCTTCTGGCTACGGAAACTGATTCCAGCTGCGGAAACTGACACAGCACCCACTTGGCTGAACAAAGATAGTTAGACAATAACTAATTGAATTGAAATGGTCATGAAAGAGACATTTATTGATGAAATGGAATGAAATGGATGAGATGGAGTGAGATGAAGTGGAGTGGAGTGAAATGAAAATGAAATGGAAATGGAGTGGAATGGCAATGAAGTGAAGTGAAGATGGAAAAAGAAGGAGAGATTTTTTTTTGGAAAATATAGAGTTTCAGGTGCCCCTGATTTTCACTCTACATTTTCTGTATAAGAGTGCCAATCAGTGATTGGTTTTCAGGGTTGTACAATTTTTTTATTTTTTTTTCAAGAATAGAAAGGAACAAAAGCTAGGCTGGTGGGGAAGAAGGATTCTTCTTCACCAGCCTTATTGCAAAATTTTCTTGAAACATTTTGACAAATTCCTCTTTTGAGAGTGGCTTATGATAAATTTTCATTATGTGGCTATTCACAATAAGAGGAGTTTGAAATTCATCAATGGTCTTGATTCTTACCGCTCCATTGCTAAAGACTTTGTCAATCTCATATGGCCCAAGCCAATGGGTCTGAAATTTACCTTTGAAGTCTTTAAACTTGGAATCAAATAGTAATGCCCAAACTCCCTCTTGAAACTTTTTCTCTTTGATGTATCTGTCATGTCACTTAGCTCTTTGATGTTGAACTAGATCAGTTCTTAGGATTGCTTCTTGTCTGATCTCATCTAGCTCCTTCAGCTGCTCCATTCTATGCTTTTGAGCTTCTGATAGATCCATCCCCAACTGAACTGCCATCTTGAAAGTTTTGACTTGAAACTCAATGGGGAGCAGGACTTCTTTCCCATAAACAAGTTCATAGGGAGAATGTCCTGTTGTGTTCCTCCATGTAGTTCTGTAGGCCCATAAGGCTTCAGGAAACCTTTCTGCCCAATCTCTTCTGTGTAGATGAATAGTTTTGGTGATGATGTTCTCAATAACTTTGTTTATAGACTCCACTTGGCCATTTGCTTGCGGATGGTAAGGAGTAGATTTTCTGTGCTTGATTTTGTATTCCTCCATCAGCTTCTCCATCATGTTGGATGTAAATTGACTTCCCTGATCTGTCACAATTTCTCTTGGGACACCAAAGCGAGTAAAAATATCCTCATAAAGAAAAGTAACAACTGAATTTTCAGTAGCAGAAAGTAATGCTTTGGCTTCTACCCATTTAGTGACATAATCAGTGCATACCAATATATACTTCTTCTGTTTAGATGGTGGATTAATGGGTCCAATGAAATCTAAAGCCCATTTTTCAAAGGGTTCAATGAGTACCTATGGTTGTAATGGCATTTCATTTGAAAGAGTCGGTTTCCCTACTCTTTGGCAGCTGTCACACCTTCTGACATATTCTTTTGTATCTTTGAAGAGGGAAGGCCAATAATATCCTAAAGAAAGGATTTTATAGGCCGTCTTTTTGTCAGCAAAGTGTCCACCGCATGGTTCATCATGACATGCCTTAAGGATGTCAGGCATTTCATCTTCCCGAACACATCTTCTGATCACATAATCTGGCCCTGTTTTAAACAATTCGTTAGAAATCCATGAATATTTTGAACTCTCCTGAATAATTCTTCTTTTTTCACTAGGAAATAGATGTGGAGGTAGCTTCCCTGTAACCAAATAGTTAGCAATATTTGCATACCAAGGAGTCTTAGTAGTTACTGCAAATAAATATTCATCTGGAAACTTATCCTCTACAGGAGAATCTTCGTTAGTATTTTGGATCCTAGACAAGAAATCAACTACTGTATTTTGTTTCCCTGGTCTATCCAACACAGTAATATTGAATTCTTGTAAAAGTAAGAGCCATCTTGTAACTCTGCCATTAGTAACAGGTTTTTTCATTAGATATCTAATTGTAGAATGATCAGCATGGACAAAAGTTTCATAGCCTGTTATATAATGTCTAAACTTATTGATTGCATGAACAACAGCTAAGAACTCTTTTTCAGTCACAGTATAGTTCAACTCAGTGGGAGTCAAATTTTTACTGGTATAGTAAATGGCATAAGGAACTAAATCCTTTTGACCCAACACAGCTCCTAGAGCTATATCTGAAGCATCTGTAGAAATATGGAAAGGAAGTTTCCAATTTGGTCCTCTCAAAATGGGTGCTTCAGATATTCTTGCTTTCAAAGTTTCAAATGTTGATTGACAATCAGGATCCCATTTGAATTCACAGTCTTTTGTAAGTAATTTGAAGAGTGGAGATGCTATTTTGGTGAAGTTTTCTATAAATCTTCTATAGTACCCAGTAAATCCCAGAAAACTTCTAACATCTTTTTGACAATTTGGAATAGGCAACTTGGAGATGACTTCAACTTTTGATCTATCAACTTTAATCCCATCCCCTGAAATATGATGTCCCAAAACAATACCTTCAGTAAACATCATAAAGAATTTTTCATGACTCAATGAAAGGTTTGTTTCTTTACACCTTATAAGGACCTTTTCCAAATTCTCTAATGCCTCTTCAAATGAATCACCATAAACTATAAAATCATCCATATAAACCTCTACACAATCATGGATTAGATTAGAGAAGATTCCTAGTACTGCCCTTTGAAATGTTGCGAGTGCATTACATAATCCAAAAGGAAGCACTCGGTAAGCAAAAGTTCCCCATGGATAGGTAAATGTGGTCTTATCTTGATTTTCAGGTGCTACCTGAATTTGATTATAGCTACTAAAGCCATCCAAAAAGGAAAAGTACTTTTTGCCTGCTAGAGTATCTAATACCTGACCGATAAAGGGTAAAGGAAAGTGATCCTTCAAAGTTGCTTTATTCAATTCCCTGTAATCAACGCATACCCTCCATTTACCATTCTTTTTAGGTACTATAACCAAAGGAGAAACCCATCGGCTATCTGAAATTGGATAGATGAAGTTTACATTAAGTAGTTTTTGGAGCTCTTCTTTCACTATCTCCCTAAGATTTGGATTCATCCTTCTCTGAGGTTGTCTGATTGGTCTGTTGTTTTCCTCAATGTAGATGTGATGAATGCAAGTCTTAGGGTCAATACCTTTCATATCAGTATACTCCCATGCAAATGCAGTAGAATGTTTTTGCAAGATTTTGGTTAACTCTCCCTGTTGTGATTTTTCCAACTTTTTGTTGATATTCAATGTTTTACCTGGAAAGATCTCAATGGCGGAACTACCAAACTCTTCCATAGAGTAAAGAGACATTTGTCTAGATGATAAATACTCAATGTCAGAATCAAACTGAAATTGTGTGTGGTCATATTCTGAAGATGTTTCAAAATTTTCTAATGTGTTTAGAATTTGACTATCTTCACTGATTTCAGAAATGGTAAAGACAGGTTGTATAGTGTCCTCATCATCGATCCATTCATTATCTCCTACTTCTGTAATTGCTTTTGCTGGAGGATACAGATTGAATTTCTTTGTCGAATTACACATATCCCCAGATCTACAACTCATAAAAGCATCAGCCGTGGCTAGCCAAGGTCTTCCTAAAATGAGTGGGTGCTCTCCTAGATTACTCTTGGGAGTTAAAATCATGAAATCTACTGGATATTCCCAAGAATCTAAGGAGACCGAAATGTCTTCTAATACACCATCTGGTTTGATAATTGATCGATCTGCAAGTTGCAGTAAAGTAGGTGTAAAAAGAAGATTAGGAAGTTTTAGCTGTTCCATAGTCTGTCTACTCATAATGTTGATAGCAGCCCCTAAATCAATCAAAGTATTTGGAATTTCTACCCCATTGATATGTGTTTTGACAATTGGACTACCGGGATTTACATACTTCTGCATGGTAATTTTTCCCATCATGATATCTGCATTTTTTCCTACCAGGTGGATTCTTCTTATATCTATTAGTTTCTTTCCTGGTCTTTTGAGACTCAACTCCTTTATTGTTTTTGCTAGAATAGTAATTTCTCTAATGGCTTGTAACAAGGGAATCTTGATACAGACATTCTTTAATTCATCTAGAAAATCATAGTCAGGCAACAAGATTTGTTTTTCCACCCCTTTGTCAATTTGTAATCTTTCAGGAAAAGGAGGTGTAGATGAAGATGCAGGTTGCTCAACTATAGGAGTTGTGGGGGTTGACTCTTTTTCTTTTTCTTTTTGAGTGCTTAGGTTTTGAAGAGATGCTTCAGAACCTTTATTGGCTTCAAGAGAATCTTCCTCAGAAATTCTTTGCTTTTGAGCATCTATAGAAGGCTTGTCTAAAACTCTACCAGATCTGAGTTGTACATCATTGAGAGGAACAATCATATAGGTAGGAAATTGTTGTCCTTCTACCATGTAAGCATTTTGAGGGTTTTTATTATTGGGGTAAATGGCTAGGAAGGTAGTTGATTTGTCTTCTGCTAGAACGGAAGCAAGAGTTGGGAATTTGTATTTTGTTGAGAAGGTTGTTGTTGTTGTGAAAATGGCAATGAAAGTTGTGGAGCTTGTTAATTTTTAAAAGATGGAGGATATTGATAAAATTGAGCAAATCTCCCATAAGAATTTTGCATACCTTGTACCCATGATTGAAATGGATTTTGAGGTTGGGACCAAGGTTGTTGCCAAGTTTTCCAATTTGGTGGGGGTTGAAAATTCATAGGGTTGTTAAACCCTTGATTTTGTTGCCCCTGCCAAGGTCTCCTTGAAACAAAACAAAGAGACTCAATTGAATTTGGATCTTCTTGAAAGACAGATTTGAGCCCAAGAAATGAAGGACAATCCTTGGTCTCATGGTTTTCTGAACAAATCACACATGTTTCTACAACTTTTGCATCCAAGGGACATTCCCTTAGAGCATTTTTCTTCCTACACTTCGGACAAAAGATGGCCAAAGCTTCAGCTTCTGCTTTCTGCTTGTTTTGTATCTTGAGGGTGTCTAGTTGCTCACTAAGACCTCCTAAAATATCAGTTTTGAACTCATCAAGCATGTTGCCAATCTCAGCCCTACTTACTGATCCAGTTGCAGATTTGTTTGCTCTAATGAGAGAAGGATCTCTAGGCCCTTTCCCAGTTTTAGATTTTCCCCTTGAGAGATGGACACATAGCTCTGCTATATCATGAAGTGGAAGTTGAGATATATCTCATTTTCCCATCATGTTCAAAATATCTATCCATTCATCTCTAATGGCTTTTAATAGAAGGGCTTTCAAGGTTTCCTCATCTAAGTTATTCATTTTTTCTCTTTTCAGATTGTATTGAAATCTTTCAAGTAAATCCTCCAAGTTTTCATCTTCTTTTTGCACCATTTTGAATACCTCATCCTTGTGATTGGTGGGCATACAATAGTCCAGGTATCTATCCAAAAATGTTTGTTTCATATCATTCCAAGTCCTAATAGATTGAGTGACTAATCCCATGAACCATTTTAAAGCAACTCCCTTCAATGTTGAAGGAAACAATTTGAGTTTTTGAGAGTCTTCCATATAATCATAAGTTCGAGACACAACTTCAAACTCAAATAGAAATGTTTCAGGATCCTCACTTCGCAACCCATGAAAGTTTGGGAGGACAGAAGGTGAGATGTTTTTCATTGTTGTTCGAGATTCCTCATCAACTATAGGAAATCCAAATGAGTTATCTCCATCCCTATTTCCCCCATTGTTACCTCTACCTCCTCCATTGTTTCCTCCTCCTCCTCTACCTCTACCTCTACCTCCTCCAAATCCGTTTACTACTTCCTCTGTCATGATAGTTTCATCAAAGACTTCAAAATCCTTTGGTTCTTCTACTAATGGCGAACGAGGAGGAATTTCTCCCTCTTCCTCTTCAGGTGATTCTACTTCCTCAATTACTATGTGTTTTCCTGTAGAAGTAAAGAAAGGGTCTTTTTCTAACTCAGATTCGGTGGATAGTGTGGGAGAGTCTCCTAATTCAGCTACTGCCTCTCGAATTCCAGGAATCCTAAGGCTAGGAGTGTGAGTTGGAGATGATGTAGGTGTTTCTTATCTATTCCTTGAAGTAGATTGAGTTGTAAAAATCGAACTCTTGGCCCTAGCTAAAAACCTTCCCCTAGAATCTCTTGCTCTATGCATGTCATTTTTTTTTATTTTTTCTTCAAGTCGGGCTAATAATTCTCTTTCTGATCTTCCAAGTCACTCTAGGTGAAAGAAGAGAACATACTTAAGAAATTACTGAACCAATAACTCTCTTTTCTGGTCCTCCAGATCACACTACGCGCAAGAGGAGAGCATACTTTGAAAAGTTATCAATTTTTACCTTCCTTGAAATTTTCTTGTTTTTTTTTCAAGAAATGGGCTACCTAGTTTCACTTCCCTGGCAACGGCGCCAAAATGTTTGGTCAATTTAGTGTGTCCTAAATTGCTATATAAATTGTCAATCCGGGAGTCGTAAACTGCTGAAGTGAAGTGCACTGTATATGCAAGATAACCGATTTCCTAATTCTTTGTCGTTTGTGATTTTTTTAGGTTTGTTTTGGGTTTATCTTTTGTTGATTCCCTAATGTGAGATGACAAAATAAAAAGTCAAATATGGATGCAGTGGTGACCGCTACAATGATTTCCAAACTTCAAAGTTCTCAAAAAGGTTTCAAAACTTGCAATGATGAAATCAATTACTAAGAGAAAATAAAAATGTACCAAACAGTGAGCTAGTGACAATGAAGCCTAGTATCCTTGCTTCTATATAAAAAGAGAAAAAAAACTGAACTTAAAGCAATTCAAAAACTGTAAGTAAAGTAAACTAGATCATACTACTTCAACTCATATTCTGACCCCTCACCAGTAGTCTCGCTCTGGCTATAGGAGGTAATCATAAACAAATTGAGTAATCTGATATCTAAATTGCATAAAATGAAACTAAGATCAAACTACGCATTCATACTTCAATCCCTCACCAGTAGTCTCTCTCTGGCTATAGGAGGTAACTGAAAATGACATGAGTAATCTAATCACTAACTTGCAGAAAAATAAACTAAATCATATCACTTCAACTCATATTCTGACCCCTCACCAGTAGTCTCGCTCTGGCTATAGGAGGTAATCATAAACAAATTGAGTAATATGATTTCTAACTTGCATAAAAGTAAATGAACAAAACAAAACTGAAAGAAATAACAATGCTGGAATTAGAACTTAGAAAATAAATCAGCAGAAGGACAAGATGATTTCATGTCATTAGTCATTCAAAAGCTATGTAAAATTTCCCGGGCTGTCTACAAGAACCTGAAAGAAAAACACTGATCAGTTAACAATCGTGAGAAACCATAAAAGAAAGTATGGACAGCAGTTAACATGAATATCATAAATAGTGTAATATATACAAGCAAACGATTATGGAAACAATAACATAATGGAGAAAAGCAAGAAACTATACAGTAGTTATAGAGCCTTGGTGTTGTAGGGAAAAGTATCCGACTCGGATGACCCTATCCCACTCTAAGGGTGATAGTACCTCAACAACAACTGTAAAGAAAACTACTTAAGGTTTACTTCTTTATGAAAGCAAAAGAGAGTGGATAAATGCACTAACCGTTGCCTTGCGCTTAATGTCGAATCCAAACTCTTCTCTATGGCCGCTTGCTCCCAGCTCTTTGCTCTTTTGCCGGCCCAGCTACAATGAGATCCTGCAAAATGACAAAGAAGGAGACTACAAGAGGCATGCAATCATAACTGATTTACGGATTAGCATAAACCAAATATACAATTATCACAAAACATCATTGGAACAAATGCATATAGAAGAACCTCAATAGCTTTTATTAATGAAGAAGTAAAGGTTCTGAGAGTGTTACAACCATTGAAGGTCCTAATCCAGCAACACCTCCCAGCAGAAAGAATTTCTCATCTTCACCTCCCTCAAGCAATCACCCAATAGCTCTATAGTGAAACCAACAGCATATCATTACTTCGCACAAAATTCCAGCCTTCTTGAGCTCATAGGAGAGAGCTCAATATATAGATGAATTGAGAAAGGATGAGTCAGCTTGCAACTGATGTGTAGCTGCCTTGTGTCCTCTCTCTCTTCAGTTAATCTTTAGTTGATCTTCAGTTCTTGAGTCCACTTTGAGAACCTTGCTTCCACTTGGAGAAACAGAGCCTCTGACTCATCACAAGGCGAAATACCTGATCCAAGTGTCATTTTTGGAAGATTCCAGAGCAATGACTCAGTGTGCCACTTGTCCCATCTCGCTCAGCGCAGGTGGCCTTTGTTCCACTTGATTTGCAACGCAGGTACACCATGGAGCAACTGAGTTTCAGCGCAGAAACCTAGTGGAGCACCTGCTTTGATTTCAGGATTGCTTGTTTTTGAGTGTTTTCAGGTGGAGAACTGATCTGAGAGCTGTTGGTTTGCTGACCTTGTTCCTCTAGGGGTAGGAACATCATGTTTAGGGAACTTTGGATCCCTTGGATTATTGACAATTCATGCTTGTTGCTGTAAGGCACAAAATTGTCTATAACAAATGCCCCCTAAAGTATGAGGTCGTTTATCGGGTGAAATGCTTTATTGAGAGGATCCGAAGTTCATTCAATTTGCTGAGAAGTGTCCTGTAATAAGATACAATACAATACATTATTTTTCATACATTTTCATGATCTAGCTGAGGCGGGCATTCCCATGCTTAGCTTTATAAATACATTTTGGTACATAGAACAGATGATCGTCTGATTGTAGACTGATAATTCTCTGCTGAAATTATCATCCTTTGAGAAGGATGATCATCTGCTGTAATGATGTACATATCAAATGTCTTTATGTCCTGAATATATATCGCAGCCTGGATGGATGAAACTAGATCCGGGGTCTTCAATCTCTTCTGATCTTCACTCGATGTACAAGTCGATCCATGTGAGAATTTCTTGAAGTCGAACATGGAAAGACATCGCTTGATTACCGGTCAGTGATGTAAACCGTTAACAAGCGCGAGAGGAATCACCGATAAGGATGATGACCCTCAAGGTACGGCAGTACAATTCACATGGTGGGAATAAAGGACTTGGCGTCGACCACCATGCAAAATCTTCTGGTCGAAGGTCATTGATGTATACCTGTCGCCGGAAGTGAGAAACTTGCCATTGAGGCATGCAAGCTTCAAAGTACTGAAGGGGGTGTTCCTAGATCAACTCCTTGGATAATGAGCTGATGTCGACAAGGAGCGATCCATCAAAGGAGGGCCTTAATGAATCCCACATCAGTGACACGGAACGGAGCTAGTGATTGTGATGAGGTGAAAACAAACTGTGATGTATGATTCAGGGTAGCGGTCATGAAGTGGATGAAGGATAATGTATGGCAGTGGATGGGACACGGTTGACTCTTTGCAGAACCACATCTCTTGAACATATAACGACACTGATGTGATGGATTGGTAGCATTACCCCAATCGTGGATGGTGTGGCGAAGACCATGGTTATGAGACCGGTGAATGAAACAACCCAACCCGATGTGATACGGAGGACAAAGTGTCATGTTCAAGAGCGACTTGCTACCATTAATGCTGTGAGGTTTTCCCAATTTTTCCCCAGTCATTGCTGACCAGTACCTCTTTATTTTTGTCAAGCTTGAGGAGGATAACATATGCTTGTTCTATAACCTGCCCTTCGGGCAAGCCCATCGCTATGTTTTAACGAGCCTAGCGATAGGGAAACTCGTTCTCGTCTAAAGACAAGTTTGTCGCTATTTAATCATTTTAACGAGTCTAACGACAAGGAAAACTCGGTCCTTTTCATTTTTAGAGAGTCTGAAAAGGTACGGAAAGTTAACTCCAAAATTCCTTTTTCGTCTTCTAATCCCTTAAGTCCGAAAAAGTATAAAACCATACAGAAGGGATGAATTTTCGATTTCTTTAACGAGCCGAACAAAACAAGCGCTCGATCTTTTTGTGCAATAATCCCTCAGGTCCAAAAAGATTAAAATCTAGAGGAGGGATAGCTCTTCCGGTCCTTTTAACGAGCTGGAAGGCCAAAACTCGGCAAACTTTTCATATTTTACGAGTCAGTGAAAAGAGCTCAAAGAAGACTCGTCTTTTGAGGAACGAGTGATAAACGTGGATAGCAGCAGATTCCAGGTACAGGTTGGAATTTTCCAATCACGACAGTGTCACAAGGATGGCTAAGTGAAATCACTCTTCGCAGCTGTTCCTCAAAATGGGTAAACACACATATGGAGATGAACGATTGGCCAAAATGAACGGATGGAGGTGATGGCATATAAACACGACCAAGAGCTTTTAATATGGCTTTCAAAGGTTACTTTTCTCAATGGTTATTTACCGGTTCATTTTTTCTGAGTGAGCTTGAACTGCTAGGGAAAGATTGCTCACAATTTATGTTTATTTTTTAACGAGCATGAACTCTGCACAAAAACTGCTCGATTCTTGCGTTTATTTTTTAACGAGCATGAACATTGCTAAAACTGCTCAATTATGGATGCCCCCAGCATAATAATGCAGACGAGGCATATGTCCCTTAAACTTTAAGGGGCAGTTCATTTTTTAACGAGCTTGAATGCGTTCAAACCTTGTTTAATCTTGATGCCCCCAGCATAAAAATGCGGACGAGGCATATGTCCTCTAATTCTTAAGGGGACATTTCATTTTTTAATGAGGTTGACATCGTAAAGAACTATCCTCTTTACTCTTTATTTCATTTTTTAGACGAGGTTGACTTGAGATAGGAACTATCCTCGAAACTTTTAGATCCATTAAAAATAGAAGGCTTCATATTCCGTTGCACCCATCTTCGTAAGATTACTTGGTGGTGGTGGGGCAAAAGTGCCCATTAAAGAAGGGCCTTTTAGGAAAATTACTCCGATATATTGGAGAGGATGATTGCCTCCATGGATCGTCGGAATGCTTCTTGTATTGGATGGCGGCACAACTTCTGTCGAAGTTGTTGTCGAACTGCCTAGTCGACCTTTTCTTTCGCCATTCAACGACTGCGGATTCCCATGGCTTTTGTTTAATGTTGAATTTAAAGCATCATCCTGGCGCTTAAAACTTGACAACATCATAACTTGTGATGGGGAAGCATTTCCACTATCAACCAGATTCTGACTTGGTTCGGGAAATGGATCAGTCAACACGGCTGGAGTGCGCGGATTCTTTACGAATCTTTTAAACTCAGCTTTGTACGGGCAATCTACCGTCCAATGATCATCGTCACATATGTGACATCTCCTAGGTTGTTTCTCCTTTCTACGAGGAGTTTTTCGAGGAGATGATTTTCTTTGATCTTTCTTCCCTTCGTTTTGTTTCTTCTTGCTTCCTGGTTGATTGGTTTCTTTGCCCTTATCTGTCGATACGGCATTTACTTCCGAAGCAAGAACTTCTTCATGCGCATTTTGATTCGAATCCTTACGGGCCTTCTTTTGATGGGTCTTTTTCGGATTCGTGTTTGCCGTGCCAATCACGCCATCACCGGCATGAGAGTCACTATTTGATTTAGGAGGAGGAGGGATTGAAAACTCTGGTCTAGGGGCGTCTGGTATTTTGTCATAGAGCGTGCCGGACTGAGTATATACTAAGTCCAAATATTGTGCACGAGCGATAACCTGCTCTTCTGTTACGACTCCTCCCTTTGCCACATCTTCCGTTATGGCCCGAAGTAACGACTTTATAAACCACTCAGCTAAAAGCTGATCAGGAACGTATGTTTTAACCATTCTTCGTCGACGTCGCCACTCATGTATATGATCTGATATATGAGTTGCGGTCATCTGTTTGAAGTTGGTCAATATCTCTGTTCCTGTTTCATACCTTATTGGTAATTGAAAGTGGGTTAAGAATGTCGTGGCAAGGGAGCTAAAATTGTCGAACGAAGCTCTAGGTAATTCTATATACCATTTTGCCGCTGGACCTGTCAATGTCCTCTGAAATAGGCGAAGCCTTATCGAATCGTCATTTAAAGTGTTCGATGAACACCATAGATGAAATGTCATCACATGATTCGACGGGTCTTCGCCTGGATTTCCATTGAATTTAGGAATGTCGGATGGAAGTTTGTGCGGAATCACTGGCCACCATGGGGCGTAAGCAATTGGATCATTGGTTAACCGATGTAAATCAGGCAACTCTAAAGTCGCCACGAATGGTAACTGTTGATTTAAGTTAGGTGAAGCGTAACCAGGATACGATGGAATCGCCTGAACAGTTGGTCTTTGCATACCAGCATAATGGAGTTGATGTTGGTATGATTGATACGGTTGATGGACTTGACCACTATAAAGTGGTTGATTTTGACCATTTTGAATATATGGTTGTCCTGTATTCGCAAAGATTTGCTGTTCAGAACCTTGGTACACTTGTTGGAATTGCGGTTGTTGGTATTGCACTATCCACGGTTGCGACACCATGGGTTGTTGCGTTATACTAACCATTGGACCAAGATGTGGGGTAGTTGTACCCGACTGTACTTGTGTTGCCCCACCAGTAGGCGATTGTGGTTGGGTCGCAGGGTCAAAGGGCTGTTGCATGAGAACCTGAGAAACCTGAGGTTGACATACAACAGGCATTGTTTGAACTTGCGACACGGTCACAATAGCCGGTGTAGTTGGGATGTTTGTCACAGGTACACACTGTTGCATAGAATATACAACTCTTGGTGGCTGGGATAGCATAGGTACCCAACTACTCGTTGCAATTCCACCATAACTTGAATAAGGTTGAGAACTCCCGTATGGGTACCCTCCCGGAGGGGGTAATGAAAGGGCATACTGCCCCCCATACGGTAGCAATCCAGAACTCAAGGCAATTGATTGTCCTGGAGGACTAGATGGCCTAATTAGATTCCCAAAAGGGTCAATTTGATGAGTCTCACCATGGGAGTTACCAGACATTACTCCGGAACAAACAGGAATAGACCATACTGTCGAGATAGTCTCTTGGTGGACTCCTTCTAGCGATTGAGAGCTAGTTGGGACAGATGGTATGCCGGCGAACCTTGTTGGATTTGCGGCAGGTAATTCTGTCGTCGCCGTGTCATTTGACACAGTCCTAGATGTCGACGGTTGTTCAGACATTTTTAGTCTATCCAATTGATCGCCTAGTGATTCTACAGGAACTTCCACTGGTGATGGACAAACTTCTGTTGTAGCAGGAAATAGAGTGACCCCTACTCCAAATTGAATTGGAGTGGATACTTGCGGTTCCTCTATAATTTCCTCTATCGCAATCAGACCAGGTGGAAGAGGAAGACCGTCAGGTTCGTAAAAGATTTCCGGTGCCGAAGAAGGGGTTGGATCGACAGCGACAGATGTTTGAGGAACAAAACTCTCTGGACCGGTTACAGATGGAACTGGTTCAGTCATACAAGTATTTGCCCCCAGACTAGGATCAATATTACTGTCCCTCTGTGGCGGTTGAACTTCTTCTATGGAGGCAGGGTTTCCAGAAATGTTTGGAGTGACCAGAATCTCAGATGTTGTTGGAACACTTGTTCTAACTTTTAAAGGAGATTTTGAACTGGTTCGACGAGTTCGCTTTGCTCGGATTGTTTTCGATTCCGGAGACAAAGATGGTTGACTCGCAAGCCTCCGAGAACGACGGATATTCAATTGACTTTCTTCCACGATTGCGGATTACTCGATCAACTAAAATATAAAGGGGAAAATTTGTGTTTCCGATTTGAATGAATTTTATTAGACGCTTTTAAACATAACTTTGCTTTTTCATGTTTTAAGAGTCGAGAAAAAGCTAAAGATGACTCTAGTCTCCTTCGATGTATTAACGAGCCCGAAGTGACAAATGCTCGGTTGGAACTTTTCAGTTATAGAGTTTGAAAAAGGCCAAAAGAAACTGCTCTGGAGATCTAGGCAGAGGGTGTGCCAAACCTTTCGCGAAACCACAGAATACGTTTTACGGTACGGGTGGTCGATCTTCGTGAATGCTGTGTTCACTGCATCGCGATCAGTAGGGCGGCCGACACGGCTTCCTATGGATAAAGGATAATTGCCTATAGGGGTCTCCCAATATATACGCGATGGTACGTGGGAGCACAACTCCGTATTAGTGCCACCGACTCTCAGGAGGAATCACCCACCTTCGTAGAGATCGACAGTCACTATGTTTAACGACGCCGAAACACGTCTCTACCTAGACCTCTAGATGTTTGTGTTATGTTACAATGCGTTGTTAGGTTCATTCAGTATATTTTAAGTTGATCTTTTTAAAGTTTGCCTTTCAAGGTTCACCACGAGATGTATATGACAAATTCCTAAATGCAGCCTACGATGAGAAGCAAGCTTTTTCAAATCTTTTTGACTGATGAAAATCTTAACTACTGAGGGAGAAGAAAGGAAAATTCTTTTCACACAGTTCATACAGCACAAACTAATGCACTTTCTCCTAAATCATCATGCAAACTTTTTCAAATGCAAAATGCACAATGCATGTATTTTCTTTTCTTTTTCTTAATGTTGATGGATTACAAAAAGAAAGTGGTTATATAACTTTGATTTCGATTTAGAGCGAAAACAAACAAGTTTGTCCAAAATCAAAAGACACCTTAAGATTCACTTGCTTAATCACTGGAAATACATGAAATCAAACCATACTGACGAAAGTAAAAATGACTAATCAGCTATGGACAACAAACAAGCTAACTCTTTAGACCAGCAAAATGCCTAACACAGGTTCAGATCTAAGAGGCCAAAAGCAAGACTAGTTTACTCTTCGTTATGGGAAATTGTAAATGAGTAAGAAATACAAAAGAACAAGTACAATTTCGTTATATAACAGAGGCAGAATGATGGCAAGTAATGTTGGTTTCAGAACAGGTGCAAGACTGGTAACTGGCAGCCAAATCAATAGTGAAAACAGGCAAGAGAAAAGGAGGAAACCCCAACAGCACTAGGCAAAATTGGGCCAACGCAGGTGCTGCACAGCCAGTCTGGCTCTCAGCGCAGGTAGCCCCTTCGGGACCTGCGTTGCAAAGCAGGTAGCCTGTGTACTACCTGCTTTGGAAAACGAGAATTTGCGTTTTCACAGTTTCCGGGTCATAATTTTCTCAAAAATGCACAGTTTTTGCTCAAATCAGAAACAATCAGTCAAGCACACTCAAAGGGATGATTAGGAGTATGAAAAGCTATCACTAAGAGCTTACAAGGATCCTTGTAGATCAGCTCTTCAAATCATGAACATGCTCAGAAATGAGCTAGAGTAGCTGCCCTCTACTTCGCTTTTGATATAGTCAAAAGCTTTTCGATTTGGTACTCTTTTGTTCAGGAAATGAATAGCAAAATACTACAAACAATCAAACAGATACGATCCCCAGTTGAGTCGCCAGTTTGTTGTAGGGAAAAGTATCCGACTCGGATGACCCTATCCCACTCTAAGGGTGATAGTACCTCAGCAACAACTGTAAAGAAAACTACTTAAGGTTTACTTCTTTATGAAAGCAAAAGAGAGTGGATAAATGCACTAACCGTTGCCTTGCGCTTAATGTCGAATCCAAACTCTTCTCTATGGCCGCTTGCTCCCAGCTCTTTGCTCTTTTGCCGGCCCAGCTACAATGAGATCCTGCAAAATGACAAAGAAGGAGACTACAAGAGGCATGCAATCATAACTGATTTACGGATTAGCATAAACCAAATATACAATTATCACAAAACATCATTGGAACAAATGCATATAGAAGAACCTCAATAGCTTTTATTAATGAAGAAGTAAAGGTTCTGAGAGTGTTACAACCATTGAAGGTCCTAATCCAGCAACACCTCCCAGCAGAAAGAATTTCTCCTCTTCACCTCCCTCAAGCAATCACCCAATAGCTCTATAGTGAAACCAACAGCATATCATTACTTCGCACAAAATTCCAGCCTTCTTGAGCTCATAGGAGAGAGCTCAATATATAGATGAATTGAGAAAGGATGAGTCAGCTTGCAACTGATGTGTAGCTGCCTTGTGTCCTCTCTCTCTTCAGTTAATCTTTAGTTGATCTTCAGTTCTTGAGTCCACTTGGAGAACCTTGCTTCCACTTGGAGAAACAGAGCCTCTGACTCATCACAAGGCGAAATACCTGATCCAAGTGTCATTTTTGGAAGATTCCAGAGCAATGACTCAGTGTGCCACTTGTCCCATCTCGCTCGGCGCAGGTGGCCTTTGTTCCACTTGCTTTGCAACGCAGGTACACCATGGAGCAACTGAGTTTCAGCGCAGAAACCTAGTGGAGCACCTGCTTTGATTTCAGGATTGCTTGTTTTTGAGTGTTTTCAGGTGGAGAACTGATCTGAGAGCTGTTGGTTTGCTGACCTTGTTCCTCTAGGGGTAGGAACATCATGTTTAGGGAACTTTGGATCCCTTGGATTATTGACAATTCATTCTTGTTGCTGTAAGGCACAAAATTGTCTATAACACTTGGTGTACAGGGGCCCTCTACAACCTCGGCCAATCAACAATCAATCACAAAATGGAAATTAAGAACATTGTCTTCTCATATATTAAAATGCAGTCATAAGATAAAGATAGAGCACAACATAGTGGGCTCGTAAAACAGTCAAAATTACATATATCAAGCTAACTAACAAGCGTATGATAACACGTTATTTATAACTGAGGATGTTATAACTACTTCCTAAATTCGGTGCTGTTAAACAAACACGTCAATGACCACGTCCAGAGATCTAGCAATATGGTAGCCGTGACAATTAAATCCAAGGAGTGGTGGCTGTTGGATTTGGGTTCACGGAACATTCCACAGGTGTTAGCACACCTCCTAAGATTGAGGAATTTGCCATGCAAGTCTTCACGTGGTGAAAAATAGAGTCCCTCCACCGCAAAAGTCTTAGCTTGACCACCGCTTTGACTATCCTTGACCATGGCCTTTTGTGAGTGATTCGGCTGAACCAGGGGACACGTTCCATGTACACATCATTTGCAGCTTGCCCATGTGGCCGGATTTTCCAGTAGACACATGTAACATAGACTCCAACAAAATGGTTGCGGAAAGTTGAGCTGGCTGCGGAAACTAACAAGATTCCGCAGCTGACTGAGCAAAAATCTAAATCAAACAGCAGTCCCAAGACATAGTTAGGAAACCATTTTATAAGCTCTTTTTAAACTAGTATGCAATGATTTGACAGCTTGGTGGTTCAAGTAACTGGAAAAGAAGTCTAAAAAGGTGTATAGGGAAGATGCAGGTTTGGGACTCGACAAGGGCACATGATGCATTGTGGAAGGTTGAAGTATGGATATTAAGGCCTTCGATGTGCGCTCATGTGCTCAGGGAGGGCACATTACTTCGATTTAATGGAGTGCACTCAAAGGAAGACTTGGTTTTTGGAAGGGCGTAGCTCGAAACAAGGAAGGTGAAAGAGCTTAAGGAGTGAAATTTGTGTTCTTGGAGGGTGCATGGTGTAGTTTCAAATAATGAAGGATTCCCGATCAAGGATTTAGAGTGTTCTCATGCACTCTTTTCCCTAATGGGTTCGGTTTGAAACCAAAAATTGTCTAAGTCTGGAAGATAGGAAAAGGGGAAAATATGATGAACTTAGACATAAAAGGAAGTGTGACACATATCAACTCATCAAGAAAAGTTACAGAAACTCAAATAGTGCTATGTAAACATCAAAACACCACTTCACATAAATTCCCCAAGTACAATAAGTGAAGCGTGTGTGATTGCGACCAAAAAGAGTCGTTTTACAACAAAAAAGGTGTTACGACTATGAAATGCACTAAAGATGTTCTAATCAATGCGATGACACTTGAGAACACTCAAGAACACTTGAAACATACATGAAGACATGAAATTTCACTTGATACAATGATAAAGTAGGCTCCAAAATTTGAATGTAGTGAAATTTTGGAAGGTGTTGTAGCAGTAACATCACTTGGCGACTCACTGAGCAAGCTTCATCTTCTCTATTTAGGAATATCTTTTAGTTAAAGGGTCATAAATTCAGGAAATATTGATTCACCAATTAGATTTCCTTGACTTCCCCCTTTCAACCTAGTTATACACAGAGTACCTTACTTTCTTCTACTTGGTTGAACACACAAAGGATACACCATATCATAATTGTTTCAATCCATGAAAGGGTAATATGCACATCGATTTTATGATATTTAGAGTATGATTTTTCATCTCTAGTGTTGATCTACTACTAGCAGGCCTTGACAGTACCCTGATGGAGTCACTTCAGGTGCACAAATGTTGCTTCACTTCCATCAGGCCTCAATAATACCCTCACAAAGTTGCTTGCTTCACCTCCCTGTGTAGGAAGCCTTTCTCTTCTTTCACCCTTTATTTATTTATTTAATAGGACTATGCATAGGAACTTATTATTTTCAACGGGCGGAACAAGGATGCATATTTATTAAGAGTAGAGGAGGTTTCTCCTTCAGAGAAGCATTTTAAGACCTCTGATATTGGTTTTCTAGCTTTAGATTTCCCCTTATTCTTTCTCTACTAGATTAGACAAGCGTTAACACACAAGTAGATTTACACCAAGTTGAGTAGTTTAGATACTAGCATAGGCGCAGATCTAATAGGTTCCCTCAAGGTTCTCCTTTTGGATGTATCGTATTTTCCATCTGGGCTTAGCTCAACCTATGGAATTTTCCCAAACAAAGAAGGAGAACAAACATAAATCCAAGCGTTGTGGTTGTCACACTTCTCTTTTATTCCACCACAAAGTCCTTTTGAGCCATACACTTTTACACAAGGTCTTATTTATGTATAACAACTGAGGCACAACAAGACAAGACACAACTAACACAACACACATAAAACCGAAATTAATGAAAAAGGAAAGGGACAAATTTTACAGGAACTGTAACTTGTAGCTGCTATTGAAAATAATGTTTCAAATCACAGTTATTTATGGGAAGTGGGTTGATCCTCCCGTTTAAGGATTTCATCTTGAACGTCTTATGATTGAGCTTTTCATCGATGGTGAAGGGTATGATCCACAAAAGTTGGAAAATCGTGTGTTTTCTTTTCTCTTCGCAGGATTTATACCACTTCAATATTAGGTCACCCACATTGAAACTCTTTGCCCCTGCAGATTTCTTATAAAACCAGCCCTTAACATGGTTTTGGTGAACAACAAATCTCTCTTTGGATTTGATCCTTTCTTCCTCAAGTTTGATTAAAGTGTCTATCCTACACTGAACTAGAAGGCATGGTCAACCTTGGAACTTTTAGGAGAGTTTCAAGGCTATGAGTTACAGTTTCGGGGGAAAGATAACTTCTTTACCATAAACTAGAAAGTATAGCGAGGTCTTCAGGGAAGGTTTAGGAGTTACACGATCAGCCCATAATTCATTGGTCAAAGCATTATTCGAGTTACTTTTCTCAAAGAAGATGGCTTTCTTGATTATGCAGATAATATTTGTATTTGTCAATTCAGCCAAAGCATTTCCCTGCATGTAATAATTAGATGCATGTTTTAATACAATCCCATTTTCTAATGTGAATTCATAAAGAAATGATGAAAAGTAAGCTTCATTACCAAAGACAAGTGACGTTGGAGCGCCAAAGCTAGTTATAATGTTCTGTCACAAAAAATGGATGACTTCCTATTTATTTACTTGTCTCAAGGGAACTGCTTCTGACCACCAAGTAAAATAGTCTATTTTTGTCATAATATATTGGTGTTGCTTTAACGAGTGAGGAAATATTTCTTCGATAACATCTAGGCCCCACTATTGGAAAGGTTCCTCAAATGCTATTGTTAGCAGTGGGGTAGCTGACCTCTGATCATGACCGCTACATCTCTAACAAGCTGGGCACTTCCGGACATAAGTGTGAGCATATTTGAATATAGTGGGCTAGCAATAACAAGCCCTCATCACTTTGTGCATTGTTGTGTTTCTTGCATAGTGACCACCTGTCAACCCATCGTGCAAATCTCTAAGTACCTTTTCTATATCTCATGGCTCATGGCACCTTAGCAGGTCACTATTGTGGCGCTTTCTAAAAATAACTCCATGAACTAGCTAGTAGGATAGATATTTTAAGCGAATTACCCTCTTTTTTGTATTTGATAAGTGCATGGGAAAGGTGCCATGCTCTATAAATTGTCATATGTCAGAATACCATGGTGTTGTAGACGTGGACTGAGGAAAATTTTCAGCATTGTACATTTCTATCTCCTACTCCCAACCTATAATATCTAGCTCGAGAGAATCTTTTGCTTTGACTGCTAGCTTATATAGGCCATGACCCTTTATGGTATGCACTGGTTTAAATTCCATATCTTATTCTTGTAAGAAATTCATCCAATTTTCCCTCTTAGCACATAGCTCTTGCTGCACGAAGAGTGTTCTTACCGTTGGATGAGGCACAAATATGAGTGTGTGAGATTTTAAAAGATATGCCCTGAAATATTTAACTACCTTGTATACATCATATGTGTGTTTGTATATGGAAGTATAATTTAATTCTAATCTAGGCTAGGGCTCATAAAAGAGATAGGTCACTCATTTCCTTCAATATCCTTTTGAGTGAACATGACCACAATAGAGGAATTTGAAGCAAAGGTATAAAGTAGGAAATATTTTCTATAGTTTTGCCTGAATAACATGAGTGCATCAACAATAGCTTGCTTGATGTGAGTGAAAGCATCATTTTCCCGTTTGTCCCATTTGTATACCGCATCTTTCTTAATCATCTCCTGTAAAGGCTTAACTATTTCAGCGTAATCAAAGATCACTTTTATCAAGGAATTTATCTTTCCTAAGAAAGACTGCATAGCCTTCTATTCATTGGGAATGATATTTTTGTAATGGCTTTGAATCTCTAGTGATCAACTTTATGTAGGTTTCAACCCCGTACAGAAATTACCTACATACAAATTCTAAAACACAGAAAATAAACAATGCGAGAGCATAACACATAAAACACATATACACAAAGCTTTTCCCCTGGATCCCAAAACTGGGACTACCAGCTTGATTTATCATTATATTCCTTTCAATGTTACAATACATATTTATACATGCCAAAGCATCCAATACCATGGACCGAAAACCATTGCGTCCAAAACCATGGACCAAAAAAACCATAGGTAGGTCCGCCCAACCTAATATAGGGTCCAAAAAAAATTTCCCAAGGCGCTGCCCCGGACCCCGTAGAGGGGGGCTACCCGCCCCCCTCAAACCCCCCACTACCTAATCGGCGCTACAAAGGGGGGGGTCATACCCCCCGGTTCACTACGTAGGTTAGTCGTGGAAAGAATATAACACAACCCAACACTTCAATTCCTCTCTTTTCAATGACGTTCCCTAAGAGAGTCCCTTCTGACACACCAAAGATGCTTTTCTTGGGATTGAGAGAAATCCCATATTTGCGACATCGCTCAAATATTTGTTTCAAATGATGTACATGATTAGATCTTATTTTGGAAAATACAGTAACATAATCCAATTAAACAACTACTCTCTAACGAATATGGCCTCGGAAAGTGATGTCCATAGCTCTTTGAAATGTAGCACCAATGTTGATAAGCCCAAATGGAATTCTCTTGAAAGAAAATGTTCCCCATTTGGTTCTAAAGTTAGTTTTTAATCGATTTGGTTCTGCTACTAGCACTTGATTGTAACCAGAGAAACCATCTAGTAGTGAGAACATCTCAGATCTAGACATTGTCTAGAGGATCTATTCCATGGATGGCACTAGATCATATGCCCGGTTGAGATTGTGTAAATATACACATAAACTTATTTCACTAGACTTCTTTCTGACTGGGACAAAATTTGAAACCCAATTGGAATGTCTGACTTTAAAAATGATCTGAGCATCCAGTAACTTTGTCAATTCCTTTTGCATGAGGGTTTCCAACGTTGGATGGACCTTCCTTAGCTTCTGCTGGAAATGTTTTACCCCTTCCTTTATGGGAATTAAGTGTTGGATAATCTGAGTGTCATATGTCTTTAAGTCGTCATACATCCATGTAAACACATCATGATACTATTTTAATAAGTGTATAAACAATGTTCGTTCTTGTGGAGAACATCATGTACTAAGGTTCACATACTTAGTATCTTCTTGAGTTCCTAGATTGACTTGTTCAGATGATAACTTTTAACTTTAAGTCTTTATATTGATTAGTCCTTTAAATCAGTTATGCAGGTCATATAACTTCTCTAAGGACACCACACCTTTAGGCATAGTGTTTCCTTTCGTTGCATTAGATTCCTCCTACAAATCCTTTTCGTGCTCATCCTCTTTTATAGCAGCATCTTTGAATATGTCCATATTAGCCATAAAATGCAGTATTTGTTGATCATCATTGAAAACATGAAAATTAATGACGTTTTCAGGAACATATGGTCTATATATAATTTCAATAGAGAAACCATTTTTGAATGGTGACATCCTAGTGAATGCATTTGCTAATGCATCTACTGAAGCATTTCTAAGCCTAGGAACAAAAATAATATTAAAATAATTAAAATAATTAATTAAACACCATACCTCTTGCTAATAGTTTTTAAGATTTGGTGAAACATAATGAATAGTATCCCATCCCTGACGAGTAACTACCTCTGAGTCACCAATTACCTTGAGAATATCTACCTTCAGATTGATGGATTTCTTTAATCCAAGTATGAGTGCTTCATATTCAAAAGTTTTATTGTTACAATCAAACTCGAAATGACATGAATGGATATGCCTCTTATTACATTGGTCTATAAGTACACAACCAAATCCAGATTCGTCCTCCATATTTGAACCATCAAAAGATAAAGTCTAAATATTGTTAGCTACTAAGCTTCTTCCTATACTATTATCAGTATTACTATGTACATCTATATTACAGGATTCATTTGCACCAGCTGGAGAAAATGGAATGAGTTCTAGCTGTGTATCTGGTGGGACGAGTGATGGCTATGCTTGATAACAGTCGTGGTCAGTACAAGGAAACAATTTCCAAAGATTAGATCGGCAAAGGAAGCATGCTAATTATAGCCCTTAAGTGGTGTCGCAGTGTGTTTCATGTATGGCTCACTTTCCACTCGAATCTGGTTATTCCTACCCTTGTAGCTTACTAGACCAGTCTCTTCTCAAGAGTATGCCATAGGCTTTTTGGATGTCCACAATTACAATGTTTATACATTGGTGAACTCATTAATCAGACTATAATAAAATAAGAACATTATTGAGTTCACAAATAGCTTGGACAAGAGATCTATCTAGCTAAATTATTTGTGCATCAGTTTTTTCCCATTTAGAATTTATTTTCTTATCAGCAGATAATGGCATTACATTCACAGATGCACTGGAATCAACTAAGAAATTATGGACATTGTAATGTAAAATTTCAAATGTTAACAAAAATGGAGGGTAGAGAGTGTTAGCTTCTAATGTTACAACATTAACTAGAAATGCAAGGGAACCGGAAGACTTACCAGACACCTTATGAGAGGGAGAATCTTTGTCACCTGGCAAAGGTTGTGAGAAGGCTTGGACTAGCAGTTCACGTTAACCTGCTATCTTTGCGAGTTGAGCGATGGAAATATTGGCTCAAGCTCTCTTCAAATATTCAACTATGTTATACTCAATTATATCACCTTTAGCATACAGTGTTGAAGTGTCCGAAGAACTAGATTTGTCTGACAATTCCATAGGGATTGACTTACTCTTACTACTGGAGGAAGTGTTCTTGGAAGTGGTTGTATTTCCATACTTACTCTATGCATTTTGAGGAGGATTATTGGTGGTGATATCCTTCTTAATAATTGTTCCTTCAACTTCTGTCTTGTCACCTCTTGTTCAGAAATGGGCCTTTTTCTCCTTAAGTTATATCTACCATTTTCTTCTGAGGACAGGCTTCACTTTGTGGTGGTGCTTCAACACTTTTCTTGTCACCATTAAGGATACAATCAAAATCATTCAATGCATATCCAATACTGATACTCTCTTCATATGTTGAGGGTTATTTTGTTTCTTCTGTTTGTTCCTATTTCTAATCTTCTAATAGGGAATCCAAAATGTGTGCGACCAAAGCATTCATGTTGTGGTTCCACTGTGGGCATGTCTTTTCTAAATGGTATTCTCGATGGAAAGAATAGTAGTTTTCCATATCCATACTTTCTATATTCAACACAACATTTGAACTCTTGATAGACTTGCCAGGCTAGTTATTGTTGTTATTATTATTATTCCTTCAAAATGGGAAAGACTTGGGGGTTTTGTTGCCAATAGGACTCTTGCTTGACCTTCTCTTTAATTCTAAAATTTCATTGGTAAGTGCTTTTATTGTCCTGTTCAAGATTTAAATACCTAACAAGTCCTTATCTTTAGCCTTACTTGAATAAGGTTGAGACTTCCTATAGGTCTCCTTGGAGTCATCTGATTCATCATCATTACTAATAACTCTAATACAACGCAAGTCTTTCTCGACGGTGATTTCTTCTGAAAATTTTACTGCCAATTTTCCTTTGCAACTCTCTTAATGAATGAGGAAATGTTAGTGGTAAAAGTAGTTGTGTAATTTTCAATATTGATTGAATCATGAGGTTGTGCTCCTGGGGGAAACTTGTTCAATATGTGATTGAACTTTTGATTAAAATCTTTCACTTTCACCTTTTCCCCCATTTTACTATTTATGAGCTCTTTCAATAATATGGTGGGAGTCTTTTCATCGGTGAATTTATCCATAAAAAAAATTCTTAAAATCCCTCCAACTGTGGATCGAATTGACAAGCAGACTATGGTACCATGCTACTGCTCTACCCTCTAATGTAAAAGGGAAAAAGCCTACAATAAACATCATCGTACCTTACTTCCAGCATCTGTATATGCATGTAGAAATCGTCGATGTGATCTTATGCCTTTGTCTTCTTATCTGGATAAAACTTTGATAACATTTTTTATGAGTTCCTTGGCATCATATGAATATTATCTGGAAGAGAAAGATGCCCTTGGACCATCCAATCCAAGTCCTAGTAGGCCATATCTTCATCTCTTGGTTCCTCTGGCTTTTCAGAATATGAAGAGCCTTGTCCGTGACTGTCTAAGCTATCACTAAACTCAAAAACTCTATCGGAAAGAACAACGTCTTCCTCATACCCTTCGTTAATGGGTGGAAGTGGCTCTTATTGCATTGTGTCTTCAGAGGATTCCGCTAACCCTTCAAGAGTGGAAAAATTAAATCTCACATAGTCGAAACTAATACACCGACACAAGTTGTTTATTTATTCTTCGGATGATGCAGGATATTTTGAGCAATAGAGAGTAAATCGATAGATTTTGAAAACCGACAGGTTATAGGTCATAGTGCCCATAGTTTTTCATAGGTAACCTTGTATGAAAACTCCAAACCAGGCTAAGATGACCCCCCTATTTTAGGAATAAGATTTAAAATGGTGCTCAGAATGTTGCTACCTTGTCTAGAAGATGAATGGTTATGATGTGCAGAGTTATCAACCATAAAAAACTAGTTGCCCTCCTTCTAGTGCCAAAATTTTGGTGGTGCTCGATACCACCAACATATAAGGGATCTCCCTAATACGAGGTCCCAATTATACCTCACACCATTTGGTGTAAGAGTCCCATCCAGAATATGGGTCGGTTGTCGTTTACTTAAATATATGCCTTGGCTTTAGCTGTTAACATGAGAGAGGTGTGTATGTGCTTTTGAATGAGAAATAAAGTGTGCCTTGTTTATGTTCGATTGTAGATGTATAAAGGTTATTTTACCGCAGAGGAGAAAGAAAGTGAGACTCTAATAGATAATTTATAGTACTAACCTAATGAAGACACACATGAATGAGAAATACTTGTCCAACATCAAGAAAAATAGTTCACATAGATGCGATGATCGTTATGAACATTACAACACGTTTCCAATAAGTTAAGCATCGAAGTCACCGAAATAGTTCAATTACTCCAGTACATGTGAAAGAAAACATGAGTCATAAACATCCAAAGAGTAGTCTAAGAAACATCCACAAGCCATGTGTGAAAATGTGTTGGCCTGAAAGGCTTTGATATTAAGCAAAAATTCCAAGATACATAAATATAATGAACAACACTAGCTCCAATATTGGAGCATTAGAGCCACTATTTGCTCCCCAAAAGTACTAAGTTTGTCTCTCTAATGCTTTGTGTGATAAGCCATGGTTAAAATTCATTTACATGAGTAATGAGGATCCTTTTATAACTTGAGGCGTGACCTTTCACATCCTCATGACACTTGACTTTTCAACTCCTATTAACCTTTGGACTTCTAAATGAATTTTGCAATTACATATGACTCTTGGTATTACATGTCCTTTGGACTTCCATGACTATTTTTCCATACATGACTCTTGGAATTCCACTTATTTGTCTTTACAATGATTACATCATTACATCATAACTACCAAATCATCTTATGATGAAAATGTGACATGTCACTATACTTGATGACTGGGATTGATAGTGACTGATGACATGGAATTTCTTCAATAGTGACATGGATGCCACTGATGTCTTTGTTCTTCATGTGGCTTTTGATCATTGATGCCTTCACCCTCCAAAGGGTCTTTGATCTTGGAGTCTTTATGGTGCTTTGATCATCAATATTTCTATGTGTTCTTTGTTATTTGATGCTTCCTTTGTTTGCCTTCTTTGCCCGATATTCTAGATGCATGCTTACCATGCTTCTCCTAGAATACCTATAACTACAATCACTCATGACAAGCAACCATCAGCCTAAATATTTCCTATTCTAACATGTTTTATGCATATTTTTTGTTCATGCCTTCACAATGCGCTTGGGAAAAGCAAGGAGAGATTCTAGGCTCAAAAACGCACTTCGAAAGGCTAAAGGGGAGAGGCTTCAGGGATTTGGCTTGTGCTCATGCACTCAAGAGGGAGAGGCAATCAAGGTAGGGCGCATGATGCAAGTCTGAAGGATGAAGGAGGATGCTCTAGGCTTCCCAAGTGCATTGTGCGCTCAAGGGACAGAAGGAGGGTGTAGGGTGCACTCCTAAATGCTGAAGGAGGAGGCTTCATGCCTTTGGGTGTGCTCATGTGCTCAAGATGCCCAAGAGGGCATATGGTGATATTCTAAAGGCTAAAGATGAAGCTTTGTGCCTTCAAAGTGCACTCATGCACTCAAGGGGTAAGGAGGGCACATGGCACATTGTGGAAGGCTGAAGGATGGAGCTTAAGGCATTTGGGGTGCACTCATGTGCTCAAGATGCCCAAGAAGGTGCATGGTGAAATTCTAAAGGCTAAAGATGAAGCTTCATGCCTTCAAAGTGTGCTCACGCACTCAAAGGTTAAGGAGGGAACATGGCACGTTATGGAAGGTTGAAGGATGGAGCTTAAGGCCTTTGGGGTGCGCACATGCACTCAAGGAGGGTGCATTCCTTTGGGTCGAAGGAGTGCACTCAAAGGAAGACTTGGTTTCTAGAAGAGCGTAGTTCAAAACAAGGAAGGGGAAAGAGCTTAACAAGTGTGCATTGCCCTCTTGGAGGGTGCATGGTGCAATTCAAACAACAAAGGATTCCTGATCAAGGCTTTAGAGTGCACTCGTGCACTCTTTGCCTTAATGGGTTCGCTCTGAAACCAAAATTTGTCTGAGTCTAGAAGATAGGAAAAGGGGCGAACATGATAAGCATAGACATAAAATGAAGTGTGACACATATCAACTCATCAAGTAAACTTATAAAATCTCAAACAATGTTAAGTAAACATCATGTTATCACCAAATAGGGGTTTATATTATTCCTAGTCATGGTCTTAGATTAGTGTCAAGTCACCCTATGTTTTAATGGGTAGGCGGTAGGTTAGGAGTCTCAAAGGTTTAATTTTTCATATCCAAATAAAGTCTAACATCTTTTTTCCTTGTTTCATGAGTCCTACATTCTTTTTAGAAACTCATAGCTTAAGCCATTTTGAAAATTTTTGGAATTAGACCTGAAACCATGTTTTCATAGCGCAGACAGTGTAAAATGTTTGTTTTGTGCTACGAAAATGCTACTCTTTTCGTAGCGCTTTTCTCTGTGCGCTACGAAAGTGGGAATTCGTAGAACAGTCTTGTCAAACATCAATCCGTTAGCATTCCGTTAAAATTTTCATTATTAGGTGTCAGCTAGGGGTCAGTCCTTAAGCATGCCGCCATCCAAACTCATCATTTCGAATTTAGGGCTCTTTATGAAAGATATTTTCAAATTCGAAAGGGTTGGCTAGTCTCATTGTTTTAGTTTGCATGAAAACCCTTGAACAGAAGTTTTTCGAACAGTAAGCTTTGGTAATTTTCCACCAAGGTTTTCCTCATCCAAAATTCAGGCAAGGCTAACCACCATTGGCAAGCGAGGCTGATCAACAGAATTTCAAAAGAGGCCGGTTTTGTCACAGGAATTCAGAAGGAAAGATGACAGAGGAGAAGAAACGTCACAGATCTGGTCATTGCTTGAGAACAGAGCCTGAAAGTACTGAGGTCTTGATTAGAGACAAAGCAGTTGTAGAAGCCTTCAAGAAAGTAGGATGCTGGAAGTTTTGTAAGAAATTGCACGGAGGACATACTCAGGTGACAAAGGAGTTTGCACTACATTTCACTGGCTCCAACACAAAGGTCAAAATGTTGAACTTGCAAATTTCCCCAGAGGTCATAGCGTTGGTGACAGAAATTCCTAGGGGGCAAGAGACATGGTCCAAAAACTTCATATTCGACATGGAACCATGTAAGGTGTTCCTATAGTCAAAGTTTTTTGAAACTGACTTAAACAAGGCAGTTCCCAAAGACTACATCAAGGACAGCTATACCAACTTGCTCTTCAACATTCAACGTTATTTCACCTATGAAGGCAGATATCAAAAGGTTTATTCATATCATTTTAAACTCTTGTTACATTTTACTGGTATGATTTCTCTATATTTGCCTTACTTCTTATTTCGAAGTGTAGCTAAGATGGCAGATAAAGTACAGTTGAAATCTCAAGGATGTGAAACTTCCTTGTTTCATCATGGTCTAATTAAACTGATAGTTCTACATGAACTCAAGAGGATCAACAAAGAATGGTCTTCATTTTTGTTTTTATGTGACTTTGGAGTAGAAAAACAAGGTGTAGACATTAGCCCTAGGGTTAAAGGAACTCCATCAGCAGAAACCAGCAAGTCTGTAATGTCCAGGGAAAAAAGGTATGTTAAGTTGAAACCTAGGAAGCAGGTGAAAGAACAAGTAAGCAAAGCACCAGTAGTCATTCTTGAAACTCCTAAATCTACAAAGGAAAAGATGCCTGAGGTTAAGGGAATGACACAAGAATAGTCAACTAGCAAACCAGTTCAAAAGAGATTGACTAGAAGTCAAATTGCAAAGGAGAAAGGTAAAACAGTGATCTCGGGAGAAGGTTCCAGCTTGAAGGGTGATTTAAATGATATTTTAAAAGCCATTGATATTGCAGAATCCCCTTTGGTGTAGGAAGATGTGATAAAATCTGATCAAGGAAAGTCAAAGAAAATGAAACCCTCCAAGAAATTGGAATTTGAGGATGATGTCACAACATTTGTTTTCAAACCCAAAAAACCCTTAACCAAGCAATCCAAGAAGATGCAAGAGTCCAATATTGAGCTGGAGAGAACAGAAGAAACATTTGATGTTCAAGAAGAGTTGATTGACATTCTGTCTCCAAGACCTGAAGGTGGCAAAAGCATTCTTCCTGCCACTCAGACAGAAAAATCCAGTTATGAGGTTATGGAAGAAAGGTTAAAAGCTGCCAACAATGAAATTGCTAAACTAAGAGTGAGAGAAAGAGAGCATGCTGCTGAAAGGACAAATTTCAACAGGATGAAGGCTCGCTGGGAAGCTGAAAAGGTGTCCAAACCAAAAATAGTAAACAGTGAAACTCAATACTTTACCTAGATTTTTCCTGCAATCAAAGAAGCCAAATTTGTAAGGAAGATTAATGCTCAGTTGAGAGCTACAAATAGGAGATTGAAGAGGCAAATTGAAGACCTAGAAATAAAACTAACCAAATCTGGAAAAGGGTCTATAGAAATAATGAAACAAGGTGTTGAAAAGGGGCAGTGAAGGAGATATATTAAAATAGTTTTGGCACATAAAAAGAGTTTTGGCATATAAAAGGAAGAACAGCTATGAAGAAGAACATCTATAAGGGTAAGTGATTTTGATTTTTGGTTGATCATATTAGTCTTCATGGAATTTTGAAAAACTCCCAAACTACAGATTTTTGAAGGCCGTGTTGAAAAAGAGCATACACAGCAGTTTCGTAGTGCGCTACGAAACTGCTGAAGATGATCATTTAGCACTTATGGATGCTTTCCAGAGGTAAGGTTTGATTAGTTCCAAATTTTGAAGTTGCTAGTAGACATGGGATGTATGAAGTCTCAGATGGAAGTGATGTAGAAAGCAAAGTCTCAGGAAGTATTTCATAAATGATATAAAAGTTGTGCTACGAAAACGGAGTATTTTCGTAGCACGATCATGTTTTGTCTTTCCTCCATATTTTCAAGTTTCCTTTTCTTTGCACAGGTGGAAAATGAAATTTTAATGGGTTATTAGTGCATGCCACTTGTATACCAGCAAAACTACTCAAAGATAAGCATAAGGGATTAAGGGCCTTAAAAGGAGGAACTCTGTCTCCTAGTTATCAGGACAGTTAGGTCATGACTCAGCGGGTTTTGTAACAGCACTGAGGACATCATCAAGCTCAAAGGCATGGGTTGGCAGCTGATTAAAGATTGTATTGAAGACATAGATAAGGTTGTTGGAAGCATGTTTTAGGAGTTTCACTCCTATTTGTATTAGGACTCTAAAAGACAGCTAGCTGTCAAGTTGTAATTAAATAGTTTGTTTTATGAAAAGATAGGTGTCAAAGTTAGGAATTCGAATTCCCCTAAAGATGGATCATAGTATCCAAGATTGTAAAACTCTATATAAAGATTGAGAATTGAATTCCTCAAGGGTTGGGAATTTCATTAGCAAAAGAAAGTTGTGTTATTGTAAGAAATTGTGGTTTTCATACTTAATACAGATCAGTTTGACTACTCAAGATTCACAAGGAGTTTATGTGTTTGATGTTTTTATGGCCTTGTTCAAATACTTATTTGCAGTGGTATGAGCTTTTGATTCTTAGAATTCATTGGAAAATGCTCTAACTTCCTTCACGTGCTTGTAAACTGTGTTGTTTCATTGTGTTACTGTTTTATTTATAAACCTAAACTCTAAGTGCCTTGACTTCCATGTTTTGCCGATCATGTTGTTTTGTTGAAGATCATCTTGACTCCATAGCCCAATAGATGTTTGCTAATCTTTGATTCAACCAGTCAACCAGTTATACATTTGTCCATTTTGTTCCTAGAGTTAGCCATCTAATCATTAATCAAAAATCTTAAACCTATTGAGAGAGTCCTCTCAGATTAAGGAGGCTAAGCCTCAACCAAAATATTGGTTTGAAAGAGTTACTCAGAGTCTGCTTGATTAGCAGCCTATCAAGGTCAGATTTTGTGATAACATTTTGGTGCATCTGCCAAGAGCCTGAAGAATACTCATTCCCAAAATTAAGAAGCTGAACTTCTGAAGGTAGCAGGAGCTCAGAAAGTTTCTCAAGGCTACAATCTACCTTGGTGACTCCATATATTTTCAAAAATTTAAAGGTGGCTTCGAGAAGGAGATACACACGAAGCAATCCTGATCCCAATCCACCTACCATTGGAGACAATCCAAACACTACTTCAAGAGTCAATCAAAGATTTTCAGAAATATCAGGTACTCCATCTTATTCAAAATCTTTTCTCTCTGAATTGTCAAGAAGTCCTGAAGACAAAAAAGTTGATGATAAAATTCATGAAGTGTTGTTTAGATCAGAAAAATGAAGAGGAACTCATTGGTATTATCTTAGACCTGCAAAAGAGAGGAATTGACACCTCAGCCCTAGTATCACAAGAAGACAAAGAAGAGTTTTGGGAAGTTGTTACCTCTGAGTTATTGTTAGAAAAAGAGGCTTTAGATAAATTGAAAGAACTTGACCCTTTCGAAGTCTTGCTAAAATCTAAAGCTGGTTTACCTCTTCCAAATTGGAGTTCATTTGTTAGTGGTTTACAAAAGCCAAGTAGTCCTCCTCATATCAGTTCTTCATCTTCTACCTTTCCTAGTGGTTTACAGAAACCAAGCAATCCTCCTCATATCAGTTCTTCATCTTCTGTTCCTGTTATTCCTACAACTATTGTTCCTCCTTTAATCATGGCTGCACCTGCTAGGTATGCCCCACTCGTGCTCCCTGTTGTTTTGCATGACCTTCCTAGTAAATATGCTGCTAGGATCCCTACTTGGGGTGGTGATGAAGAAATTATAGCAGAAGAACATGTAGACAGATTTAATGATTTTGCTGACAGAGAAGAAGTTGATGATGAGGATGTGAAGCTAAGACTATTTGCACAGACCTTTATTGGTGAAGTTAGAAAATGGTTTAAAGCTCTTACACTGGAAAGCATTCGAAACTGGGTTGAATTTGAAAACAGTTTTCTAAGAAAATGGGGAAACAAAACTAATCTAGTTCAAGAACTTACTGAATATAACAACCTTAGAAGGGCACCTGATGAAACTGTTCAAAAAATTTCAAAAAGATTCAATAAAGTGTTTAATTCAATTCCATCTCAGTTGAAACCTCCAGAGGCCCTTGCACAAATGAGATATGTTGAAGCATTTGATTTTGAATTTTCTCTTTTGTTGAGAGAAAGAGAATCACCTACACTTGCTGAAATGCAGAGTAATGCAGTAAAGGTAGAGGTAAACATGATAGCTGCTAAAAATTCAAAAATCGGAAAAGCTAAATTGAAAGAAGAAGAGAAACCTTCCTCTTCAACTCCTGAAGATAAATTAGACTCAATGATGAAAACCATGGAGAATTTGATGGATAGGTTAGCTCTTGGAAACACTTATGTTCCTCCTGCACAACATGAACCTGAATTTAGAAACCCTCAATTCAGGAGACCTCAAAACCAACAAAGACCAAGAGAAAATAGAAATCAGTAAACCTGGCCCTCCAGTGAGACCTCTTTTTCAACAGAATTTGGTTGATGAAGAAGATGATCCTGAAATTCCTAAAGAATCCATTGTCTTGATGAAGAAATGTCAGGAATTTTCTTGACTAAATAAGAGCATGATGAGTCAGATTTGGTCAATCAAGGGGAAGAACCTTCAGGTTATCTTAAAGGGTATCAACATGCTATCTTTGAAATGCAAAAACAATACAACCTTAGAAACAGAAATGTGCCAATTATTGCAAACAAATCACGGCCTAAGAAAGATGCTTCAAAGGTTGCTGACGCCAAAAATGATACCCCAAAGGTTGTTGAAGGTAAGAAAGATTCTCCACTTGGAAGAAAAGACACTCAACTTCCTCCTCCTATCAAAGACGCTGAAAAGTTTGTTTCTGTTTTCAACCTTGAGAATGAAATTTCAAAGATTAAAATATCAGTCCCTTTTAGTGAGATTCTCAAGGTAAATCAATATAGAAGCAAGATTGTTGAGATGTTGAATTCACAACCAAGAGCTGCCGATATTTTGAATGTCCAAGAAGATAATCCTACTATATATTTGGGTCCAATGTTAGAATATTATCAAAATGAAGAGTTTCCTCCTTTCTATGTAAGCATTAGTATTCATGCTATCACTTTACATAATGCTATGTTGGATTTAGGGGCTTCTCATAATCTCATTCCCAAAGTAATTATGGAAACGTTAGGGTTACAGGTAACAAGACCATATAAGGATTTGTTTTCTTTTGACTCAAAAAGAGTCCAATGTATTGGTTTAATAAAAGATTTTGTTGTTGGTCTAACACAAATCCCAGCAAAGACAATTGTTATGGACATTGTTGTGGCTAATATTCCGCCAATTTTTGGGATGTTGCTATCAAGATCATGGGTAGCAAAAATTAAAGGCACAATGCAGATGGACCTTACTTATGCCACCATTCCTGTTTTTGGTGAACAAAGGAGATTGTATTGGGAGACTAGAATGGCTTATATGGTAAGCAGCAAAGATAAACCTCAGAATTTTCCTATTAATTCATTTGATATTGAACTTGGATCTGCCATTCTTTTCAATGAATCAGTTGATAGTGGTATGGAAGAAATGAAAGCAGAAAATCAGCACTCAGAAGATCAGCAAGAAAATGACAAAGGGATGAAGGGATGGTGGTCATTATACTTTGATGGATCCGCAGGAAAAGAAGGGGCAGGAATAGGAGTTTGGATCACAAATCCAAGTGATGAGAGTAATTTTTACTCTTACAAACTGAATTTTGATTGCACAAATAACATGGCTAAATATGAATCTTTGATTTTGGGTCTAGATGTTTTGATAAGAATGAAGGCTCAGAATATTTCTGTTTTTGGAGATTTTGAATTGGTCATTAGACAAGTTGAGGGTGTCTATGAAACAAAGGATGTAAGAATGAGAGCATACAGAAATCCAGTTTTAGACATGTTGGAGAATTTTCAAGCCTATTCTTTCATTGTCAAAACTAGAGACCAAAATTCCATTGTTGATTCTCTTCTATTTAGGCAAGTCTTTTTGTCATTCCTATTCATTCTTCTGAGAAATATGAGATTGAAGTTCATCATAGACCAGCTATACCAGATAATATCACCAAATGGCAAGTTTTTGAAGATGATCAACAAGTAGAGAATTTTATTGAGCTAAAAGAAGAATTTGAAAGTACTCAAGTAGATCAACAAAACATGCTTGTTGAGTCTAAAGAAAATTCTGAAGTCTTGCAATTAAAGAATAATTCAATACCAAAGGGTCTTATTCCTCTTGAGAAGCTCTTTTATCATAATGATGTGTTCAAATCACCAAAGATACAAGCTGATGAAGAGGAAGTAGAAAACTGTAATCTGGGTACATCAGCTTTGCCTAAAATGATCAAAATTTCAAAGTTTCTTTCAGTTGATATGAAAATCAAATATATTTAGATGATGAAGAGGTTTTTTGATGTTTTTTCTTGGAGTTATGTTGACTTAAAACGGTATGATCCTTCCATTATTCAGCATACTATTCCTATTAAAGAAAATGAGAAACCATTCAAATAGAAGTTGAGAAGAATTAATCCCCTTCTCATTCCATTGATTGAAAAGGAGATTAAGAAGCTTTTTGATGCTAAAATCATTGTCCCAATCAGATTCTCAAATTGGCTTGCAAATTTGGTTCCGGTTAGAAAGAAGAGTGGAGAAATCAGAATTTGTATTGATTTCAGGAATTTGAATAAGGCTTCATTAAAGGACAACTATCCTCTTCCCAAGATGGATTCAATTCTGCAAAATATTGTTGGTTCACAAAGAATGTCTATGCTTGATGGCTTCTCAGGGTATAATCAGATTCTTGTGCATCCGGATGATCAGGAGAAAATAGCCTTCACAACACCATGGGGCACATTCATGTACGCCAAGATGCCTTTTGGTCTCATGAATGCGGGAGCTACTTCTCAAAGAGCAATGGAAATTGTTTTTTCTGAAGAAAAGGATAAGGCTGTGGTTGTTTATCTTGATGACATAACAGTCTTTTCAAAGAAAGAAGAAGATCACCTGAAGCACCTAGAAAAGATTTGGTTGAAATGTAGAAGGTTTGGTATCTCTCTTAATCCTACTAAAAGCATCTTTGCTTCAACTACAGGCAAATTACTTGGTCATATTATTTCTAAAGATGGAATTGGGATTGATCCTAACATAGTTAACCCCATTCAAAAGGTAGATTTTCCAAGAAGTAGGAAAGAAATTCAATCATTTCTTGAGAAAGTGAATTTTGTTGGGCGCTTCATTCATAACTTTGCTGAGATTGTCAAAGATATAACAAGGATGTTAAAGAAAGGAGTTGATATTAAATGGACAGCTAAGGCAAAGAAGTCTTTTGAGAAAATTAAGAAGGCACTCACACAAGCACCGGTACTCATCAGTCCATATTTCTCAAAAGAATTTCTGGTTTTTACATTTGCTTCCGAAAATACAATTGCTGGAGTTTTTCTTCAAAAGGGAAAGCAAGGTACTGAACAGCCTATCTCTTTCTTTAGTAGAACATTAGCCAATGCTGAGCTGAAGTATAATATTCTAGAAAAACAGGCTTATGCTTTGGTAAAAGCTATTAAAGACTTCAGAATTTACATTTTGCATTCTCACATTGTGGCATATGTTCCAAGTACTGTGGTGAAAGATATTCTAACTCAGGCAGATCCTGATGGAAAAAGGGGAAAATGGATCGCAAAATTGCTGGAATATGATATAGACATCAAACCAACCAAATTGGTGAAGGGACAAGGGTTGGCAAAGTTAATGACTCAGTGAAACTTGGATTGTCTTGAAATAAATCTGAATGCAGAAATATCAGAAATTTCTGATGATGAGGAAGAATTGGTTCCAATTAATGAGAAATATCTTGTTTTAGATTGGTACAAAGATATGGTATTTGTTTTACAACATCACAAAGCTCCTGCTGATCTAACAAAATCCAAAGCAAGGTTTGTTAAGCTGAAATCTTTGAGATATTTTATATTTGACATAAATCTGTTTTGAAAAGATACAGGAGGAATTTTGATGAATTGTTTACTTGAAGAAGAGGTTGAAAAGGTCATTGAAGAATTCCATAAAGGTGATTGCGGAGGACGCCATTATTGGAAGGCTACAGCAAATAAGATTCTAAGAGCGGGATATTTTTGGCCAACAATGTTTAAAGACATTTACAAAAGAGTTGTTGCATGTCGTGAATGCCAAATTTTTGAAGGAAGAAAAAAACTTGTACCTCTACCTTTGGTTCCTATCTATGTGGAAGCACCCTTCCAATAGTGGGGGTTAGACTTTATTGTAGAAATACATCCATCATCATGAGGACAGCATCGCTGAATTATCACAACAACAGACTACTTCATCAAATGGATAGAGGCAATCCCAACAAGGCAAGCTAATGATTCTGTAATTATTCATTTTCTAGAGAATAATATATTGTCTCGATTTGGCTGCCCCATGAAGATTATAACAGATAATTCTCAAGCTTTCAAGTCTAAGAAAATGATTAATTTCTGTCATCAATATCACATCACTCTTGGACACTCTATAGCATACTATCTGAAGGAAATGGTCTTGCTGAATCATCAAATAAGAGTATTGTAAGAATCATCAAAAAGGTATTGCAGGAGAACAAGAAAGCTTGCCATTTAAAGTTGAAGTATGCCTTATGGGCTGATAGGATATGTACAAAGAGATCAATTGGGACTTCACCGTATGAATTATTTTATGGTGATGAAGCTGTTTTTCCGACATCACTGGGGATACCGGTCATGAAACTAATTCAAGGACTTGAAGAAGAACCAAATGCCATACAGAGGAGGATAAACCAACTAATAGCTTTGCAAGAAAAGAGGAATGAAATCTATGAAAACCATTAGCATGCTCAAAACAAAATTAAAAATACATTTGACAGGAAGATTAAAGAAGACAGTTTCCAAATGGAAGACAAAGTGCTGAAATGGGAGGCCAAAATTTAGGAAAAGGGCAAGCATGGTAAGTTTGAGAATTTATTGAAGGGTCCTTTTAAGATTGTTGGTTTTCATGGGAAAAACACTTATATATTGCAGGAAATTAATGGAGGATCATATGCTGGAAGACCTATCAATGGCAGGTTCCTAAAGCATTATACTTGTTGAAGTTTCATCAACCACTCATGACATTGTATATATTTCATTTTTGTCAGTTTTATTGCTAATAATGACAAGCTGAAATAGAGAGCTTAAGCTCGAGATGGAACAGTTTGAAGAAGATTCTTGTCAAATCAAATAAAGTATTTCTGTTTTACTAAAAAAATGGATAGCACTAGAGCTATGAGTTCTTAGTGTGCCATAGGGGTACACTATCTCAAGTGGAGCCACTGTTATCACCAAATAGGGGTTTATATTGTTCCTAGTCATGGTCTTAAATTAATGTCAAGTCACCCTATGTTTTAATCGGTAGGTGGTAGGTTAGGAGTCTCAAAGGTTTAATTTTTCATGTCCATATAAATTCTAACATCATTTTTCCATGTTTCATGAGTCCTGCATGGGTAGGTGGTAGGTTAGGAGTCTCAAAGGTTTAATTTTTCATGTCCCAATAAATTCTAACATCCTTTTTCCATGTTTCATGAGTCCTACATTCTTTTTAGAAACTCATAGCTTAAGCCATTTTGAAAATTTTTAGAATTAGCCCTGAAACCACGTTTTCATAGCGCAAACAGCGTAAAATGTCTATTTTACACTACGAAAATGCTGCTCTTTTCGTAGCACTTTTCTCTGCGCGCTACAAAAGCGGGAATTCGTAGAATAGTGTTGTCAAACATCAATCCGTTAGCACTCCGTTAGAATTTTCATTATTAGGTGTCAGCTAGGAGTCAGTCCTTAAGCATGCTGCCATCCAAACTCATCATTTCGAATTTAGGGCTCTTTATGAAAGATATTTTCAAACTCGAAAAGGCTGGCTAGTCTCATCATTTTAGATTGCATGCAAACCCTCGAACAAAAGTTTTAAGAACAGTAAGCTTTGGTTATTTTCCACCAAGGTTTTCCTCATCCACAATTCAGGTGAGGCTGACCACCATTGGCAAGCGAGGTTGATCAACAGAATTTCAAAAGAGGTCGATTTTGTCACAGGAATTCAGAAGGAAAGATGACAGAGGAGAAGAAACGTCACAGGTCTGGTCATTGCTTGAGAACAAAGCCTGAAAGCACTGAGGTCTTGATCAGAGACAAAGCAGTTGTAGAAGCCTTCAAGAAAGTAGGATGCTGGAAGTTTTGTAAGAAATTACAGGGAGGACATACTCAGGTGAAAAAGGAGATTGCACTACATTTCACTGGCTCCAGCACAAAGGTCGGAATGTTGAACTTGCAAATTTCCCCAGAGGTCATAGCGTTGGTGACAGAAATTCCTAGGGGGCAAGAGACATGGTTCAAAAACTTCAGATTCGACATGGAACCATGTAAGGTGTTCCTAAAGCCAAAGTTTTCAGAAACTGACTTAACCAAGGCAGTTCCTAAAGACTACATCAAGGACAGCTATACCAACCTTCTCTTCAACATTCAATGTTATTTCACCTGTGAAGGCAGATATCAAAAGGTTTATTCATATTCATTTTAAACTCTTGTTACATTTTACTGGCATGATTTCTCTAGATTTTCCTTACTTCTTATTTCGAAGTGTAGCTAAGATGGCAGATAAAGTATAGTTGAAATCTCAAGGATGTGAACCTTCCTTGTTTCATCATGGTCTAATTAAACTGATAGTTCTATATGAACTCAAGAGGATCAACAAAGAATGGTCTTCGTTTTTGTTTTTATGTTACTTTGGAGCAGAAAAACAAAGTGTAGACTTTAGCCCTAGGGTTAAAGGAACTCCATCAGCAGAAACCAGCAAGTCTATAATGTCCAGGGCAAAAAGGTATGTTAAGTTGAAACCTAGAAAGTAGGTGAAAGAACAAGTAAGCAAAGCACCAGTATTAAACCTTGAAACTCCTAAATCTACAGAGGAAAAGACGCCTAAGGTTAAGGGAATGACACAAGAACAGTCAACCAACAAACCAGTTCAAAAGAGATTGACTAGAAGTCAAATTGCAAAGGAGAAAGGTAAAACAGTGATCTCGGGAGAAGGTTCCAGCTTGAAGGGCGATTTAAATGATATTTTAAAAGCCATTGATATTGCAGAATCCCCTTTGGTGCAGGAAGATGTGATAAAATCTAATCAAGGAAAGTCAAAGAAAATGAAACCCTCCAAGAAATTGGAATCTGAAGATGATGTCACAGCATCTGTTTTCAAACCCAGAAAACCCTTAACCAGGCAATCCAAGAAGATGCAACAGTCCAATATTGATCTGGGGAGAATAGAAGAAACATCTGCTATTCAAGAAGAGTTTATTGACATTCCGTCTCCAAGACTTGAAGGTGACAAAAGCACAGTTCCTGCCACTCAGACAGAAAAAGCCAGTTATGAGGTTATGGAAGAAAGGTTAAAAGCTGCCAACAATGAAATTGCTAGACTAAGAGTGAGAGCAAGAGAGCATGTTACTAAAAGGACAAATTTCAAAAGGATGAAAGCTCTCTGGGAAGCTAAAAAGGTGTCCAAACCATAAATAGTAAACAGTGAAACTCAATACTTTACCTGGATTTCTCCTGCAATCAAAGAAGCCAAATTTGTAAGGAAGATTAATGCTCATTTGAGAGATACAAATAGGAGATTGAAGAGGCAAATTGAAGACCTAGAAATACAACTAACCAAATCTGGAAAAGGTTCTACAGCAATAATGAAACAGGGTGTTGAAAAGGGGCAGTGAAGGAGATATATTAAAACAGTTTTGGCACATAAAAAGAGTTTTGGCATATAAAAGGAAGAACAACTGTGAAGAAGAACATCTATAAGGGTAAGTGATTTTGATTTTTGGTTGATCATATCAGTCTTCATGGAATTTTGAAAAACTCCCAAACTACAAATTTTTGAAGGCCGTGTTGAAAAAGAGCATACACAGCAGTTTCGTAGCGTGCTACGAAATTGCTGAAGATGATCATTTAGCACTTATGGATGCTTTCCGGAGGTAAGGTTTGATTAGTTCCAAATTTTGAAGTTGCTGGTAGACATGGGATCATGTATGAAGTCTCAGATGGTAGTGGTGTAGAAAGCAAAGTCCCAAGAAGTATTTCATAAATGATATAAAATCTATGCTACGAAAACAGAGTATTTTCGTAGCACAATCATGTTTTGTCTTTCCTCCATATTTTTGAGTTTCCTTTTCTTTGCACAGGTGGAAAATGAAATGTTAATGGGTTATTAGTGCATGCCACATGTATACCAACAAAACTACTCGAAGATAAGCAGAATGGATTAAGGGCCTTAAAAGGAGGAACTCTGTCTCGTAGTTATCAGGATAGTTAGGTCATGACTCAGCAAGTTTTGAAACAACACTGAGGACATCATCAAGCTCGAAGACATGGGTTGGCAGCTGATTAAAAAATGTATTGAAGACATAAATAAGGTTGTTGGAAGCATTTTTTAGGAGTTTCACTCCTATTTGTACTAGGACTCTTAAACACTGCTAGATGTCAAGTTGTAATTAAATAGTTTGTTTTATGAAAAGATAGGTGTCAAAGTTAGGAATTCGAATTCGCCTAAATATGGATCATAGTATCCAAGATTGTAAAACTCTACATAAAGCTTGAGAATCGAATTCCTCAAGGGTTGGGAATTTCGTTAGCAAGAGAAAGTTGTGTTATTGTAAGAAATTGTGGTTTTCATACTTAATACAGAGATCAGTTTGACTACTCAAGATTCACAAGGATTTTATGTGTTTGATGTTCTTATGGCCTTGTTCAAATACTTATTTGCAGTGGTATGAGCTTGTGATACTTAGAATTCATTGGAAAATGCTCTAACTTCCTTCACATGCTTGTAAACTGTTTTGTTTCATTGTGTTACTGTTTTATTTATAAACCTAAACTCTAAGTGCCTTGACTTCCATGTTTTGCCGATCATGTTGTTTTGTTGAAGATTATATTGACTCCATAGCCCAATAGATGTTTGCTAATCTTTGATTCAACCAGTCAACCAGTTATACATTTGTCCATTTTGTTCCTAGAGTTAGCCATCTAATCATTAATAAAAAAATCTTAAATCTATTGAGAGAGCCCTCTCAGGTTGAGGAGGCTAAGCCTCAACCAAAAGATTTGTTTGAAAGAGTTACTCAGAGTCTGATTGATCAGCAGCCTATCAAGGTTAGATTTTGTGATAACACATCAAAATTCCACTTTACAAACATTCGCCAAGGACAACAGGTGAAGTGTGTGTGACTGCAACCAAAAAGTATCGTTTTATAACCACAAAGGTGGTATGACTATGAAATGCACTAAAGATGTTCTGATCAATGCAACGACACTTGAAATCACTCAAGAACACTTGAAACCTACAGGATGACATGAAACAACACTTGACGACTAAGGAGACACTTGATACAATGATAAAATAGGCTCCAAAACTTGAATGTAGAGAAATTTTGGAGGGTGTTGTAGTAGTGACAACACCTCCCTATGTGTCAATCCCTACGCGGGGACTACTAAATGACGAACGTGTGGAATGAAATAACAATTTAAATATATTAATAAAATATTTATTAAACCCTTTTATAATGCACAAGACAAAGTTGATCAGTGAAATCAAAGCCATTGAAGGCTCTAACAAACGAACAATATTCCACTTACATTACATCCAATCCATTGATTTAAAAAATAAAAAATAAAAAATCCATAATACTACATACATTATGAGTTTAAATAAGTATGCCTATCATCGTAATTAATATTTCATTGCTTTTACCCTATGTACACAACATTTGTTTCACTTTGTGCCAACTAATCTTACACATATTATTTGAATTTATCATTGCTTAATCACAATGTCCATGCCACATGTGATCTTCCTTCTTTGTCTCTAATGTTTCATAATGGATGTGCATTGTGTTTAGTTCAAATGATATTATGTTGATGTGTTATATGATAACTCAAGTCAATTGAATAGAGATTGGTAGTATTATTATTAGTAAGGAACATACTTGAATATTTACTTTCAATGTGATTGATAGTCACTCATAATTGCATTATAGAAGGATTGTGTAGTATAAAGTCTTAAGGATTATACATCAAATATATTATTAAGTAGCAAATTGTAATGAAAAGATTATTCCCTCACTTAGATGTACTTATCATTTCTATAAGTAATCCATGAGAATCCATCTCATGCATGATGCATTCCCAATGGCATTCAACATTTTAAGGGAAGAGTGGATATGGGGAATGAACAAGATTGATCTACACATTGAAGGGCCATATCCATAACATATATCTCGGACCCTAGGCCCTTGAGGCTCCCTTCATGTGGGAGCAACCATGTGACACACAATGTGATTCATGAGAGATAGGACTTGTAAATTTTATCTTGGTAGCCTCTACTTCTTTTTCTATTATGGATAGGTGAAAGCACTTGCATATTGGTGACAAGTATTATATGTTTTCAAATTTTGTACGAATAATTTTTTGTAAATTGTTCATAGTGGCCACTAATAGGATTTGCATCATGAAAAAAGCTATAATATGGGTTTGTATTTACACTTCCATTGAAAATGAAATATTTTGGTTTTCTTGTTACAAACAAAATCTCAATCAACGTTTTGGGGGTTTTCACAACAGGGAGCAAGGCGATTGGACCCTAGCCACGCTTACTCCCTATTTCATGCCTCCCCATTTATGTTGTCAGTTTGGAGGGCATTTCATTTCTCTGCAGGTTCTCTCGGCATAGTCTTGGAGCGTTTTGTTTTGGGCTTCGCTTTGAAGGGTGTCATCTCTATTCATCATGGTTTTCAACCCCTAGTTGGTCATTTCATTTCATCAGGTTTTTGTAGTTGTTGTTGACATTGTTGTGCTTCTCTGATCTTTTTTTGAGGCTCACAAACTTGTCGTCGTCATTGTCATGGCTGGGGTTTTGTTTCTACTGAATAGGCTTTTGGCCCATTTATAGAACATGGTGGACTTATTGTTGGGGATTTTGTGGTGGCCTTCTCACCATGGAGTTGGAAGTTTAGGGGGCAGGGTTAAGGGGCAGGGTCAAGGCGGCTCCCCTACTACTTTGGCCCTATTTTTGTGCCTTTCTTCTTTTGTGGATGCCGATCGTTGTTGTGGTGATGATGTTTTTCCACATGTCCTGTGGGGTTTTTGGAACTATCTGGGTGGTCTGTGCCCAGTTTTTTGTTTGAGATCTAGCCAACATTTTTTCTAGGGTTGTTTGGTTATTTTTGTTGCACCCTTCGAGGTTTCTTGGTGGACCAGCGTGCCCTACTTTCTTGTTAGTCCTTCAACCACTTTTTATGATTATTTGTGAGGTGTTAATGCTCTAAAGCATTCAACATATGCAAAATGTAACTTTGTTCCTCTTTGGATGAAAAAATTTATGAGTTTCTTTTCTTAGGGAAAAAAAAAAAAAATCAAATCTCAATCTATGTGTTTCACCACTTGGATAATTATTGTATACAAGATGTATCTCCTGTTATTCCTCTCTTGCTTTTGTTTATATCTGTAAAAACAAAAATTTGCATTTTGTGAATATATATGTAAACATCATAAAATCCATGTAGTTGGTAAAGGAATTTAGATACTAATTTATATTGATATGATTTTAATTCTTTTAAATTTCCATTGTGAAGACAAATCCATCAATGATGTATTAATCCATTTCACAATTGGATAGGTGAATAGCTCATTCAAAATTGAATAAATAAATAACGAAAGTGCAAGAAGACTTGAAGTACATCAAATAATCAATTACTCAAATTCACAATGAACATCTATTATTTTTGTGATTTTTCTTAATTTATTTATTTCAACTAATATAATTTTGAAAATGTATTTTTAAATTCTTAAAAACAATACAACTACATTATTAAATTAAATTATACATATTATATTAATGAACTAACTAACATGACTATAAAACACATTTTAATATGTAATAAAGGAAATAAATAATTAAAAACAAATAAATACAAATTTAACAACACATCAATGAAAAAACTTAATACATAATAAAAAACAAATAGTCTTTAGTGCAACATTGCATCTTAGGAACCTTTGACCATTTAAATTGCCCTTGCAAAAATTCATAACTGAGGACTCATGAAGTGCCAATATATCTTAGTTATATATACTTGAGATTTTCCATACTTCGTTATTTTATTCCTTATCCCAAACTATTTTCTTACATCTATCAGCCTGGTATGTAACTAAATTTGAGGAAACTATGGTTCACTTTCAATTGCTAGTGAGTTAAAAGGGTCATTCAACATGTGAGCAACTTATGATAAGCTGCAAAAAAAACTTGTTACTTGTGCACAAATTTCTTTTATGCAACCTCTCAAGGACAAATTGGAGTAATCTTCACTAACTGATTTAAATCTTAGTAGGTTTATGTAACACCCTTCTCCCACATCTACCCAAGTAACTAGCCAACCGAGGTAAACATGAGACAAGAGGCCACTATGATTGGATTCGACCTCCTATGTGACCTTAAGGAAGTGGAACCAACAGAAACATCACACACATTCATCCAACATCAGCTTCATATCCTTAGGAGACATTTCATCCACTCAGACAACTTGTCTCTCAGTACCACTGATGTTCTGTATATATTAGTCCTTAGTCGCTATCATGCTATAGGTAAGGGAGTGACCAAAAACCCAAATTCGCTCTCACAAGCTTGCCTGCCAATGACCAGAGATTAAAATTTCCAGTTATGTGCCAGCGACTCCGGGATTTAAGCCACTTTTTCAAGCCTACAGCCTAGGTCACTACCCATAATGGATTGATAGCTTAAAATCATTAAAATTACAGGGAAACAATGATGCAAAAGCAATAAGCTTAAAAAGTCCTTAACCAGACCCCTACTAACCATGACAGGGATTTTGTCAAACACATCATCAACATGTAACCTATAGGTTTAAACAATAGAATTAAGTGTAGGGATCTCATACTTATCTAAGAATCACTATTAACCATTGTTCCCTCATTTCATTTGTTGCATTATCATCTATTAGGTCATAGACATATAATCTAATATACAAGTAAAAACATGTTGAGAGCCATACATAGCTGCTGTCATAAATCATACATATAACCAACATAATAGGGACAGAAATATCATAAACATATCAGCCATAAAATCCACATATACATTAGTACATTTACACATGAAAATCAATGGAATGAAATTCTCATTAATTAATGCAATAAACCAACCAGATATGGGACTACCACGTTCCACCCGACCATAGATTGGCTGAGCCAAGTCTCTCTTCAACCAATCACCCCCGTGCCATATTCCAAGCATGAATGTGGGGCTCATAAAACACACCAAAAACACCAACGAGCGTGGATGCCACCATAGTTCTCCACCTACACCATGAGGAATTTGAGTGCCTTCTAGTCTCTCAGGCTTTACCGCAATCCATAGTCCAATCCAAGGATCACTAGGCCCTACACAGAGACATACTCTCTAGGCTTTATTGTACATCTCATCTTGGGACTACTAGGCCCAACTGAGAGAAAATCCACCTCTTGGCTTTACCGTATATCCCACCATTCACCAGAAAAGATTCCTAGGCCCACCGAGGCACACAATCTGGCTTTACTGCAATCCATAGTCTATTTCAGGGGTTACTAGGCCAGTGGCTTCCGTGATCCATAGTTTGGTTCAGGGAACACTAGCCCATGTTTTTCTTAGTTCGAAGATCCACCCCACTCAACTTCAAATCCAATCCGACCATCCCACATTAACCGAATGTGAGAACCCATCTCATCAAAGCTATCAGGAAATGGAAAGGCTGGGCTGAAGAACATTGTCACACCTGGAAAAACCAATGCCGTGATAGAAAAGAACCTCATGCAATCCCATGCATGCCAAATCTAACAAGGAAAATACACATGCAAGTTGATACCTGCAATGAATCCTATTGTAGCTACTTGATCTTACCTTTCCCTGCTTGATCTTTGCTTCCTCTTGCCTTCTTTTCCTTTCTTGCTCCAATGCTAAAGTGTTCCAAGAAACTCTAGGTGTCCAAGAGTGATAGGGAGAGAGAGAGAGACAATAATGAGAGAGCTCCAACACTGAATTGACAAAAGGTTACCAACTGATCCTCATAAGCCTTTTTAGGAATGAGGCCTCTATTTTCTTCATTTTCCATTATTTTCCTTCAATTTCCTCCTCACATGAAACATGTGACCTTTCACGTCCTTCTTCTCCTAATTTCCATTATTTTCATAAATACATGTACCAAAATGTCGTTTTTCCTTTCCAAAGCCTTAGCCATTTCCTTTGGAAAATTCCTTAGCCATAAACAACCAAATGAACACCCCCTAGGATGTCTTGCCCAACATTCAGCTTGGAATAAGTGTCCCATCGACTGTGGTTATTGTTTTTAACTTTTATTACATGGAATTCTCACCAGGGAAGTTACAAAACCCTCCCCCTTGGGGGACATCGTCCTCGGTGTTCAATCACAAATATACCTTAGCAACCCGTAGAAAGAAGACATATTGCTCAAGGAGCTTTTTAACACATCTCGATGCAGTATTTACAATGAAATATCTGCTCAAAAAAAAACATCATGACAAATACTGCATACTAGAGCTTTATAACATAGCTCATTATGGTATTTACAATGATCATCCTCCTAAGTGGAAATGGACATGACATCATAACATCATGATAACATAACCACATGGTAGCATAGTAACATGACAACATAATCATAATGACATGAGACCCATACTGCTTAGTGGAGCTTTATAAAATAGCTCATGGCGGTATTTACATCCATATACATATGTACATATAACAACATCACCAAAAATATATACCAAAAACATATACCAAAACATATATCAAAACATATACCAAACACCATATCTAAGCATATACCAAAACATCATCTCAAAGCATATACCAAAACACCATATCAAAGCATATACCAGACCACCATGTCAAAGCATATACCAAAACACCATATCAAAGAATATACCAAACCAACATATCAAAGCATATACCAAAACACCATATCAAAGATTATTTTCCTCAACCGGAAAACAAGGAAGATACATAGCCAGCATCTGATCCACCATCTCCCATGTAGCTTCATCAGGCCCAAAGTGCTTCCATTGCACTTTAACTTCCCTGATTGCTCGGTTCCGGAGCATGAGCACCTTTTTCTGCAATATACACTGAGGTTCCAGTTGGAATTCTCCATCTGGTTCCACCTACAATACAGACCATTTAATCACATGATCAACATCCTTAACATACTTCTTAAGCAAATATACATGGAAACGTGGAATATCACTGTCGGAGGTAGTGCAAGTCAATAAGCTACTGGCCCAATACTCTCAATGATACTGAAGGGTCCACAAAACTGTAGTGCCATCTTGTCACATGATCCAATCTGGAAGGATATATTCTTCAGTTTAATGCACAAATACACCTGTTCCCCAACCTGGAACTCCTTGAATAACCTGTTCCTATATGCAGAACTCTTATGCTTATTCTATTTTACCTTTAGATTCTTCTTGATCACCTTCATTTCTTGTTCCATGTTTAACAACATATTTGGTCCAATAAATACCCTGCTAACAAGATCACTCCAACTGATATGAGTGTTACAACTCCGCCCATACAATGCCTCAAAATTACTCATCCTTAATGACTATGATAATTGTCGTTGTATGTGAATTCTACCAAGGGGAGATACTCTTCCCACTTCCATTGTTGATGCATCATGCACATCATCAACATGTCCTCCAATATCCTATTGACTGTCTTTGTCTATCCATCTATCTGCAGATGATAATTTGTGTTGAAGGCCAACTCTGTACCCAAACCTGAAAATAACTCCTTCCAAAACTTGAAAGTGAACTTCGCATCCCTGTCTGACACAATCTTCTTTGGAACACCATGCAATCTTACCACATCTTTGATGAATACTTGTGCTACTTCGCTAGCTGAGAATGTAGACTTTACCAGAGTGAAATGTGTAACCTTTGTTAACCTGTCCACAATGGCCATGATGGAATCATGTTGCTTCACTGTCTTAGGAAACCTTGTGATGAAATCCATGGAAATAACCTCCCATTTCCATTCTGGAATTTCAATCGGCTGTAGCATTCCACCTGGATGTTTACACTCTTCTTTCACTAACTGATAGTCGAAACAACTCGCCACAAACTCTGCTACATCCCTCTTCAAATTCAGCCAATAGTAAAATATCTTCATTGTTTTCAGTGTCTTCTAATAACCTGGGCGACCTGAATAAGGTTTCGCATGAAACTCTCCCAATATCACCTTCTTGAGCTCACTGTTATCTGGTACATATATCCTATCTTAGAGCCTGACCAATCCATCTACTGTAAGACAATAATCCATACCATGTGCACCTACACCTGTACATGTGCATGTACTTGTACTTCCACATGTACCTATACCAGCACCCTACTGCAACTTGTGCACAATCTCCATGTACCTAACATCATGTTGTCCTTCCTGCAAGATGCTATCATGTAAGTATGTCCCATAGGAGCTCATAGCTTCCAAGTGATGTACATGTACTTGTCCGTTGAGAGCACCTGCCACCCTGTTCTCCTTACCTTTGATGTACCTCATCTCAAAATCAAACTCACTGATTGTGGCCAACCATCTAGTTTGCTTGGCATTCAAATTCGATTGGTCAAACAAATATCTCAACCCAATGTGATCACTCATAAGTACAAACCTCCTACTAAGAAGACAGTGTCTCCACATCTTCAATGCATGTATAATTGTTGCCAACTCAAGATCGTGTGTTGGGTATTTTTCCCCGTGCTTGTTTAGTTTTCGGGACTCATAGCATACCACCTATCCATCCTACATGAGGACTTCACCAAGCCCTCTCTTGCAAGCATTTTTGCATACCACAAACTCTTTTTCCAGATCTGCAATCTGTGGCACTAGTGCATGTGTCAACAACTTCTTAAGTTGCTCAAAACTAGTCTCACACTCCTCTGTCCATTCGAACTTCTTACCTTTCATTGTAATGATGTGATAGGATAAGTAATTTGCGAGAAGTTCTTGATGAACCTCCTATAATAGCCTGCCAAACCCATGAAATATCTCACCTCATCCACACTCCTAGGAGCTACCTACTCCATGATGGCCATTATCTTCTCTGGATCTACTACAATGCCCTCCTCGGAGACAACATGTCCCAAGTAATTTACCTCGGTCTAAAAGAAACTACACTTGTCGAGCTTAGCTACAACTAATGCTCTCTCAATAACCTCAACACTATTGCTAAATGCTCAGCATGCTCTTCTTTATTTTTAGAATATACCAATATATCATCAATGAACACAATAACAAACTTATCCAAATATGGATGCAACACATTATTCATCAAACACATAAATGTAGTTGGAGCATTAGTCAAGCCAAATGGAAAAACAACGAACTCATAATGCCTATACCTGGTCTAGAATGTAGTCTTGTAAATGTCCTCCTCTTTGATGCATACCTGATGGTATCTAGATCTCAAGTCAATCTTCGAGAACACTATTGCTCCCTTCAGCTGATTGAACAAGTCATCAATCCTCGGCAAAGGGTACATTTTCTTGATAGTCACTTTGTTCAACTACCTATAGTCAATGCATAATCTGAGAGTACCATCTTTCTTCTTCACGAAAAATACCGGTGCGCCCCAAGGTGATACACTTGGCCTAATGTATCCCTTGTCCAGCATTTCCTTCAACTGCAACTTTAGCTCAACCAACTCAGGTGTGCTCACCCTGTAAGGTGCTTTTGATGTTGGAGTTGCCCCTAACACTAACTAAATAGAAAATTCTACCTCCCTGTGAGGTGGCAACTTTGTGATGTCCTCAGGAAATACATCCTAAAACTGCTGCAAAACTGGGTACCTATTCAACACATTTGCATCCTCAACCTCCTTACCCTTATCACTAGAAATGTGTACTGCAAATAACACACATCCTTTCCTGCGGCTACGCTTTTCTTGCATAATTGTCACCATCCTAACTAATGTGGCTTTCTTCTTACCCTGCAAGATTCTTGGTTCCCCATTGTCATCAACACACTCAATGGATTTTTCATAACAATCTACCTTGGTTCTATGAATATACAACCAATCCATGCCCAAAACATACAATATGATCCCAATTGTAGTAAATCTATACGTGTTGCAGTAGGCATACCATTCAAATCAAATGTACAATATCTTACCAAATGATGAACTCGCTTCTTGGTACCTGTAGCCAACTGCACTAACCAAGACTCTACGTGAAATTTCTTACTCAAACCATGCTTATCCACCAAGTCAAGACTAACATAGTTATAATTAGATCCAGTGTTAATCAAAATAGAAATAACTTGATCACAAGGCCTACCGTCCATCTCAATGATAGATGCCAGGTGTTCTACCTATTTATTGTCCACGGCCGCATAAATACGAGGAATACTATGGACAACATCCCCAACAGTTTGTGCCTCACGTGTACTATAAATATTAGGCCTACCACCCTGATGTTGTAGATAATCCCTCCTAAGGTGTTCCTCACCACATGTCTAACGCTCCAACCGACCATTTCCCTCACATCTATGTTGATTTTGTTGTACCTCGTGTCCTTTTTTAGCTGCATTAAAATTCTTTTCTGGTGCCATATTTTCTTTCCATCTGCATTCTGACGCCTTGCTCTTAGGCTGCCATTTACCTCTACCTTTGTCTTTTCCCTTCAATCCATGATGAGATTCATTCTTACGCTTTGATTGTTCATAGCAATGCTTCAATTTCCCAATGACTTCCTCAAGAGACTAAGGCTCATCATACTCAATCCGATCTCTAAATGCTAATGGAAAACCACTAACAAATATCTAAACTTTAGCCTTCTCATCAGTAAGATATGGTACATATCTCAATAGCTCCAGAAACATGGTCGTGTATTCTTCATCTGTCATTGATCCCATCTTTAGCTTTTAAAATTATTTGGCCTTACAGTCGTAGTACCTCTCTGACAAGTACTTCTTCCTGAAAATCCCTTGAACTCCCGCCAACTGAAGTCATCTATCCTGATGTCTCTAACCCACTTAACATCTTCCCACCAAATGTCTGCTTTACCTTTCAAGCTAAAGATATTTATTCTGGCTTTCATGTTATCTGTGTACTATGCAACTCAAAGAATTTGTTCATCCCAAGTATCCAAGCCTCTACCTCTTCTGACTTCTTCACGTCTCCATCAAAAGTAGGTGGTTTTTCTTTCTTGAATTCATCTGGAAGGTATCCCCTATCATTCCTCCTATAAGGATGACAGTGATGACGATCATGATGTCTATCAGAACCAGAACTAGAATAGTACCTGTACTCATCTCCCCTCCTATTCGGAGTGTCCAACAACTTGTAATCTCTCATTGTATCATATCTATCTGACATGTGTCTACCAGGAGACTTGTTTTCATATTCCCATTAGTTCCATCCTCGTGTCCATGGCTGATCCAAAGTGGCCCTTGTCGCTTCAATTCTGACAAACTCTGAATAAGTATAGCATTAACATCTGCTTACTTCTCTTGTGCGTGTATGATCCTATCATTATATGTCTTACAACTCCTTATCTCTTCCTTCAAACTTCTCAATGTAACTGCCAAATTGGAAGAGTTCCCCACACCATACTTCTCTTCAGATTCATAGGCAGTGTCTTTGTAGTCAACCATCTTTCTAGTCATTTGATCTCTTTCCTACAATGCATAATATGTCAAATGAACCAAATCACAATAAATCAACGTACCTTGGTATAGCTTGGGGAGGCTACCATGTCTGCAAGATCGCCAAATCAACATGATACATATATAACATATCATAACAATACATATACATTCACAAATAAATGTATCAACATAAAAGCATCACCCTAGTTAGGGTCCAGTCATCAATGCAAGACCATATCAACAATGCATGATATGACCTCATGCATGACAAAAACCATTACTCCATTGTACATATTTCCACATGCAACCAATAATATGCATAAGCAATGCCTAACCAACTACACATACGCATAAACACACATAGTCAAACATAAGCGATCAATTCTTGTAATCAACCTACAAGACTAATACATGTAATCAAAATATTCAAGAATGTAACGTAACATACAAAGATGTAAGTAGGTGACATATAATCAACATGTACGTAAAATATAACTGTAGGTTTTAACCCTGTACAGAAATTACCTGCATACGAATTCTAAGAACAAAAAATAAACAATGCGAGAGCATAACACATAAAACACATAGATATAGAGATTTTCCCCTGGATCCCAAAACCGGGACTACCAGCTTGATTTTTCATTATGTTCCTTTCAATGTTATAATACATATATATACATGCCAAAGCATCCAATACCATGGACCAAAAACCATCGCGCCCAAAACCATGTGCAAAAAGCATGCACAAAACCATAGGTAGGTCTGCCCACCTAATATAGGAGAGCTAATCGTGGAAAGAATATAACATAACCCAACATTATCCCACTTGTTGTTTTCTTTCCACAGGTAGCCACAAGAGAGCTTAGTCATTTATCCAGCCCTGCAATGCCCATTGTTTCTCTACACCAAGAGAATTTCTCAGAGCTCACAGATTTTTTCAATGCATCTGTAGTATTCTTCAAAGTGTCCACCTTTACCAGCAACACCTTTTTTCCTTCTATCATATCCTTCACAAAGTGATACTGAACATCAATGTGCTTTGTCTTTGAATGATAAGCAGGGTTGTTTTCCAATAAAATTACACTTTGGTTGTCACAATCTATCCTTATAGCTCCCTGTACTAACCCCATACTTGGACACAATCTCTGCAACCAAACTGTTTCCTTGCTTGCATGAGTGGCTACCATGTATTCTGCCTCTGTAGTTGATAGTGCCACTACAGATTGTTTCTTACTCATCCAACTGACTACACCTCCAAATAGGTTAAACACATACCCACTTGTAGATCTTCTCTGATTCAGATCTCCAACCCAGTCTGCATCAACAAAGCCATGAATATCCAACACTCTGTCCAATCCTGGTCTTCCTTGGTAGCACAAAAAATAATCATTAGTGCCACACAAATACCTGAAAGCCCACTTCACTATTGTCCAATGCTCCTTCCCTGGTTTTGACATAAACTGCTCAATACTCCCATTACATATGCAATGTCTGGTCTAGTACAGACCATCGCATATATCAGGCTACCGACTGCACTTGCATATGGAACACGAGACATGTCCTCTTCCTCTTCTTGTGTCTTGGGACATTGTTCAGCATATAACTTTACACTTACAGGAATAGGAACCTTCACCAGTTTACTATCCTGCATATTAAACCCCTGCAGTATTGTCTCGACATACTTCCTCTGGTTTAACCAGAGCTTCCTCTTTGTCTGATCTCTTTTTATTTCCATGCCCAAAATATAGTTTGCAACACCAAGATCTTTCATGTCGAATTTGGAGGACAATTGGGTCTTCAAATCCTAGATAATTTCTTTGTCATTTCCAACCAGCAACATATCATCCACATACAAGACGAGATAAATAACACGGTCACCAATTAATTTATAATACACACAGTGATCTGCTTTGCTTCTGGTGAAGCCAAGTCCCCGTATAAATGTATCAAATTTCTTATACCACATCCTTGGTGATTGTTTTAACCCATACAAAGACTTCTTTAACTTGCATACCAGTTATTTCTTACCCTTCACTGCAAAGCCTTCAGGTTGCTTCATGTAGATCTCCTCTTCCAAATCCCCATGAAGAAATGTCGTCTTCACATCCATCTATTCTACCTCAAAATCAAAAGCAACAGCAACATATAAAAGTAATCTGATAGAATCTACCTTATCAACATGAGAAAAAATATCACCAAAATCAATTCCTGACACCTAGGAATGACCTTTTGCTACCAACTGAGCTTTGTACTTCTCCACCTTTCCTTCTAAATTTGTCTTCTTCTTGAACACCCATTTGCTGCCAATGGGTTTCCTTCCAGCTGGCAACTCCACCAGATCCCAAGCCTCATTTTTGTGAAAAGATGCCATTCATCAACCATGGCCTCTTTCCAGAGTTTTCCATCCTCTGAATCTACTGCTTCTTTCACAGTTCTGGGATCATCATCAGTAATAGATAAAGCAAAATTTGAACAGAAAGTAGATGGACTATACCTTTCTGGATGCCTTCTTTTTCGAATTGATCTTCTCACAATCGAAGTTTGTGGCTCTTCATCTTTTGATTCCTCTTCTGTTGTAGAGTCTGATTCTTCCTCCTTAAGCTCAAACTCTATCTTCTCAGGTTCCTTTGGTTGGATTTCATGTTTAATAACATCTTTCACCTCTCTGAACACCACATCTCAGATGTACACAACCTTCCTTGTTCCTGGGTTCCAAAGCTTATACCCAATAAAGATGCACTTTTCAGATTTACTATCCAACTTTGTTCTTTTCTCCTTTGGAACATGTACATATGCATCACATCCAAATACCCTCAGATGTGAGAGAGAGGGTTTCTTACCAGTCCATACCTCTTATGGAGTCTTATCCTCCAAAGCTGATGAAGGTGATTTGTTGACCAGGTAGCATGCTGTCTCCACCGCCTCTACCCAGAATTCATGTCCTAACCCGGCACCATTGAGCATGCTTCTTGCTCTTTCCATCAATGTCTTGTTCATTCTTTCTGCAACTCCATTTTTCTCAGGGGTGTATGGAGTAGTCTTCTGTCGTGCTATACCACACTTCTTACAGAATTCTTCAAATTCCTTCTTGCAAAACCCTCCACCATTATCTGTCCTCAGCACCTTTATCTTCTTCTCTGTCTGGTTTTCCACCAGAGCCTTAAATTCTTTAAACCTATCAAAGACTTCAGATTTCTTCTTAAGGAAATATATCCATGTATTCCTTGAGAAGTCATCTATAAATGATACATAGTACACATACTTACCCAGTGATGGAACCTTCACAGGTCCAAACACATCATTGTGCACAAGCTCTAATATTTGTTTCGCCCTCTTACCACCAGAGGGGAAACTTACCCGATTATGCTTCCCATATACACAATTTTCACAAAATCAAAATCCAGAGAGCTATTAGTCATACCTTCTACCATACCTTTACCATGAAGTATTTGAATGCCTTTCTATCCAATATGTCCAATCCTTTGATGCCATAGCATGGTATTTTCTCCAAATACCACTAGATTTTCTACTCCACTTTCAAAAACCACAGAACTGTTGCATCCATCAACAACAGTGCTACCTTACAACTTGTGTAGAGTTCCAATCCAAACTCCCCACATCAATACCAGTGCTCCCCAAACCATCTTCCAGGTATCCTTCTCGAACACTGTTTTTTTACACCTGCATCATCCAGCTTGCTTACAGAAATCAAATTTCTAGCCAATGCAGGAATATGCAGAACACCCGAAAGTGTTCTAACACTTCCACCTTGCAAATTCAACTTTACTTTTCCGCTACCAACGATTTTAGCCTTCCTATCATCCCCCAAGAATACATCACCACCATCATATTTCTCATACTCGTAGAACAACTCTTTATGGGGAGTGAAGTGAAAGGATGCACCTAAGTCAATCAATCATGCCTCATGATCTATATGTGTACTTGAATAAGCCAAGTACACATACCCATATTCATCTGAGGTGGTTTTCGCCTCTGCAGAAGGAGCATCATTAGATCCTTTTCCTTTGTCAAGGGCTTTAGATTTACAGTCCCTTTTGTAGTGCCCTTCCTTTCCACATTTCCAGCACACCTTTACAGGTTTTCTTGGAGATTTAGATCTCCTTCTAGATTTATATCTCCCACTTGATGACTTTTTTTTATGTTCTGGGACCGTCCTCATACAGACAAGGCATCACCATTCAGGCTCTCCATATTTTTCCATTTCATCTCCTCCATCGGTAAGGATGAGATTATTTCATCAAACTGCAAGGCATTCACATTACTACCTATTGCAATAACCAGACTATCCCACGAATCTAGTAGAGAACACAACAAACTGATGCACTTATCTTCATCTAAAATTTTAATATCAACAAATAATAATTGACTTACCACAGTATTAAATGCGTTCATATGCTCTGTCACCGAGTCTCCATCTTTCATCCTCATGTTATACATCTTTTTCCATAGGAACAGTTTATTCACCAGAGACTTAGATTGTTACAAAGTCCCTAACTTGTCCCGCAAAGCCTTCATCATAGCTTCCCCTGATACATTCAACAATACGGAATCTAAGACACACTATCGTATTGTGCTCTTTGCCTTCCGATCCAACTTCTTCCATTCTTCATCAGACACTCCCATTGGTTTAGTACCCGAATCTACCGCGATCCACTTATCTTTATCCACCAACAGATCCTCCATATTGAGTTTCCACAACTCAAAACTCTGGCCATTAAATTTCCTAATCTCTATCTTTCCACTACTTGCCATCTTCTTTCACCACCAGAATCGATCCCGCATATCTCCCACTGAACAGGGTCTACCACAGGCCCGAGCAAAACCCCTCAGCAACAAAGGCATCCTCTTGAAGCCAAAATATCTCTGATACCAAATGTAGGTTTTAGCCCCGTACAGAAATTACCTGCATACAAAATTACCTGGATGGACCGAAAACCATCGCACCCAAAACCATGTGCGAAAACCATGCACAAAACCATAGGTAGGTCCACCCACCTAATATAGGGCCCAAATAAAACATTCCCTGGGGTTCTCCCTGAACCCCGTAGAGGGGGGCTAACCACCCCCCTCAAACCCCCCTGTGACCCCCCCGCTGTGCAATTGGAGCAACAAGGGGGGGCTCTGCGCCCCCTCTAACCCCTCAGTTGACTAGGGGAGCTAGTCATGGAAAGAATATGGCACAACCCAACAATAACGATATGCAACCAATCACATACTCATGACAAATGCATTCCACAAAATCAACATCAAATTCTCCATGGAAACATTACTACAACCATAATGCAAGTGTAAGAGACACACATGCATGCATGACCAACACATACTGCCCATCCAGTCTAAGGGTTGAAGCATGTTTTGATACCATTCTATAACACCCTCCTCCCACATCTACTCAAGTAACTAGCCAACTGGGGTAAACATGAGACAAGAGGCCACTATGATTGGATTCGACCTCCTATGTGACCTTAAGGAAGTGGAATCAACGGAAACATCACAAACATTCATCCAACATCAGCTTCAGAATCCTCATGAGACATGTTAGCCACTCATACAGCCTGTCCCTAGGCCCCACTAATGTTCTAGACATCTTAGGCCTCAGTCGCTCTCATGCAATAGGTAAGGGAGCGACCAGAAACCCAAAGTCTCTCTCAAGGCTTGCCTATTAGTGACAAGAGACTAAAATTTCCAGTTTTGTGCCAACTACTCCAGGATTTAAGCCATTTTTTCAGGCCCAAAGCCCTGGTCACTGCCCATAATGGAGTGATAGCTTAAAATCATTATAAGTATATGGAAACAATGATGAAAAAGCAATAAGTTGAACAATTCCTTAAACAGACCCCTACTAGCCATGATAGGCATTTCGTCAAACACATCATCAACATGTAACCTACAGGTGTAAACAACATAATTAAGTGTATGGATCTCATACTTATCTAAGAATTGTTATGAACCATTGTTCCCCATGTCATTTGCTGCATTATCATCTATTAGGTCATATACACACTATCCATTCATATACAAGTAAAAACATGCTGAGATCCATACATAGTTGTTGTCATAAAACATACATATAACTAGCATAATAGGGACAGAAATATCATAAACATATCAGCCATAAATCCATATATACATCAGTACATTTACACATGAAAATAAAGGGAATTCATTTCTCATTAATGAATGCAATAAATGAACCAGAGATGGGACTACCACGTTCCACCCGACCATAGGTTGGCTGAGCCAAGTCTCTCTTCATCCAATCACCCTCATGCCATATTCCAAGCATGAATGTGGGACTCATAGAAAACACCAACAAGCATGGATGCCACCAGAGTTCTTCGCCTACACCATGAGGAATTTGAGTGCCTCTTAGTCTCTCAATATTTACCACAATCATCAGTCTGATCTAAGGATCACTAGGCCCTACACTGAGACATACTCTCCAGGCTTTACTGTACATCCCATCCTGGGACTACTAGGCCCAATGGAGAGAAAATCGACCTCTTGGCTTTACCGTATATCCCATCATTCACCTGCAAGGATTCCTAGGCCCACTAAGGCACACAATTTGGCTTTATCGCAACCCGTAGTCTAGTTCAGTGGTTACTAGGCTATTGGCTTCCACGATCCACAGTCCAATTTAGGGACCACTAGGCCATGTGTTTGTTAGTTTAGAGATCCTCCCCACTCAGCTTTGAATCCATCCATCCAACATTAACCAAATGTGAGAACCCATCTCATCAAAGATATCAGGAAATGGCAAGGATAGGTTGAAGAACATTGTCACACCTGGAAAAACACATGCCATGATAGAAAGAACCACATGCAATCCCATGCATGCCAAATCTAGCAAGGAAAATACACATGCAAGTTAATACTTACAATGAAGTTTTTTGTAGTTGCTTGATCATACCTTTCCCTGCTTAATATTTGCTTCCTCTCGCCTTCTTTTCCTTTCTTGCTCCAATGCCAAAGTGCTCCATGAAACTCTAAGTGTCCAAGAGTGAGAGAGAGAGAGAGAGGATAATGAGAGAGCTCCAACACTGAACTAGCAAAAGGTTACCAACTGATCCTCATAAGCCTTTTTTATGAATGAAGGCTCTATTTTTTTCATTTTCCATTATTTTCCTTCAATTTCATCCTCGCATGCAACCTGTGACCTTTCACCTCCTTTTTCTCCTAATTTCCATTATTTTCATAAATACATGTGCCAAAATTCCATTTTACCTTTCCAAAGCCTTAGCCATTGCCTTTTCCAATTTCCTTAGCCATAAACAACCAAATGAACACCCCCTAGGATGTATTACCCAACATTCAACTTTGAATAAGTCACCCATCAACCGTGGTTATTGTTTTTAACTTTTATTACATGGAATTTTCACCATGGTTGTTACATTTTGATGAATTCTATAGGTTCACTATTAGTTTTATACAGGAATCCATGAAGCAATTCTGTTAGGATAAGGCCAAACCCACACATAATAACATTTAAAGTAAATTTAAGACAGATTTATCCCTTCGGTGCAGCATTATGTTAAAGAATCTGTTAAGATTCAAGCTGAAGTAATTGAGCTACAGTGTAAGGTTATCTCTTCAAATCTCTTGTAAGTGACAAGGCATCCATTTGAGGGCAACTCAATGAGTGATTTTCATCCTAATGAAGTATTATGTACTAAGATATTTTAGTTTCAAATCCCTTTAATTTACCTATAAACTTCCAAATGTTTAGCGCATTTGATTTTACTTCAATTTACTCTAACTTGACCAGCAATGGTGCAAATGGGCCAAGGTCAAATTCAAAACTCTATTTTTTCTGAACTCTGTAAGTACTAAAAATTTGATTATATGCCCGGTTACTATGATTACATCTATCAGAAAGTTTACTTATTTAGAGATATTATAGATCTAGGGTATTTTAAGAAATGTATTGGCCTCGCTTTAGTTTAAACTACTCTAGACTGGAAATTGATATTAAATATCAAACATCATTACATGTGAAATGAACCCTGAAATAGGATGAATCTTATATGTTTCCATGTATTTTTTTTATACAGGATTCGATTAAGAAATTCTCCTGGGATAAAGGTAAACTACACTTATACCTCAATGCATATTGAAATTTGATTTGATTCTAGCATTCATTGATGAATCTTGAAAAGTTCCCCAAGGTTGTTGTCTCGAGTATGTATGATAGGTGTGTCATTCAATGCTTTAGTATCTCTATTTTCCATATGTAATTGGGTGTTACACTTGCTTGATGGAGTGGAATTTAAATTCATGGAATTGTGGCAGGTGTCTCATCTAGCGATCACATTTTAAAGACGTGGAAAATGCTCCTCCTCCAAAAATGTAGAATTAGTGACTCTATACCTCGATGTGTATACAATGGCATATATATATATATATATATATATATATATATATATATATATATATATATATATATATATATATATAGGGATAGTTATTATTGGGTGTTATTTAGAAATGTGAGTTTTATCATTAATGTAAAAAATATATATCATGTATAAGAATTCACTGGTGGTCTGTAAAAGGGGTAGGAATAACTTTCACCCCTATGAGATACTTTTGAATCTTGGACTATTCGGATGTGTTCTTATAATATATATTTCAATATTGGACTATTCATGTGTCTTATTTGAGGAAAAAAACATTTTAAATTAAATAAAAACAATTTTAAATTATACATTAAAATTATAGAAAAATAATAAAATGTATCTATTTAAATATTGTATAAATGTGAAATTACTTATAGAAATTTTAAGAGAGAAAAAAAAACATTGTTGGATAGTTGGCATTGTCTGGATGGCTAGTGATTGCAAGTATGTTTCCATTGAGGTCAACAATCATGTTGGGAGATGTGTTGAGCAGTTGGCATTGTTTGACTGTTGAAAAGAGTGTTGGCATTGATGTCAACCAGACTAGCATGGAGGTTTGTGGCAGTAGATGTTATCTTTGATGTCCACTAGGCTAGCTGTGATGGAAGCATATGGCAGCATATGTGTTAAGACAAGGGGGATTCCTATGGTTGTTGCAGTGCTCTGTACAGAATCATCACAGTAGCAGGCTTATTGGAGAAGCCATAAAAATAAGACTATGATGGTTGGGAGTCCCAGAATTTGGAGGAGGCGTTGCCTCAAGAGACTAGCTCAGATACTCTTGGAGATGGCACAGTTGGTCAGTGATCTGAAAAAGCTTTCCAATGGTATGTGAAAGTCCATGAATGGCCATCGAGATCAAAATTTATGGACTACCGAAGTCAGGACCTTGAAGTTCTTAGGAGGAGGCCTAATTTCGAAACCCGATATCAGAAAGGGAATATCAGAAGCAGGCTAATTTCGGAAGGCTGAAATATCGAAACCCAAAACATTAGAGGTTAGAATTTTAGCAGGTCAAAGCAGGCTAGAACCTCAAAAGGACAGAACATCGGGTTGAATATTGGAGCCGATTTTCAGAAGGTTTGCTATGTTGAAACCTCATCAAGACAGGAAACATGGAAGCATATCAAGACCTCAGATCCTAGAGATTTCAGAGATTAGGACCTCGTAACTTCTTAACAAAGTAATTCTTTAAAAAGCGCCAGAGTTGCAAGGAGAAGGATTAAAAAATAAATTCATCACAAATCCAAAGGACCGAGGGAACCTTTCTCTCTCCTCTGATAGGACACATGATGACAGTTACTTGACCCTCAGGAGCTATAGTAGTAGATAACGTCAGTATGTCGTGGCAGTTATATTTGGTATTTTGGGTGGCCTAATAGGGAAAATCTTGGTGACATGTGTCACCACTTAGGATATGCCATGTGGAGATGATGACTTTAGCATCTCCGAGGTTGGAACATCGGAGGTCGGGATTTCATAACCTCTTACTGAATCCTTTTGAAAAAGTTCCAATCTGATGAAAGGGTCTCCAATGATGTTAGCACATGGTCGTGAAAGATCCAGAGAACCAAGGGCGCAAAAAAGGGCCTAGCACCTAAGTACCGTGAAGATGCCACGTGATCCAGATTTAAACATGAATGCAACAAATTACAGATAACCATAAACACAAAGATGCAGTGGAAATAATACTTCATTTCATTAATGTAAAATACTGAAATATGCTTACAAACAGAAATGGAAATAAACCAGCTAGGGCGATGGTAGCTTATCTCTGAGAAGAGATGTGGCAGCTACATGCCTCTGAACTGTGTTACAATGAGACTCGAAGGCCTATTTATTGCTGAGAAACAATGGAAAACCCTTCACATCCCAAAACCTAACCCTAGAAGATGAAACGCCAAATTGTGGGCCCCGTTTTGGGTAAGTTGGTACATCAACTTCCCGGGGTCGTAACTTTGGCACCCGATCTCCGTTTGACGTGTACAATAGCTCATTATAAAGATCTATCCAAGCACTACAACTTTGGGAAGGGCAACATCAGTCCATGGAATCTTGTTGCCCCTAGATTTCCCAAAAAACGTCGTTTAGGGCCTCAAAATGGCTCCGGAAGTTCAGGACCCGAAAAACTGCTAAAAATAGTAAACTATGCTACAATTTAGGAAATTGAAAAAAACTGAAAGAGACAGTTGTGCGGGTCCAAATGGGATAGGTGGGTGGCCACCAACATCCACATGGATCATTCCTCCCCCCTTAGGAAGCAATGGTCCCCATTGCGTTGAGTTTCTCCCTGAGATGAGGAAGCTTCTGCTGAGCTGGGTCTCTGGTGAGCTGTTCTGCAATCTCTGATGTGTCCAATAATGGTGGGAATCATGGTTGGTGATGGTCCACATTAAACACTTGGTGCAAGCGAAGGAATGGAGGAATGTTGTGCTCAAAAGCATTATTTTCCACAACCTTGGTAATGGTGTAAGGACCATGTCGATGTGGTCGGAGCTTCTGATGGGCTCTTGTAAGGTGTTCTTTCTGCAGATGCAACCAGACTTTGTTGCCCACCTGAAACTTGTGTGGTACCCCTGTGGGTGAGGAGAAGTTGTTCCTGTGTTCTGTCATGACCGTATTCCTTTGTTGTTGCTGCTGCGTGGAGGAACCCTTTGCGAGGGTCATGGATGTGGTGACGATCTTCCCCTTACTTTGGGAGCGAATCAGACAGAAAATGAATTTCCTAGTCTGGGAGATGAGCTTGCTGCCTTTCTTGGTAGTGATCAAAAAGGTGGTGGTAGGTGGGGCTACCTCCGGTATCCTGTATAATGAATTACCCAAAGAAATAATGACAGCACGAGGCCTTGACTCATACACAGCATGTCACCTCCATAAGTATGGCTAGCCTAATAGTACATCACAAACATCCAGAGGTGTAACATCACACAATACCTCGTCCGTGAAGGGCTTGATGCTGTAGGGAAGGTGGCATTGTTGGTGAACTTTGAGATCTCATCCTTCATGAAGCCACCTGATACTGTACAGTTGCAGGTGTGGTGTAGTCAGTAGGCCCAAACGCTTCACGACCTCTACTGAAACGAGGTTCTTTTGGCTACCACTATCGACAATGAATTATAGTGGCGAACCCTTCACCCACATCTGTGAGTGGAAAATACATTCCCCCTCCTCTAGATCTTCGGGGTCATTTTTCTGGATCTTGGCGGTGGCAACAGTGGCACTGGGATCCGCATCAATGATCTGCTTCCCTTTGCCATTCCCCTTGTCGGGTTCTAGCACAAGGTCGGAACATGCATCTGATTCGAAAGCCTTCAACTCGGCCACAAGCGACTGCTTGGTCTGACACTCACTTGTGTTGTGAGTGGGGCTCTTGTGGAACTCACACCACTTTCTTGTATCCTTCTTCGACTTTGTGGTGTTTTTCTTTTCTTGCAGCTTCGACGGGTTGTGTTAGGTCACCCCACCTTGGCTTTGTCCTTTGGTCTTCGAATTTGCAGATCCGAAGTCTCGCTTTTTTTGTTTGAACTTTCATTCGATTTTGATAGAAAATCGGTATGTTGTGCCGAGCGAGGAGATGTTCAGGAACTCCATCTCTTCCTGGATGTATCTGTGTAGGCAACCACGGTATTTGAGTACCAAATGCAGCTCAGAATCTTTGATACCCAACTGTGTGCGAAGGGTATGAAAAATGTTTGTGAACTTTGGCACATCTTGGTCCCATCCCTACCACAGTGTGGTCCATTTGATGTATTTGTCCTCATAGCTTTTGATAGGGTAGTACTACTCCTTAATGGCATCCCGGAATGAATCCCAAGTGGGTGCGGCTGAAAATAGTGAGCCTGTACTTTCATCCTTTTGCTCGCAGTAGGTTTCCCACCAGTCCTTGACGTGGGGGGCTGCTTTGAGAAGAGCGAAAACAATATTTTCCCGACTCGAAAATTCGTGAACAGAAAAATACCCATCTAGCAAATTTAACCATTTATCTACGGCATCTGCATCTATTTTACCCTTGAATATGGGGATTTCAAAATTAACTTGTACCTTAAACGGTGTGGCATTTCCAGGGTAGCTGTTGGAAGCCGATGTGTTGCCTCTAGGTAGCCGCTGAAGAATCTGGGAAAAGTTGTCCATCATCGCGTTCCATTGTCGCTCGAGGGCTTCTTCGAGCAAGATTTTGATAGGATCTCCTACCCCCTCATCTTTCTTCTCATCTGCCATGGGAGGCCGTCGGGATTTGTGAGGCTGGTCTTGCAAATGTTCGACCAATTCAAGCCCTAACTCCTTATATCTCGACCTCGTTGGGGACATGCAAAGAAAAACAAAGAAAAAGCAGACCGCTCTGATACCACTGATTTGGGTTTAAACAGGAACGCAACAAATTACAGAGATAACCATAAACACAAAGATGAAGTGGAAATAATACTTCATTTCATTAATGTAAAATACTGAAATATGCTTACAAACATAAATGGAAATAAACCAGCTAGGGCGATAGTAGCTTATCTCTGAGAAGAGATGTGGCTGCTACATGCCTCTAAACTGTGTTACAATGAGACTCAAAGGCCTATTTATTGTTGAGAAACAATGGAAAACCCTTCACATCCCAAAACCTAACCCTAGAAGATGAAACGCCAAATTTTGGGCCCCGTTTTGAGTAAGTTGGTACACCAACTTCCCGGGGTCGTAACGTTGGCACTCGATCTCCTTTTGACACGTACAATAGCTTGTTATAAATATCTATCTGACACTACAACTTTGGGAAGGAAAACATCGGTTCATGGACCCATGTTGCCCCTAGATCTACCAAAAAACGTCTTTTAGGGCCTCAAAACGACTCTGAAAGTTCAGGACCCAAAAAACTACTAAAAATAGTAAACTGTGCTACAATTTAGAAAACTGAAAGAGACAGTTGTGGGGGTCCAAATGGGATATGTGGGTGGCCACCAACATCCACCTAGATCACCACGTGGAAAGTGTTTCGGAGGCTATATATTTCAAAACTCCTCCATAATTGAATTGTGAGAAAGTGTCAATGCTAGGGGCTCTGATGTATGACTGGAATTTGGTAGTAGAAATCCAAAGAACCAAGGCTAGAAGAGAAAATAGAAAGTGATATAGGCCTTCGGTAGGATCTGAAGGCCTCAGCACCTAAAATCTAAGCCGTCGGTCAAAGCGCCCAGTCCCATGGAGGAAAAACAGGAAACGGCCAAGTGAAAGGAGCTCAAAACCCCGCGACCTCGTAACATCAATTGAATAAAAGTTACGAGATATGAGGGCTCTGATATTGCAAAAACTAAGGGCTATATCGGTGGTCATAGGAAATGGTTCCATGGTGAAAAAACAAAAAAGGGGGCTAAGCAAGAAGGAGCTAAAGGCACTTCGAAATATTGTAATATCGTAACATTGTTTTAACAAAATTTATGATAAGTTGTGGCTATGAAATTTCACTATGGTGTAAAAACTCCAAAATGGCAACACAAAGGTGTATGGCAGATAGATGAGTCGGCAACAAGGACCATGATCGTGCAGAGGAGTTGTTCGATGAATTCAATGGCGATGAGGAAAATGATGTGCAGAAAATAGTGATGAGGCTTGTCTTGAAGTTGAAAGAAAGTCATCCATGATCTTCTCGTGCACGCCTTAGTGAATTAAATGAAGTGCAGAGAAGCCATTCTAAAGTACATTTAAGCTCTGAGAGCCATAAATAAGCATGGACAATGCTTGATTGAAGTGTGCAGGTGGAGTGAGATTTAATTCTCAGTATGGAGAATGTTTAGGAGCCCATTCTCATGATTTAATTTAGTGGCCTAGTCAAATGCAATAGAAGAATGGAGAGCCATTCATAAAAACACTCGCGCAGTGTGGAAACAGGAAACAAAGGCAACATTGAGTAAAGTGTAGCAGAGGAACAAAATAGAGGAGCATAGTTCAGCAATAAAGTGTGGGAAAAGTAGTAGTGTTATGTGAGAGATATTGGAGAGATTTGTGTAAATGTATGTGCTACTGTGAGAGGAAAAGTGAGCTTGTTCTATAGAGAAGAGGTTGTGAGTGCCTATGCAGAGAAAAGATACTCTGAGAGAGAGTGATGTTGTGTTAGAAGAGGCTGAAGGTGCATGTGCAGAGGAAGAAGGTTGTGTGATCCTGTGTTGTGTGAGAGGTCGAGAGAGCCTAGGGATGGAAGGGGTCGAGTGCTGAAGGTATGTTGTTGAGAGAAAAAAATCGAGAGCTAATATCAGGCAAAGTGACTTCCAATTACAGTGAGCATTGAGTTCCTTTTTTAGTGTGGGTTGGAGCCTGCATGTAGGAAGTTGGTGATTCCATCTATAGTGGGTGCTTGAGAAGGCTTGGGGATTGGTACCTCTTGCAAGTTGTTGCTTGCAACAAATCCATGAAGTTAGTGTTTGACATGGTTCTTATGGTAAGCTAGACAGGCGTCTACAAAAGGAGGGAGTTGGTGATTCCTGCTAGTGGGTACTAGCAAACAATCAAAGGGAGTTTGTGCTTCCTGTGAATGGTGGCTCGTAAACAGATTGATGTAATAGAAAAGGTGCTCTTATTTTACATCAATAACAACAACAATCTTTGGTGTTTTTTTTCCCAAAAGGGTTTCCACGTAAAGCCTCCTTGTCTCATGTGTTTCCTACTCATGATGTGTATGCTTGTGTTGATTTATATGGTTGTTGTTATGATTTGTTAAACGTCACTCACATATAATGGATGTCAAGTTTGAATGAAAAATAAATTTTCATAAAAATTAAAATTAGCCTTATTATTTATTCACCCCCCCTCTTAGTATTAACATTGTTTCCAACAAACATTTCATCCTAGCATAAAGAAATATACTGAAAAAATGACACAATAAATTAAAAACTTGCACTTATTACCGAAACAACTCAAAGCTAAACATCAAAGGATAATGTTCCTAAATTATTTAAGGATTTTCTTTTTTACCATTTAATAACTCTTTAATGAGTTATAATTCATGATAAGATGGTAATATAGTTCAATTTATTTTGACATATTTGAATTCTCATATTTTCAATTATTTGGAATATTTGTCAATATTATATTTTAGATAACTCTATAAAATTTTACAAATCTCTCTCTCTCTCTCTCTCTCTCTCTCTCTCTCTCTCGCTATATATATATAGTATTATTATTTTTTATGATTATATTTTTATTTTTGCTTCCTTTTATGTTAATATACTTTTCATATATCATTGATAATAATCTTAATCTTGATTTTAACCAAGTATTCACATTTATGTAACACCCTCCTCCCACATCTACCCAAGTAATCGGCCAACCGAGGTAAAAATGTGACGATAGGCTACTATGATTGTATTCAACTTCCCATGTGACCTTAAGGAAGTGGAATCAATGGAAACACAACATGCAGACCTTCCACATCAGCTACAGGACTCCTAGGAACCTTTCCAACCACTCAGGTAGCTATCCCCTGGGACCCACTGAAGTTTTTGACCACTTCACCTCTGGACGCTCTCATGATATAGGCCTAACAGCATCCAGGAGACTCTGGACACTCTCCTGTCAAGGCATGCCAATGTCTAGGGACTATTTTGCTCAGTGTTTTGCCAGTGTCCCTGGGATTTGAGCCACTTTTTCAGGCCCAGAGCCCAAGTCACTGCCCATAATTAAATGACACCTTCAAAACTATAAGATAACAAGGAAACAATGATGAAAAAATAAATACTTCAACAAGCCCTTAACTGGACCCCTACTAGCCATGATATGAATTTCGTCAAACATATCACAAATATGTACTCTACAAGTGTAAACAACATATTTAAGCATAGGGATCTCATACTTATCTGAAAATCACTAAGAACCATTGTTCCCTCATATCATTTGTTGCATTATCATCTATTAGGTCATAGATACATTGTCCATTCATTTACAAGTAAAAACATGATGAGAGACATACATAGCCATTGTCATAAATCACATACGTAACCAACATAATAGCAACAAAAATACCAATGAAATCTCAGCTATATGATCCACATATAAACCAATACAACACTCATAGAAATACAAAGAGAAATAACCTCATGTTGATGATGCAAAATCAAAACCCGAGATGGGACTACCACGTTCTACCCAACCATAGAATGGCTGAGCCAAATCCCTCTTCAGCTATTCACCCCCGTGCCATATTCCAAGCATGAATGTGGGACTCAAACCAAAAGAACCAACCAGAGCATCCCAAGGCTAAACCACCTCACCCTCATCAATAGAAACCAGGATTTACTGTAATCCATCCTGGATCACTAGGCCAACACAATGAACATGTAATAACAGGCTTTACCATGATCTCCACCCAATCACTAGGCCAAACAAGCATGGATGCCACCAGATTTCTCCACCTACACCATGAGTAATTTTCCTGTCTCCTAGTCTCTCAGGCTTTACCGCAATCCACACCTAATCACTAAGCCCTAAATCGAGACCCACTCTCCAGGATTTACCGCATATCCCAACCCAGGATTACTAGGCCCAACAGAGAGCAAACCACCTCTTGGATTTACGTGTATCCTTCCATTCACCGGCAAGGATTCCTAGGCCCACTAAGGAAACACAAAATTTGGCTTTACCGTAACCCACAGTCTAGTTCAGGGATTACTAGGCCATGTTTTCTATCATTCAGAGATCCATCTGACTCAGCTTCGAATCCATCCAGAAATCCATCTCAACCAAAACATGAGAACCCCATCACCTCATGGCTATCTGTAAATGGAAAAGCTAGGTTGAAAACACTGTCACACCTGGAAAATCCCATGGCATAACAATAAAAAACCACATGAAATACCATGCATGTCAAATCTAGAAAGGAAAATACACATGCAAATCAATACCTACAAAGGATATTGTTGTAGTTGCTTGACCCTGCTCTTCCTTGCTTGCTCCTTCCAAGTATGCCACACTCCTCCAAGAGTGCTCCAAAAAAACTCTAAGTGTCCAAGAGTATGAGATAGAGAGGGAGATAATAATGAGAGAGCTCCAAAACTGAGCAAAATCTTACCAACTAATTCTCAAAAGCCTTTTTATTAATTAGGCCTCTATTTTCTTCATTCTCTGTTATTTTCCTTCATTTTCCTCCTCACATGCAACCTGTGACCTTTCACCTTCCTTTTCTCCTAATTTCCATTATTTTCATTAATAAATGTGCCAAAAATGCCATTTTTCCTTTCCAAATCCTTTTCCTTTGCCAATTTCCTTAGCCATAATAAACCAAATGAACACCCACTAGGATGTTTTGCCCAACATTTAGCTTGGAATGTGTCCCATCACCGTGGCCTTATATTTTTTTACATGGATTAACCAGGGTTGTTACAATTTATGTATGTAGTTCTCTTGTTGTGAATTCATTAATTTTGATTATAAATTTTAAAATACATATGCTTAATGATGATCTCACATGATTAAGAGTTTAGAGTAATGAAAACTAAACATATTGAAAATATGTGCATGCACATTACCTAAATGTAGAAGAACTTAATAGCAATGGCATGTGTGGATTGTGTCAAATTGTGCCTCTAGAGACCTATGTAGATTAATTGCATTCTTGAGATTTGAGATAAATTATCTTCCTTGAAAATTTACCCAACCATTTCTAAAAGTATTCCCTACTCTAATATAAAATAAACATAAATAGGGCAAGGTCAATTTTGTATATAATATAATAAAAAAAGTATTGTTTCATGCACAGCTTGGATTGCTTTATTTCCAACTTGCCTCTTAAAGGAATGATAACTACTTCCAACTATTTGATTCCCCTTTGTAATAGTAAAAATTGGAAGCTATGATATTTGTTAAATCCCTACCATAGAGTGAGTGTTATGGTCCATGAATCTCAAACATAAGTTTTTCTACTATGTTATGTATATATACCATTTTTTCTATAATATAATATAATCATAATGATAAGTGTAGTGAACCTAGGGCAATTGTCCACGATGTTAGGCTTAAGGGTAAACAACCATTAAAAAAACAACCCTAAATATATGTATTTACAAGTATAAAATGCATGTACATGTCAATTGATTATACGTATATGTTATTTATGATGGATGCTTGGAAAATGTGAAGCTTGAGACTCCAATTTAATATGACTATAACCGAAATACATTCTTGTGAGAATGGCCAACATAGATATATGTATTTACAAGTATAAAATGCATGTACATGTCAATTGATTATACGTATATGTTATTTATGATGCATGCTTGGAAAATGTGAAGCTTGAGACTCCAATTTAATATGACTATAACCGAAATACATTCTTGTGAGAATGGCCAACATAAATTATAATGTTATTGCAATCAAATACACTCTCATATATCATGTGACTAGCTGATCCATTAGTGTGGCAAAGAAAATACTACATGTGGCTTGTCTCCCACACAGGTAGTTGATTTTTTGATGTTCTAGTGTCTTCGTACCACAGAAAAATGTAAGAGTCTTATGACATACCATTTATGAATTTGCCACATCTCCATCACTCTTACATGCTTCGGCATAGGTACTTTACCTTCGACATACGGTAGAAATCACCTTCCAAACATAAAGTCAAACATCTTGAATGAAAGTTTAAGAGCTTTTGAAATCTCAAATTTTTTGTCATTCTACATTGATGAACTTATTATAGCACAAAACTATATTATGTTTTCATTACTTTATCAAGTACCTTAACTTACATGCTATGCATTTGGTTGTTCTTGTATTTAGTAGAGAATGAAGGTGGTAAGGGTAATTCCATGTCAATTAAAAGTGTTAAGGTATTAGTACATGGAGGTGATAGGCTTCCAATGGAGACACAAATTTGAAAATATTGTCCTCCTTCTTCTCCATATTTATTACAATGTTAACTATAATTAGTGTGAAATTTTTACTTATAATTTGTTAATCATCTCATATGCTTCACGTTAACTTATTTATATTGTTATGGTTTCTTATGTTATTATAACAATCGTTGGGTACCTAGATAGGCTTTGGAATCTCTAGCCTCTTAAGCAATAACCATTGTGAATATACATGTTTAACACCCAACCTTGTGCAATTCTAGGAAAGAAATCATGTAATTGCAATGATAGGAAAGGGATGAAGCTTCAATTACTTAGAGAAGGAAAATTTAAGTCCAATGAAAGTAATTGTTGTTTCCCTATGGTTTGTTCTAAGAAAGGAATATGTAAATTTCTAGATAAAATTTCTACTTAGTAGCCTCTAAAATAGAAATCAATATATATTGAAAGAATTGTATTTTTCATTAGGCATATTGTTGTAGTGTCATAATTTTATGTAAGATAGAAGTGGGGAAATAGAATAACTTCAACCTTGTTTTGATTTTACTCTTGATGTTCTTAGTGTAGTTGGTTGTGATGGGTTATTACCAACAAAACTGCATATGCATCAAATACTTTTGTTGGATTTCCATGTTAATGGAGTACTAGTTAAGTAAGCAACTTTAAAAGGGAAAGTTTTCCCAAGGAGGTGACCATTAAATAAAACAATTCAAAGAACCATAAGTCATGGAACTCTATACGTCTTCCCACCCAAGTTCTCTAGTTATCCCCTGTTAAGTATAAGTGGTTAACATTAAATTATTTCATTTGTAGTTTTATACCTATATTATTTTGGGGAACTATGACTTTATGGATCATTTTATATATTCCAAGACTTTGAAAAATATCCATTATCAAATGGACTATGGGAGCCAAATTGTGTGATAAAGGATAACACGGGGTACTTTTGTACTTGTATACTTTGAAAAAAAAAGTCAACAATGCTTCTCTCTTAAAGGTTGTCAACAAATAAAAAGATTTGTGATATATATATATATATATATATATAGAGAGAGAGAGAGAGAGAGAGAGAGTCGATTTAAAGGGATGAAAATTATAGTTCATTTTGGTTTGGGGAGGGATTACACATTCATTGATTTTACGAATCAATTCAAATTTTACTATAAAAGATGTGAGAGTTATGAAACAAAATTGTTATCAATAGAGATGCCTCAAGAGAAACTTTGGAGAAAAATAAAAAGAAAAAGTTTGTAAATGCAACATGTATTTATAGCAATTCTTATCTCAATAAAATAGAAAATAAATTGAAAATGAGTTTTCTCTTTATAAATGTAATTTATATCTCAATCAAGATTGAAAATAGACTGAAAGCAAATTTTAACAATATATTAGATATGAAATTGTAAAAATATAAGAATATCTTATTTTACCTTCATAAATCCAATGGTTTCTCCAAAAGAATAACTACATAAACTTGAATTAATCATTCTCCAACATAAATAATAAACTTGAATATAAGCATTTTTCTAATGTAGATAGTGAAATTGCAAATATGTATAAGGAAACAAGATTGATAGTTGCAATGCAGCATAGTCCCTACCTCTATTGCTATCGTTAATTAATTGATTAAAGGTTGTGCGAAGTGGAGAGAGAACTTCCTACAATGAAAGCAAAAATATCTTCACACAAAAATTTCTGCACAATCTTCACCAATAGTTTAATTGACATACCTACTTAGAGGTTAATAACATGCCCTTCTTGATAGCATAGGTTAATAGGTTCATAGGTAATAATAATCTACATTCATATGCATGTACTTTTGACTCATTGTGCAGGAGTGAGGAGCTTCCCACAATGAAATTAGCTCATTATACAGAGTTCTGTACTCCCACACAATGAACAATCACTCATTATGATTTCAAATCAATCATTAATGAACATAAGTAACTCCATGGAGTCTTGGAATTTTTCCATATAGATTTAATTATGAGTAATATTGACTCCACCCATCAAAAACGGATAACAATTCAGTTATTTTGACATTGGGTTTTCATAATGGGTGTTTTTTTTTTATTTGAAGTTTTGATAAACTGTTTATCAGAATGTTATTCTGCTTCACTGCCAAGTTAAGGAATTTTTAAATTTATTTCATACACTGGGGAATTACTCTGGTTATCGAACATAATATTTTTTTTTGTTAGATGTTTCTCTCGTAATAAATTTTAGAGAAAACAATATCACAGGGAATTACATGGTGATTTATTCTCGGCAGTTGAGACCTTGGCCATCAATTATTTGTTCAACTACCATTGAAAGCTCATAAAAACTATTTGTTGGTATTAATGGAGTCCCCATTTATGCAAACCATTTGCTGGTAAATATTAGTCGAGTCCCGATTTATGAAAACTATTTGTCGGTAAATATCAGCACCAGTTTGAATATGAAAACTATTTGTCGGTAAATATCAGCACTAGTCTGTTTATGAAAACCATTTGCCGGTAAATATCAGCACTAGTTTTTTCGGGAAGATCTTAGTGGAAATATAAGACAGGTTCCTTCGTATTAGGCGATAGAATTGTTAATAAATTATATGCATATATTGAAACATCTCATCTAAGATGTTATTTATTTCACCTCATAGATTCCAATGATTCCATTAGATACCTAATGACATCCAACTGTGTCCAACAACATGGGTTGAACGCTTGAATTAATTTAATGGTTAATCTTGACATGTTAATTTTATTGTTAGAGGTTGTATGAGAGTGGGTGCAGGAAATTCATTGTGTTTCAGCATTTTAGCGTTGGGTTATAGTCCTGAGATTAACGTTTTTAAGGGTTGCGTATGTAGAAAGGTGAATGCGATCACTAGGAAATTCAGATTGCCCACATCATTGGGCGTGACAGAGTTGTCGTAAAGGTGCTCACAAGAAAGACCCCAAAAAGAGAAGATAGAGAAAGGAGAAGTTATTTCATTGCGTGGGAGTGCCACTAACTCATTTGAGAATCTCACTGTGCAGAGGAAGCTCATTGTGCGAGAGTACAGAACTTTTACACAATCAAGTTCCTCCATATTATATTGACGAATTTTATACATATATAGAAACGGAAAGAGCTAACCAGCCATCCCCATGGTATTTAATGCCCGGGGATATGCACGCAGCTTAGCCCGATAACACGCGGAAGCCAAAATATTAGTTAATGCCGAAACTTGGCTTTCACGTGTTATCGCGTTAACCGGCGTGCATATCCCCAGGCATTAAATACCCTGGGGATGGCTGGTTAACTCTTTCCTATAGAAATGGCGACTCCTATTTCCGACCCTATAGCAATATTAATGCTATCTGACTTGCGAGTAGAATATCCATCACCCTCTAATTGACAGCACGTGGAGAGAGAAGGCCAGCGTGGAGAGGGCACTCCATGGCTATTCCCCTCACATGTCAGATAGCATATTCACACATATGTATATTCATTATTATTGATGTTTTCTGACAACCACTTATGACCTGTAATGTGTTCGTGTCGTTTATTTATGTGCTATGATATGACGATTACACAGTGGATCTCAGCCTTGATATCGAGAATGATGAATGAATGGGAATGTTCTATGTGGGTGATGGGAGGTTTAGTCATTGGTTCAGCGTGCAGAATTTCATTCCATGGAAGACATAAGAAAGTTCAATGTGCAGATCTCCACTACTGAACTTCTACACAATTTCATTATGGATGTGGAGAACATAACCTCATGTTGTGTCATGTGCAGAGGAATTTGAATTTGTAGACAAGGTTGCACCTCAGATTCAATGACACAACTTCAATGAAAACATTGATTGTGATATTAGTTTAGGATCAGTATATTGTGAAAGAAAATTGAGAAAATTTTAAAGAAGATGTAAGCGTCTGTATGATTATATTGTACCTGGACGAGGTTATTACTGCTCTTCCCCATTATACATAAAACCAAAAGGGGATTTTCTTGTTTGAAGTTGAGAATCATATCTGCAACTTCCTTCATTTTCTCAGTTGACGCCACGAAAGAACCGCCAAATTTCATCATGCAACTAAAATCTGGCTCGTTGCTCTTCTTCTGAACATTTTCAGACTTCTCTAGCAAGGCTACACTAACGTTCTCACTTCTGATAACAACAATTTTCTGTCCAAAATTACATGATTTTTTCCAAGCTACAAAATCCATGGATTGACGGAAATGATGCAGAAAAGCTAACCTTCGGAGACAAGTCAATGTGACACATAGAAAATTTTAGGCTCGAATCTTAGACCAAGGGAGAAATTTAAGGGGTTTTATATTTTGGAGGGGCAAATTTTTTATAATACACCCATTTTCTATAGTTAGCCCAACATTTATTTAAAAAATGAATATTTAGTACATTTTAACCATAAAAAAAAGGCACATAAACAATGCAAAGCCCAATTCTCCTGGTTTGGGAGGTTGTATTTGCTTGCAAATGCTTGATTTCCTAGGTTGGAGGTTGGATTTGATTGCAATCATCTTGATTCCATGGTTTGAAATTCAAGGGCAGGGTTGAATTAGGGGGATTCACCTTTATAAATTATACAATCTCCATTCGTGAGTTTTACAAGGTCATGACTCTTTATAAATTATACAATCTCCATTCGTGAGTTTTACAAGGTCATGACTCATTTTCAAGCAAGAGACTCAGTCTCCATTCGTGCAAGTCATAACTCATTTCCGAGAAAGAGACTCAGTTTCCATTCGTGCAAGTCGTGACTCGTTTTTCATACATTCGTGCAGGTTAATAGATAATATACTAGATAAGAGCAACACATTCGTGAGTTTTACATAGGCCATGACTCGTTTCAAGCAAGAGACTTTGGTTTATAAAATTTGGTTTATAGACAAGAAATCCATTCAAGTTGTGTATTTAGGGAGCAATAAGTTCCATAGAGTAATCTCCAACTCTTAGAGTAGAAAGAGGATAAACTAGGTAGTTCGTTTTGTTCATATCAATAGAGCTCTCAGTATAGCGTGAAGGGCTTAAGCAAGGACAACCCATAAGTCTTTGTAGCCTAATAGGATTTGCAGAATATCTACCTTAACCTACTGACATTGTTGACAACTAGAAATGGATTCTGTTGTATCCTTCTTCATCAATATCAAAAATAATGATTTATCTCTGTTGTGACAGTACTCAAAGCAGAGCAGTGTTGAGGACACCATCGGATTTTGCACCGGTGAATATTCAGCTTTTTCATCTCACTTCAAGCAATGGAAGAGCATAGATCGAACTGTGGAAGAGCACAGGTTGGACCATAGAAGATCACATGTAGTTTTCAAAGTGAGATAAAGACAAATGTTCTCTTTTTTGAGGCAAGGTGGTTACTACAACTGGCAAGGTATTTCTGAGCCCTTGTACTGGGTTAATTTTTTGTGGAAAAGCTTCGTTTTGTCAACTAATTACTGTTTAGGTATTTCATATTCTAGTGAAATTTTGATGTTGGAAGTGTTGAGTTTTTTCCATAAATGATTCAAGTTCCAACCACCTTCCAGTATGAACTCCTCTCTCTATCACAGAGTACTCAACTCCCACCTTTGCATCGAATTGACTAATAAGGTTACAAGAATGTTATGCACTATAGCAACTCTTAGAATTTCTTATTCTATGTATTTTTTCACGGATGGGGAAACATTGATGATGATAGGTTGTATAAGTAGCTCTTAGCTGAATAAATCGCATCTTCTCTAGTTCAATGGACACCCCTACCTCACTTACCTCTACGGAATATAGGTTCCTACGTGGGCTGGATGGAATGAATTATGATACTTACATACGTGTTAATTCATCTCATTTGAGGATATGAGAGAGTACAATCTATTTTCAAGAGCACAAAAAGTCCAGTTTTCGAATTGACTAATAAGGTTAGGAGATGAGCGGGATTACCTCCGGTGAGGGAAGTTGTAATTATTATTTTTAATTTAAGAAAAAAATTACATTTTTTAATATATAATCCTACAAACATAAGCCTATAATATAAGGTGGGGGTCTATTGGTAGCATAGAACAGAAAGGCATCCCTTGTTGTCTGTAATTTATTCACCAAAACCCATAGGTTTTTGCATTTTATTTTGCCTCACCCATGGTCATGATCACTTGTTGGACTTTGATGTTGATGTCGGAACTTGGGATTTGGTTGAGGTTAACATGCCCCCTGTGGTTTTCCCACATATATGAGGCACGAGGGTTTCAGTCCCTATGAGTCTTCTCATGGGATGAGGCGTTATTCCTAGATTTCACCAACCATACATACAAAAATTCAACAATGTTTGATAAGGATTTAAATAATATGTATGTTTAGATCAAATCCTTTAGCTCTTAGATTTAATGGTTCTTGTTGTGGTCTATGGATTGGTGAGATTTCCATTGTTTGGTGAAGGCCACAATGAATCATGGCCTAGATTTGGTATCATCAAATCTGGTTTTGTATTCTCAAGGAAATATCTTTGCATATGATACTTTCTTGTAGCTAGATGATTATTAGCAGGAACATGGGCTGAGGCGTTATTCCTAGATTTCACCTCATTGACTTATTCTTGAATGGTCATTGAAGAATCCAATCTTGCTTCTATTCTAGATGGAATTTCTTTGATTTTAACATAAATTATATAATTACCTTCACAGTGGTTTACTTAGATGTCAAGATTAGGTAGAATTTGTGGTCATGTATGGCATCTTTTTCGGTTATGGTTTATGAGGTTTAGTGATTCAAAGTGACAGTCTTGTAGCACATTGGTGTTTATCTATTTCAAGCTATGGATGTGGTTGAGAAATTATGAATGTTGATTATACATTTTAGAGCATGCATGCACTTGATTAGATCAGTAGATTTGAAAAATGAGGTTCATCATCTTATGTAATATGAGATGTAATTTTCTTTATAAGGGTCAATGTTAGCGATAGTACAATGAGGAAAAAATAAAACATTTATATTCTTAATTTACCTTAAACTAGTTTTCTGATTATTAATATACCAGATTATGACACCATATTTAACAGGCAGTGATTACAATTAGTTTGTCCTTGGTAGGTAAAAGGAAGCCTTGATCCAAATTGAAAACTTTAGTGAGTGAAGTTAAACATTGGGTCAGTGGAGCACTGACTTTATGCATATTCACTTCCAGCTTATGGTTTGAATGATTCCTTTGAGAAGCCTATCATACTCCTACACAAGAAGCTTTTAAAGAGGAGCCATGAAGAACTACACTATTCCAACAATCAAATGAATTAGCTAATAAAACATCTGTGTTTGCAAGATGGATACAGATAATCATATCATTGTTCTAAATGTTATCCACATCAAGATGGAAGTCTTCAAAATGGTAGGAGGATTACAAGGAAATAAATTTATGGAACAGAGATTGAGTTGGTTGGTGACTCTAATTGGGCAGAATGCCAAGCACTGGCTAAATCCACTGTTAATGCCTCTTTATGTTCACATTCATCTATATCTACAAATTGTGATAAGTACACGTGTTCCCTTAAAAAGCATCATCCACCACCAGATGGGAGTTTTTATGCATTGCCTGGATTCTTTTTTATCTACAAATTTTATAATTTGTCTTTTGGTGCCACCTATTATGAGATATTAGAGAAATGTGAGCATTTTTGTTCAAAAACATGGAAAGATTCTCAAAAAAGTGTAGTTCCACAACCATTTGTAGAAGAGTATTGTTTTCATGCATCATATCTAGTAGCACTCCTTACAGATGGGTTGCAACTTGAATTTAAAAGATGAGCAAATAATTGTTGGAACTGGGAGCATAATGTGGAAATTGGGTGTGGCTCTACTGGAAGCTACATAATCTTTTTTCAACTGATGAGAGTTTGAGAAGCCAACACTGGCCTATTCCTGACATGATATATATTAGGAATGAGGTGATGGATGCAAACACTATTGAATATATAGACAACTGACTAACAACAATACTCCAACCCTTGCTTGAATCATAGGGTCACCAAAAACCCATTATAAACCTCTATCATGCCAAGAATATAGGATAGATGGTAACTAAAACATCCTCCATGTGTAGGTAACTTGTAAATGACTTCATTAGGTAAGTTTTAGACTATTGACCTCTTGTAGTCAAAATATTTAGCTCTCAAACATGTCAGCGAAAATAATTGTTCCTATAATATAAGTGGTTGTATCTTTCATTGATGGAAGCAGCGGGATCTAAATTATATGCATGAATATAATTTTAGTTAACAACTTTCCGTGGATGAAATGTTAAGATCTAGGAGTCAAAATAAATGTAGATGATGAGCAATAAATAGATAAATAAATATGAGCTGAAAATTCCTTCAACAATCTCTAGGGAATTAATATGTAGCTCTTGAGATGATTTGCACATATTGAACTCTTTTTTCTGATGATATTCTAAAACCACATGCTCCACCTGATCCCCAAGTTAAATTGATCACCAATTTATTCTCTACTACCAAGCATCGATTATCCTCTGAAACTAGGAGAGGTTCCACCCTAACATCACTTCAGCTCTAGTCTCTTCTTTAAACCTTAGTGGAAACATTGAAATACTACCACAGATCACTCCCCAGGGGACCCATCAGCCTAGGCCATTCTCAAAGAGACATTGGGAGACAAGCTCTGAAAGTGGACATTGCAGTTTTTGGCTTCAAGGACAAAAGTGATTGTTCCTTTTACTTATAATCAATTCCTACTTTGAGAATGTACTTATAATTAGCAACCTACAATAATTATGGTTTTTCTTATGGCTCTTCTATGTCTAGATTTTCTTTTGTACTCTTGGGAGATGAACTTTTCAACTTTTTACTCCCAAATGGTGCACCCAACCTTGCTCCCACAGTAGTAACTAGATATCCACTTCACCTTATCTCAAGAATTTCCTCAAGTTCCATATCTAGTCAGGATTCCCAGCTATGAAAAAATTTGTGGTTTTTAAACAACATTCAATAAAATTCTAATGCAAATTGCAGATGGAATTACAAATTCTCACATAAAATTCCCATTGAACACATGCAAATTTCATTGATTCACCCACTTCTTATCATGCTATATGGCTACATGTAAAACGGAAAGGGAATTCTACAACAAATCCATATGAAATTTACCCATTTAACAATGGATTTCATGCTAGATCATGCCTACATTCAAAACCATGAGGATTAATATTCTAGTTTCTACACAAAATTCAAAGAGACACTAATCTTTCTAATAGAATTTGTCCAAAAAACTTACTACATAGGAATGGGAATTATTCAAAGCCCATCCATAGATATCTAGCATGGATATCAACCCAAGCCAAACTAGTAAACCAAAAGGACTAAGATAGACCTGCAAGGATGATGTTGTTTCAATGTTATACAAATGAATTATTATATTTTATGTCTTAATAGTTTCCCATTACCATTGTTAAACAAGTTTTTTTGTGAAATTCCATTTTGCCTCAAAATTCAATTTCTGATATATGTTCTTTCAATGTTTACTCAACAATTCTTTTGCAAAGTACAATTCTATTTTCTATGAACAAGTGAATTTATATGAAGCATATCTCATTGAAGCAATTTGGGTACAAATGGGTACACATAATTATGAAAGGAAAATGTAAATATTTTTCTCTAAAATATTTGAAATAGTAAAAATCTATTGTACCCTAAGTGAGCTCAAGACAAAAATAAAACAGGGCATAGAATGTATATTGGCTCTTTAATTGATGTTTATTTTTTTTGGGTATGATGAAATCCTTTTTGATTCATATGTACTTTTGAACTATGCCATATAGTATACTTTGAATACTACCCACAAATCTAGTAATTCTCAACTCTTGGAAACTATTGATGCAGGTTTGTAGATCGATTTGAAATTTTACTTGTGGAATATTCAGTGAGATGTCAAAAGATAATCGTGGTAATAAACCATCAAGGAAAATGGATGTATTATCATAATTTCAAAAACCTCTATCCAAAAGAGCACATTATCTTCATGCTTCAAGCTCCTTTGAACAATTTGTTACTGAGGGAGATGTTAACTCTCGTAGAAATGCATTTGATATCCATATGATGGATGAAAGAATAGGTTCCTCGAGTGATCAGGGTGAGATAAATGCAGTTTCAACATAAATTGGTGATTAAAATGTTAAATATTCTTCCTTGGAAGGTGACACAATCCATTCACGGAAAACGAAAAAATGTCAATGGACCATAGGGAGACGATTCCAAGGAGATTGGGTCTCAAGTTTTCCATTTATTGAAGCAATACCTCCTACAAATGAGAACGATGTTTCCTGAGAAGTTAGATGTAATGCGTGTAGTTGGAAAACTCGAAAGGTAGTGAAATTTCAAATGAAGCTAGATACAATACAAAAGCATGCAGGAAAGGTGTATGAAAATAAAATTTTAAATGGTAAAGAGAAATCTATTGTTAGATGGAAATATTCTGAGGAATGTCGACATATCGAATATGCAGAAGAATACAAAAAATATTTAATAAGTAAGAGGAAACTTGAGGCAAGTGGAGGAACCATCATATCTCTATTTGAAAATACAATGGAAAGAAGTTTGTTATCCGAGATGATACAATTGAGTTTTGTATTTCACATCTTATCTAAAGGTTGTCCTACGACAGATTATCCAAATCACATGAAATTTCTATCTTTTCTTCAAGTGTCAAACTTTCCATCTTCTCATTAGTCTGTAACCAATGGTTGGGAATGGGAAAGATATCTAGCTCAAGTAGAAAATGGTGATTTGAAAGAGAAGATTTCAAATGCTAGGTTTTTGGCATTGTCTTTGGATGAGGTTACGACTATAGATAATACTTCATGGATTTTCATGAGCATTTATATGGTTAATGACCAAATTAGGCATTCATATCTACTTGGGATTAAAAAGATGAGAGAGACTTCTACAACTGAAAATATTTATGAACTTGTTTTTAATAGTTTGAAGGAAATTGGTATGGATCATTTAATGATTGCAAAAAAATTGGTGTTTGTTGGAGTAGATGGAGAATCAGTAATGTAAGGACAAAGGAATAGCCTTTGTGTTAGACTACAACTATCAACTTCGCCATATATGCTTAATATTCATTGTATGGCTCATAGGATGGATCTTTCATTTAAAATAGTAAGCAAGTTTCCATCAGTTTCAAAAGTTGAGGATCTTGTACGTGAGACTCATGCATACTTTTCTCGTAATCCCAAATGATATTTAGAGTTTCAACAATTTGCAAATGGTGTTACAAATGGAAAAAAACTACTGAAAGATGTTGATACAAAATGGATCTCATTAAATGGACCAGCTCAAAGACTATTTAGTGAGTTCAAATCTTTGGTAGGGTTGATGTATGAAAATTGCTACAATGTAGACAAAGTTCAAGATCTTATTTTTCAACTAACTAATATAGAAACATTATTGACATTGGCTGGAATTCTTTCTATGCTACATGAAATGAATGTCCTCGTGAAAATGTCTCAAAATCGCACAATGTATATTGCAAAATACACAAATGCGAGAAAGTCAATATGCCTTGCATTGGATAATTTGAATATGATGCCAGACTCTTTTACTCGTCCAGAGATTACAATTTGAACTAAGATCATCAATATAGAAAATACTAAAAAAAAATTGTTGTTTAATGAAAAAGAGATACTATGTATCACAGTGCATGGGTATATGGTTCCCTTTCATTATATTAGTAAGATGAGATGAATCACCAAAGATTGCCCCGTGTTAAGAAACCAATTTGATAATATTGTGATTTCAATGAGACAAGATTTGATAGAAATTGCAAGATCACTATCATTAGAGATAAGAGAATGCTTTCCTTGAGATAAATCACTGGAGGCCATGTATGTGGTATACCCTCAATATTGGAACAATTGTCAATGTCCAAGAACTTTAAACGCAGATTTTTAAAAGAGATTAAAATGTTTAGTAGACCACTTTTGCAAGAAAGTCTCGATAAATGGAGAACAAATTGAAGGTATTTTACATTCATCAAAACTGTATCAACAAGGTGGACACTTTACTGAAACAATGTGGAAGCAATATCCTTTTTTGGAGAATCCTAATGAAAATGGTGCTATAACAAGATTATGGACTACTTCAAGTGCTAGCCAATACCTACAAGAAAACATTTTATAATATTTCAAACTAGAATATTTTTTAGATATCATTTTTGGGATTCAACTACGTTAAGTAAGTCATTCATCTATGACCATTTCCATGAGAGGTAGTCGTAACTGACTAATTTCTCATGATTTTTGAATAGCCCACTTAGCACTCATTGCATCGGGTGATGCTCACAGGGGTGAAGAAGTGGGATTGAAACTAGTGAAATGAATCACATAGCGTCGATCATCACTTCCGGGGCTTGCACTAAGTAACCATGACTTCCCGGGATGTCACCCATCCCAGATTTACTCTGGCTCAAACGCGCTTAACTGTGGATTTTTCCCCACAATCAAGCCCACTTAGCTTGCTACCTCATTTTCAAAACCTTAGCAAGTATTGTGCCTCATGTACCATTCAAGTAGAGTTCCCTTCACTCTTTTGAATTTTAAGTATTGGGGGGTTTTGGAAGTGCATTATATTAGATATCATTTTTGGGATTCAACTGCGTTAAGTCATTCATCTATGACCATTTTCATGAGAGGTAGTCGTAACTGACTATTTTCTCATGATTTTTGAATAGTCCACTTAGCACTCATTACATCGGGTGATGTTGATAGGGGTGAAGAAGTGGGATTGAAGCTAGTGAAATGAATCACATAGCATCAATCATCACTTCCAGGGCTTGCACCCGGTAACCAGGACTTCCCGGGATGTCACCCATCCCATATTGCCTCTGGCCCAAGCACGCTTAACTGTGGAGTTTCCCCACAATCAAACCCACTTGGCTTGCTACCGCATTTGCAAAACCTTAACAAGTATTGTGCCTCATGTACGATTCAAACCATGATTTTGGGATCAGTGGAGGATGAGAGAATGTTTAGTGCATTATCATTCTTGAAGTCAAAGTTGAGTAAAAAGCTTGATAAACATGTGGACACATGTTTAATATTATATGTAACAAAGTATGACATTAACAATTTTCCATATGAAAGAGCACCAACTCTTTGGCAATCAGATTGTGATAGAAGAGGAGAAAACAATATAAAAAATTTCTCTAATGAACTTGATTTAGAACATAATGTTTTGGAGGCTCATAATGATAGTTCATTTGGAGAAGACATGTTCACAATGTAGAAAATGAGGACCAAGATGACAACTGGGAAATTGAAATACCCTAGGACTCTTATTTTGGTATACATGTTCCGTCAATCATGCAATATTACTATATGTCAAATTCAGGTAAAATAGGTTCTATATTTTGTATTTTTCATTGTAACATTGTAGCTACATTTCTTTTATGCGTGTTATTTTAATTGGTGTTTCATATTTAATCATTACATTGTTTGTTTCTTATCTGTGACAAGAAATGAAGTTGGATTTGATGAGGTTGGGACCTATTTCTTTTCACATAGATAGTGTCCGACTAGTACTAAATGATAAATAACTAATTTAACAAGACTGCAAAGCATCAATGGTGTCATTTAAGTACATGAAACTACCTTGATGTCTAGCTTTGATATCTTGGAAAATTTTAATGGTTTATACGTTGCTTGTGTTTGGGGAATTTTGTTGAGTTTCGAATTTTGTTTTGGTCAAATATTATGTTAGTCCCTTGAATGCTTTTAGTTCTTACTTCATGCTTAGATTCATAGATCTATTTTTATAATTATTATTGTTTTCTTTATATATTTGGTGGTTTGAAGAAAGTTGTTTTTATTTCCTTTCACTTTGTCACATGACTTTAGCATCTTCACTTTTAGAATCTAGTAGAATACTATGCTTATTTTATATTTTCTTAGAAAATAATTATTGATATTTGGAAAGGGAAATGAGCCATGGGTAGCTAAGCGAAGATAAAAATGGTTTATGTACTAGGTTTCTACGCATTCATCATAGGAGACCTATTGACATGAGACCAATATTCCTTTATATAGTATTTTCAGTCATTTTCCAGCCATGCTTTCAAGTCTTTCTGGTACTAAGCTGTTCGTGTCACCACATGTCCTTAGGACCATTAAGGGATGAGATAACATGATTCAGTCCAACTCATGCCCCGAATTTAATTATACCTATTGATGTAAGTGTCTTTTTACCACTTCTTATCACCAACAAAATTCTACCATAACATAGCCCAACTTGAAGAAAACACTTCTCATCCTCCTTTTACATAAATTCTCTATGGATCTCCCTATTATGCTTTCTCAAGACCAACATCCCTTCTTGGTAGGTCTCTCCACCATACCACTAATTGCATAATAGATGCACACTTGTAACTACCACATTCTATAAATCTCTCTAGTCTCAGTTATTAATGTCCCTATCACACTCAACCAATATAGTCTTGCAGGTCTATTTTTTGTCATATCTTTATTTTTTGTTATTTTGCGCCTTTAACTTTAGCACCATCCTGTATTTCAACATTTTTAGGTAGTGAGAAATGGTCAATTTGACACAACACTAGAAACTCAAGTGTCAGCATAATTGTTAATTACAGGAATGTGGCATTCAATATCGCAAAAGGAGTTAGTGATCTTTCTTCGTTGCATGAAAGTTGATTGAACTGGCATTGAATTGCAGTGTATCTAGTAGTGTTCATATTTAGTATTTAGTGTCTTACATGATCATGTTATATTTTTTAAAAGTTCATTTTTTGTCAGGGATATCTTTTTCTGGGGATATGAAAAAAATTATATGAGGGGTCTAAGTAGTTAGGTGTTAAGATTTATAAAGGGTGTGATTTTATAATGGTACTGGAAATGAAGTTGGATTTGATTGGAAATGAAGTTGGATTTGATCTTTGACTGGAAATGATGTCGGATGTGATGAAGTTGGGACCTATTTATTTTCACATAGATAGTGTCCTAGTATTACATGATAAATAACTAATTTAAGAAGGCTAACGCTAAGCAACAATGGGTTTATTCAAGGATATGAAATTGTGTTGATGTCTAGGTTTGATATCTTAGAAAAAAATTGTTTTCTCTAATGCTTGTTTAGAGGATTTTGTCAAGTTTGAAATTTTTGGTTTATTTTGGCCAAATATTTTTTTAGTCCCTTGAATGCTTATAGTTCTCATTTCATGCATATATCGATAGATCTAGTTTTATTTTTATAATTATTATTTTTTCTTTATATATTTGGTGGTTTGAGGAAAGATATTTTATTTCCTTTCACTTTGTGGCATGATTTCAGCATCTTCACCTTTTAGAATATAGTAAAATAGTATTCTTACTTTATATTTCCTTGGAAAATAATTATTGATATATGGAAATGGAAATAAGCCCTCGGTAACTAAGTGAAGAGAAAAACAGTCTATTGGCATGAGACCGACATTCCTTTTATGCAATTACACTTTTGATGCCAAGGTGGAGCTAACTTCGTTGACCTGTGAAGAATAGTGGCAGCTGATCATAATGCTAAGGAGATTAGAATGTTGGTTTCAAAAGCAGAATTGTGAAAATTGTTTGAATTAGTTCTTATTTTGGTCATATTGACTACCAAATTTGTGTCTTGTTGATTTTTTACATTTATAATGATCTTTTGCAGAGTTGGTTTGAAGAGCCTGACGTTAGAGTGAGAAGACTCTCTACAAACCATAAGGACTGCATTGGCTCTAGTGACCAATGCTTGGAGGTCACTCGATGTTCTTGGTGTTGTAGAGTCTCTTCGCTTGAAGCATTAGCAGATATAGTGGTATGGCCATAACATCACTTAATTTGATCCTATTTACTAATCTCCTCACAGCTTGAAGGAGAGATATGATCAGCTGAGAGAAAGGTGAGAATGTAGATCCTTAAAACAATGTTGAAAGAGGCCCTCCTCTTATTGGTAATAAACAACTTGAAACCACATGCTCATCACCTTAATAGCCAGAGGTCTTTATTTATAAATTCCATGGTCTGTGAAAAGTTCCATATTTCCATAGTGTAATAGAGTGTGTTTTTTCTTGTTTTTTCAATTTAAACTCCATTATTGTTACAAGCCTCTGCACATCGAACTATTCAATTAGGTGAAGGTTAATTTTTCATGTTCCTATTTGGCTAATATTTCAAAATCAGGATTGTGAAAATTGTTTGAACTAGTTCTTCTTTTGGTCATATTGACTACCAAATTTGTGTCTTGCTGATTTTTTACATTTTTAATGACCTTATGCAGAGTTGGTTTGAAGAGAACCTGATGTTAGAGCAAGAAGACTCTCTACAAACCATAAGGACTACATTGGCTCTGATGACTAATGCTTGGAGGGCACTCTATGTTCTTGGTGTTATAGAGTCTCTTCGCTTGAAGCATCAGCAGATATAGTGGTATGGCCATAACATCACTAATTTGATCCTCTTTACTCTTTGATACTTTGTCCATGTGTATGAGTGGTCACATGATAGTAGGAAGGTTCAAAAAAGTCTTCCAGAAGTGGTGCATTCAGTATCTAGAGAAGATACTAAAATTTACGGTCATGAGAATGGCCTTGCATATCTCAGGGTGAAAACTGAACCTGGACTTGATAAATTTATGTACAATGAATCTGGATTGAGGGTTTCCATAGACCCTCTTCTAAATTAGGTAGAGCAACATATTCCTTCTTATGCACACATAAATATTCAAGTTTTTCTTTTAGCTACAGTTGGCCTCTACGAACTACCAATTTTTTATGCAAAGTGGATTGTGGACAAGGCATAGGAAATATTGGTGTCATATCCATTTATGTGTCAGAGGAGTTGGGTAAGGGTTATTAGTTGGGTAGAAGAGGCCTATTATGGATGGTTGGCTCTTAATTACAACATGGATAAGATAGGTAATACACATGGGCACAAAAAATTTGGTGCATTTGACTTAGGTGGTTCCTCAATGGAAGTTACTTTTGAACCTGGGGAAGAGACAAAAGGTGAATATGCCGTGAAGTTAAACATTGGGTTAGTGGAGTACCGACTTTATGCATATTCACTTCTAGATTATGGTTTGAATGATTCCTTTGAGGAGTCTATCATACTCCTACTCAAGAAGCTTCCAGAGAGGAGCCATGAAGAACTGCATTATTCCAACAATCAAATGAAATGGTAGATAAAATATTTGTGTTTGCAAGTTGGCTATAGAAAATCATATCATTGTTCTAAATGTTAGCCACATCAAGCTGGAAATCTTCATAATGGTAGGAGGATTCCAAGGAAAGAAATTTATGGAATATAGATTGAGTTGGTTGGTAACTCTGACTAGGAAGAATTACAAGCACTATCTAAATCCATTATTAATGCCTCTTTATGGTCACAATCATCTGTAGATACAAATTGTGAGTCATACCCTTGTACCCTTAAAAAGCATCATCCACCACCAAATGGGAGTTTTTATGCACTATCTAGATTCTTTTTTGTCTACAAATTTTAAAATCTATATTTTGTTGCCACATATTATGAGATATTAAAGAAAGGTGAGCATTTCTATTCAAAAACATGGAAATATTCTCAAAAAAGTGTAGTTCCACAACCATTTCTAGAAGAGTATTGTTTTCATGCAACATATGTAGTAGCACTCCTTACATATGGGTTGCAACTTGCATTTAAAAGATGAGAAAATAATTGTTGGATCTAGGAGCATAACGTGGACATTGGGTGTGGCTCTACTGGAAGCTACATAATCTTTGTCAACTGATGAGAGTTTGAGAAGCCAACACTGGCCTATTCCTGACATAAGATATATTGGGAATATTCTATGATTTTAATGAAAATGCAAAATATAGTTGAAGGTTTCCTGGGTTGTGATGTGAAAAATGTGGGGCTCATTATGCCTACCTATTTTAACATTTCCCAGAGGAGGGCTACCAAAGATGTGAAAAATGTTGTTGGTCTTAGTGTAATGAAAATTATTAACAAACCCACCACTACAAATATAGCCTATGGATTTCACATAGATGTTTATTCTTCCAATAAAAATAAGACAATCCTCGTTTTTAACTTAGGTGAAGGTACAGGGACAGGAATGAAGAAGCAGACCAGCTATCTAAGGCTGGTCTTCAACAGGATCCGGGCAGCTGGGCGATTGAAGAGACCAGAGAGGGGCAGTCTAACAGATCAGATCAGCCTCCTTATGCTCAGCATTTTTGACCACAGCAGTTCTTTTCCGTTTTTGAAAGCTAATTAATCAGAGTTTCTACTACAGTTTTGGTTTTTTGTATATATTATCTCACTCTAGTCTTCATATCCGGCTCTTAGAATACAATTTACAGACTCTATATATTTTTTGTTATATTTACTATCGGTTACAGACTTTCTTTCTGGTTTGGTTGGGGTCGGTTTTCCTTTGTCGAAGGAGGCCCCAGGTATCTTCATGTAATGATATTGAACTTTCGTCTTTACATCCTCCCGTGAGGAAGCCTTTATATGGTTGTTTAACAGCAGTACAGCTCCCTGAGGGTTGAGCAGTAGGTATACGTTTGTGCTGACAGCTAGGCTCTTGGACATATTGTACAAAACTTTTTATGGTCTCTTAATAAAAAGTTAAGCTTTTTTCCCTGGAAAAAAAACTTAGGTGAAGGCACCTTCAAAATCTCCATTCTTAAATTTTCATGGTGGTAAATTTGAGGTGAAGGCAAACAGATTGTTCAGCCATTGTGTTTGACACTTAGAAAGAAAAACCATGAAGCAATTGAGCATGAGTGCCATAACTCTTCGAAGACTTCATTCAGAATGTGAGAAGGAAAAGAGAATTCTATCTTTTGTAGTGGAGACTAATAGATATTGATTGTCTCTACAAAGGATTAGATTTTAACATGAATATCACAAGACCGAAGTTTTAGGAGCTCAACACTAATTTGTTTGGAAATTCCATGAAAATAGTGAAGAAATGTTTGGAAGGCACCAAGATAAACATAGAGAAAATTGACGAAGTTATATTGGAACAGGGGGGTATTCTTTTTTTATCTTGTTTGGGCTACCTTCTGTGGTTGTTTTCCATAAGGTGGTCGTGTTGTGATAGGAACTACAGCTAATGGAAGTGTCCTTACTCAGACATTTGATCCAGAATAACTATCAAGTAGTTATTTCCTAAGATCTAGCTCAGTGCTTAGTTTGGCATAGGTGAATAATCTAGTTTTCATGTTCTTGTTGCTTGGGTTAATATATTTTCCAAAGGGATTCCCAATTATTTCACAAACTTATTCTTTTCAAAGATGGAGTGGAATATTTTGGAAGCCTCGCCCACACTAATGCAGTGGTGACAAACATTTGCTGGAATGGATTCTAGAGACCATGGCTTCAAGAAGAATCTTGCTCTTTCCCAAAACCAAGATCTACCAGTTAAGACTCTAACTCTCTCCTTTGAAGTTTTGAGATAAAACAGAAAGAAAACATCTAGCATAGAAATTAATGTAATAATTCTAACCTAGTTTTTGGCTATTTTTTAATTACAATTTCTCCATTTGGCCAGATTTTGTTGAATTTGTAGATGTATATGCATTCTATATAATGATGGAGCTTGTTTTTAGCTTTGTTCTAAGGTGATTATAAGGATTGTTATTTTCCAATTTATCTATACTATATAGTGAGGCTAATCTGTTATATAGGGTGTTTCTTTGCTTTGATGTACAATACATGTGTTCCTGCTTTGACTGCTTAGAAGGGAAGAAGGGGGCAGTTTTCCATGGAGGCTTGATCCTTTCCTGCTCAAAGGCTAGCTATATTCACGTTGTTGTTTTCTAGGCAATTTTTGAGGTTTTGTTAGGTCCCTATACTACTAGTGTAACCCCTTATTGTTATTAGTACAACCCCCTTATTATATTGTTGTGCCCATATAGTCCCCATGTTGTTATTATTATGCTCCATAGAAGCCCACTATTGCTATTATTGTGCCCTTACATTATTATTGTTATGTCGGCTTTGATTATATTGACCCCTTAGACTCCTATACATAGAAAAGAGGTCTTGTCATTTGTATCATCTAAGAATGGTTCATTTGTGTGATGCAAAGGAGGTTTCCCCCTTGAAGAGGCTTATTTCTAAGGCGTTGATCTATCTTTTCTATCTTTTTGTGAGCTGGTTTCATAACATTTGGTATCAGAGCTTTGGATTCTAGGGTTTCGCTGCTCCAAACAAGTCATCATGGAATTTTCGCTATAACTTTTTTTATGTGACGTTTCAGAAGCTAAACAAAAAACCCATTTGAGACAAAATCTCACTGAACCTCATGTCCAAACTTTAGATCTTGTCTCACTATATTTTAGGATATATGATCTAAGGAAGTTAGGGTTTTTGTAAGCTCCAGAATTTCATCTAAAACAGGTCATCGTGGAATTTTCACAATAAATTTTTCGCTACGAAGTTTCAAAACCTTAAAAAAAAACCCATTTGAGAAGAAATATGTCTAAACCTCGAGTGTGAATTTCAGATCTTGTCTCGCTATATTTTCGGATATATGATCTGAGGAATTTAGGGTTTTTGCAAACTCCTGAATTACATCCTAAACAAGTGACCTTGGGAAAATTGTCATAACGTTCTCTCTGGGCATCAGATTGAAATTTCATAAGAATTTACAGAAAGAGGACAGATTGTATTTTTTTTGGGTATAATTTTCAAAACCTAAGGTTGAAACAGTGACACGTGGCACGTCGTACAAGTTCACTCTACTGAACTAGTATATAATTAGGTCATCACAGGATATTGGGAATAGATCTTTCTTCAGGAATCCAATTGCAATCAGACTTGTGGACTCAGAAAGAGGACTCAAAGGCCTATTACAGACCAAAATTTTAGAACTTAAAGATCCGAAATTAAAAAGTTACAGTCATTCAAGATCGAGCTCCTGAAATCAAGAAAAAGTGAGATGAGGAAGTTTGATGGCAAGGATCTGGTAAATTGGATACTATAGATGGAGAAATATTTTGATCTACATGGTGTACCACTGTTACAAAAGGAATGTATTGCATATAATTATTTAGAATCGAATCAATTTTTATGGTATAAAGGGCTTTGTTCTCGTAAACCACTTGTCACGTGGTCAATTTTCACAGAGGAAATGATAGCACATTATGAGGATACAAAGAGAAACACCTTCTTTAGCCAATTGATAAATCTCAAACAAAAGGGTTCAATGGTAGAGCACATTGAGGACTTCCAAAAATTGAATATAAGGGTAAATGATATTCCAGAGAAGAAAATGGTTGATGTTTTCATGGGGACTTTAAAGGATAACATTCAACATGAGGTTTATCTTTGGGAACCTGATTCATTAGCAAAGGAATTCAGGTTGGCAAGAAAAATTGAAAGCGAAATTATGGAAACAAGGAATCCCACCACTCATGAATATAATTATTGAAGTGTTTTTTCTCCTAGCCTTCCACAACCTACAAGGTTTACACCACAACAATTGGAAGAAAAAGGAGAAAAAGGGCTTTGTTACAATTGTGATAGCAAATACACTAAAGGTCATAAGTGTGCTGAGAAGAAATTATTTTACATAGATTATGAAGAGTAGGAAGAAAAAGATCAAGAAACATCAAAAGAAGAGGATATACACCAAGAACCCACCCCAGAGAAAGAAGAAATGAATCCGACCATATATTATAAAGCATTGGAAAGAATTACCACTCCTCAAACTCTCAAGATAGAAGGGCATATCAATAAGAAAAAGGTTCAAGAAGTGAAAGATCACATCGAGAAAGAAGAAATGAATCCGACCAAATCTTGTAATGCATTGGCCGGAATTACCACTCCTCAAACTATCAATATAGAAGGACATATCAAGAAGAAAAATGTTCAAGAATTGAAAGATCACATCGAGCATCAAGAAATGAATCTAACCATATCTTGTAATGCAATGGAAGAAATTACCACTCCTCACACTATCAAGATAGAAGGACATATCAAGAAGAAAAATGTAATAGTGTTGATTGATTCGGGTAGCACCCATAATTTTATTCATTGTAAGATAGCCAAGGAATTGAATTGCTTCCTATATTGAGCACCAGAGCATCAAGTGATGGTTGCAAGTGGAGGAACCATAAATTTCTCTGAAAAGTGCCATAATATCAAGCTATCCATGGGAGAATATGTATTGAATAGCCCAATGCTTTCCATTCCAATTGGTGGTGCTGATGTTTTACTAGGAATCCAATGGCTACAATCTTTGGGTACGATAGCTTTTAATTTTCAAGAACTTTTCTTGAAATTCTTTTGGGAAGGAAAGGAATTTGAATTGAGGGGTATCAAAGGGAAACATGGAAAGATAATCAACTCTAACATCATGACAAAGCTTCTAAATAAAGAACAATGGGGCGTAATTGCACAATTATGTTCACTAGAGGATCCCACATTGAAATCATGTATTTCTCCAGATCTCTAAAACATTTTGGACAATCATTCCAAGGTATTTGAGACTCCAAAAGGCCTCCAAACCTATTCGTGATCATGATCATGCTATTCATTTGGTTCCAGGAAGTGTTCCTCCAAACATCAGGCCTTACAGATATCCATATGCCCAAAGGAGTGGGAACTCATTCAAAAGTTGTAGAAGATCCCAGTTCAAACAGTATTGTGAGAACTTGACAAGGAAGGAAAAATCATATTGGACCCTGAAGCAGCCACAGAACCAAGAAATCTGTAGCTATAAAATAGATCAATTTCAGAGTATCTCATTAAAGTGGAAGAACTTACCCACTAAAGATTCCACATGGGAGGACAAGAATTTATACAGAAGCATCAAGAACTACTCAAGTGTTGAGGACAACACTTTTTGAAGGAGAGGGGCATGTTAGGTCCCTATACTACTAGTGTAACCCCTTATTGTTATTAGTATGACCCCCTTATTATATTTTTGTGCCCATGTAGTCCCCATATTGTTATTATTGTGCTCCGTAGAAGCCCACTATAATTATTATTGTGCCCTTACATTATTATTGTTATGTCGACTCTGATTATATTATGACCCCTAAGACTCCTATATATAGAAAGGATGCCTTGTCATTTGTATCATCTAAGAATGGTTCATTTGTGTAATGTAAAGGAGGTTGCCCCCTCGAAGATGCTTATTTCTAAGGCGTTGATCTATATTTTCTATCTTTTTGTGAGTTGGTTTCATAATAGGTTTGTTGGACATAATTTTAAGGGTGGAGTGTTGTTGTTGTTGTTGAAACCTGGTCTTTGATTAAACAGAGGGCATTAGGTGATTTCCTAGAGACTTTGAGGTGATAATATTCCTTTGGTTTTTGTCCCTTCAATGTATTCTGACTTCTAGATTAGTTATACCATGAATGTTATTAGGGGATAAATTATTAATTTATTTTTAGGTGCAAAATATAGTTCCATCCATGAAATCATTTTAATTCTTTTTTCATATGCTCGCTACTTTATTGCTTCTTGTATGTGTTGAATCTTGCATAAGAATGTAAACATTTATGCAAATGCAGATATACCAATCTGAATGTCAGTTGTCTACTTATTGCATTATCATTGTTCATGCAACATTGAGTAGAACAGATATCAATCATGTAAAATTAGTTTTCATTCCTCTGTTTTCTCTTTGCATGGCATATATTTTAGCACTAACTTCCATTTGGATTGGAACATAGTGAGTGCAGGGAAGACTTGGGAAAAATTGAAAGAAATTTTGAAGGGCCTAGCTCTATGATAGCCTTTTCTTCTCTCTATATATATTCAATTCAATTTTTAGCAAATTTGTGGGCCAACTTGATACCTAGAAGCTGTCGAAATACATATCATTCTAGAATAAATTCACCAGAATTATTTCTGCAACAATTAGACAAAGCATTAAGACGAATGGGGAATTGCTTTTTGGGTCTAGGTGAAGAACAAGAGTTGCACATACTTCAGTTAAAATCCCTTAGTTATATTTTGAGGTTGTCTGCGTCGGGACTAAATTTACATTCCCAGATATTTACCAGATTGAAGTCCATAATTTCTATTGTTGAGGTCCTCTATGAAGGACTTGGATTGGAGCATTCTGACTTTTTAGAGTGAGTTAAGAAGCAACTTTGTGATGACAATCCAAATATATCATGTCTCTTGAAACTTGTTCAGGAATTACCTAAACATTTTTTCCTTGAACCCATACCTCTCAGTGAAGAACTTAAAGAAATTAGAGCAGTTTTGCTTGTTCCAGAAAATAGTTATGATCGTCCTCTTAATTTTGTAATAGGTGTGCCTATTGGAATTACCTTGCACATCACTTTGCACAATGTAACTACTGAACATAGAATTTGGTTGTTGATGGTTTTGGGAGACTCGGTACAATATAACCAAATAGATGTCAATGAATTTGAAGGAAATGGTGGAGTAAAATCTGGTTCAGTTATTGTGCCATTTTATGTTGTGAAAAAAGTTGCATCATGTTTCTTAGAAGTTTTTGTTATGATGGAATGCCCCTTTGAATTTGGGAGAGTTCTATTAAATAGATTTCAGGATGGTCCAAAAGGGGAACTTGTTTCACTATCCAATGTGGAAAAAATTGATCTAGTTGCATGTATCAGGAAGAGATCAAACACATGAATTGGAAATTGTTCTTGTCAATGTCATTGTTCTCTCCCTTGTGCAAAGGGAAATCACCTTTATGCTTCATTTATAAGCTACCTTCTCTTTTTTGTTTTTCTTACTCTCTTTTATTGGTATATATTTATCTTTTATTTTTTGTAAGATTTCTCCTATTCCTTTTGAGTTTGCATGAAAACTGTAGAGTACATGTTTTAAAAACCATTCAATATGTAGGATTATAACCCCACACCTTGCTAGAGGTTTGTGAAATCAAGTGATTTCATAGCTTTGCAATTTCTTACGAACCTAATTTCTTCAGAGTAATAAATGTAAAGTCTTCTTTAAAATATCTACTAATCTTCTATACATTTTATCAAATTTCCCTTTAAAGCATCCCAAATACATTGTGTCTAGAGGAATCTATTAGAGGAATGGTTTTCCTCATACTTGCCATGATCTAGGTGCCCATCTAGGGCCATCTAAAAAATGGTCTTGATATTGGTAGTTTTTGGGTCATATACGGTTGATACATATTTTGGGGCCTTCCCACTCACTTTTTGAGGTTTTGATGCCCAATGATTGAGCATTTGGTTCAATGTGCAATTCCTCTTTCCAATGAGTTAAAGAAGACTTGAAATGGAGCAAGAAGAGAAAAGTTATGGTCTTGGATTTTTCTTGGATAGTTTAGTCACTAGTGTGCAAACTCTCTTGGCTTTTTCTTGGATAGTTTAGTCACTAGTGTGCAAACTCTCTTGGTTTTTTCTTGGATAGTTTAGTCACTAGTGTGCAAACCTATCTCAAGATACCTAGTGAAAGCAACATATAGAGAAAACATGGAAGTCAAAGGACATGGGAAAATGGTGCAACACCCATAAAATCCCTTGGCACAACAATGACAAAGTTATGCTCAACCATGGTTATTAGATGAGCTTAAAGCCTCAAACTTGATTTAGTGTGAAGGCCACCAGATCCCATGGATAGGGAAATAAAATGGATCATCAACATAGAATCCAACGTCACAATCATCATTGCAAAGGTCACTAGAGGAGCTTGGGGAAGGTGACTGCCTCTTCCACTTGCAAATGTAGGTGAAGGGGACATCACTTCATGTCATTGTTGGTAGCAATGGTCAAGAGAATTTGATCTTAGTTGAGGTTCTAAGAAGATTCATTCTTTAGTTACATCATGCATTAGTTTAATTTTTTTGTTAGTCCTACCTAAATCATTTTGAGTTTCCCAAGCTTTACTTTTTTCCCATTCTATGACTACTCTTTACTCTCTTCAAATTTTCTTCCAATTGAATCATCATTGTTTCTCATTTATTTGTGTCAAATTTATTCCAATTCAGGGTTACTAAGCTTTTGTACCCCTCTTCTTCTAACCAACCATGATTAAATTTGTAGCGACCTAGATTTATTTGTAGTATAGATAATATGGTCAGAGCCACCTCCATCTCCAACCCATGACTTCAACCCATCTGAATCTTCTAGAACACTTTTTGAAACCAGGAATCTGGTCAGTCATTTTGACACTCCATCTATTCCACTTCTGAAATTTCTCCAAGTTGGAACTATCTCATTAGTTTCAGTATTACACAGAATGAGGTCTTCAAACAATTGGACAACATAACCAGTGAGGGGATCTTGATTCTTTCCTAGATCCTCCCCAAGTTCCCCCACCTTTCATTTTCAAGTTAAATTCAAGTCCCAATATTATATTACGCTCTCTGATCTTGTCAAATTTTTTAAATGTTTTCCTACCATCATATGGCCCATACAAAGTAAAGATAAAGAAATCCTCCCCACCTTCTTTAGATTTTAGATCTATTCTGACACCTGCAAGCAACAAATATGCATTAATGAGATCAACTGTATCTTTCCAGCAAGTAATATTGTAGTTTGATCTTTCCTCACAATCTACTGAATTAAAAGACCAATCTTTAGAATTGTTGATAGTAAAGCCTCTATGTTCTTCCCCTTCACACATAGTTTCATGAAGAAAAATGACATCTGGATTGTATTTGGAAAAACAGATTTTGAGGGCTAATTTTTTGTGGGTACCCCCCACCCCTCTTAGACTAAATGACAAAATTATCATGGTTTCATCTTCTATGAGGCTTTTCCTGCTCTAAGGGTCCTTTCATCATCATTTGCATTCCTTCCTTAACCTCCTTAATGGATTTATTCTTTGCTAGGGTAAGGTAGCATCATTTAGAACTATTGATAGTAAAGCCTTTGCATTCTTTCCTTCCCATACATTTTCCTGAAAGAAAAATGACATATGGATTGTATTTGGAAAAGCACCTTTTCAGGGCTAATTTAATGATAGAATTATCATGCTTCAACCTTCTCTGAGATTTCCCCTACTCTGAGGACCCCTTTATTGTCATATTCTTTTCTTCTTTAATGAATTTCTTTCTTTGTTAGGATAAGATAGGATTTCCAACCCACTAATGATCCCTAATCATTTTCCTTTGCCAAACCTCCTTCTACCCCTTCTTTCTCCCTTTGGGAACCATCTCTTCTAGGTCTTAGGTTACATCTAGGTCCAGATCTTCCATCATCTTTAGAGGTATAATCCCCAAACTCATAGGACATAGAGGTTTTACAGGATCCCTTTACAGGTAATTTACTAGTATCTTCTACCCAGATTGTGGATTATATGCTCACTTATACCAAATTAATATTCTATCTTAAGATGATTTTGATTAGTATAGGAATGGGAATTCCAGTGGTGAACTGGATCAAGGGGTGCTTATCCTTGGCTTCCTTTGCTATTCTAATAAATCGATCAGCTTCTATATTCTTTTGTTTGGTTGCAGGACTAAGTAAAATGATAACAACCAACAAGAGAGAAGGTTCTATCATAGGGAAAAAAGGAAACTCCATGTCTTTTCCAAACTTTGTAGATGACATTATTCTATTCGGATTAGGGACTGAGAGAGAAGCTAGAAAGCACAAGGAAATCCTAGATGTGTGCAACAAAATTACAGGAATTTAGTGAATATTTTAATTGCTCGGGAGTGGAAGAAGGATTAGAATGTGAGTACCTCCCTCTACCCCTGTTCCTTGTGACAATGGAATTAAATATTTAGGTTTTCATTCAAAACTGAATGATTTTAATCATAGACATTGGTTTTGGCTCTATGAAAAAATAGATTACATCTAGTGCTATAGGTGGTTGTCTAGTGAAGGGAGGCTCATCACCAAGTAAAACCAATTAAAGGGAATATTCATATATTGGTTATCCATAGCCCATTAAAGGAATCCTGGAGAAGACACGAAAAATTCCTTTGGACAGGAAAAAGAGAAAAGGAGCATTCACTTGTTCAGAATGGCCCTAGCAGCATAGAGCCTATGGAAAATGTTGCACAATGAAGATCTATAGGGAAAAATAACACTCACCAATAGCCCCAATATTAGTAGAAGATTGGATTAAAATGGATGTAGAGATATTCAGAGGAATTTTAATTATTTGGAAGGAAATGGTGAAAGCATTTTCTCCAATCAAGACTTCTCTAGGAGACTTTGGGATATCGAGCTTGGGGGGGTGTTTTCTCTTGAGTGAAGGAGAAACTGCACCAAAATTTCCATTGATCTCTATCATACTTCTCTCAGCATTCTCTTCCTTCACCTTGATTTTTCCTTGAAACCTTTATTTACCTTGCTGATAAAACACTAAACTTTGCCCTAAAGCCCCCACATGATGATGATCTCCCCCACGCTTCATTGAAATATTATCATTCCACTTAAGCACTAGTGGATGATTATCATCATGGCTAGAATGAAGTTGAGATGTTTGTATAGAGCTCCTTGAAGGTGAAAGACCATGGCTGGCACTGCTCAAGCCCGGATTCTCCTAAACTTGTTGCCTAAGAGACAGGCTTGGAGAAATTGTAACATTGTTCAATGGAGATTTCATCACTGGTGATCTTGGATGCATCTATTTTCCTAATTTCACTTCATTGCAGGCCTTAAGTGAAGGGAATTTGCATGAACCCAAAACAGGGGAGCTAACAATGGAAGCCATCCATGCCATTTGTGATCTCTTCTACAATTTTAAATGACAACACTGCAAAATTCAATATAGTGAATACAATAAGGCAAGGTGTTGCACAACCTAGCTTTGTATAAATCTCATGGGAAATTGTTCATGTTGCACTTGATAAAAATTCTCTGTAGTTTGTGAACATCTTAGAGACCATACTCTCTACATATTTTTGGCACTATGATTTCATCATGTATGGTTCTATGTTCATGGTTGTGACAAAGAATTATTGAAGCCTAAGAATCCAAGTGGTAAAAATTCAAATGTGTTCCTTTCATTGGAAAAACTAGCATTGATCATTTAACCATGCAAAATTTTGAATGTGCTTTCAAGAAGGATAAGACTTACAAATCTACAAGTGTCATTTAGAAATTGGCTTGAGTTCTTTTCTATATATCGTTGACATTTTTGATGTATTTTTTGTTTGACACAACTTAGTTGATAATGTGTTATTAGTTAAGAAAACTAACATAACATGTTGCATTGTGTTGACTCAAGTTACCTATTGATGTTGAATTTTTGTTGTAATTGTTAGATTATGTACAATTCTTGTATCGTCCCTGTATTGGCCCAGAATTTACCTACTTTTGAAAAGAGAATAAGGTATATATATTTGCAAGTTGTAGACTATTAAGGAAGGTGTTTAAAAGTATTTGATGATTTTAATGCTTCAAATGATGTTTCCAAGGTGAATAATGTTATTTGAAAAATAGGGTTTCTATTGTTGTCTATGGGAAAATCTCTATTTGGAACCCTTAACAATAGTGTAATGATACCTGTACATACCTCTGTAAGTTGAATATTGTTTTTTTGGTCAGCTAGTCACACCTTTGTATTACTTTAAATAAGAAAACATTGTTCATGTAGCTATTGGTCTGTCATTGGGGAAACCAAACTAGTAGCACGTAAGTAAAGTCTTTGATAAAAATATTAGTTTGACTATAACAATATAAATATATAAGGCATGTATCCTAAGACTGTCAAACAAATCGATGAACGACTTAAAACTAGAGCTAATGAGAAGGTTGTATAGCCTAATCTATAAAATAAAAATAATAATTAAAAAACCCAACCAACATTAGGGGGAATTTTATTGTTGGGGTGAAGGTGAAACCTCCTCTTCCTTGTTCTCAGGAAATCCTAACTCTACTACTTTCTTGGAAAGAGAAGTCACCTTGTAATCCAAATTGTCCACTTGTAACTGCAGATTATCTATGCATAAGAGAATCTCCTATTGGGACTCACCTCTTTCTAACATGACTTTACCCAGGGTAGTTTTGATTTTCTAGTAGATATATTATGTTGTTTACATATATTGGGTGTATTACCCAGATATGGATTCCATTTTCTTATACTTTCTTCAACCTTTGTATTTGATAGAAATATTCTTCCCACTCTTTATTCATTTTCAATAATTTCAATTCCTCTCTAGCTACCCTATGGATATGCTCCAAATAATATACTGCAAAGGCTTGTATGTCATCTTGTTCTCTCATGTGCATGGAGACTCCTCGACCTTGAATTATGTGATGGCTAAGGGAAGAATCGGGATGAGACATGGATTTTGATAAAAACAAGTTATGGGGGGAGTGGGATAGGGTACATAACGAAAATATCATGTAGGAGAGACCAACAAAATAGTGTCCACTAGCCTGACAGATAAAGCAGAGCTACTTGGAACCATAATATCAACAGAGCCAAATGGGCTTGAATTTGGGCGCCAACTTATTAACTAACCGTGACCTTCTCCATCTTCACAAGGTAAGGTTCATGAATAAGGCCATAATTACAGTTATGTGTTTCCATAACAATATTTGAATACCTTTGTTTGAGATGATGGACATTATTTCCCTTCATTCCATCCCTTTTATGTAGGCATTTGTGAACTCCCATCTGACAGCCAATCACAAAGATGAGCGGTGATGGCGTGTTGGGAGGAGTTGGTGGTATCAATTTTGTTCAAAGAAAACCACATGGGGTTCTGGATGTTGACTATTATTGAATGTTTTCGTCCATGATGATACCAGTGATGATTTGTGTGATGTATAACCTTCAACAATGGCAGCAATTGTACTATATGATTTTCCATGACAATAGTAAGAGAACTTTGTTTTGTAATGGAAACATACAATTGTTTTGCAAGAAATATGGTGAATATGAAAAATGCTAATGGGACTTGGAAATGGTGCTTGCTACAATTAGTATGGTGCATCGATAATAAAGAGGATGATGAAATGGAGGATATAGAGAAAGTGTGAAATGGAGGATAAGACATGGAGTATGAATATGATGATGATGATTCTTGCAAATAGAACTTGCAATAGGATGTACAATGTTGCTTTATTTTGATGCTTTTTGTATAGATACATTAATCCTTCCAATTTTTTTATTGGTGTAGGTATCTTGGAATGCTTTGTTTCTCAATCTAGTTTGAGATCTTCATTGGCCTATTGCTAGTCATATTTAGTGCTTGTGTACTTGAAAACACTTATGAACCAAAAGTTTTTTTTCCTCCTTTTTTTCCTTTGTTTTTTTCATTTTTCTTGTCAAGCTATTGATGCCATTTCCGGTTTTCACTAGTGCCTTACCCCATTTATCCTAATAGGGTTTTCATGAGGAGGAATGCCTTTATTGTAGACCTAAGGTTGCCTCCATGGTGGTTTTCAGCCAAAGGTCTATCCCAAGTGCATTAATGAGGTTTCCACTTGGATATTATATTATTATTATTATTATTATTATTATTATTTTCTTTTTCATTTGCAATGTTTTTGATATCTAGGTGGCTTGAGAGAATTTTTACTCTCAACCACACCAAATTGTTAGGCTTTGAATATGGTTGTGACTTATTCCTTTTATAGAGGCTTATTGTAGATATTTTCTAAAGAGCGATTGCAACAACCCTTGGATTTCTTAGTGATTTTCCATTTTGTACTAGTGATTCGCCATGATTTTACAAGATAATATAATCTGGTGAGAGATTCACCAAAAAAATTATATATACATATTATATTATTAATAAAACCGCCTTCGATTTTTCCTTTGTATCATGAGGATTCGCCCATTTATTATACATATAAATTTAGGGAGGTTCTTAAAATTTTCCCTAATGGAATCCCTAAAAAATGGTGGATATGAATGGCTAATGACAAGTTGTACTACCCACTCAATTTTAAATCTCTTGTATTTTCAACTATCACTTATGTTGAACTTGTAAACATAGAGATTAAGATATAATATAACTATGTAGCACTTTGCATTGTACTATACCTTATTTATTGATAGAGAAAATTGTTTTCCTTTACAAGTATACTTAAAAATGCATTACTTGGTTATAGAATGATACACATATCACTAAAGCCTCATTATGTGCATTCACCCATCAAATAGTTATACGACCCCATCAAATATTTATACGAATCCACCCCATGTTTAAATTATTGTGTTTTGGCATGATATAATTTAGACGTAAGAAGTTACATGGTATACTAATCAAGTAGGAGCTACAAAATAACTACTTATACTTACAAATTGGTCCACCATTTATTGTTAATACAACATATAGTGAAGGGGCGGCAGGAGCGGGAGGGGTACTTTGTTCCCCCGACGAACAAGTTGAGACAAATTTGTGTGGGGATTAGGAGTGGCCACTAATAACAAAGTAGAGTTATTCTCCTTTTGGAAAGGATTGGACCTTTCTCTATCTTCTGGAATAAAGAAAATAAAATGTTCACAACATCAAATTTCCATTATTGTGACATCATGCTCTCTATTGTAAAAATAATAGTTTATCAATTAGAAAAAATTAAACAACACTCGTTCTTCCATGTTCTTCGTTAGCTAAAAAGGTCGTCAATGAGTTCGCGAATTGGAGTGTGCTTCTGGGCATAGGGAAATATGAGGTTGATGGGAGAGATATGGTCCACCTTCCCATACCCTAAAAAAATATTGGTTGAGGAAGCATTAAATATATTCATTGTTGCCGCTGACAGAGTGATGACGCGGGGAAGATTAAACAGTAGGCTGGACAGGCGGGAAAAGGAAAGAGTGTTCTCAACACATGGTGTCCTCTTGGATTCCCAGGCTAACACATTGCAAGGAACAAGAAGGATATTAACTCAACTCATGGATGCCGTAGAGAAATCACCTTATCATAGAATTAGAATAACTATATATGGCATTGGAGAATTAATGGTGAGGAGATGGACATTGTCTCATTACTCTGTGAACAGACTACAAGGATGGTTTGGAAGATCCCTGAGACAAGATGCCTATTTAATGGGCCTGAATATTGAGGAACTTCATGCGATCATGGCATGAACAGATGATAATGGCATGAAGGAGGAAATTTTCATATTTAAGGACTCACAACCCTCCCCCAAGACACCCATTGTTACAATTTTGGAGCATCAATTCAACAATTGTGTGGCTTGGAGGGATTATGATAAGGACATGAGGGAAGGTCAAGATAGGAGGTATCCTAAAGAGGATCTGGCATGCTAGAATAGGGCCAATGAATTCCTGTTTAAATTAATAATGGAAAGGCTCGACCTTGTCACTCGTTGGGTGGAGCTATTGGAGAAAGACTATGCTACCAACGTCGAGCATGTTAATGATAAGCTTGAGAATGTTGAGGCGTATTTGGAGCTAAATATTGTGAAGATGGAAACATACCTACTCACTTCCAGCTCGGAGTTGATTAGCGATAGTTTATTCGCTGAGGTGAAAGAGATTATAGTGCAGTTACATGAGGAAGTTGTGGCTCAACTACAAAAAGATAGAGGATAAGGTGCAAGGGAAGTCCAACGTTGGATAATGTTTTCATATGTATTATCAATATGTGTTGATATTGGATCTGTTCTTCCAGGCTTACGGTAGATATCAGTGTTTTGTAATAGTTTATAAGGCTCGTAGGGGGAAGAAAATAGTATTATGGTTGTACTGGTATATGGAAGTAGTTACCCATACTAAATCAAGTTTTGATGTGATGTTGTGAAAACGATTATGGCCATGTAATCTTGATTTTGAATATGAAGTATTCATTCCATTTTAAAAAAATACAGCATATAGTGACAACCTCTCTCCAATATAATGTCAATTAGTTTGGGAATTGTGTGTTCTCTAAACTTAACTAAGGAACTATTGTTGTTGCGATAAACACCCTCCAAAATTTTTGCTATACTTGAATTTTGGAGAGTACTGTGGATTTTTCGATCAACCTTTTTGTAGTCACTTCTAGCTCTATTAATTCTTTGAGCTCCCTTTTGGATTGTAAGTGTCGAAGTCACCTACTCACAGATGCTCAATCTGCAATGAATTCATGAGTGCATTCCTTTACGTGAGCTCAAACAAGCCTAGAACAATCCATCAAGACAGTTCTTTCTCTATGTCAAATCCATGTCAACAGTTAGTGCACAATGACATTGACAGTTTCTCACTTCTAGCTGCGTTTGAACTTCTATTTCAGTGAGTTTTGCAAACTGTCACTTTTGTGCACCCTTACATTCATGAGTGTCATTTTCATGCTTTTGACTATCACTTTTTCTTTCTTTCACTCTAATTAGTTTCGTTTTCATGTTATCTTTGCTCTAGCATGTGTTTCTTTCACTGTTGTTCGCATATCGTAAGTGTCATTCTCACTTTTCTTGTCATATCACAAGTGTCATCTTTTGGCATGGGGACTGTCGCTTATGATGTAAAGTGGATTTTTTTCTTGTTTCAAGGGTAAATATTTGTGATAATTAGTTTTTCTTATCATGTAGACATGTTTTTCACTCATTTCCAAAGTTTCAAGCACAATCGCACAAGTGTCACCACTTGCGTCACAAAGTGTATCTTTTGTGTTGCACTTGGTAAGAGTCATCGCAAAATTGTTACATTGAGGAATGTATGTTTTTCATATGTTCTAAGTGTTCCTTTTTGTGTCATCAATTGATCTAAGTGTGTGATCATTCTCAAAGTCTCTCTTTTTCTCATCTTCATCTCACTGATCCAACACTTAGTCCAACTGGGAAAATTCCCTAACCGGGCCATTAAGCCTCATTTTCCCCACCTAAACTGTGCACTGAGAAATCTCATCCCTAAAGTAACTCCTTTTGCCTTAGCACTGTGCAATATCATCCCTCAAGCAACTCCTTTTCCCTTAGCATTGTGCAATGTGTAGTCTCTTCCTTCCATGGATAAACACTGCACAATCACACTGCTAAAGCTCAACCTCTGACGTCCAAAATTGTGCAATATCTCTCTCCTTTCTAGCCAGAACTATGCATTGGTAGTCTCAAGGCTTAGGCCTCCATATTGAGCTCCTAAACTATGCAATTTTGCAATCACCTGGCCTCTTGTACCTTCCAGAACTGCACAGTAAGCAGAAACAGTGCTCAATCCCTAGCTTGGCTCCTTCAACTCTAGAATTGCACAATTAACTTGCTCAGCCTAGCCTGAACTGCACATTTCGAAGTCTCAATGCTCAGACCTGACCCTTGATTTCTTGATCTGCGCAATTTCATGGTCACTGAGCCTCTTTCTCAGCCTACCACCCGATTTTGGCTCAGTCTGTGGATCATCATGCAACATCTTATACTAGGGATTTATCAAACAGATATCGTCTTGTCATGATTCAATTGTAGATGCAAATACTCTGTCAAGATATGACAAGATGATGATGAAGGAGATGGAGAAGAATACCATACCAGAAGACACTTCATTGGTTGCAAAGACAAGTTGATCAATCAAGAGGAAGCAAAGTGTTGGGATGGGGTCCCCCAAGTCTAAGTTTTGTCTCATTTTTTATGTAATATTGTAAAATATTTGCATTTTAAGGAGCTGAGCATGAATAGCGCGGAAATTTAAGAGTCAAAGGGGATTTTAGGCAGGTCAAATCCCATTATTTTGTAAAGGGATGGACTGTTTTTATTGAGTAATGAGCTCCGCCCATGGTTAGTGGACCATGGTAATGTAATGTAAAAGTTATAAAAGGAAGTCATCTAGGAGTCATTAGAAAGTAGATTTCAATTGATGAATGGGATTTTGGGTCTATTTTGTCGGTAATTTTGTATTCTTGTGAAGGGAAAGGCTCCTATAGCTGAGTGTGCTGATACCTTGGCAAGTCTACAGCTGAGTGTGTGGGCCCCTATGGATGTGTGCATAGGGTTAGAAGAAGTGTATTCATTGAATATCTGAAGTAATAAAGCCTATTTGAAGCAATTTCATGTGTTCTCTGTATATTTATATGTTTCCATTTTTTAGCTTAGTTATGATTCGATTCTGTGTAATACTGTTTTAATTGCATCATGAAGGTCTGGATCTACTTTTGTATGATAAATTATACATGTTAGAACAATTAGGCAAAGCTCATAGAACTATTTAAGTAGAAATTGTTGTAAGTGTGTGATTTTGAAGATAATGGTTCGCGAAGGTCGGATTGGGCCCTAGATTAAAGAAATGCCTTGCTACTACATCACATAGTCTTATGGATGCAAAAACCACGTTCCAGCATCCCTCAATACTACCTTGAGTGAGAGTATGGCCTGCGCTAAGCGCACTATTGTCGAACGGGCGGGTAATGTAGGGTTTTTTTGGTTAGCATAGCTAACTCTGAACCTGGGTCCAAGCCCCCTCAGCAGCTTCATGCATGTCTGCAAAAACGATTTCAGCACCGTGGGATCATAGTCCTCCGTCATAGTAATTTCTTCAGATTTCTCTTTTCGTGGGACTATTTGTGTCTCAGTTTTAGACGTAGAAACACCTAGATCCAAAAAACTAGTTCTGACGAAGATCATTCCCCTCCTAATCTAAGAAAAAGGGCCATGAGGTTGCATCCAAGGTTTCTAGGAAGAATGTTGGATTTGACTTACAAAGAGAAAAAGAGATTTTTATGGAGGCAAGAAAAAGTTTTATGGATCCAAGTGTTTCTACATCTAAAACTCAGACACAAATAGTCCCACGAAACAAAAAATTTGAAGAAATTACTACGATGGAGGACTCTGATCCCACAATGTTGAAGTCGTTTTTCTAGACATGCATGAAGCTACTAAGGGATCAAAAGGCAGTTGAATTACTACAAGAACTGATAGATAATTGCATTAGTAAGGACAAGTTGTTACCAGAACATCGCGCAATGAATAAAGTGAACCGAAGAAAGAAGAGAACTGGTAGGGAGATGCGGTTGAAAGCACAAATTGGTGATTTTGACATGGACCAAATAATTCTAGACTTAGGATCTGACGTTAATGTACTACCAAAGCAGAATTGGGAACGTATCGGGAAACCTAAGTTGTAGTGGTCACCAATCCAGCTGCACAAGGAAAGCCAACATAATATAATTCTAATGGGTCACCTGCATGGAGTGGTAGATATTGAGGGAGCCAGTGTGCTCATAGATTTTTAAGTTATTGAAATAATAGATGGCAGTAATCCATACCTAGTATTACTCGGATTTATTGGTCTTTTGACATGAATGTTATTATTAATTTGAAGAAGCGAAGCATGGTGTTTGAAAAGAACAGCCTTCAAGTGATTATTCCATTGGATCTAGCTGAAGGTGCGCAATACACAGAGCCAGTTTGTGAGGACTATGATGACAAATACATTGATCACATCTATAAGCTCACTGCGTGAGATGAAGATTGGATTAATCCCACTGCAGATGGACGGATCAGTTGGGAGAAGGATAGTTCATGCCAATCAGACTCAAATGAAGAATTAGAAAACTGGCAGAATCAGTTACATGAGGTCTCTACACTACAATGCAATAGGCTTACAAAGTATCTTTGTTGTATATCAACTGAGGTACGTAAATTACCTTATTATGCTGGGCTAGATGATGTCAATATTTTTCTTGAACCATTTTGAAAGAGACGTACCAGAGGAGCACAAGTTCCATGGTCTATATTTGTCTTTAAGAGCTACACCCGCAATATGGTGGGGAACCCACAAGGATAATATGTTATGAAACCAGCTAAAGAAAAGATAGAAAAGATAGATCAACGCCTTAGAATTCAGCCTCTTCGAGGGGGCAACCTCCTTTACATTACATAAATGAACAATTCTTGGATGATTCGAATGACAAAACATCCTTTCTATATATAGGAGTCTAAGGAGTCACAATATAATCTAGCCGACCTAACAATAATAATATAAAGCCACAAAAATAACAATAGAGGGATTCTATGGGGCACAGTAATAACAATATGGGGGCAATAGGGGCACAACAATATTAATAAGGGGTATAACTATAATAGTAATGGGGTAATTACTAGTATTATAGGGACCCAACATGCCCCTCTCCTTCAAAAAAGTGTTGTCCTCAACGCTTGAGTAGTTCTGGATACTTCTGCATAAAATTCTCATCCTCCCATGTGGAATCTTCAGCGGATAAGTTCTTCCACTTAATAAGATACTCTGAAATTGATCGATTTCGTAGCTGTCGAGTTCTTGTTTCTGTGACTGCTTCCGGTTCCAATATAATTTTTCCTTCCTCGTCAAGTTCTGGCAATATTGTTTGAACTGGGAACTTGTCGCCTATAACCTTCTTTAAACATGAAACATGGAAAACTGGGTGCAATCGAGAAGCTGCAGGAAGCTCCAATTTGTATGCCATAGTACCAATCTTTTGCAACACCTTGTACGGACCATAATACTTTGGTGATAATTTATTATCCTTCTTAGCTTGCTTGAGGGACATTTGCTTATATGGTTGTAGCCGTAGGAATACCCAATCACCTACATCAAAACTTCTTTTGCTGTGATGTTGATCTGCCTATTGTTTCATTCTATTATGTGCCAATACGAGGTTATCCTTTAAGAGTTGGAGGACTTGTTGTTGATGTTCGATGTGATGTTCCACTGCCTGAACCTTAGAAATTTCTCTTAAATATGATGTGATGGATGGTGGTTGATACCCATAAAGTGCCATAAATGGGGTCATTTTGTTGCTATATGGAAGGAATTGTTATACCACCATTCAGCCAGAGGCAACCATTTGACCCATTGTGTCTGTTTATCAGATACAAAGCAACGAAGATATCCTTCCAAACATTTTTTTACTATCTCAGTTTTCCCATCAGATTGAGGATGATAAGATGAGCTATGAGCTAACTGAGTACCAAGACAAGAAAATAATTTTGTCTAAAAATTTCCAGTGAAAATGGGATCTCTGTCACTTACAATAATCTTTGGGTTTCCATGTAGCTTTTGAATTGTTTCCATAAATGCAGTAGAAAATGTATCGGCTTTAAATGGACGTGATAATGCACAAAAGTGTGCATACTTGGTAAGTCTGTCAACTACCACCATGATGACACTCTTTCCCTCAGACTTGGGTAAACCTGTGATAAAATCCATTGAAACCTCCTCCCAACGTTGGCTTGGAATGGATAAAGGTTGTAATAGACCCGGTGTCTTAATTGTTTCAACTTTATTTTGTTGGCAAACCAAACATTCCGCCACAAACTTTTGAATATCTTATTTAAGGCCATCCCAAAAAAATTCCTTCTTAACCCTGTGGTAAGTTTTTAAAAAGCCTGAGTGCCCTCCTAAGGGAGAAGTGTGCAATTCCATAAGAATCTTTTGTTTAAGCTGGGAATTCTTACAGAGGTATAAGCGATCTTTGTACCATAACGAATCATTTTTCCAGCTAAATGTATCAGACATACTGGGATCTTGTTGTAACTTTCGAATAAGTGCCCACACTTCTTCGTCATTCTTCCATTCCTCCCTTGCTTCGTTTATCCAATCTGTTTGGATAATAGAAATGGCGCTCAACAATGCTTCCACATCCTCATCCTTTCTTGAGAGTGCATCTGCCACCACATTTTGCTTCCCTTTTTTGTAGATGATTTCAAATTCATAACCCAACATCTTTGTGACCCACTTTTGTTGCTCTTCAGAGGATAATCTTTGTTCTAAAAAGTATTTAAGGCTGTCATGATCCGTTTTTACCTTGAAGTGTCTTCCCATTAGGTAGGGTCGCCATTTCTTAAGTGCATGGAGTATTTCCAACATTTCTTTCTCATAAATAGCTTTTCTTAAAAACTTTCCCTTGATTGGTCGACTTTCAAAATCAATGGGTCTTTCATCTTGCATTAGAACAGCACCAATTCCATTTCCTAAAGCATCACATTCCACAATAAAGGTTTTTGTGAAGTCCGGTGTAGCTAAGACCGGTGCTTGGTACATTGCCTCTTTAAGATGTTCAAAGGCCTTTGTTGCTTCCAGAGTCCATGAAAATGCATCTTTCTTCAATAATGTTGTTAGAGGTGTTGCTATTCTCCCATAATTCTTAACAAACTTGCGATAATACCCTGTCAACCCGAGAAATCCTCGCAGATGCTTTATGGATGTGGGGATTTTCCATTCCTTAATGCCTTTAATTTTGGTAGGGTCTACCTTAACTCCTTCATGAGATACAATATGACCCAGATATTCCACCTCCTGGACTCCAAAGAAACATTTGGATATTTTTGCATATAATTGTTTCTCATCCAATAGTTGTAGCACCCTGTCAACATGTTCAACATGATCCTTCCAAGACTTGTTGTAGATTAGTATATCATCAAAAAATACTAACACAAATTTTCTAAGGAATGGTTTGAAAATTGAATTCATCAAACCTTGAAATGTTGAAGGTGCATTGGTAAGGCCAAAAGGCATGACCAAAAATTCATAATGACTCTCATGAGTTCTAAACGTTGTTTTCGGAATGTCTTCAGTCTTCATTCTGATTTGATGATATCCTGAACGAAGATCCAACTTGGTGAAGTAAATTGATCTATGCAATTCATCCAGTAATTCATCAATGACAGGAATGGGGAACTTATCTTTAATAGTGAGCTTGTTGAGCTCCCTATAATCCGGACACATGCGCCATGATCCATCCTTCTTGTGCACCAATACTACTGGAGCAGAGAAAGAACTTTGACTCGGTTGAATTATACCAGCCTCTAGCATTTCTGCAACCATACGTTCAATTTCACTCTTTTGGACATAGGGATATCTGTATGCCCTGATGTTTGGAGGAACACTTCCTGGAATCAGAAGAATAGCATGATCATGATTACGCATAGGTGGGAGACCTTTGGGAGTCTCAAATACCTTGGAATGATTGTCTAGGACTTTTTGGAGATCTCGAGAAATAGATGATTCCGATGTGGAAACATCTAGCGAACATAATTGTGCAATTACACCTCTTTGCTCCTTTTTTAGAAGCTTTGTCATACCATTAGAGCTGATTATCTTTCCTGGTTTCCCTACAATACCCCTTAATTCAACTTCCTTTCCTTCTATAGAAAATTTGATGAAAAGTTCTTGAAAATTAAAAGCTATTGTACCCAAGGATTGTAGCCGTTGGACTCCTAGTACAACATCAGCACCTCCCATTGGAATGGAAAGCATTGGGATAGTCAATACATATTCTCCCATGGATAGCTTGATATTATGGCACTTTCCAGAGCAATTTATTGTTCCTCCATTTTCAATCATCACTTGACACTCTGGTGTTGGATATAGAAAGCAATTCAATTCTTTTGCTACCTTACAATGAATAAAATTGTGGGTGCTTCCTGAATCAATCAACACTATTACCTTTTTCTTCTCGATTTGTCCTTCTATCTTGATGGTTTGAGGAGTGGTAATTCCCACCAATGCATTACAAGATATGGTCGGATTTATTTGTTCTTCATCTAGGCTTTGTTCCTGGAGTATATCCTCTTCTTTTGACCTTTCTTGCTCCTTTTCTTCTTCCTCTTCACAATCTATGTAGAATAATTTCTTCTCAGCACACTTATGACCTTTAGTGTATTTGCTATCACAACTATAACAAAGCCCTTTTGCTCTTTTTCCTTCCAATTGTTGTGGTGTCAACCTTATAGGTTGTGGAAGACTAGGGGCAACAACACTTCCGTCTTTATAGTTGTGAGTGGTATGCTTCCTGGTTGCCATAATTTTGCTTTCCATTTTTCTTGCTAACCTGAATGCGTTCTCTAATGAATCAGGTTCCCAAAGGCAAACATCATGTTGGATATTATCCTTTAAAGACCCTATGAACACATCAATCCTATGCTCCTCTAGAATATCTTTTACCCTTATGTTCAATTTTTGGAACTCCTCAATGTGCTCCATTATTGAACCCTTTTGTTTGAGACTTATCAATTGGCTAAAAAAAGTGTTGCTTTTTGTATCCTCATAATGTGCTATCAATTCTTCCGTAAAAATTGCCCAAGTGATAAATTGTTTACGAGAGCAAAGCCATTGATACCATACAAACTGATTTGGTTCCAAATATAAAGTTTCCATACGTACCTTTTGTGTGTTTTGCACATTATTGAGATCGAAGAATTGCTCCATCTGTAATATCCATGTGGCGGGATCCTTGCCATCAAACTTCCTCATATCAATTTTTGGAATATGGTGAGTCTTCGATCCAAAATTAGAGTCTATGGAATCATGAGTAACATTTCTTTTGTTCTCATCATGAGTTTCCTTTAGTACCCTTTCACCCTTAGTGACCATTTCTTGTAGCAACTTATTCATATTTATCTTCAATTCGTCCATGTCTGTCTTCAGATTTATATTCAAGTCATCCATCTTAGCTTCTACGCCTTTCTTTAAACCATCCATCTTAGCTTCTACATCTTTCTTTAAACCATCCATCTTAGATTCTGTTCCTTTTTGTGCAAGTGACAATTGTTGCACTTGGTCTCGTAATTTTGATATATCATGTTGCATTTCTTCCTCTTCTTCATGGGTCATGCTAGAGCTTTCAAGTTGCCTACTAGGTGTTTGCATTTTCTTTCCTTGGGGCATCAATTACCAATAATAATGCTTTACTATGCCCTTTGAATTCCTTCAAACTAATTTTTCAAACCAATCTTATGCAAAAATTTAAAAAAACTACACACTTTTTTTTCACTTTGTAGGAGCTCGATATTGCCTCTGATGTATCTCTGTACTTTCTGATCATCTAGTTCTGAATTTGTGACCTGCAGTATCCCTTTGTGTCCTCTTTCCAATGCCACAAGTCTGACCCAAATTGGATTCTCCAATGAAGAGTTATGTGAAATCTCCCACAGTGACTTGATTATAGACTAGTTCAGTAGAGCGAACTTGTACGACGTGCCACGAGTCACTGTTTCGACCTTTGGAGCTGAAAAATGCATACAAAAAACTACAGTCCATCCTCTTTTTGTACCTTCTTACGAAATTTCAATCTGATCCCCAGAGAGAAAGTTATGACGATTTTCCCCAGGTCACCTGTTTGGAATGTAATTCAGGAGTCTGCAAAAATACCAACTTCCTCAGATCATATCTCTGCAAATATAGTGCGAAAAGCTCTGAAGTTTGGACCCGAGGTTCAGCGTGATTTCTTCTCAAATGGGTTTTTTTTGTAACTTCTCAAACATCGCAGAAAAAAATTATAGCGAAAATGCCACGAAGACCTGTTTGGAGCAGCGAAACCCTAGAATCCAAAGCTCTGATACCAAATGTTATGAAACCAACTCAAGAAAAGATAGAAAAGATAGATCAACACCTTAGAATTCAGCCTCTTCGAGGGGGAAACCTCCTTTACATTACATAAATGAACAATTCTTGGATGATTCAAATGACAAAACCTCCTTTCTATATATAGGAGCCTAAGGAGTCACAATATAATCCAGCTGACTTAACAATAATAATATAAAGCCACAAAAATAACAATAGAGGGATTCTATGGGGCACAGTAATAACAATATGGGGGAAATAGGGGCACAACAATATTAATAAGGGGTATAACTATAATAGTAATGGGGTAATTACTAGTATTATAGGGACCCAACATAATATTTTCGATTGGAAGGAATATCATAGACTGATGAGATTAAGGTTTGGCTATGCATAAACGTAGCTCAGTGAAAAATATATAGGCAAGGATGACCCACGCAAACATTTGGCTTGATGGACTAAGGCTTGGGGTGAGGTACCTCAACTAGATTGGGTACATATCTTTATTCATACCCTAGACATTATACCAATGAACTGTTATTTGGAGATAGATTTGTGACACGGGACTGTTGATTGAGATGAAATGAAGGAGAGTTTCATGCTGACATTCAGCTTTGATGATGGGTCCGAATGCATTGATGGGGTGCTTCAATAGATTAAGGAAACGATATTTCAAACACCAATATAGCCTATAACTTGGATGCAGCCTGACTAGAGCGCACATCTACAACATGCTTTGGAATGCTACAATGTTACTATGGAAAAAGGAGATGAGGATCCGTGAAATATCAATATTCCTGAGTTAGAGGGACTGTGCGAAGTTGCAGGACCTAATGTAGATATCCCTGATATATCACAATTGGTAAAGACAAAACAAGTAAATATTGGCTCATAGTAGAACCAAAGTTCATGCATATTGGTGACTATTGGGATGAATACATGGTAGGAAAGGTTGTTAAATTATTGCACGAATATCAAGATTTATTTTCGACAAAATTCTCTGAATTAAAGGGTATAGTAGGTGATTTGGATATGATGAAGGTAAATTTAAAGCCATATGCGAAGCTGGTTAAGCAACGCCCATATCACCGGAACCCTAAGTACAAGGAAAAGGTTAGAGAAGAGTTGGATAAGATGCTTGAGGCAAGTATAATTGAGCCAGTAGAAGAGTCAGAATGGGCTAGTCTGATGGTGGTCCAGGAAAAGAAAACAAAAGGTGATATAAGGATCTGCATAGATTTGCGGAAGCTAAATGATGCATGCATGCATGACCCCTTTCCTATGCCTTTTATAGATGAAGTCCTAAAAAATGTTGGCAGACAGGAGGCTTATTCGTTCACAGATAGATTTTCGAGATATCACCAAATTAAGATTGTGTCGGAGGATAGAAGCAAGAATACCTTCGCTACAAAGTGGGGTTCTTTCCAATATACAGTTATGCATTCCATACTGAAAAAAATTCTCCTGCAATATTTTCAAGGATGGTAGTCGCAGCCTTCAAGGAATTATTCGCAAATTTCTGGAGGTCTACTTCGACGATTGGGCAGTATTTGGGTTAGTTAAGAAACATGTTTCTAGTTTGCGCCTAATGTTGGATACATGCAGGAAGTATCAGATTTCCTTGAATTTGAAGAAATGTATTTTTTGTGTACCTTATGGAGTATGTTTGGGACATGTCATATGTAAGTAGGTATTGATGGTAGACCCTGCCAAGATCATTGTACTTATTAATTTGGATCCACCTAGGAATGTAAAGCAGCTAGGCACAACTTTGGGTCATACAAGGTATTACAGGAAGTTTATAAAGGCGTATGCACAAATCATTGCGCCAATGGAAAGGTTGTTGAAGAAGGATGCTACGTTTTGTTGGGATGATGACTATCAGAAAATCTTGGATTTTCTTAAGGAAAAGATGGTTATTATGCCAATCCTAATATTCCTGGATTGGAAGAAAGAATTTCATGTGCATGTGGATGCATCTTGTATAGCATTGGGAGTTATTTTAACTCAACCAGGTGAAGGAGATATTGACCATCTGATTGCCTTTACAAGTAGGAAACTATCTAAGGTAGAGAGAAACTATTCAACCACAGAATGAGAAGGATTGGCCATGGTATATGCACTACAAAAATTTAGGCATTATCTGCTAGGTGCACACTTTAAAATGTACACGGATCATTCTACATTGAAATACCTGGTCAATAAGCCTGTGTTGGGGTGGAATATATGTATATGATTGCTTCTTCTCCAGGAATATGATTTTGACATGATGTTAAGCCAGGGAGGTTGAATGTTGGACCTGATCACCTCTCTAGGATCGAGAACAGTGAAGAACCCACTAATATTGATTAAGGGTTGCCTGGCGCGTAGCTCTTCGCTGTCAGAGTTGTTGATGAACATTTTCTGGACATTATTTATTTTATGTCTACTAGCGTAGCTCCTGAAGGATACACAACGCAGCAAAAGAAGGAACTAGTAGTCAAGGTTGCAGATTTTTTAGTGATAACAGGACACTTAAATAAGATGGGACTGGATGAAGTTTTGTGCCGATATGTACCTGAGTATGAATGGCGTAGTATTATGGTTGAAGCGCATGGTGATGTCGTAGGAGGACATGATGCAGGTAAGGCAACTGCACAGAAGATTATGCAAGCAGGATTATGGTGGCCTACGGCACACAAAGATTCTAAGGAATATTACAATGTGTGTGATGTGTGTCAGAGGACTGGAAGACCATCGCGAAAGGATGAAGTGCCCTTAAATCCACATGTCACGCTGCAAGCATTTGATAAATGGTCAATTGACTTCATTGGACCAATTGATCCACCAGGGAAGAAGACGGGTGCACGTTATATTATCACTGTGACAAATTACTTGACCAAATGGGCCGAGGCATTTCCTGTGAAGGATTGCAGCACAGAAACTACTGCAAAGTTTATTTTCGAGTATATTTTGTCATAGTTTGGATTCCCAAATATCCTAATGAGTGACTGAGGTTCACACTTCTTGAATCAAACAATTGAGGTGTTGACAGAAGAGTTCCAAATGCACCATCAAAAGAGTACACCGTATCATCCCCAAGCAAATGGAACTATTGAAGCTTTTAACAAAAAATTAGAGAATGCATTAATGAAGATCTGCAATGTTAATTGGAATGACTGGGATGTGCGCATATTGGTGGTTTTATGGGAATATAGGATGACTTGTAAGAAATTGATAGGGAAAACACCATTTAGACTAGTATATGGACAAGAAGCAGTGATGCTAATGGAGTATATAGTGCCCAGCCTAAGGATCACAACAGTAACTGAGATTCCAGATCACTTCATGGATGAAGGCTTAGTGCAATTGCTTGCGTTGGAGGAGGACCACTTTTTGGTTGGTTTTCATCAGCAGGTGCAGAAAGCTAGGGAAAAGGCGTCGCATGAACACCACATTAAGCAACGCACTTTTAAGAATAGAGATTTGGTCCTGATGAATGACAGCAAGTTCACAAAATTTCCTGGGATGTTTTAGATGCATTGGCTAGGGCCCTATGTAATCAAGGATATTTCGGATGGTGGCGCAGTTCAGCCCGCATAGCTAAATGGGGAGTTGTTTCCTAGAAGGATTAATGGGAGCACATTGAAGGTCTACAGGGACAATCCCACCCCTGCAAGGATGAAATGACTATATGATAGTAGGAAATTCTTTTTACTTCAAGCAGTTAGAAGGAAGCGCGGGACTATAAACTACTATGCCGAGAAAGGGTTCCGTCGAAGAAGGATGGTTGCATGATGTTTAGGGAGATGGCGCAGATCAAGTAAAGAAAGATTTCAACGTCGTCAAGAAGTTGTGAGGCTACATTGTAATCTCGATTTCTGATAAGGTTTTCATTTTGGTCGATAAGATTATGAGGAAGTGCAGGGCAAGCAAGGTGCCAGCCTCAATTATTTTGTTGGTTGTGCAGTGTAGCCAAGGGGTGCAATTTAATTAGGCAGGATACCTCTGCTAGGAGTTTTTGGATGATTGTCGTGAAATCTAGGAAGATAGGAAACCCTTCCATTATGCATGGATGTTAATTTTAATTGCTTTAATAGCCTGGAGAACCCCCGACGAGTCGTAGTTCCCTATTGTCGACCCATATTTGTTTGAAGCTACGAGGTACTTTTCATTGTGGGCATCAAAGGATCCAACTTGAGTGGTAGAGAATAAATTATTTTGGGTGTTGTTTGAGATGGATCTACACACCATGCTTAGCAAAAAGCCACGGCTCTCACCGATGTTACTTAACGAATATCGCAGAGTTGCAAACTTCAAAGCAGACTTCCACAACATATACATACATATAAAGAAAGATACATAGGGCATATGGTATGAGTTGCCCTATTTGGTCACAAAGCAGGACATTTTTTCGATAATATCTAACTAGTCAAGCATGTGGTTAGATCCCAGCGGGGAAGCCGAAGGAGACCAGGTAGGTACCAGTAAAACAACACAGGACACAAGAGGTACACCGAAGGAAGACACAAAGAAGGTGCCTCAAAAGGTAAGTGTGGACCTTGAGAAGAATACCACACAGTAGCCAGAGTGTGTAGAAGAAGAGGAGCTAGAAACGGAGGAACCAAATCAGGGTGGAGCGGACCCTTTTAAGGATATAGAAGATATTGAGTCTTTTTTAATCCTAAATAAGAGGAAGAAACCCACCACTAGAGGTGCGCAAAAGAAACAAAAGTCTCAAAATACCTCCAGCACTGACCCATTGGTCCTCATTGAGGGGGACATCGATGAGATCAGTGACACTATGCGCTCAATCACCAATGACATGTCGGGACATATAGAGGATCAGTACAAGTCAGTTTAATGCAGGTCCAAGAGGACCTCAAAGAGCTACAGTTACAAGCGAGTGTAATTCAAGCGAGTAAGAATCAAGTAAGCATGGGAACGTCAAGTGTGAAACTGACATTACCTTTGACGTTGGTGGTAACCATAGAGGTTAGCGTAGTGACCATTCTAGGAGGGTCATTGTGTTTTACTACCAAGCAGGATTAGGCAGCAGCACTATATGGGCTTCATTTGTATTTGAATGGTTGGTCAATAACTAGATTACCATTGGGATATGGAATATGTTACATAAAATACAAATTAACTATAGTATCTACAGATAGATCTCACAAGGAAAGGTAGTCAAACCGAATGGGTTCTTTAAATTCTGTGAAATGGAGAAGAAGAGATTAAGGTTCACTTTTAAATATAGAGCATTTTTACCTGAATTCTATATTCAAAGATCAAGAGAAAACATAGAAATTATTCGTAGCCGGGTACAGAGTGTAGATTTAAAAAAATTATGCCCTTTATTTATCTATTGAATAATCCAAATTTGGAAAACAAATATGTGCTATAAACAAAAGAAATATAAACATATAAGCCAGATAGATGTACTTCACCAACAACTTGACACATGAATCCTGTGAAAGAGCTTTTGTATTACTTGGAAAATCTGTTGATGCTTCAGAAAAATATACTTCGTACAAAAACCAACATCTATTACTTCAACAATTGAAGTATTTATAACTAAATTACAAAAATTATCCTGTCAGGATGACTAGGATGTATCTAGAAATAATAAGACTTGATCAATCTAACTTATTACAATGATATAAGGGAACTTTGAACTGTCTTAAATGGTGGCACTGAAATGGTGGAATAGTTGGTTGTCTAGCGCTCAAATTCTGCATGTGTTGTAACGTTGAGCTATGCCACCGAAATTACCTTTTATTCCAGTAACTCACAGTTTAGCCCAGCATTGTTCACTTGGGATATTCATCTTCATCAACTTTCTGAACACTTCATCGACTTCAATATATTTGGAAAATGTGGGTCGGGTGGTGAATAGATTTGGAATTGCATACTAAATGTCGAGATCGTATGACAACGCTTCTAGAAAAGCCTACCTGTCATATTGAATCTTTCGGATGTAACGTTTGAACTATCTCTTGCCTTGGTCATAATCTGTTGACTATATTCTGACCACGTGTTGAGCTTGTGATTAATCACTAACAAGTTTGGAAGTCATTTCCTATAGAGAGGCTCCAACTTGGAAAAGAAATTTTGTATACCCGTGTTCATAATTTGGCCCTTCTCTTCAAGTTGTCTCATAAGATTTCTTTTGGTCAGCACTTTCCTCACTTCCAAAATCGTTTCTGTCCTGTCTTCCATTTCCAACTCTTCCAATTCCTTATTGTTCTTGGAATTGAGAAATTTAATGAGCTCAGTGGCCTCATTAGGTTTATCTCCCAATTGCTTTCTAACAAGCTCAATGGCTTCATTGGACCGTTCAATCAACTCATGTTGCTCAAAAATAATTTGGATTGAAGGCAAAATGTCCTCCATATCTTCATTGATCTTCTTCCAGATATTCTCTTTTACTTGTGCCAATGTATTGCCCATAGCACAGCTTTCTTCCATCTTCTGCAATCTTTGGGACAATGTTTTGGACTTCTGTGTTTCTGTCATGCAGTAATTTTCAAACCTTGTACTCTATTCCCATAGAATCTTTACCTCCAGCTTCAACTTCTTTAGCTCTTCTCCTTGTATAGACATGTTTTCCATAGATTGAGCTAACTTAACTTAATCATCAACAACTGATGTGGGAAGCATGGTAGAATAAGATGTTCCTGGTCTCGTGGTTGTTGTAGGGACGCATGTTTGTAGTAGAGATGCAATGGGAACTACATCAAGAGGAACAACTACAAGTTGTGAACTCTGTTCCTTTTCTTTTATTAGCTTGTCCATTTCTGCTTCCATTGCTTTGATCTGGGCACCTTGCTCCACTAGAAGCTTCAGCATCTCTTCCTTTTGTAGCTTTGTCTCTCCAATTTCCTTGGCCTAGGGGTCTTCTGTCGCTAGCAACTTCAATTTCTTCTTTAAGGATGCTATGTGAACATTTTTCTTTCTGATTATTTCCTCCATGGATTTCGAATTGTCTGGATAAAAGCCTACTTTGATCACCATTTCCTCCAAGTATTTGATTCTATTATCTTTGGCAAGTGAGGACATTTTTTCCAATTTCAGTTGAGACTGCACATTATTCAAAGTAAGATGTAGTTTAGAGGTGGTAATAGCAGTCTGTGTGAAAGTAGAATATACCATTTCTCCTGCCTGCCTGTGCATATATATTTGATTTAAAGGATGGACATCCTTAGCCTCAAATTCAAAAGTAGTTTGTTTTAAATTTGCTGTTGACTTTGGTTGAGGGACCGCGGCCTGCAAGAATGACATATGCATCCATCCCTTCTCTATATCATATGCTTAGATGAGTATGTGCCGGATGGAGAATTGAGCAAATATATTATCATGAATGGCTTCATTCCTCTTCTTAATCTCCTTGTATCTCTAAAAAATGTCCAACTGCCTCTGCTTTGTGGATGATTCTAGTGTCTGAGGTATCGTAGATGGAATTTCTTTAGTAGTGGAGGACGATCAAGACTATGTGGTACCACTGTCCAGCTTAAAAGTCTTCAAACCTGAGAGCACAATAGTGCCTTGTGTGTCCTCTAGTGATGGGAAGTCTATTTTAGAGCCTGTTTTAATCTTCTTAGTGTATATTTTGAGTTCTTTGGCTGACACTTCTGTGACTAATGGAGAATCATCCTCTCTTGCTCTCTTATTTGTCTTTTCTCTGGGTATGGGAGTCTCCAAAGCTGTCTTGGAAAGTACCTGCTCCTTGGCCCCCTGCAATGTATTTTCTACCCAAGTATGCTGGTTCATATATTTCTCTATTTCTTGCCTCTAAGTATGCACATAGGGTGTGGCTTTTTGTTCCGCTCTTAGCTTTGAAATTACCCCAAAGGGGTCATAAGACCAAGTAAAACTGAGAGGGAAGTTAATTTGTTTCAGCAGGAGGTCTACTTCCTCTCTTTTTGCTCTATTGTTGCAGATGAAGGGTCCTATCTATGTTTTGATCCGGAACTAAGATTTCTTTTTGGCTGCCACGAAATGGATGTTATCAGAATGAATTATTTGCCTGATGTATTCCAAGGAAAATATTCTCATTGGAAAATACTTAGGCAACTTATATGGTGGAAGCTCTGAACCATATACTCTTATTTCTGTGAATGACTGGTAAAGGTACCAGTCCCCTGTTTTGACTTGTTCACTGAGTTGTAAAATCTTCTGAATGTCTTCACTAATCCTTGGAACCTATTGGCCACTCAGAAAACAAGTTGCTAGATACACAAACTAGTCTATGAACTCTGAGAAGTTGAATTCTTGTGATTGTCTTCTAACTAAGGAAGTCCAGAAGACAACAGACTGAGGCTCTCCTTGTTGATCAAGATTCTGCACTGCGAATGGAAACTTATATGTTTGAAAGAACATAAACATGTACATAATAATTGAAGAATATATGAACATTCCTTCAGTTAAAAACTGAAGGAATTGTTCATGAATTACATTTTCTAAGAAGTGACCATAGTCAAAGGTGACTGATGGTCCTTCTTCTAAAGAAAGGGTGGATAGAAAGCCTAGAATAGGCTCATCTACCCATTCATCTGAATAGTAACCAAGAATGGATGACAAGGCAGAGACAATCTGTCTTGTCCTTTTAGGGAACATAGAAGAGGGATATGGAGGGATTTTTCTTAGGGAGCTGAGAGTCTTCACGAAGTAAAATTTCAAAAATGGTAGCTCTCTAGGGGAAGGTTAATTTCTGGTAAATTTCTATGAGAACTTCAAGGGAGAAAGGGGAGAGGGAATCACTGTGGGGTACCTGTAGCATTTTATTTATGCTGTCAACTGTGATGGTGAAGATAATTTCACCATTTGGAGAGATAATTTTCCTCTTGCTTGAAAGGTAAGAGGCTTGGCATCTTAGAAATAATTCGAGAAAATGATAGGACTGGGGGACAACAAACAGAGGAAGTCTGAATTTTCTGAGGTGTATCTCATCAAATTGAACAAGGAAATTATCCTGAAACCAACAGCGTAATTCGAAGAGGTCGAATTCACATTGTGTTTCGACAATCTTGTAGGCTCTATCTGTGAGTGGAATATGGTCTAAGTCGACCGGAGGAGTGAGCATAGGATTTACTATAGGGGTGACTTTGGGTGCCATTTCAGTTACAAAATGAACAAAGGAAGGGTGTAACAGAAGGATTTCACAATGTGTTCGATAATTGGCGGGAACTTAGAGTGGCAGTCCTGTGTAAATCTATCAAAAAGAAGCAATGGAATTGTCATTGTGAGATACAAGCGCAACAAAGGTAAGAAGAATGTTCATGAGGCAAAGAGAGAAAAGGTGTGAATGCAGCTAAGAGTTTGATTTTCATTAGCTGCAAACAAGCCTTAACCGTTGGATTAACGGTCTTATTAGGGCATTAATTTTTGTAATGGACGCGGAAAATGGAAAGAAAAATTATGGAGGGTGCAACGGTCGCGGACATGGTGGTTGAGGATTGGTAGGCGAGTGGTGTGGTACCATTGGCAGGAGTGACAGGAGTAAGGGCACGTGGTGATATGGGAATGGGAGCTGCGACAGGACGTGGAGGTGACACATGGTGAGAACTGAGAGTTGAGGTGGGATGGCGAAACCGATTTCGGAGGGGAGGCAGGCATATCTAGTAAGTGGAGGGGGGGTCTAAAATCCCATGGTGGTGACACGTAGGGGGGCAGTAAACTACTTTTTGGACTCCCCCCTGTCATTAAACGTTATCATTTCGGGGGGGTCTGAAATCTATCGTGGGTCGTCAGATCAATGCAATGGGTGATCCGTTGTCGTGAAAAAAGGCGAGGTTTAACATCGGCTGGTCCCACCACATATTTGCGCACATGTATTATAACCCAAAGTCCAATACTTCGGTGAATGAACCATTTTCAACAATTATATCAAAAACCTTTATTTTTCCTATCCTAATGCTTTTCTAAAGCAGATGAGGGTGCATTTAAACGTGCAAACCCTTTCAATTTTTTTCGTTTTAAGAGATAAAGAATATTGTTTCAAACACTAAACTAATCTATTCAACTACAGTAATCTAGATTAAACGGTTGGATTAACTTTATTCACCTATTCTACATATCTAATCTTAGCCAAGATTACATTGTTTGGCTAAGTTATTCACTCTAATCTAATTAACATAAATTGAAATCACCTTGAACATTATTAAATTGTATGTCTCAAGCAGAGAGGGATTGTGGCATTTTAAACAACCTACACACAATTTCATAAATTTATTCATTAGAAATCCAAAAGGCTTGTAGTGGCACTCAAGCTAGCATCACTTTCACATTTATTCATTTTTTTGTGGGGTTCATTTATCATTTCTTTTCTTTTTCCTTTTTTCTATTTTTTTTGTATTTATACCCTCTTTTCATTTTTCTAGCTTTTTTGGAAATCATTTGCAAAAAGAAATATTATTTACAATTTGAAATACTGAAAGTAATTATTCAATGATCATTTGATTCTATAAATTATAGGGCCCTAACAGTGGCGATGCCCATTCAAGCATTGCATGAACTCCACCAGGGAGTGTCTGACAAATTGAAAATTCAGGAAGACCAAGTGCTCTTCATGATCAAAGACATCAAGAGCCACAATGAGTAGTTAACTTAGGAAGCTGGAAGGGCCCTCCAGGATAGGGATGCATCCGTTGTACGTAGGCAGCAGCGGGAGGACACCATTACCCATACTTGCATTGAGTTGCTAGAGCTCCTCATATAGACTTAAGCATATTTCGAAGAGAAGCTCCACAAGCTAGTAGTCGCGGTGAAGGAGTCCAAAGCAGAGATCAAACGAGTAAAGTTGAGATGCAGATGTAGGTCGCAGAGCTGCAGATGAATCAACAACCAACAACACCTCCAGAATTTCGAGAGCAGTGCGAGGTTTCTATTAAGGCAAACATGGGCATATGTGCAACTGTAGTTAATGACTGGAGCCATATTTTTTTTGAACACCATGGAGATGTGGAACTCGCTGCAGGAGGACCCCCATGTACAGAATATTGAAGCTGACATATGAGAAAAACAACTGCAATTTGATGAAATCGGGGCAACAATACGGACCTTAGCACCTGTGCAACAGTTCACCAGACGTTAGGAAGGGAAGGCTATTAAGACTTAGATAGACGAGTTGTGACACAAACCATCAATAATTTAAGAGAGAAGGTAGCCTTGGGCCGATGAAGCTAGTCAACTCTCTCAGGCTATAGAGAGTAAACTGAAAGGTATGCAATAGATGCAGAGGACCATTGGCTTAGCAGTAGAGGGACCAACTACTGAGAAATTGGTTGAGGAGGTTCAGTAGGCTGTCACGCAATGCACAACAGATCTTCAAGCATTGAAGATAGAGTTCAACAGCCTTAAAGCACACGTCGAGGATGTGTCGGTAGAGTGACTCGTCTTTGTGTTGGGGGCCTATTGAGATGGGGTCCCCCAGGTCTAAGTTTTGTCTCAATTTTGATGTAATATTCTAAAATCTCTGCATTTTGAGGAGTGGAGCGCAAATAGCGCAGAATGTTAAGAGTCAAAGGGGATTTTAGGTAGGTCAAAGCCCCTTATTTTGTAAAGGGATGGGTTGTTTTGATTAAGTAATGAGCTCCACCCATGGTTCACGGACCATGGTAATGTAATGTAAAAGCTATAAAAGGAAGTCATCTAGGAGTCATTAGAAGGTAGAGTTTAGTTAATGAATGGGATTTAGAGTCTATTTTCTCTATAATTTTATATTATGGCGAAGGGGAAAGCTCCTACAATGGAGTGTGCAAAGACCTTGGCAAGTCCGCAGCTGAGTGTGCAGGCCCTTGCAGTTGTATGCGCAGGGTTAGAAGAAGTGTATTCACTGAATATATGAAGTAATAAAGCCTATTTGAAGAAATTATGTGTGTTCTCTATATAGTTATATGTTTCTATGTTTAATACCAGTTATGATTCAATTATCTGTAATACTATTTTAGTTGCATCGCGAAGGTCCAGATCTACTTTTGTATGATAACTTATGCATGCTAGAACAATTAGGTGAAGCTCATAGATCTATTTAAGTAGAAATCACTTTTAAGTATGTGATTCTGAAGATAAGGGTTCACGAAGGTCGGTTCGAGCCCTAGATTAAATAAACACCTTGTTGCTACATCACATAGACTTCTAGATGCATAAACCTCATTCTACGTCACCCAGTACTACCTCATGTGAGGCTGCGGTTTGCATTAAGAGGATTGTTGTCGAAAGGGCTGATAGTGTAGGGTTTTGTTGGTTAGCGTATCTAACTTTGAACCTGGATCCAAGCCCCCTCAAACCAACACAAAGGGACATAAAATTGAGACAACATATGGAGATCAAGTTACACTAAAGACTCATCATCTATAAGCCATTTGGAGGATAAAGAAGAAGATCATGATCCATCTTTTAGAAGACACAAAGCAAGCAGCAAAAAAGAATTGCTTGACATTGCCATGTCATCATGCAATCATATCATCAATGTCATGTCATGAGTCATCATGTGCCACATCATTTTGTGGAATATGTAATTCAATATTGGAGAAATATAATGTAAAGTGGAAGTCCAAGAGTCATTCATGTAATGTGAAAAGTCATGTAGAAAGTCAAAAGGTCATAGAGAAGTCGAACAAGCATGAGGGAAGTACAAGAGTCACAAGGGAGGTGAAGGATCACCCCATTTGTTATATATACAACCTCATTGTATAATAAAATGACTTTTCATCTTGGATTATCCCATAAGGCACCAGAGAGACAGTGTCAGTAATTTTTGGGAGCAAGTCGTGGCTCCAATGCTCCATTATTAGAGCTTATGATGTTCATTTTATTCATTTATCTTGGGACTTTTACTTAATACTTGAAACCTAATGGCCAGCACATTTTCATGCATGGATTGTGAACATTTATAAGATTGTTCTATGAATGTGTTATTATTCGTGTTTACTTTCACCTGTACTAAAGCAGTTGAACTATTTCAGTTATTTTGGTGCTTATGTAATTAAAAATGTGTTGTAATGGTTGTAACAATCGTCACATCTATGTGGACTATTCTGGTTGATGTTAGGTGATTCTCTTTTTACTTGTGTGTGCCTCTACTAGGTTGGTACTATTAGCTATCTCTCAGAGGCTCACCTTTTCCTCCCTCTGTAGTAAAATAACCTTGGTACACTTGCAACCGAACATTCACCAGGCACACTTGCTTTTTCGCAAAGGAACATACACACTTCTCTCTCTTGTTGATAGTTAAAGCCAAGGGAAATCTATAAGAATATATGGCAACCATGTTGATACTCCAAATGGGGCTCCTATTCCAAACGGTGTGAAATCTAATTGACTTCGCATGATGGAGACCCCCTTGGTTGACGAATTTCCAACACCTTCAATAAATGGCGCTAGAAAGAGGGCCAAATGAAAAGTTGTGCCTATTGAGTCTGTTTTGAATCTCTTATAATAAATGGCTCATCCTCAAATCATGCTCTTGGCGTGTTTTTCTAACCTATCCCCTGGTGAGTTTTCAATCCCCAATTCATCTCTTCATGACTTGTCTCAATTCAAGTTTGATGGTGAGGGTGATACATACATTACCAAGCATGCATCTCTTTTTCTTAAGTTTTGTGAATACTATAAAATTGATTGTGAAGGCATGGATTGTATTGTTTTCTACCTCACCTTTGAAGGTCAAGTTAGCTGATGGTGTCACACTCTACCACCTGCTTCCATTCATTCTCTTAACCATATCGTTGAGGAGATTCATTTAGCATTTGATAGGTATGATTACCGAGATGTTTATAAAAGAATCAATCAACTTATAATGAATCCTGATGAATCAGTTGAGGATTTCTCTAATTGATTCCTTCACCTTTGTTATGAATTCTTGAAGAAGATATGGACTGGAATTTCTTGAAACAAAAGTTTGAGAATTTGGTTCATATCTCTTTGCATGGTGTATCCAAGTCGCCTGATGTTTCTTCTTCCCCAACTCTTGTAAATCATGAAACACATCTAATTTCAGAGGAGGAACCTACCATTCCTTTTGTTCCTTGTCCTCCTCCTTTTCCAGTTTCGATGAGGGTGCCTCCTCGCGATGATAATAAATTTGGGAAATCAACACATCAAATTCCTAATCCATCTTCTCATCCTCCTTCCACTGTTCATGACTCACATCCCATGAAGGAAATCCCAGAATGGATCATGAAGCCTATGGTGATGACTAATTTTTCCATTCCTCAAGTGGGTATTAACACTCATAACTCTAGTCTTGAATCTGGTTTGGATACCTTTCATCCTATACTATCTCTTTCTCATGACCCCTTTTCCCTTGATCTTCCTAATCCATCTCTTCCAAATCTGAGCAGTGAACAGATGTAAGGTAGTCACATTTTGCAGGTAGAGGAGCAGGAAGTTGAAGATTATTTCAATATTTCTTCTCTTTTTCAAAATCCTCCATGTGAAGATGGTGCTTCCTCATTCTTGGTTGATATTGAAATTGTTAATTATGGTAATGAATTAAATGAAGTCAATTTGTTTAGACCTGTAGTCTTGGGGAATAATCATTATGATGGTGATAATTTTGTTGATATAAGTGATAACAAATGCCCAAGTGTGCCAGTTGCTCTTTTAGTTTCTCATGAATATTTTAATTTGAAAAATTTAGAACTAGAATTTGATTCAGTCAAAGAAGATGTTCTTGTTTAAACTTCTTGTTCATCTCACTATCCCTTGTGCTCTATTGTTTGTGATGTATCTACATGCGATGAAGATACTCGACACTCTTCAAGTTCTTCATCAGATGAGTTTACTTCTCAATTGAGACAAGGTAGTGAGGTTTTCCATGATGAAAGATAAAATAATCAGATCATTGAGTATCCTTTCCATCCCGTATAATCTCTTGTTTTTCATGAAGACAACTATTCAAATCAACTTGCTCATGAAATTTCTCTAATTCATACATCTCTAGATTTTCTATCAGCAGAATCTTTCAACTTGAGTTATCTGGTTGTCAAAGTTGTAAAATCCGATCAAAATAGTGACAAAGATGGTTGCAATTTGGTTAATAGTGACCCCATTTAAATAAGTGAAAGCAATTTTCCTCACACCATGCATGATCTCGTTCAAAATTCAAAATGCGATTTTACAATCCTTGAAAGTTATGAGACTTGTCATGGAGTCGAGGCACTTCAACTTCCCTTTATGGTTATGTCAGGATCTCGTAACTCTGGTAAGATCTCCAAACTAAGTTAGGTCTGGTTTTCCTCACAAAACTCTTCTTTCTGCATGGTTTCACTAGATGTAAATTTGTTCTTGGAATATGTTTGGCATTGTGGATATAATCTTTCAAACTTTCAAGATACGTTCTCTAATCGGATTCAAGATTCTATTTCAATTGATTCATCTCCATGAAAATCTCTTTCTCTTAACTCAGGTTTGGAGTACATATCTCTCACAGAAGCATGGAACTATGAAGTTGATTATTTGAAAGACTATTTTTCGTTGAAGGAATCATGTCTATCAAATGCATTTAAGAATAGTCAGCTCCTTTTTTTCTTGTGAATGTTATATTGCTAATATTTTTCTTCGTCACACCTGAAATCCTCTTGAGCACTAGTGAATGCATGGGTTATTTGATGAATCAAATTATTCTTCACTCATTTTACCCTAACTGGTTTCATGTTTTTGCAATACTAGCATTCCTTTTCACATCTTTCGATGATTGTGATGCTAGTACAGTGTGTAACCAATTACAAGAAAATTGTTTGTTAAACTTATCACGTGAGGAAGATGTTTCTATTATACAGAGAATTCACGAAACTGTTCAAATTGATTTATCCTTGTTAATTACAAATTGGGAATCCAATTCTTTAATCATCCTATCTAATCATGTTTCTGTCTTTGACGACTGTCATTCAACTTACTATTTTCGCATCAGCACATCTAATGACAATTGTTTTACATCCTTTGATCTATATGGTTTAACATCTCACTAGTTGGGTACTTATCAAGCAGTTGAGGCACTTCTGCACTCTTTGATGGTTATGTCAGGTCCTCACTATCTTGGCATACCTGTTGACTATGATCAAATCCATTTTCCCTCACAAGATTCTCATCTTATTCTCGCAATTTTAATTGCAAATTCATATTTTCAAAGATTACAGGATTCTCAAGAGGACTATTTTGAGTTTCATGATCCAATCACTAAAAGGTTGAGCAATCTTACTTGGAAAGCTTCATCGTGAATAACAGGTTTCAATATTTCCTCATGCTTGCTAAGAAGTACAATATAGATGAAGATATGTTCCCAAGAAGCTTCCAAGTTTTGTTTAACTATGGTCTTCATCGAAAAGGTAAGAATGTGAACTAGTTAGAATTAGTGGTTGTGACATATCTTTCTACCGACAGGAAAGACCTTCTTTTTGTTGTGCAAGTTCTTCAAGCTCTTATCTTTTTTGTTGCACATTGTTTTATCTTAGTTTTAGTCGAACATATCTTTGTGATTACAGGTCGGGAACAACTACGGTGGTTGCATTGGAAATTTCATTATACGTGATCCCAACCTTCTAGGTGGTTAGGTTAGGAGTACGTAGGGTTTCATATTAGTGTACTTACACATTCATCCTACATTCATTTTATGTAATTTTTTTTGTGTTTTCTCATTTTGGTTTTGCGTCATCTTTTCGATTAGCATCGTTTTGTTTTGTCCCCTTAGTTTTGTTTCCTTGTTGTGTTTTGTCTTTTGTGTTTGTTTAATGAGATTTTGCATGAAAGGTATCCTATTTGAGCTCAATAGACAATGTGGAAAAATGGAAAATGACTTTGTGACACTGCAACATTTTTCTAACTCTTTGTCCTTCTTCCTTGTCTTGGTTACACCTTTTGGTTGATGATGTTATTACGAAAAATATGATCTGTGCATAAGGAAATCCTTGTGTCGAACCATGATCCCCATGTCTATTCTGGAAACCTCATGCCTACACTCAGGTCTTTATGTTTCGGTATTTTCAGGCTGATCCAATCAAGTAGAGAAGGAAAAGGGGAAGATATAAATGAGCAAACCAATATCATAGGTCTTATATATGCTTCTGTAACGGGACAACCTCTTATGCTCTCAATAAGTTGGGATCCCGCTTATGCCCATGAAATAAATAAGTGTTCATGCATAATACTATATAAAATAAATAAATAAAGGTGAAAGAAGAGAAAGGCTTCCTGCGCAAAGAGGTAAGCAAGCAAATCCATCCGGGTATTGTCCAGGTCTGCTGGTAGTGGAGTAATGTTTGTGTCCCTACAATGACTTTGTCGGGGTACCATCCAAGCCTGCTGGCAGCAAAGCAACACCAGAGATGAAAAATCTCTACTCTGAAAATCTACAGCTCGTGAACTTCATTACCCTTTCCTGATTCAAAACATTGTGTGATCGTTGATCTTGTGTTTGTGTTTAACCGAGTAAAGTAATGAATGGAACTATGTTTATTCACGGGATAAGTGGGCAAGCCATGCTAATCTAAATAACGAATCAATACTTCCTAGAGAACTAGACCCTGCATGAAAGAATTAACCAAGGTAGAGAAGTTGGAGTTATACCAGTGTGTCAGCAAGTCTTATCGCTGTGACAAACACCCTCTAAAATTTTTCCAATACTTGAATTTTGGAGCCTACTGTTGATCTTATGTTCGACCTTTCTGTAGTCACTTATAGCTATGTTAAGTCTTTGAGCTCCCTTTTGGATTGTAAGTTTTGAAGTCACCTACTCACACCTGCTTAGACCGCAATGAATTCATGAGTGCATTCCTTCACGCAAGGTCAAAAAATCCTAACACATTCCATCAAGACAATGCTTGCGCTATGTTCAATCCATGTCAATAGTCAATGCACACTGACATTGACAGTTTCTCACTTCTAGCTGCGTTTGTATTATATTTCAGTGAATTTTGCAAACTGTCACTTTTTTGCACCCTTGCATTCGCCAGTGTCATTTTCATGCTTTTGACTATCGCTTTTTTTTGCTTTCACTCTAATTAGCGTCGTTTTCATGTTATATTCGCTCTGGCATGTGTTGCTTTCACTATCATTCGCATATCATAAGTGTCGTTCGCACTTTTCTTATCATATCACGTGTCATCTTTTGGCATGGGAACTGTCGCTTATCGCATGAAGTGGATTTTTGTCTTGTTTCAAGGGAAAATATTTGTGATAATGAGTTTTCCTTATCATGTAGACATGTTTTTCACTCATTTCCAAAGTTTCAAGTATTGTCACACAAGTGTTTGCACTTTCATCGTAAAGTGCATCCTTTGTGTCGCACTTGGTAGGAGCCACCACAAAGTTATTACATTGAGGAAGGTATGTTTTTCATATGTTTTGAGTGTTCCTTTTCATGTTGTCAAGTGATCTAAGTGTGTGATCATGCTCAAAGTCTCTATTTTGCTCATCTTCATCTCACCAATCCAAAATTTATTCCAATTGGGAAAACTCACCAATTGGGCCACTCAGCCTCATTCTACCCAGCCTGAACTCCAAACTACGCAGCCTCAGCCCTCAAGTAGCTTTCTTGTCCCTTAGGACTGCATAATGCGCAATCTCTACCTTCCAGGAATTCACACTACACAATCGGAGTGCTCAAGCTCGGCCTCTTACCTCCAAAACTACGCAATATCTACTATTTCCCACCCAAAACTGTGCATTGCACAGTCTCAAGGCTCAAGCCTCAATCTTGAGCTCATGAATTTCAAAATTGCACAATCACATAGCCTCCTCTACCTTCCATAACCATGTAGTAAGCATAAATAGTGCTCAATCCCTCAACCTGGCTCCTTCAACTCCAGAACTGTGAAGTTGGCCTGCTCAGCCTAGCTTTAATTGTGCATTGTGCAGTCTCAAGGCTCAAAATTGACCCTTGACTTCCTGAGATGCACAATTTTGAAGTCACTGAGCCTCTTCCTTAGGTTGCCACCCAGTTCTGTCTTAGTATGTGGATCATCATGCAACATCTTATACTAGAGGTTTATCAGACTAACTCTCGTCATGTCATGAGTCAATTGCAGATGCAAGTACTATGTCAAGCTATGACAAGATGATGATGAAGGAGATGGAGAAGGAGACCATGCCAAAAGAAACTTCATTAGTTGCAAATACAAGTTGATCAATCAAGAGGAAGCAAAGGGACATCAAATTGAGACAGTAACTGGAGATCAAGTTACACTGAAGACTCCTCATCTCTAAGCCATTTGGAGGAAAAATAAGATCATGATCCATCTTTTAGAAGACACAAAGCAAGCAGGAACAAAGAATGGCTTGACATTGCCATGTCATCATGCAGTCCATGTCATCAGTGTCATGTCATGAGTCATCATGTGCCACATCATTTTGTGGAATATGTAATTCAATATTGGAGAAATATAATGTAAAGTGGAACTCCATGATCAGGTGATCAATTTTAAGCTCAAAATTTAAAGTGCCAGAAACTTCATGAAACTAGCACCAAATTGAAGTGCCCATTGTTCTGAATCCAACGACATTCATTTCACCTCAATCCAAAACCAGATGCTCAAGTTATCGCTCACTGATCATTTTCCCAAATAGGCAAAAAAATGCCAATTTGGGTGTTTGTCTGTATTTTTTGGGCCAATGGAAAGCTGCCACTAGGCCTCTCTGCATTGATCAAATTTTTGTTTGTTTTGATTGGTGGTTTGGTGGTCTCCTAACCGGGAGCCACGTGGGACTGTGGGTGGGAGCCACGTGGGACTATGGGTGGGAGCCATGTGGCCTCCCCACAGTGGACTAAAATTATGGTCAAGGGTCAGATGGATCAGACAGGAGTCGAACATGGGACCAGTTGAGCACAAATCAAGCACCTTACCACTACAACACATGATAGGTCTTGCTATCCATATTTCAAAATGAATATAATTTTTACATTTGCACTATATGGGGGAAGGGGTCAGAGCTAAGCCCAAGCCCCCAGTCACACCGCACACCACAGAACCATGGCGGAGGGAGCCAAGGGCTCAGGGCTTAGCCCCATCCCAAGTTCATCACTACAGCATATAACCCATGGCAGCAGAGTAGCAGCACTAATATCCAGAGGAGCGAAGTTTAAGGCCCTAGCCCCGATCCTTTGGGCCCTTGACATGACCACAGGCGTCGGTTTTGGGTTGTTAGGTGGAAGGCGCTCTGACAAGGGGGTCATCCCCAAGTCCGATGGGTCATTATATGACTAACGCAATGTTTTAAGGGGCCCGACGGTTAAGTCAGGCTTTCGGCCCAACCCTTGGCCCCGTGGAGCGCAATAAGACCACTCGCTGACTTTTAAGGGGCCTAACGAGTGGGCCGGGCGTTAAGGCCCAACCCTCGGGCCTATGTGCCCATATAACCTAAATTTTCGGTCTCCATGGGTTAGAGGACGAATTAAACATCCAACATAATGCACCAGCGGGTAGCTAAATTATCGTTCCATTAACAATTTTCAGGGTGGAATTGTAGGACAATTTGGCAAAAGGGCCAATTTGTAAGATGGTTAATAGTCAAGTTCATGAGAGAGCTTGGAAGCTCATATATTTTTTATTTTTTGATCAAGTTGAGCTCAAAAGGAGGCTACCTAGGGGTTTTTGGACATTCTAGATCCAATTGTGACCTCTATTTTCTTATTTGAGCACATATAAGTAGCCTTTTTATAGGTTTGAGGCTAAGGGTGTATGGATCAATCAGGGTTTGGAAGCAGTTCTGGAAGGTGATTAAGCATGGAGAAGGCCTCGTAGGGGTTTTCTCACCTTTAGAAGTCCACTACAGTAGTTGTAAATTGCAGGGTTCAACTCAGGTTTAACTTCTTTGAACATGAAGTTATGTTTATGTTCTTCAATGTGGAATTGAAGTATGCACATGCTCATTTTAGCTCATTTTGGTTGGAGTATGTTATCTTTGTAGGAGGTGCTTTGTGTTGTTGTTCTTTGTGAGAGTTCTTTGTAGGAGAAAATTACCTTGTAGGGGTAATAGCCACATGTTTACTTGTAAAAAACTTTATGTATTTCATTTTACATTTCATATAAGAGTGGCCTAATCATATTGACAGGCTAGAAGATGTAGCCCAGGAGGGGTGAACACTGTCAACAAACCTTTTGTCTTGCTCTTCATTATGCCTTCATGGATTATGTGTGTTATGTTCATTATGTTCAGTTATATATGAAGACTAATTCATGATTGAAGAGACATTAAACAACCTGTTGTTTCAAGACCCATGTTTATTCTTGCAAAGCATTGACACGGTCCTAAATTTTGGTTTTATTTGATTTTATAAAGGAGGAAGAAATCACCTAATCTAATTTTAGTTCAATTTGGTATCAAAGCACTATTTGACCAAGTTGGAAGAATGGGTAGCAAAAAGAATCTCTGAGATCTAGAGGAGCATAATTTGGCTCTTTGGATGGAGAACATATAATTGAGAAGGATGTTGGAGATAGTTGAAGAGGAGAAGAGACACATGCACTTTGTATTGCAACAAGTTCTTGATGAGCAAGTTGCACAAAGTTCAACTCCTGTACTAGCATGAGAAACCTCCAACATGAGGCCAATATGTGTTCATGCCTCAAATGGTGGTTTTGGACCATTGGTGGAAGATTTTGCATGTGCATTTTGCAAACATTTGCAAGAAGCACACCATATGCCATTAGATAAGAGTGGGTGGCTAGAGTCATATAAAAGTTGGCCATCATTGTCATCATCAAAAGTTGAAAGGATGAATGACAAGTTTAAGGAGGTAATTAGCATCTAAAGTTCCACTCCTTCCGTTTGTATGCATAAAAACTCTTTTGCAGCATCAAGAAACATACCAAAGGCATAAGTATGAAGTTGCTTTCCAAGATGGGATATGAAGGTGGCCTCGGCATAAATGGTCAAGGTATTACCAATCCAATTATGGTTGAGGAGAGACCGAAGTATATGGGTTTGGGATATGGTTGAAGGGAGTTTGGGGAATTCTCCAAACAACTTGAGGTACATCAAAAATCTTAGTATGAGATATCACCACCTTGCGACAACTGTCAAAGCTGCAACTCTAAAGGAAACAAACAAGAAGAATTTTTTATGTGCTCATTGCAAAGTGCATGGACATGACATTGAACGATGTTGGAAGTTGCATCCGAAGCTTTGTTCAAAGAAAGGTAAAGAGATTATGCTACATAATGCAAGGGAAACAAAAGGTGGAAAAGAGGACTCTCCACAATCCTCAGCAGCCTTTAAGACAAGAATATGCAAGAAGAGAACCCATAATCCTAGGAGAGGAAAAGTTTGGGTACACTTATTGTAAAGTTATTTTGTAAAATTTTGTAAATACTTGTTGTCATTACCTGTTTAGGTACTTTTTTAAAGTGAACATTCATTGTCACTATGTTCAACAAGTAGATGTTTTTCTTTGATGTATGTATTGACTTGGTATAGTCCACATGTTAAGGACTTTTGTGAATGTAAAAGATTATCGTTCAAAGTTGTCTACAAATTGTCATATGTTCACTAATACAAGTATTCGATTTGAAACTTGTGTGAATTGAATCTTTTCTTTTAAGATTGTATAAGATGATTATGTAATGTAGGCAAGGTCAATCGTATCATGGAGCATTTTGTAGTAGTGTACTTTTTATGTACAATCTCAGCTTGAAGACCTTAAAGAAAGTTTAATTTGTTTCTAATTTCCAAGATGGGGTCAAATTTGTCTTCAATAGTGTAACTTCAAGATGAAGTGTTTTTGGAGTCATGAAAAGATGAGCTTAAAGAGAATGTTTAGATTCCACTCATTAGTATTTTGTTCCTGCAACAACGATAAGATTGATGGCTCAATTCTTAAGAGGACAGCAAGTCTTCAAGAAGATGATAAGTGAAGTGCCTCGATTGGGGCTTGAAGGGCACCAATTGAAAATTTTCTAGTTTGGATTAATTTTTTGGGTGTTTTTGAGTTCCAGCCTCTTCATATTGACTAGGGAAGTAAACTTTTGGAGTCCAAAAGTTCCTAGTGGTGAGGTGTGATAACGTGATCAATTTTAAGCTCAAAAATTAAATTGCCCATAACTTCATGAAACTAGCGCCAAATCAAAGTTCCCATCATTATGATACAACGACGTTCATTTCACCTCAATCTGGCACTGGATGCTCAAGCTATCACTTGCTGACTGTTTTCCCAAACAAGCAAAAAATGGCAATTTAGGTGTTTGACTGTGCTTTTTTGGGCCAGTCGCAGGCTACCACTTGGCCTCTCCATATTGGTCAATTTTTACTGTGTTTGGATTTGTGGTTTAGTTTTCCAATAACCAGGAGCCACATGGGCCAATGGGTGGCAGCCACGTGGCCTCCCCACAGTGGACTAAAATTATGTTCAAGGTTCAAATGGACTAGACAAGAGTTGAACACAGGACCGATCGAGCACAAATCAAGTGCCTTACCACTAGGGCACATAGTGGGTCTTGTTATCCATAGTTCAAAACACATATATAAGTTTTACGTTGGCTCTATATGAGGGAAGGCGTTAGGGCTAAGCCCTAGCCCCTAGCCACACCACACACCATAGAACCATGGCGGAGGAAGCCAAGGGCTCGAGGCTTAGCCCCAGCCCAAGGTCATTGCCACAGCGTATAACCCATGGAAGTGTAGTACCGATGCTAATATGTGGAGGAGTGGATTTTAAGGCCCCAGCCCTAGCCCTTTGGGCCCTTGATGTGACCACAAGCGCAGGTTTTGGGGCATTAAGCAGAAGGTGCTCTGACAAGGGATGCAGCCTCAGGTCTGATGGGCCATTATGTGATCAGCGCAATGTTTTAAGGGGCCCCGGCAATTAGGGAAGGCCATTAGCCCAGCCCTCAGTCCCATGGAGCGTAATAAGACCATTCATCGACTTTTAAGGGCCTAACCAGTGGGGGCAGGCGTTAAGCCCCAACCCTCACCGCTATGTGCCCATATAACCTAAATTTTCAGTATTCAGTGGCTAGAGGATGAACTAAACATCCAACAAAATCCACGGGCAGGTAGCTAAATTGTCGCTCAGCTAGCGATTTTCAGGGTGGATTTGTAGGATAGTTTGGCAGAAGAGCGAATTTGTAGGATGGTTAACAGTCAAGTTCATGAGAGAGCTTAGAAGCTCATATATTTTTGAGTTTTTGACCAATTTGAGCTCAAAAAGAAGCTACCTAGGGGTTTTTGGACATTCTAGGTCCAATGGTGACCTTTGTTTTTTTATATGAGCACATCTAAGTAGTCTTTTAGCAGGTTTGGGACTAAGGGTGTATGGATCAATCAAGTTTGGGAAGTAGTTCTGGAAGGTGTTTGAGCATGGAGAAGGATTTATAGGGGTTTTCTCACCTTCAAAAACCCACTACAACAGCTTTAACTTGCAGGGTTCAGCTCAAGTTTAACTTCTTTTAACATGAAGCTATGTTTATGTGCTTCAATGTGGAATTGAAGTATGCACATGCTCATTTTAGCTCATTTTAGTTGAAGTGTGTCATCTTTGTAGGAGATGATTTGTGTTGTTGTTGTTTGTGAGAGCTCTTTATAAGAGAACATTACCTTGTAGGGGTAATAGGCACATGTTTACTTGCAACAAACTTTATGTACTTCATTTTACACTGAATATATGAGTGGTCTAGTCATGTTGATAGGCCCGAAGATGTAGCCTAGGAGGGGTGAACTCTGTCAACAAACCTTTTATCTTTCTCTTCATTATGACTTCATGGATTATGTGTGTTATTTTCATTATGTTCAGTTACATATGAAGACTAATTCATGATTGAAGAGACATTGAACAACATGTCGTTTCAAGACCCACTTTTATCCTTGCAAAGCGTTGACACGGTCCTAAATTTTTGTTTTATTTGTTTTTGGAAAAGAGGAAGAAATCACCTAATCCAATTTCAGTTCAGTCCAAGAGTCATTCATGTAATGTGAAAAGTCATGTATAAAGTCAAAAGGTCATAGAGAAGTCGAACAGTCACGAGGGAAGTCCAAGAGTCACAAGGGAGGTGAAGGATCACCCCATTTGTTATATATACACCCTCATTATACAAGCAAAAGACTTTTTACCTTGGCTTGCATCAGAGAGACAGAGTCAATACCTTTGGGGAGCAAGTCATGGCTCCAATGCTCCACTATTGGAGTTAGTGATGTTCCTTGTAGTCATGTATCTTGGGACTTTTACTTAATACTTGAAACCTAATGTCCAACATGTTTTCATGCATGGACTGTGAACATTTGTAATATTGTTTTGTGAATGTTTATGATCTGTGTTTACTTTCACCTATATTAAATTAGTTGAACTATTTCAGTTATTTTAGTGCTTATGTAATTGAAAATGTGTTGTAATGGTTGTAACAATCATCGCATCTATGTGGAATATTTTGCTTGATTTTAGGCGATTCTCTTGTTGCTTGTGTGTGCCTCTACTATGGTGGTATTATTACCTCTCTCTTAGAGGCTCACATTTTCCTCCCTCTACGGTAAAATAACCTTGGTACACCACAACCAAACATTCGCCAGACACACTTATTTTCTTTTTCGCAAAGGCACATAGTGCTTCTCTCTCTTGCTAACAACTAAAGCCAAGGCACATTTATAAGAATATATGGCAAACAGGTAGATACTCCAGATGGGGCTCCTATTCCAAATGGTGTGATATCTAATTAGGACTTCACATCTGGGAGACCCTCATGGTTGACAAATTTCCAACAACATCAACAGGAACATACATAGTTGGTTATAAAGTATAATATGAAAGGTAGAATAAATATTAAGTACATTCATAAAGGAACACACACTCCTAACATTTTTTTTGACAAACTCTTTTCTACCTTCTCATCAAATCTTGTGTGTTACATGTCTTCCTTCTTAGACTCTTTTTTGTAAAATCAAAGTAGTTCAAAATTCAATGTTTGGTTTTACTTTATTTTGCATCAATAATTCTTTAAAACTAGTTATGATTTAAATATTCTTTTTGCTTTCTGTTGTGGGATTATTTTTTGGCATGTTATAGTTGTATGTAACTTTTTCGTCATTCCGATAACACATTCTACAAAACCTCATGTTTATTACCATGATTACTTTAAAAAAAAATATTGTACATTAAATGTTTTTGGATGTTTGAACAATAACTATAAGTATAATATGTACAGTAGAAATGATAAAGTACAAATTATCTTTTCAAATCTTCTTTCTAGTTGTTGTGTATGATTATGCCAAGGAAAGTTTCATGCGTTCATTGGACCATGACTCAAGAAATATTTGAGTGAGTTATCACAAAATATTGTTCTTGTATTCCTTGCTTTGGTCTTTGTACTTAAGAGTGGAAAATGCATGTAAACACCCTTTCCACTAAGTACCTCAACTCCCTATAGAACTATTTTTCTCCTAATATTAACTTCCAAGACTTGTATAAAGGAACTCAAGCCTAATTCATTATCATTTACATGGTTCACTTTTTCTTTCTTCGTAAGAGGGAATTGCAATCTCTTCTTTTGGACCCCGGAAATCGATGACTTCTATGTCCACAAAATATTTGTACAGGGTAGATCAACCCGAAAGAATCACTTCTTGTCAGCTCAACCATGAAGCCTGGTCTCAAGAGTGTCAAGAGAAATGAACCCGTGACCTCTCAATAACAGAGGTGCTTTAACGATATGAATTCAAACAATTGAGCTAACTGTCAGGGATTTTGGACCCCTTTCTATCGTCATTGTGGTCTACATTTTTGGATATGGCATGATTGTTAAAAACATATCATTAGAAAATTGAATAATATATCATTAGAGAATTGAATAAACAATATATTTGAAATGCAACATGGTCCCTTCCCCTACTGCTAATTAATTTATTAAGGCTGTGCAGAGTTTAGAAAAAGCACAACGAAAGCTTCCTATGCACTTCTGCATTCGACACAATGACATATCGCCCAAAGCAATGCCTAATAGAATTCATAAGATGACAAACTTTCACTTAACTAAAGAATTAGTGTGGATGTTTATCAAATTAATACGTCAATATTGCAGGGCCAAACATAATCATGTTATCCATATCATTTGTACATGTCAAACCATATACCGATAGAACTGTTGGTGCTCCTAGAGACAACCTATGGGTTGAAGGAGGTCAATGCCTAAGACATCTTAGAGCGTTTGGAGGATTTTATCGTTAGCATCCAGCATTGGAACATATCATGGATTAAAATTGGTTCAAATATATCTTCTAGAGGCAGGTTTGATCATAAGCATACATTGATTGTTCTCTTAGAGGACTTAAAGGAATTAATACTCAAATATGGTCGCCTAGTTGCAGAAATATATAACTAAGTTGGTCGTTACAGTATATGTTAAAGAAGAATGTGAGGAAGAAATTTAACACGGAGGGATGGTTTCAAAATCCTATGCATCAAACTTCAGCAGAAAACAATGAAATCAATCATGTAAATGGAAATACAGATGGCAAGAGTACATATTAAGGACATTAGACCTCATTCGTCATAGGCATCTTTCATAAAAAATTGACATAAATTAATACATAACTCTGAGGTTAAATCCAACAACTACAATTATGCACCTTCTGAGAGGAAAGAAACACATGGAAATAAACAAAGGAAAGATCACATACTACACATTTCATGCATTTGGAATCACCATAACTTCTTTATTAATCCGCAAAAAGAGCATACATATGCAATTCTTCAAACACTTACAAAATTCATAGTTTAGAGCTACCTCTAGAATCCAAAATTCAGAACCCTCTTTTTCCAATCTCTTAAATATTTTAAAGGGTCTCATAGATGAGTACCCCTTACAAAATATTCCTTCTTGATCTTCTCATAACTTCCTACCAGCTAAATTGTTTGAGCGTGCTACTAGCACAATTGTCCTAATTATCATATAACAACTTTAATTACATTCTTGAAATAGAATATTTACAAAAACATGAAAATAACATAAAGTGTCATGATTGACATAGCCAAAATATCTTGATCACTGGTGAGTCGGTTCCGGTGGGAGGGATGCCAGCTCTATGACTCGAACTAGTGGTGGATTTATAAATTGGTCACACTTTTTCCATAATGTTGGGTTTGGTAGAGGAGAACGAAAGAAATTTTGATAATATATCCTAATACTAGTGAGCTTCGTATAATTTGGCTTGGTAGAAAACAAAGTTTTTACTAGCCATAGTATCTAGAAGTACCTCCGCAGATAGTTGACTATGGTCTTCCCTTTGAGGGTGGAGGTGTTCTCGGGAGAAGAGATTGTCTTGATTTTATCTTCTACCAACATTTGGTTATACTAATCCCATGAGACCAGTCCTCATAAAATGTCCCTACAGCTAGGCAATCCATCTCTCACCCTTCGATCAAATTATGAATCAAATGCAGCTACATTTTTCAATACATTACCTAAACATTCTTAGGATTTGGCCCTAGTTGTTTCCTTATGAATCATCTTGGAAATATTGATGATGGTCCTAATTATGGCCACAATATCCATGGTCCTCAATTCACTAGCTAGAATTTATTTGAGGTATTTGATGAACCTTTCTGATGTCCCAGCATTTTTAAGATCTTCCTCCTTGGCCTAGAGGATAAAGAATTCAAAGACTTTAATAACGAGTTTTTTCTCTGCTATTAAGGTCGTATTTTCCCAAATTCTTTTAATCTTAGAATGATCTCATCTCAAATTGATTATCTGGTCTTGATGAGAGAAACATTACCTTTCAACTTGCTTTTCAATTCAATGATCTCATGATTTGTTGTCTACAAGTTTTTGCTAATTTTCTCGGCATTTCCTCTAGTTGTCTCTAGTTTCTTTGCCTTTTTTGTGAGAGCATGCTTAGTATTCTCTAGATCAACTTACACCTTTTTACGTTCACCCTATGACAATTCTAACTCAACGAGGGTCTTGGTCAATTGTTTAGTGTTATTTTGTGGGTCTTTTGGCACAATCACAGCACAAATATGTGAATCAATCCTCTACTAGAGCTCTGTCACTTGTAAATAAAATTTGTGTTGGAGCTATGCCACATATTGCTTAAGGGATACCACCTCATTGTTTCTATCTATAAGTTCCTTGGCCAAGATTTCCTTTTTTCCCTCCACTTGGGCCAACTCCTTGGATTGCACATGCTCACTGGCAGGCATTTTTAGCTTGTGCCTTAGGTCCTAACTCTTAGCTTAGGAACTTTTAATGACAAACTCCACCGTGATTTTATCCTCCAGGTTCACCCCCAATTTAACAATCAACTCTTTGAAGCTTTAATTATGTAGATGAAGAGCTCTAGAGTTGGACCTTTCTTGCTTTAGCCTGTTTTTAACTTTTTCCAATAACTTCTCAGCTTTTCTAATTCTCAAAAAAAATTGTTCAACTCACTGTAGAACATTTCTCCAACCTGTCTATGAAAATATATTTTGTTTGGCAGAGGGACACTAGCCATCTCCAATGACACATCTACAACTCTAAATTATGGTCCTTCTGGAAGGGACTGTACCGAGGTATGGTGCAGTGAGAAATTCATCTGGTTTCTTTATAGGTCCATAGCAGCTAGGATTCTAGTTTGATAAGGGATTGAATGTGATGACAACTGCTACTGCATTTCATCCCTGATTATTTTGTTGTTTTCCTTTATCAATTTCCCTGTTGCCCAACTAGGTCCTATTGTTGTTGAGCTTCCTAAAGAACCCAGAATAGCTACCTCTATAGAGGTGGAGACTGTAGCCTCAGGATGGTTTTCTAGAGCTGCCTGGAAGCCTAGATTATTCAAGTTTTTCTCAGTCAATCTGGTCTCAATCTCTTCTTCAGTTGGCTCTTGGACCTTCCTTCTTGTTGGAAGGTACTTCCTCCATTTCTTTGTCTCCAGCCACATCCATGCTTCTCTTCTGATCTTGATCTTTTGAAGTTGGTGTTTTAATCTCCATCTCTGTATTAATGAGCCAGGAATCTAAGTTAGCCTTCCATTCAAGTTCAGGCCTAAACTCATGTTCATAAGTTGAAGCATTAATATCTCTTCTCATTTTATATATGACGCCATGGGGATCATAGTGCCATACTTCTTCCATATTGAAATTAGCTCTTAACAGGTCTTCAACTTTTTGAGAGGCTTGTCTGGTATTAACAATGAATGGGCCTATTGGTTTACCCAATTTGAACATGTAACCCTTCTTGGCAGGAACAAAGTGGTTATGATCAACATGTAAGCTTTTCCTAATGAACTCTAGAGAAAATATTCTCATAGGCATGAAAATGGTAAAGCAGTAAGGGGGAGTATCTACCCATATACCCTAATTCTAGTGCATTCTTAAAAAAAAAGATCAATCCCCCACCGTGGTATCCTTGTTGAGCTGGAAGATTTTCTTCTGTTGAGGTAGAATTCTAGAAGGGGATATGTTATTTATGATTTTGTAAGCAATGGACATGTAAGTGGAAATGAATGGGGAATAACCTTCATTGTCTTGATTTTTCCTGACAACATTATCCCAAATACTCGAACTCATCCACATGGATGTACAAGAAAAGGTAAAATAGGACAGAGTAGTATATGAAATAAGAAGTAATAGGAAAATGATGCAAATGGAATTTTATAGATTTGACAAGATATGAGGGTATGTCAAAAATGAGGCCTGGCGGCATCAATGGGCACAAAAACCCTATGGTGGCTTTAGTAATGTTGGTAGATTCATCTTCCCTGAAGAGTAGGGCAATAACAGTCAAGATGGGTTGCAAAGCTTCATAAAACATGGATATCGGGAACGTATCTGCAATGGTAAGGTTTGGTGACCAAGGGCCAGAATCATCTAAACAAAATCTTGTTGTTATCCGACTGAGAAGGCGTTATAGCTGTAAAACAAGGTGGTCTTTGTGAATTTCTCAAGATTGAAGATTTTTAGGTAAATGAAAGCATTTTAAATTAATTCCTAAGTTATTTCCAGAATTTTCAACCCAAAGGAGGATATGAAACAATTGTTCTCCTCTACATATGATTCATAAGCCAGGAAATGAATTTAGGAAAGTGGTGAATAGAGGGGATGATTTTATAATATAACCCTGACTTTATGACCCTAAAGGGGTCTTTCCCCTGGAGGTATCGGTCGTACGCGTCGAAAAGGAGGTCCGACAGGTGGTATGAGCAAGGCGGGTCATGAATCTTTGCTTCTTTATCCATGAGGGGATCGATATTTGTAGAGGGTTTTGCCTCTAGGGACTTAGGAGTTTTGGGCATGGATTTCTTCATTTTAAGCATTAGGAGAAAGACAAAAAGAACCAAGGACCGTGGTTTACGTGATGACCGAAGCGTAATTGAACGGAATGACGTTTGGGATGGCTCTATATTGGTTGACATTTAGATGGTGTGGTAGACAGGCAGAGCAGAAGAGAGATCGATTATAGAAAAAATTTAAATTCAAATGGGCTCATGGTTTTATAGGCAGAGGGAACGGTCATGTGACATGTAAGGCATGATGTGGAAGAACATGTGAGGGGAGGAATGGTGGCACCAGAAGTTTGGGTAGGGTGGAAAGAGATAGAGAGAGAGAGAGAGGAGTAATTAACCCTGTGAAAAGTGTGCTCGCTTGCCAATGTTGATAGTGTGTTGGCATAAATAATCATAGGTGTGGTACCTACTCTCTAGCAGGGAGGATGATCAGGGATCAAGAGTGTGCCTGGACCTCCTAGAGTTGATCTAGACCGTAGATCAGTCGCGCCTCCCACTTTGACCATGACCTTCCAGGGGCTAGCACTGGTGTATCCATCACGATAGTTACCCCACCTTAATGTTTTTGGGGGTTGGATGCATGGTGATGGATCATGATCCACCCAAAAGTTGCACGGTGATTAACTCTCCCTATTCATGACTTTGGATATTGCTCTTCTCGTCTTTTACCTTTAGTTATTTGACAATCATGCTTAGTTTAGCATTGAAGCCTACTTTTGCCACATGTCCAAGGTGCATTCAAGTGCATATCGGTTGTGCAAACCATTTTTTAAATCCCCTTTTCCATTTTCCCGCCTACCTTTCTCTACACACAAGAATAAATCTCGTGCTAACAAAGAAAATCCTCAAGGGGAATAAGAGGTACAAGATCAACTCCAACTGGGGACAATGCCTTCTAGGCAAGGCATCAATAACCTACAGATTAGTTCCTTGAACTTGGGCATGGAGTCAAACTAATTTTAAACATAGAAAAGAAAACCAAAAGAAATTAAGGTTAAAATGAACATTGGTATATATAATGGTTCACCTGTATTTACAATGAATGAAGATGGAAGTTTTCAATGTTGGAAATAGTGTTTGATAAACTGCCTATTTATAGGCAACTCAAGCACTCTACCATTAAGGTTATCCAGTAGAAAGGTATTGTTCCCTCTGGCCTCAGCTATCTTAAAAGATCCAAACCACAGGGGATCAAACTTCCCATGCTTGCCTTTGTCTTCTCTCCTCATATCCCATCTAAGCAGGAGGCTCCCTGGATGGAACACTATATCTTTAGCTTTCTTGTCAAAGATAGTTTTCATTTTATCCTAGTATTTGATTAAAATTTTGAGTTACTTGTTCCCTGTTTTCCTGCACTTCAACCAGCTGATTTATTCTCTTAATTATGGGGTTTGGTTCCTCCGAAACTTGGCCACTGACATATCCAATTGGGTAGGGAAAACACCAATGGTTCCATAGACTAACTCAAATGGGGATTTCCCAGTTGCCCTCTTAGTAGTGACTCGATTAGCCCATAAAGAAAATTTAAGCTAAGAATCCCAGTTCTTTTGGTTCTATGTTATTGTCTTTTTTAGGATTATTACTAAAGTTTTTTTGGGGGATTTTGCTAATCCATTTCCCTGTGGGTATTAAGTAGTGGAATATCCCATAACAATATTATAATATTGGCAGAAACTGATAAATTTGGTTGATTTAAATGCCTGTGCGTTATCAATGAAAATTTTTCTAGGGCAACCAAACCTAGCCAAAATTTTCTCCTCCATAAATTTAATAACCACTAAATTAGTTTCTTTCCTCGCAGGAATGGCCTCCACCCACTTTGTGAATTAAGTTTTTGTTGTGAGTATCCATTTGTGTTGCCCACTCGATGATGGATGGATCTCACCAATAAAATCTAACCCCCACTACTTAAAGGGTTCTTCTACGAAAATAGGGATTAAAGGGAGGGGTGCTAACTTATATTTTTCAGCAAAGACTTGGAACTTCTTTCAAGATTTGACTTGTGCATGGACATCACCAAACATATTAGGCCAATATAAGCCAGCTTTGAGAATTTTATGGGTTTTAACCTACCACCTATAATGTCCCCCACAAATACAGTTGTGAAATTCCTCTATTATCTTTGGAATATCCTCTTCCACCAAGCATAACAGTAGGAATCCCACAGAGTCCTTCCAATATAACTGACCATTTGAAATGAAAAATTTTTTGCTTGTAACCTTAGGGCTCTATATTTTATTTTGTCAAATTTAGGTGGCCATTCCATGAACAACGAATACTGAAAAATAAATTTATACCATTCAGAGACCAAATATTTCATTTGAATTTTCTAGATTACTCTGTTTCCATCCTCTTGTCTTCCTTGTTTCTCTCTTTCTACCTCATCAACTAGCAAATTTATGCCCAAGGCCTGGAAATTAGTTTCTGATAGAATTTTGGCCAACCCATGTCCCTTAATCAATTTGGTAGGCTTGATATCCATGTCATATTCTTGGATCTTGGAAATCCACCTACCTCTCTTACCTTAGTTGTCTCCCTGTGTGAGGATGTCTTTAACAACAGTTGTAGGAACATAAACCTTTACTCTAGATTTAGAATATAAATTTTGAAAGCCTTCAGAGCCTTGACCAGAGGGTAAGCCTGCTTTTCTAGAATATTATATTTCAATTCAATGTCTCCTAATACCTCACTAAAAAAGGAAATTGGTGGTTCCTTTTCTTCCTCGTTATTCTACAATAAAACAATTGCCAGTGTGTTAGGAGATGCAAAAGACAAAATGAGGAAAGGATTTTTATAATTTGACTTAGCTAGAACTGGAGATTCTGCAAAATATTTCTTGAGCCTAGAGAATGATGCTCTAGCTTCAGCAGTCCACTTGACTTCCTTATCTTTCTTGAGCATATCAGTGATACCCTTTACAATCTCAGCATAATTTGGCATAAACCTTCATAGGAAATTGATTATGCCTAAGAAAACATGAATTTCCTTTTTATTCCTTGGTAACGAGATAGTGTTGATAGCCTCCACTCTTTTGGGGTCAATCTTCACTCCTTACCTCGCCATTATATGACCCAATAGTCTACCTTCGCTCTGAGAAAATTATGATTTCTTGGGATTCAAAGATAAGCCATATTTCCTGCACTTTTCAAAGGTGAGTTGCAAGTGTTGGATATGTTGCTAATTTGTCGTAGAGAAAACAATTACGTCAACTAGGTAAATTACCACGAAATTGTATTTTCCCCAACAAACACTATATCCATTACCCTTTGATAGGTGAATCCAACATTTATGAGACCAAAAGGAATCCAGGCATACATAAAGGTTCCCCAAGGAGTGGTAAAAGTTGTTTTCTCCAAGATGTACAACAATCTAGTTATATCCATAGAAACCATCCATCATAGACAATTTGGATGATCCCACCACTTTTTGTAGAATGTAATCCATTTTGGGTAAGGGGTAGTTTTCTTTCAAAGAGGCCCTATTCAAGTCTCTGAATTCCACACATAATCTGATCTCCCCCATTTTTGTTCCTGACAGGAACTAAATTTTCCACCCAATCTAAGTATCTTAGAGGCACAATAATTTTATCCTGTAACAATTTCTTGACTTCCTTTTCAATTAGTGGTAGTAGCAAGGGGCTTATTTTTCTGAGCTTCTGCTCGTAGGGCTTCATTCCATTCTTCAAAGGAATCTTGTGTTGTAAGATATTGGCGTTAAAAATCTTCAAATCATCATACGACCAAGCAAAAAGCATCCATATAATTTTTTAAAAGATCAATATATCTTGTTTGTAATCTTTTGGAACTCCTTTAGTAAACTTAATAATTTTAGGCTCTTGTTTTGTGCCAATATTACAGTCCTCTACATCCTCCTCAATGATCTAGGTGGCTCCAGACATAGGCAGAAGTCCAAGAGGACTCAGAAAGGGTCAAAATTCAAAGTGGTCAAAATGCTCCCAAACTAGAACCAGGTCGAAGTGCTCGTCACCCTGATTCCAACGGTGTGAATGACACTCAAATCCGAGCTCGTATCAGGGAGAAAGAGCCAGTCAAAGCTGGGCAGTGGGCCAGGTTTAAGTGTCCTACAAATTCACCACACATCAGCTTGGGAACCTATCTCCCGAAAGCGGGCGAATTTGTTGGATACTTAATTTGTATAATATCCCTTATATTAGACAAAATCAAAAAATGTTTATTATTGAACAAAAATAAAAATAAAAATATTTAATTAAGTGGCAGGCCATGACCCCCGCCACCTCCACCGAACCCAAAACCATTATAAAATAATTTTGTATTAAAAAAAACAAATGGGTCGGCGGCCATGACCTCGCTAGACCCCCAACCTACAACCAACCGTATTACATATTATGTATGAGGTAGGCGGACCACCTCCGATGGACCCAGCCCACACCCCAACCACACCACATAACAAATGCAAACCATGGGCGGCAAGATTTGAACCTGGCCAGCCAAAATGGTCAGCCCACCACTCGTGCGCCCACATCAATACAACAACCCATGTACTAAACTTTGCCCATTTAATACAATAAACACCATGTATTAACACCTCAAATTTGTGCTCAAAACAATAATAACGTGCCCGAAACGATACCGTTCACGCATTAAAAACCGTGCATATATATATATAACGGTTTATAACTTAATTCAAAACACATATATTAAAATGGGAGGGGCGGGATTTGATCCCCTAACCCCTCCTCAACCATTTTCTTAAATTGCTAATGCGCCAAACAAACTCCGTTGGGAGATCCGCCAACCCAACATTACAAAAACCCTCATTTCTTCAGTGCACGGAAGACGGGACCTGGCGCGAGTTCAAGAAAGTATTTTTTTAATTAATTGCAGGTGGAACCATGAGCGTGGAGAAGTGGCAGGTGGAACCATGATTGAGCCCAACTTTTAGGAGGGCGAAATTTTTCCAGTGTCCAAATTGGACAAACTTTATGTCAATCCTACATCTCTCGGCGACACAACCCTGATGGCACAGACAGAATTTTGATCTGAGTAGCGGGTATTCATATGACCCGGAGGAGGGAATCTTTGAGGAATATAGGGGGAATCTAAAAGATTCTTGTACCCCCAGATTTTCACTTTGTTAGAATTTAGAAATTTGACTGTCGATTTTACACTATTCGACACCATGAATCTGATGATGTAATTAGATTTTCTATTTGATCATTCCATTTTTTGGGCACTTTTCAAAGTGGAGTGAAGGTGTCAGCATTCAATGTGCGAGTAGTCATTTCCATGATATTCGACACCATTAGATTGATGGTACAGCAAGATCCAGCATTTTATCATCCTGTTCTTCAGATAACTCCTTGATGTGAGGTATATGCAGTGTGATCATGTACTTCTTTTTCTCTTTGCTTGAGATGCACTATGTCGTATAGATCCTTGTTTGATGTTTGATGTTTGACGTGGGATCTTGTTTTGTTCTTGATGTGAGATGTACTTATTGTCATGTTTTGATTGAGATCCCTTTGTCGTCATGTTGACGAGATACTCATGTGTCGCCATGTATGTTTGAATTGAGATCCCTTTGATGCCATGTTGGCGGGATGCTCATTATTAACATACGTGAAATTATGTCATGCTGATAGGAGTCCTTTTTTGAATGAGAGTTCCTGCAGTGGAACATCTCTTGGAGCCAGTTCTGCATGAGGAAATATTCCTTGTATGATAGAGAAAACACATGCATGTACATCATCACCCTTTCCAACACTTAATGCAATGACCTACACCATCTTGACACCGGGGCCTGGAGACGTAGTCCCTCCTGGACGAACTCCGTTATCAACGTATTGTGTTTTATGTTGTTGATTCTTTTCATGTTCCTTATTCTTTACAACATGCATATATGTTCATTTATGCTCTTTTAAATGCAATTCTAGTCACATCATGAAAGCAAAAGATCTTAGTTAAATCCAAGAGTTGAGTCAAGTCAGATCACTCAAGCTCATGTTTAGTTATCTTAATAGCTACATCATTTGCATTAAAAAGTATTTCTAGTGGAACCAACCCTCTGGGAATTGTATTTCCCTTCAACTACAAAATTTTATGACCAACAATTGATTCTTCCCAAGTTTCTTGTTGTTCTTCTACTACATCTTCGTCTTCATGGTCAATCACGAAATTCGAGAATTCTCCAATAACCTCCATAAAATGCTTAATCTTCTCCTCGTCCTCAAAAACTTGCCAATACTTCACATTGTCTTGTAATAAGGGTCTATACTTGATCTCAACTTCATACCTGAGCAAGGGGTTTTGAGGAGGCTTAAATTTACTGGTAGCAATTGCTAGGGAATCGGCCATCTTGTTTTGCTTCTTGGGCAGAAACTGAATATTAAAGGCCAGGAAAAAATTTCAACCGTACCCCATATCTCATTTCTGTAGGACATTAACCTTGGGTGCTTGGTTTGACATTGATTCCTAACTTGTTTCACCACCAGCTCGAAATCCCTGAATACTATCAAGCACTCAATATTAAGATTTTTAGTAGCTTGCAGCCCGAAGAACAATGCCTCATATTCAACAATATTTTTTGTAGCATCAAACTCCAATTTGAACGAGAAAGGAACAAGGTTACCTTCTAGGGATACCAACAACACACCGACCCCATTTCATTTCTTGGAATAAGCGCCATCAAAATACAATCTCCAAATATAACCAAAGTCTACTTGTTGCTTACCCATCTGAGTAGGAGATTCTATTTGGGTGTTTTCCACAATTTGATCATCTTCCTCTAAGATAAGGCAGGAAAAATCTCTTTCTTGGCCATACACAGGATAATTATTTGAACAATCAACTTTAGTTATTGTCTTTACGAATCTAGATTCCTAGTATAACCCGTGTTCTTCACCACCAAACACTGGAATGGTAGGATATGTCAAATCAAGTTTGATTGATCCTCCTAATTTCATTCCTCGCGACTTGTACATGAGCATACCAAACCTTGATGGAATATCAACAACTAAAATATCCATCACCACACTCTTCACCAGGATTTGTGCCAAATTAACCACCAAATATTTAATCATACCCAAACATTTTACTATTTTTGAATCAAAGGAATATAAATCATTATATGGCTTAGTTATCTGCATGCCTAGTAGTTCCATTACAAACAGTGGCATTAAATTGTGAGAAGGTCATAAGTCAAGCATACAATTATGTAACAATAAGTCATGGATCACTTGGGTGACATAGAATGGAGGAGTGGAAGTGCCCTGCTCCTCCACATGTGGACCAAACATAACCACAGGTCTTTCTTCCTCCAGGTTAAGATTGTCTTGGAGCGGGATAATGGTGGATAAGTCCATGAACTAAGAAACTTGGGCTTTATAACTGGGTTGCTTCAACAATTCAATTAAAGGAGCAGATATATTGACCTTTTCTAACTCTTTTTGTAGGCTGAAGACAAATGGATTCCTATCAAATTTGACTAAATCAACTATTTCATTATTGTGTTTACTGATTGGCCTTGTTTGCACTATTTTTTCTATGTGCTTGGGGCTACAGATTCAGGATGAATGGGACGAGAGGAATCTCCTTCGATCAGTGGGATAGGGTTGATTGGCTTCTTCCATTTCAATGTGTTTAGGGGCCATGGGTTGAGTGGATTCATCATTTGATCTTGCATCCTCAATCTCTTTCTTGACCTGAAATCATATCTCTTACGTAACTGGGATTGCATGAAGTCAAAAAATTGTCTACAATAGGTGTCTCTATCCTCACCATAAAAGGGGACACTCAAGTCCTCCCCTTCTCCTTCTTGTGCTTCTATATCGTTTTCTTCTTTTGAAAGAGAAGAGAAATTGTTTTCCTACATTTCTATAACATCTTTCATATTTTCCTTAGGGTCATATTCCAAATACAAAGGAGGTTGTATCTGGTCTTGTTGATCTGTTCTTTCTCTTTGCAAAATCTACAAAGGAGGCTTCATATAATGGGGGTTAAAGTTCCTGTTGAGACCTTGTTAAACCTGCCAAGGAGGATTTTTTCTCTCCTACTCCAACTTCACAAGCTTATTTGATAGATTCCTAATTAATTTGTCCATCTCATCTAACTTTTCTTCTTGGGTTTCTTTTATTGAGCTAGAGGGGCTAGCTTCTTCCTTTCCTCTTCGTATGTCTCCACGTTCTCCCTTTCCCCTCTACTTTCCAATGGATGCAAAATTTGCTTCAACTTCCAAAGCATCAATCTGAATTTGATCTAATGTATGGGATTTCCTTTCCCTAAGGGTGAACCCAAAGTTTGGTTCAAAGGCTCTGACAAAGACCACTTTAGCATATGTCTATGGAGGTTTAATCTCAGTAGGGATATTGTTATATAGTTTATTAAATCTTTTTATAAACTTTAAGACATCCTCTTTATGTTTTTTCTTTATTGCATTGAACTCAGTGAGGACATATCCATGGTCCTTCTTTTCTCCCCATTTTTGCATGAAAGAGTTCTCCAGTTCCTCCCAAGTATTGATTGAAGTATTTGGTAAAGTTTTGAACCATTTTTTGGCTTCCCCATCTAAATATTTAACAAACAGTGTCAGGACTCCATCAAGATGCTCTAAATTTAAGTTCTCAGCAAATGCATAGAAGATTATATGTGTTTTTGAGCTAAAATATCATCCTCCCCAGTGAATCTCAACATGAGCTTAAGATAATCTTGAGGTATTCCATTCGGAGACCGCTGCAAGTTAAGTGGGGCATATTTGTTAAGTAGGAAGCTAGGGACAACCATATTTTGCAATGGAGGTTGGAAAAGATTTATCACAAGGTCTGATTGAGGAACTGTGTGAACAGTACCTAACTGGACTTGGGATGAAGTGTTAACAAGGATCTAAGATGGAATTATAATAAGGCTATCCTTGATTTCTTTAGCTTCTAAGAAGATATGGAATGTAAAAATAAGTAAACTGACAAAGGTATCTTCAGCGTTAAGTTTCAAAGAGTAAGATCCAAGTGGAGGGAAATACTCTCTTGATAATTTTGAATCTCTAGATGAGGTCTTAGGATTATTTATCTTGAACTTTTGCGAGCTAGAGGTTGAGGCGTTTGGGGTAGAAAACACAAGGTCTGGAGTTCTTGGAGTCCTTTTTTTCTATATTCTTCAAGATACGATTCTCTCTAGATCAAATATAGGAGGAGTTTTTTCTGTGAAATATCATAATGCGTATGGGGCCTCCTGAAAGCCATAATGACCTATTGAAAAGTTTTATAGTGGAATCGCCAAGGTGAGAGATATTCAAGCCACACCTCCTTTTTCTCACCTGACAAAAGGAGTGTACAAATGTCTTACCCACATAAAATATTTTGATGCAGCCCCCGACAACGGCGCCAAAAGATGTTGGTGCTCCTAGAGACAACCTCAAGGTTGAAGGAGGTCAGTGGACATATTAGAGTGCTCGGAGGATTTTATCGTTAGCATCCATCATTGAAACATATCATGGATTAAAATTGGTTTAGATATATCTTCCAGTGGCAGGTTCAATCATAAGCATACATTGATTGTTCTCTTAGAGGACTTAAAGGACTTAATATTCAGATATGGTGGCCTAGTTGCATAAATATATAGTTAAGTTGGTCATTATAGTATGGGTTGATGAAGAATGTAAGGAAGATAAATTTAACACATAGGGTTGGTTTCAAAATACTATGCATCAAACTTCAGCATAAAATAATGAAATCAATCATGTAAATGGAAATACAGATGGCACGGAGTGCATATTATGGACATTAGACCTCATTTATCATAAGCATCTTTCATAAAAAATTGACATAAATGAATCCATAACTATGAGATTAAATCCAGTAGCTACAATTGCACACCTTATGAGAGGAAAGAAACACATGTGGAAATAAACAAAGGAAAGATCCCATACTACACATTTCATGCATTTGGAATCACCATAACTTCTTTATTAATCCGAAAAAAGAGAATACATCTGCAATTCTTCAAACACTCATTAAATTCACAGTTTAGAGCTACCTCTAGAATCCAAAATTCATAGCCCTCTTTTTCCAATATCTTAAGCATTTTATAGGGTCTCATAGATGATTACCCCTTAAAAAATATTCCTTCTTGATCTTCTCATAACTATCTACCAGCTAAACTATTCTAGTGTGCTACTATCATAATTGTCCTAATTATCATATAACAACTTTGATTACATTCTTGAAATAGAATATTTACAAAAATGTGAAAAGAAAATAAAGTGCCATTATTGACACAGCCAAAATATCTTCATTATTGGTGAGTCAGTTCTGGTGGGAGGGATACCGACTCTATGACTTGAACTAGTGGTGGATTTATAAATTGGTCACACTTTTGCCATAATGTTATTTGTCTTGGTAACAAACAAAGTTTTTACCAACCATAGTAGAAGGAATTCCCTCCTTAAATAGTTGGCTATGGTCTTGCCTTTGAGGGTGGAGGTCTTCTCGTGAGAAGAGTCTGCCTTGCTTTTATCTTCTATCAACATTTGGTTATATTGATCCCATGGTACCAGTCCTCCTAAAATGTCCCAATAGCTAGGAAATCCAGCTCTCACCCTTCGATCAAAATCTGAATCAACTGCGGCTACATATTTCAATACATTACCTAAACATTCTTCGGTTTTGGCCCTGGCTATTTCCTTCTTAATCATCTTGGAAATCTCGATGAGGGTCCTAGTTTTGTCCACCAGATCCATGGTCCTCAATTCACTAGCTGACATTCCGTTGAGTTATTTGATGAACCTTTTTGTTGTTTCGAAATGTTTCCCATCTTCCTCCTTGGACAACAAGATAAAGAATTTAAAGTCTTTCATAGCAATTTTTTGCTCTGCTAGTAAGGTCATATTTTCCCTTTATATCTCAGAAATGATCTCATGCAATATGGATATCCTAGCCTGGATGAGAGAAACATTACCTTTCAACTTGATTTTCAATTCAATGATCTCCTGGATTGCAGTCTGCAAGTTTTTCCTAATTTGCTCAACATTTCCTCTAGTTGTCTCTAGCTGCTTCTCCTTTTGTAAGAGAGCATGCTTAGTATTCTCGAAATCAACCTGCACCCTTTTAAGTTCACCCTCTAAGAGTTGTAACTCAGTGAGGGTCTTGTTCAATTATTTAGTGGGATTTTGTGTCTCTTCTGGCACGATCACAGCACAAATATGTGAATCAATCCTCTGTTAGAGCTTTGTCACTTGTAAATTAAAAAAAAATTCTAGAGCTCTACCACTTGTTGCTTGATGTCTACCACCTCATTGTTTCAATGTATAAGTTCCTTGGCCAAGATTTCCTTTTTTCCCTCCACTTGGGCTAACTCCTTAGATTTCTCACTGGCAGGCATTTTTAGCTTGTGCCTTAGGTCCTGAATCTCAACTTGGGAACTTTGAATGACAGACTCCACCACAGTTTTATCCTCTGGGTTCAACCCCAATTTAACAGTCAACTCTTTGAAGTTTTCAATTAGTAGATGAAGAGCTCTAGATTTGGCTCTTTCTTGCTTCAGCCTGTTTGCAACTTTTTCCAATAACTTTTCAGCTTTACTAATTTTCAAAGGATTTATGTTCAACTCACTGTAGAGCATTTCTCCAACCTATCTGTGAATATTTATTTTGTCCGGCAAAGGGACACTAGCCATGTCTAATGACATATCCATATCTCTAAATTATGGTCCCTCTAGAAGGGACTATACTAAGGGGTGGTGCAATGAGAACTTCATATGGTTTCTTTCTACGTCCATAATAGTTAGTGGTTTAGTCTAATAAGGGACCGGATGTGATGCTAACTTTTTTTGCATTGCATCCTTGATTTTTTTTCTTATTTTCCTCTGTCAATTGCCTTGTTTCCCAACTAGGGCTTGTGGTTGTTGAGCTTCCTGAAGAACCTAGAATAGCTACCTTTGTAGTGGTGGAGGCTATATCTTGAGGAGGGTTTTCTAGAGCTACCTGGAAACCTGGATGATTCAAGTTTGTCTTAGTCAATCTCGTCTCAATCTCATCTTCAGTTGGCTCTTGGATATTAGCCTTCATGTTGGAAGGTAATTCCTCCATTTTTGTGTTTCCAACCTCATCCACACTTCTCTTCTGAACTTTATCCTTTGAAGTTGGCTTTTAGATCTCCATCTTTTTATTAATGAGCCATGAATCTAAGTTAGACTTCCATTTAAATTCAGACCTAGACTCATGTTCATAATCTAAAGCATTAATATCTCTTCTCCTTTTTTATATGACGTCATGGGGATCATAGTGCCAGACTTCTCCCATCTTGAAATTTAGCTCTTTCAACAAGTCTTCAACTTGTTTATATGCTTGTCTGATATTAAAAATGAATGGGCCTATTGGTTTACCCAATTTGAACATGTAAACCTTCTTGGCAGCAACAAAGTGGGTATTATTGACATGTAAGATTTGCCTAATGAACTCTAGAGAAAATATTCTCAGAGGCATGAAAACATGCAAGCAATAAGGGGGAAGCTCTGACCCATATACCCTAATTTCAGTGTATTCTTCAAACAAAAACTAGTCCCCCACCATGGTATCCTTGTTGAGCTGGAGGATTTTCTTCTGTTGACATAGAATTCCAGGAGGGGAGATGTTATTTATGATTTTGTAAGCAGTGGAAATGAATTGGGAATAACCTTCATTGTTTATCTTTTTCCTGACAACATTATCCCAATCAAACATAATTTTTCTTTGTTTGCAAGAATCTATAATACTAAGGCCCAAATACTCAAACTCGTCCACACGAGTGTACAAGATATGGTAAAATAGGATAGAGTAGTATACGAAAGAAGAAGTAATAGGAAAATATGCAGTTGCAATTTTATAGATTCAGCAAGATATGATGGTATGTCAAAAATGAGGTATGGTTGCATCATTACGCACAAAATCCCTATGGAGGCTTTAGTAATGTTGGTAGATTCATCTCCTCTTAAGAGTAGGGAAATAACATTCAAGATGGGTTACAAAGCTTCAAAAAACGTGGATACCGAGAATGAATCTGCAATGGATAAGGTTTGGTGACCAAGGGCCAGAATCATCTAAAGAAAATCTTGTTGTTCTCTAGCTGAGAGGGTGTTATAGCTGTAAAACAAGGTGGTCTTTGTGAATTTCTCAACACTGGGGTTTTTTGGGTAAATGAAAGCATTTTGAATTAATTCTGGAGTTATTTCCAAAATTTTCACCCAAGAGGAGGATATGAAACAATTCTTCTCCTCTATGTATGATTCAGTGATCTAGGAAATGAATTCAAGAAAGTGGTGAATAGAGGGCGCGATTTGATAGTATAACCTTGACTCTACGACCCTAAAGGGGTCTTTCCCCTGGAGGTATTGGTCATATGCGTTGAAATGAATATCTGACAGGTGGTATGAGTAGGGCAGGTCATGAATCTCAACTTCTTTATCCATGAGGGGATCAATATTTGTAGAGGGTTTTGCCTCTCAGGACTTAGAGTTTTGGGTGTGGATTTCTTCATTTTAAGCATTAAGAAAAAAAAAAAATAATGAGGGATTATGGGTTACTTGATGACCGAGCGTAATTGAATGGAACAACTTTAGGGATGGCTCTGTCTCGATTGACATTCAGACGGTGTGGTAGACAGGTGGAGCAGAAGAGAGCTCGATTGTAGAAACAAAATTTAAATTCAAATGACTGGTAGATCATGGTTTTATAGGTGGAGAGAATGGTTATGTGACGTGTAAGGAATGACGTGGAAGAACACGTGAGGGGAGGAGTTGTGGCACCACGAGGTTGTGTAGGGCGAAGAGAGAGAGAGAGAGAGAGAGGATTCATTAACCCTATGAAAAGTGTGCTCGCTTGCTAACATTGATAGTGTGTTGGCATATATAATCGTTGGTGTGGTTCCTACTCTCCAATGGGGTGGATGATCAGGGATCGGGAGTATGATTGGACCCCCCTAAGTTGATCTAGACTATAGATCAATTGCACCCGCCACTTTGACCTTGATCTTCCAGGGGCTAGCGCTGGTGTATCCAATGCTCGCCATAATGTTTCCTAGGTTTTGTTTTGCAGTGATGGATGGTGATCCGTCCTACAGTTCCACAGTTATTAAATCTCCAAATTCATGAATGTAGAGATTTCTATTCCCTTCTTTTACTGTTAGTTTTTTTACCGTCGTGCTCAGTTTAGCATTGAAGCCTACTTTTCCACACGTCCAAGGTGCATCCAAATGACCATCTTTGTGCAACCAATTTTTTAAATCCCCTTTGCCACTTTACTACATACCTTTATCTACACACAAGAATAAATCATTTGCCAACGAAGAAAATTATCAAGGGGAATAAGAGGTACAACAAGAACCAAGGATTGTTGCTAAGAATTAGTGTTTATAAAATATTATGTCACGAAATATTTGTAATGACAACAAGGGATGTGCAAATTGTTGAAAGCATTTAGTACTAGAACATGCAACAAAGGATAAGTGTGCAGGGTAACCATGTACGGGAAAATTGTGTCAATATGGAAATATTTGTGAAGATGCAGGAACCTGTAGTTATTGATACTTACTACGGTGCAGACAAATCCACACTTAACAATAAAAAAATAATCAAAGCTTAGAAATATTATTAATATCTATTCAGAAAATCGATGTGCAATCAAGCCATCGCTTGAGTACTTAATAGAATTTACTCTAATGCATTGTGTAATGATAACTGGTTGTAAACATATCAATAAAATCATACCTAACGTTATTATAAAATAGTCTTTTCGACATTTATTCGATGAATCAACATGTAATCAACGCATTGTTTGAGTGCTCAATAACGTTTATTGTTTGTAAACAAATCAATATTTTACACAGGTCTCTATAGCCAGTATTCATCATAGAAAATTGAAACGATGTGCAAATTCCCTTCGCACCCTTTTTCAGATTCACACACTCCTGCACATTGCCTCGTTTGACAGCAATGTTTTGGAAAAATGTTACATAGATTCAGTCATCCTCCCTCTGCATACTTCTTTCGCACATGTATGATGACAACAATTTGGTGAAATGTTACATAGATTCAATCAACCTTCTACAACGGAGATTAGGCCTTTGCTCCAATGCTTACTAGCATTTATTTTGACGTATTCTGTACTTATCAGTGGTAGTAAGCATGTCAATAAAATCGTATCTATCGATATTATAAAATAGTATTTTTGGCATTTATTTGGAAAATTGAGGGGTAATTACCACATCTTTCGATTTCTTAACAACATTTATTGTTTGTAGACAATTCAAGAAGATGCAAAGGTCTCCACAACTAGTATCTGTTATAGAAAATTGAAATGATGTGTGGATCTCCTTTGCACATTTCTTCTGCATAATGGAAGCTTCCTTCATACCTCTGCACTCTGCACAAAGAACCTGCATCATTAAATTGTTTAATAGCATTTACTTTGATGAATTGTGTAATGATTACTCATTGTAAACATATCAAGAAGATCGTGTTTATCGATATTATAAAATAGTGTTTTTTTTTTTTTTTGGCGAATCAATGCGTAATAAGCACATTATTCGAGTGCTCAATAGCATTTACTGCTTGTAAAAAATTCAAGACGATGCATAGGACTCCACAGCCATTATTCATTAGAGCGGATTGAAACGATATGCTTCACACATTTCTTGTGCACATTGCCTCATTTGCCGGAAAGATTTTAGCGAAATGTTACATATATTCAACAACCTCCCATGGCACGGATTAACAGATATAAAATAAATAATCGACACATAATCAATACATCCTTCAAGTGCTTAATATCATATTAAAATAACAAATAAGGCTTAATATTACGATGAACCAAAGGTCCTTTCCTAGTTAACGTAATCATTTATTCGGTGAATCAATGTGTAATCAGGACATCGTTCCAATGCTTAATAAAATTTACTTTAACAGATTGTGTAATGATTATCGCTTGTTTACAAATAAAGAATATTGCATTGATCGATATTATAAGATAGTCTTTTCGACAATTATTCACTGAATCCACGCATACTGGAAGGATGTGTGGAAGAACGATATTTGTAGCAAAAACTTTGTTCCCTATTTCTTACACCGAGTCTGCATACATTACCCCTCAACACATATCAACTTCCCACAACACAGGTTAACGAATATTAAAAAAATTATTAAGGCTTATTCCTATGATTAATAGATATATTTTCAAAATCAGAAGCGTTTGTAGCAGAGTAATGGTAAAATCATTATATATTTAGAGCTTATGCGAATTCAAGCCTATTGAATTTTGCTAGTGGTTCTTGTTTCTTAATTCTTGTTTATTCATGCTACAAAGTTGTCATGTTTTTACATTGTTTAGAATAAGAAGAAATTGTACCATGTTCCTCTCGTCTAAAGGTTGTCCAGGTCAGAATCAACAAGGGAACACAAGCCAATGAAATATGGACCCTTGTTCAAAATTTAGAAATCAAATGGAGGACAAAGTTTAAGTATTCTTATTTCAGCATAGAAAAAAGAAACATGGCACAATATATATCACATAGTAAACCCATAATCTGTATTATATCAAGGGCCAAAATTCAGTACATGGGAAGGAATGAAGTAGCAAGTCCAATTGACATCTCTGAGAAACTCATAACTTATAGATGCACTCTTTATAGCAAGACAATTTATAGTATTTGTTGGTTTAAGGGGCTTGACCCAGGTTCAAAGTGTGTTGCACACCAACAAAACCCTCAACCACTGGCCCTTTTGGCAACGACCTGCAAACAAATCACAATCTCACCCGAAGCAGTTATGGGAGGTTACATAACTAGGTTTCTGCAGCCAGAGGGATATGCGCGTTGTGGCATTCGTGTGTTCACTTATGTCTTATATCTACCTATAACTTCGTGTACATGAATAACTTCACGCTGATGATTAACCTTGCATATTGGTACTTAACGCATAGACATAACAGAAAACAGTATAACATGTATTATTTTTCATAATTTAGTACAAAGCATGCATAACAATATCAATAACAACAGAGAATGAACACAGAAAGATACAAAATACTTCGCCAAAACTTCCTCTTTATTAATAAGGATCTTCATTACATGCTCTTCCCTGACCTATGCACCCAGCTGAAGGCAGTTTGCACACTCAGTTGTAGACTCTTTAAGGCCTCTGCGCACTTAGCTGGAGAGCCTTCCCAAAAATACAAACTCAAGACAGAGAATACGAAAAATCTATGCTTAGTTAGTTATATTTGAAAAAGTATTACATATTCTTTATATATGCTTCCTTACTACAAGACCACAATCCACATACCATGGATCCGACAAAACAATGGACAAATACCCGAAAACCATTACAAAATAAGGGACTTTTGACCACCCAAAAGCCCCTAAACATTGCGTGATGAATAGAACTTCACCAGCTTTGTGCGCTCCGCTCCTCAAAATGTAGAGTCTTTGACTAAAACTTGGACCAAGTTGGGATGCACCCAATAGGCCCCCAACACTCACCCATGACTTGTCCCAAGTCACTTAGTTATGGTTCCCTTGATTTTCGTTGCAATTTCATTGTAGACTGCATTATATTGTTGGATTGTCTTTGCCATTTGTTTCTCCTGTTTGCGCACCTCCTCCAACAATTCCTCTGTGGTTGGGCCAGTAGCCTTTTGCAGTATTTCTACCTCCCTTTTCTTCAACTCTTTGAGCCTTTCATCCACTTCCTAAGATAGTTTGAGGGTGTCATCCTGCCACAACTGAGTCCTCGCTTGCAAAATTTGCTCCTTCCTCCAAAGATCATCTATCTTCTTTTGGAGGTTCTTTCCTTCAGTAATATTGGCGAGTTTCTACAAGACTGGTAGGGTCTTTACAACTACCAAGATCTCGTCTCGCTACTTCTGCTTCACCTGTAATTCCTCCTCAATCTTTTGGATGTTTGGATCCTCCTACTGTGAGGTCCAAATCTGCATCGTGTCGTCTAATAATTTCTCATAGTCTGACACTTGTGTCAGATATTCCTTTCAATTATTCCTTTAAGTCTTTCTACCTTTTCTCCCACACTTCTGGTGGCATCGCTTGCTACAGCCTTATTTGCAGCTCTGATATATGCACTTTGTACTCAAATTTATCTTTTCCAGTGTATTCTTTGATTCCTTGATTGCAAGGGCAAGCTTCGTGACCTTCTCTGCTAGTGGTTCCTCCTCACCGACCTTCACATCCAAGACTGTGTTACAACTATCTTCGGTGGCTTTTTCCAACGCTTGTTGTCGCTAGAATGCATCGTCTCTTTTCTTAGCCACCTACTCCAACTCCTTCTTTAGTGCATCTTTATCCTTTTCCACCTGCATCATTAATGTCGAGGTTAGTTGTTCCCGCTCCTACAGCTTGGTTGTTAAACTTTGATGGAATTCAAGCAACACTTGAATGAGCAGCACTGAAATATTTATGTTAACGGTCTTCCATGCTTTGGTTCATTCTCTGTCCTCCAGTGTGTACCACAGTAGTGCCCCAGCTAGCACCTGCAAAATTCTAATGCCGAATTCCATGTATATTCTTCGCTCTACCTGCAACAGCTGAGCTATTTGTTCTGGTTGTTTTTCTACTTGCAACAATGCCTTCAACTCTGCGATGCCCTACTATACCTTAGCCAAGATCATTCTATATTGATCATCAATTATGTCCCATGTCTCCGTTGTGATCTCTTGGACCTTCTCACTAATCTCATCAATGTCCCCATCAGTGAGGACAAGTGCTTCTGCACCCTTGGACTTATCTGCTTTTTGCTTTTTCCTCTTGCCTTCCGCAATTATTGTGTCTCTCCTTCTGACAATAAAGGGTGACTCCTCTGATACTCTTCCATCACTAAGGAGTTCCTCATGCTCTTACTATGCTTCCTATTTTTCTATATCTGCATCCTTTCCACTTGTACCTGCATCCTGCGGGGTACCCTTCTCTATTCCAATCGCTCCACCTGGTGGAGTCATCCATTATTCTAGCCATTGTTGTACTATGGCAAGCAAAACATCTTCAGTTGCTAAGTATGGCAATGGGTGCCATGTCCCAGACAAGTCTTTGCATGGTTAAACTGGACTTCTACGATGCACTGCGCAGCCAAAGATACTACAGCTACAGGCACCTCATTGGCCCTACACTTCCTCATTATCTTACCTATCAAAATGTGTACGACAAAATGCACTCCTTGGTCATCAACGGAATTGATATCATATCCTCGTGACTTCTTCACTAATCCGAACTTTTCCTTCATCATTTGCGTCATCTCCATGTCCTTATTTTTGCCCACAAATTATTTTGTGGGGTCTTTTCCTTAATCAAGAAACACTATAATTTTTTTGATTAACATATCATCAATCAGGATCCTCGTCTTTGGCCAAGTGCATCCATCATGTACTAATGCGAGGAGCTTCCTCACACAGATTGTACTGGATGTGCTTCAACCAAAGTGTGGCACATTTAGCATATTCAAGAGGCCCGCTCTCTACAATCCTGCAGCCCACTAGTATGGTTCCAACCTTGTGACCCCATTTTCTGCATATCGAACCTGCTTCAGATATCTACTTGGTTCAAGTTGAGGGTATTTTCTCTTATCATTAAAATCCCAATCTTCCATCTCCAGTTGGGGGATCTCCCCAACACTTCGCCATAAAACGACACTTCCTCTGACAACAATGGAGTGTATGTGGCAGTCTTACCCTCCTTTGGTTCCTAACTCGCTTGGCATTGGTTTTCTTGGTGGCATGTAAGGTGGGATCACAACAGGAATCTCTTCGTCCTTTGTCTCCATGCAGTGAAATTTTGCCTCCTCTTCACTATCATTGATCTGCTAAGGCACCATCTACTGCATTGGCTACTTTCCTTTCTGCACAAGCTTCTTCCCCTTATCTTTTTTGTTCTTTGTGCAGACTTATTTTTGTGTTTTCTTCCTCAAGGATGTTCTGAGTTCTGCCCTAGAGAACACAGCTGGTCTCTTCTCCTGCTTCTTCTGTGGTTGTGGTTCTATGGGTACCTACTTTCTAGACGACCTTTCGCGCCTTAGGCACATGGGTACCTTCACTGCTTGTGCCTCCATAATACCCGCTAATCCTTTCTCTGCAAATATTCCAACAAGTCCCTCAAAAGTCTTATCACACATACATTAGCTCTCTTCTTTTCACTCTTAGATGCAATTTCTCAACTTCTTCAAACTAAAAGTGTCAAATGTGGCGCGAGATATGGTTTTTATAACAACTTTGAATTCCAGCCTCATGATTGCTTTGAGATTTTCTCATTTAATGGAGGTACGTGGCTAGATACAACCATATGTGCTTCAAAATTTCTCTTCTCCCTCACCCCTTAACAACAATTTCCTTTTAACTATAGCTTTTTCCTTCCAACAATCATATTTCCGGCCAACTTCAATGAACCTTTCCTCATGGTGCAATTACATTTTCTTTGTCACAGTTCCTTCGAACTTCGTCATATTCCTGAGTATCACGCAATAATCTTCCTTCGAAGAAGTCCCTTTTCTACAGAGTAGTTTATAGTCCCGCGCCCACTTTCAACTGCAGGTGTAACTAAGACTTTCTTCCCTTCATTTTTCAGTGTGAAGCACTAGGGATTGAGTCATCCCTGTATATAATCAACCTTCTACTATTCACTCATCCCAGAATCCGCTGACCATTCAACTTCGTGAGCTGAACTGCACCACCATCAGAGATGTGCTTGATGATATATGGTCCTAACCAAGGTGTTTTAAATTTTCCTGTGAACTTTGCGAATTTTTTGTCATATAATAATACAATTTGTCCTTCGTGGAATGTCTTCTTCTCGATATGATTTTCATGCCAGGCTTTCTCCCTTTCTTTCTTCACTTGCTGATGGAACCCTGCTATGAACCTGTCTTCTTCTAGAGCTAGTATCTATGACATTTTCTCCTTCATAATGTCAAGATCTGCCATGTCTGTGACAGCTGCAATTCTCAAACTTGGCACGATGTATTCCATAGGCATAACTACCTCTTGTCCATATACCAACCTAAACAGTTTATGCCTTGTCAATTTCTTGCATGTTGTTCTATATGCCCACAACACCACTGGAATTCTCAAATCCCAGTCATCTCTATTCACATTGCATACCTTGGTCAATGCATTCTCCATAATCTTATTGAAATCTTCCATTGTTCCATTTTCCTAAGGATGATAAGGGGTGCTCTTCTGGTGGTAAACCTGAAATTCCTCAGTTAGTGCTTCAATGGTCTTATTCAAGAAATGTGTGCCTTGGTCACTCATCAAGATCTTCGAAAAAACAAACCTGGACAGTATATATTCAAAGATTAACTTCGCAACAGTTTCTACGTTGCAATCCTTCATTGGTTGTGCCTCAACCAATCTATTCAAATAATCAGTTACACTGATTATATACCTCGCACCAGTCTTCTTTCCTGGCGGACTGGCAGGTCCAACAAAATCAATAACCCATTTTTCAAAATCCTGCAAAGTTACCTGTGGTGCTAGCATCATCTCGTTTCTTCTAAATGGTTTTCCTGTTCTTTGATATACATCACATGCTTGACAAATTATTTTGCATCCTTATGTACTATGGGCCACCATAGCCCAATTCTCAAGATTTTCTACATAGTGAATTTTCCTACATAGTGCCCACTCGTGACTCCTCCATGAGCTTTTGTCATAATACTCTGTCTTTCATGTTTAGGGACGTATATGCGTATTAGTTCATCTGGTCCCATTTTGTACAAGTTTCCAGCAATCAACAAGAAATCAACTGCTCAAATGGCCAACTCCTTTTTTTGCTTCATAGTGTACTCTACGGGCATGATTCCTATGGCCAAGAACTGAATAATATCTGCTAAGTGATCATCTGTGACTCTAATTACGAATAGTTATGCATCGGGTAAGTTATCATCGATATTTGTGGGTTCTTCTCCTGTCTCTATTCTTGATAGATGATAAGGCCCAACATTCAATTTCCCTAGCTTCACTATAACTTCAAAGTCATACTCGTGGAATTATAATAACCATTGATAGATCTTTCCTCCTAGAATAGGCTTATTCACCAAATATTTCAGTGTGGAGTGATCAGTGAACATTTGAAATGTGTCCCTAACAAATAGTACATGAACTTTTGTAATGCATATACCATAGCTAATTCCTCTCTTTTTGTCGTGCTATAGTTCTTTTTCGCATTGGACAGTTTTCTACTTGCAAATGCTATGTGATGATCAATTTTTCCTACTCTTAGTCGTGTTAACACTACACCCAATGCTATGAAAGATGCATCAACATGTACATGGAACTCCTTCTTCCATTCTGGGAAAACTAGAATAGGTGCAGTTACCATCTTTCAGTACATCAAAGATCTTTTGGCACTCTTCGATCCATTGAAAAGTCACATCTTTCTTCAGCAGTTTCTCCATCGGTGCAATTATCAGCGCATACCCCTTTATAAAAATTTTGTAGTAGTCAATGTGTCCATGTGTCGTGCACAGTTGTCTCACTGTTTTGGTGCAAGCAGGTTCATAATAATTGCAATCTTCGCAGGACCCACCATAATCCTTGTTTACAAACTACATGTCCCAACAGTATACCAAATGGTGCACAAAATATTCACTTCTTCAAGTTCAATGAGATCCAATACTGCCTGCATGTATCCAACATCAACCTTAAGCTTGTGACATGCTTCTATAATAGACCAAAGATTGTCCAATCGTCAAAGTATAGTTCCAGAAACTTGTGTATATATTCTTTGAAAAATGCAATTACAACTCTGGAAAATATAGCATGCGCATTCTTTAATCGAAAAGGCATTGTCACGTACTGATAAAAGCCCCACTCTATCGTAAAAGTCATTTCATGTCTATCTTATAGAGAGATTTTGATCTAATGGTATCTTGAAATGCCATCTGTGAAAGAATAAGCCTCTTGTCCTCCTACATTGTCCAATACTTCATCTATAAACGGTGTATGGAAGGGGTCATGTAGGCATGTATCATTCAACTTCCTTAAGTCGACACAAATTCAGATTTCCCATGTTGCCTTCTTTTCCTGAACCACCATGGGACTTACCCATTCAGACTATTCGACAAGTTCGATTATCCCATTTGTTAACGTTTTGTCTAATTATTGTTTCACCTTCTCCTTGTATTTTGGATTCAGTTTATAAGGTCCTTTCTTGACAAGATTCGCATCAGGCTTCAGAGGAATCCTCATAACTCCAAAATCTCCTAATATGCCCTTCATATCTGAAAACTTAGTGGGGAACAACTCCTGATATTCATGTAAGAGATCTGTTATCTTGTTGATTATGTCTTCATCCCAGTAATATCTTATTGTTGCATACTTCGGTTCAGCCTCTAGCCCTATAATCACCTTCCTCGTCTTCAATGGCTTCGTTATATCAGGCATCTCTATCTCATGTCCATTTACTTCGCGATGACCTTTTGATTCGATGTCAATATTGTGAGGATATTCATCCTCTTCAACAGTGAGATTAGAACATTCCATTATATTACGTATCTGCACAGCCCAATCAGGTTTCCAAATAACTGGAACTTCCTTCTCAAAAATCTTCTTCTGAACTATATTCAGAGCCGCATCTATATGTGGGCAATCATCTTCAAATATGAATGTCATTATAAATCCATCAACCATTTCTTCCCATCTAGCAGTACCATGTCAAAGCTCGGTTTCCAAATTCCAATTCTAAGGAATTCTCTCCAGGGTATGGATGAAGCCATGCACCCATTATTCTCACGGGATTTCTCCCCAAGCTACCATACAAAGTTGTATGTGGTCTCTAGGATCATTCTAGCCATCATACTTTTCTACGAGATTTGTTTCTACTTGACCAAATCTTACCCACATCAACCTTCTACATTTTTTCCAATCTCCTATATTCTTCTTGTGAGTACCCCACCATCTAGTAGGAGTATCCCTCAGTGCTTGATCTAGAGCTAACAATCTATGACATTCAGGTACATGTCTTTCATAATCTTTAAACAAAGTATTTATATTGACCAAACCATCCTACAAAGGTAAATCACATACTTCAACTGTCATATAGCGCATTGCTTTAGTGATCCTTACACATCACCTTGTAGACAACTCCTGCAACCTATTCTTCCACTTTTCCAATTCCTCTTCTGAATCTGAAGTGCAGGAACTATCTTGTTCCCAAATCAGTTTTCCATCTACAGTAGGGTTAATCCATTCTTCTTCTTTTTCTACTATTTGATAAACGTTGTCGATGTCATCCACGTTGTACTCTTCTTTGATAGGTTTAGTATATATTGCTCCCTCCGATGGATCTAATGGCACAATAACTCTCATATTATTTTTAATCTTCCTAGAGGGACAAGCTTCTGTTGATTCACCATCTTTAGCTGGATAGTTGACCATTGCAGCTTCGACTTACCCATCAATTCCCAAGTTTGCTTCAACAAGATATTGGCATCAAATCCTAGATCCAAGATAGCCTAATCCATGTCGTATTTCCCAATCTGCATTGTAAGCCTCATTTCCTTTCCAGTATTCTTCTTGTGTCTATGTAGATTATTCACTACGTGCATCTCACTTTGCGGTACCTCTTTAGGAGCACAATAATCTATCAATTCCTGCAATCCCTCTATGGCCTTTTGATTTCTCAACAACTTCATGCAAGTCTGTAGAAAAGACTTCAAAATATTTGGATCCACATCTTGTGTTGCAACCAGTACTATCTCGCAATTATCCTTCTAATTCGGCTACGTGGTAGAGGTTGAGGCCCCATCATCCATAAAACTTTGCCTCGCCTCCATGAATACTTGCTTTTCCTTCAGGATATCCAATGTAGAATTTTTTTCAATATTTTTTCTTACCCATGTAGCTTCAGCTTTCTTTTTCCCATTGGCTTTATCATTTCCAGTCGCATCTCTGCTTCTTGTTATAATGTCGATGTGTGATTGATCCTCCCTTGGCTCAGTGGTCATCATTTGAATATTTCCTGCAGGTCGTTGGTTCATTTTCTCCTACATCTTCGCAATAAAGACAGGGCATTCTTCTATCACATGATCGAAAGACTTACAGTAACTGCAAGTTGTCGTAGGGTTCTGAAAGTCTCTTGCGAAGTGTCATGCCTATCCACAATTATAACAGATAATATGGCCACATCCTCGACTAACTCTTCTTCCTTGACCAACGTGATGGCCTAGCTTCTCGTGTGTATGTCCTTCAACTTGTAGTCTATAATCATCAGTAGTGTGCTCCATCATCATAATTTTTCTCATCATGGCCTACTGATCTACAAAAGTTGAAATATAATTGTTTCGGGGTCTGCACATACTTTTGTAATAGGTAGCAATATTCAGAGCGATGTTGGCCTCTCGTTCTACAAATATCGCAACACTGGGTTTACTAGATTAGATGCTCCACTTACCAAATAATCTCTGAACACAGGGCATTAATCCTTATAATGACCCTCTAATTTGCATTTTGTACACCATACTTCTGATCTGGTCTCTTTACCTTTCTTGAGATCCTACAATTCCAAGGTCAAATTGGCTAGCTAACTCTGTATCTATTGTACTCTTGCATGAGTATCTCCAATAGATGAAGCTTCCAGTTTCATCACAATCTCCAATGCTTCAGCTTGAGTCGCAATCTTCTATTGCATCAAAGGTAACCTAATATGTGGTAGCAACGCAACTATGAACCATTCTTTATGTTGTTCTGGGGGTATATTAAATCTTACTTGACCCATCAACACCTTGAATCGTTGATCCAACTCCCACACAAATTCATTAATTGTCTATTTGATTTCTTTTAGCTATGTGATGCACTATGATTCTAATTTTGGCTTCTTGAATTTTGATACCAATGCTTTCTTAATTTCATCCAACTAAGAAATTGGGTTAGTCACAGAGTATTTCATATACCAAGTTAGCGCTCTCTCTCGCAGCGATGTGACGAGTTGTGCCTTGTTTACATCACCACTAGTGATCTATCTTGTTGTCCATATTATATTAGCTACAAAACAAAACTAATGAGGATCCTCTGATCCCAGTCCTTTGAAAATAGGCAACTTAATGTCATCGGTCATTTTCCTTCTCAGGGGGGCTAGGTGGAGTGGGAGGGTGTGTAGGGGAATTATGGGGAGGGAGATGGGGTGTAAGAGGGGTGGATGGACGGGGAATCCGAAAGACGCCCTAATTCTTCTCAACTCCTAAATTCAATGTGCCTTAAGGACAAGCGGGGGAATGTCATGGGGTTGTAGGGTTACTTCTTTCTTCTTCACTTTCAGATCCTCCTAACAAGGGGCTATAGTCAGTCTCAATAAAATTATTCAGATATGTTTTGTATGTTTTTCCACTTTGTAGACCCTGGGTTAGACTTATTTCCTCTTCTTCCAAACATTAATCTGACTACATTCACAGAATCCCTTTTTCGCACAATAAGATCTTAATCCAAAGATTAAAAGATCTTAAGAACTTACATCATGGTCCTTTGAACATTCTTCATTTAGCTTCGCTATAGGATACGATCACATCTATCGTGAACTTAGTGATAAATCCTCCCAAAATTCTATCAATCCATAAATCAACAGCCCTTGAGACACTGTTACTGATGTTCTTGAGTCATCGTATTAATTCAGGATTCCACTCCTTAGGTTCGTTGTTCTTGAAACAAGTCTTATGCTTAGTCAACTTAGATACCTGCTCGTACATTTCAATTTGGAATGAACCAAAGAAGATTTTGTATTTCTCTTCGAAGATATGCTTCTGCAACCAGTCTTCAGTTGATAATCTAGGGTTTTTGTTCTCTTTTTCCGCAAATTATCTTTCTTTCTGTTCAACCCACTCTTGGATTTCTTTCTTTGATGGATGCGAAAACATATCCCTTAAGCAGATCCTAGTCCTGACAATGGAACCATTTGTTGGTTTAAGGGGGCTTGACCTAGGTTCAGAATGTGTTGCGCACCAAAAAAAACCCTCAATCATTGGCCCTTTCAGCAACGACCTGCAAACAAATCGCAATCTCACCCGAAGTGGTTATGGGAGGTTGCAGAACCAGGTTTCTGCAGCGATAAAGATATGCGTGTTGTGGCATCCGTGTGTTCACTTATGTCTTATATCTACCTACAACTTCACGTTGATGATTAACCTTACATATTGGTACTTAATGCATAGACATAACAGAAAATAGTATAACATGTATTCTTTCACATAATTCATTACAAAGCATGCATAACGATATCAATAACAACATAGAATGAACACAAAAATATAAACAATACTTCGCCAAAACTTCTTCTTTATTAATAAGTATCTTCAATACATGCTCTTCCCTGACCTGCGCACCCAGCTACATGTGGTCTGCGCACTCAACTGCAGACTCTTCAAGGCCTCCACGCACTCAGCTGCGGAGCCTTCCCAAAAATACAGACTCAAGACAGAGAATACGAACAATCTATGCTTAGTTAGTTATATTTGACAAAGTATTACATCTTCTTTATATAGGCTTCCTTACTACAAGACTACTGTCCACCTACCATGGATCTGACAAAACAATGGACTCTTACCCGAAAACCATTACAAAATAAGGGACTTTTGACCCACCACAAAGCCCCTAAACGTTGCGCGATGAATAGAACTTTGCCAGCTCCGCGCACTCTGCTCCTCAAAGTGCGGAATCTTTGACCAAAACTTGGACCAAGTCGGGTTGCGCACAACAACATTGTTTCTCTTATCTACTCAATTATCCTCTTATTGTGAACAAGAACGATGAAGAAGCTAAGATACCTCTATAATGCAATACAAAAAGAGGTAATTGATTATGATTGTAGTTTTTTCAATGCTCAAAGGTAGTAGTCATTAAAGGTAAGAAATTAGAGAATTAGGTGACAATAGCTCCAAGATTTCTTGGGAAAAATATGTTAAGTATGTGTAAAGGACTCAATGTGGGATTTGTGTTTAGTTAGGTTATGTACATCTGAAGAGAGCTTTATGAAACAATGTAATCATGCTGTTGACTTCAACAATACTACCTTAGAAGTCATGTGGGTATATCTCTATTTGCTACGTCAGCTGATTATACAGAATCACATTGAATATAATAAATCATCAACTGTAATTTGACCAAATTTCAAGAATTATGGCCTTTGTTATGATTGCATGTAATCTAGTTATTGTTTATTAATTTTTCTATATGTATTTATGTCAATATTGAAATTTGCAATGATTATTACTAGCATTTGCACCTAATGTTGCAAAGGAAACGCCGTAAGGCATAGTGTGTGGAAGAATATTGAAATGTGAATGGGATTTTTTGAAAGCAAGGGTCGATGATAATGAGTTTGAATTGAGGAATCCATGCCGAAAACCCTATTCGGGAGTTAAAGTGGCTATGAAATGGAATAAAAGTAGTCATACATATCCATTCAACTTGTTTAGATACCTTAAAGATTTCCTAGTTGAAGGTGAAGTTAAACAAATGAATTCACGCGAACAACAACTAGGTATCCATATCGATATACAAAATTTTAAGGAGAGGTATGTTAATCTTTTCAAACAACATTCTAATGTATTTGCCTAGAAATATGAAGACCTTAAACCATGTCACATTGTGATGAACTGAATCCCTGCCAGGATATATTCCTTATGACGCAAAGAAGCTACAGGTGGTTGATAAGGAGGTGAAAACAAATGCTTGGGCTCATGAAGGAGCTCTGTATTGTCCTCCAGCCCACACTGTTCCTATGCCTATTATATTCCATGGCAACATCATACACAGAGACATCTCTTGCTCATATCTCCATTGGTACTGCCCAACAAAACAGAGGAGAAGGAGAAGATTAAAACAGAAGATATAGCTTTTAGACAATGATTTTGAAGCTCTTCCAACTTTGGAACCAAATGAACGCAAATTTCCTTTGGACCTCATGTGGAAGAGCAATATTAGTAGTTGAAGATATGGAGCTCGAATGTAAGGACACAATTACTTATCATAAAATTATGCAGTTGAAGGAGATCTATATTGTCCTCCAGATGTTAATCTTTTCAAACAACATTCTAATGTATTTGCATAGAAATATGAAGACCTTAAACCATATCACATTGTTATGAACTGAATCCCTGCCAGGATATATTCCTAGAAATATGGCATGGTATTAGGAAAACAAATAAAAGGCATAGTGTGTGGAAGAATATTGAAATGTGAATGGGCTTTTTTAAAAGCAAGGGTCGATGATAATGAGTTTGAATTGAGGAAGCCATGCCGAAAACCCTATTCAAGGGTTAAAGTGGCTATGAAATGGAATAAAAGTAGTCATACATATCCATTGAACTTGTTTAGATACCTTAAAGATTTCCTAGTTGAAGGTGAAGTTAAACAAATGAATTCACGCGAACAACAACTGGGTATCCATGTCGATATACAAAATTTTAAGGAGAGGTATGTTAATCTTTTCAAACAACATTCTAATGTATTTGCCTAGAAATATGAAGACCTTAAACCATGTCACATTGTGATGAACTGAATCCTTGCCAGGATATATTCCTTATGACGCAGAGAAGCTACAGGTGGTTGATAAGGAGGTGAAAACAAATGCTTGGGCTCATGAAGGAGCTCTGTATTGTCCTCCAGCCCACACTGTTCCTATGCCTATTATATTCCATGGCAACATCGTACACAGAGACATCTCTTGCTCATATCTCCATTGGTACTGCCCAACAAAACAGAGGAGAAGGAGAAGATTAAAACAGAAGATATAGCTTTTAGACAATGATTTTGAAGCTCTTCCAACTTTGGAACCAAATGAACGCAGATTTCCTTTGGACCTCATGTGGAAGAGCAATATTAGTAGTTGAAGATATGGAGCTCGAATGTAAGGACACAATTACTTATCATAAAATTATGCAGTTGAAGGAGATCTGTATTGGCGTGCTAGTTTTTCTAAGGTTATGGTGTTCATGCATGTGTTGTTATACTAATTGTGAAATGGGGGAATTTAGTTGTTTCATACATTGTTTTTATGATCCTTGCAAAACCAAATCCAGCGGAGAAACCAAAAAATGTGCGAAGATACAGTTTGTTGTATTTATCATAAGCCTCAATGTTCAATTCAAACTCTGGTGTTATATGAAGACCGTAAACCATATCACATTGTTATCTGAAACTCTATTTTCAGCTAGTATGGTAATATTGACTAACTCTGCCTGTGTCACAAATAATATAAAAATGGATTTTAGTTAGCTCCATGGTCCTTGGAGAATAATAATATATACAACTTTCATCCATCATGGCCTCTCAACAGTCCAATTACTTAGCTAATTGCAGACCTATCTTGAAGCATTCTATATGATGCCAATTTTATTACAGGGATGCAGAAATTAGATTTTAGAATGGGAATTGTGCTTCAGCATTATTTTCATTCAAGCGGCATTTGTGCCAGTTATGTCTTTTGGACAATTATGGTTATTCTAAATGGTAATGTTGTGTGAAGTAGTATGTGCTAGCATTTTTATTTTTATGATGAAAGCAGCATATTATGTCCGTTTAAACAAGCATAATCTGATTTTCATGCTACACTGCAAATTTTTTTATAGCCATTGAATTGTTTTTCTGCAGAGTATCCAAAAGTCTGAATGCCCTAAATAATTGGAGCCAGCAGATAGGAGGGTTCCAGTGCATGTCAATCTGATCAGGAGGGATGAACATTGTCATGTATGTTTTCATTCCATTGCCCAATTCATGGCGTGCTAGTTTTCTAATGTTATGGTGTTCATGCATGTGCTGTTATACTAATTGTGAAATGGGGGAATTTAGTTGTTTCATACATTGTTTTTATGACATTTAAACTCGATAAAGATCAAATCACTGTCCTAGATATATTGTCTGTGTGTCAAACGTCAGTGACTTTGCAGCTGTTGAATTTTTTTTCTATTTGCTTAGGTGGTCCAATGCATGTTCTGAATGTAGGGAAGTCTGAAATTCTGTTAACTGTCATTCAATCCGCTTAGGAAATTCTGTTGTTGGAAAGTTTGATTGGGCTGCATTGAATTAAGCAAGGCTGAAACATTATTGTTGACGTTGTAGCTGTAGTTGTTCTGCATGTTGTTGAATCTCTTTGCAGGGTTGGTTTCATCGTGCCCATATGCTAAGGAGAGGGTCCTCTTGAGAGAATTGAATTTGTTGTCATTCTCCACTGCTAATTATTCTTGTTTTGGGACAACTTCATATCGGAAATCGCTATTGTTGTATTGTTATTGCTGAAATTGGTTTGAGAGAGGTTGGAGGACTGGACTTGAGGTAGTATGTTGCTGTTTCCATTGCCATCCATGGCTTCATCGTTTAAAAAACCATCTATGAAAGGATCGTCACTCTCCAACAACCCACTGAAAAAGGCAATTTTGGGCAGTTGCAGTTTGTTTTGTTAATCAATATCAGGCAAAGAAGCCATCACTTCATCTGCACTTGGTGATTCATCTCGTTCTACCCCTTGTACTCTCTGAGAATAACCATTTTTCTTGTAAATTCGGCACAGCACCCAATCATCAAGCTGGAGAACAGAAGTACCATCAAAATCAACAATACCAATTTTAGCTGAATAATCAATTCCTATTCATAGAGAATCAAAAGACAAGAACTGTGAAAGGAAAATCATTCATATTGATCAATATTCAAGAAGACATCACTTTGTAGGGTGTGTTATTTGTATTTACACAATTGATTTTTTTATTCAATCAACTATGCTATTCTCTGTGCTTTTGCTGGGTTCCTTCATCACCACCATCATTGGGAAATTCATTTCCCTCTTGAAGTATGAAACGAGTAGCAATTCCCAATTGATCTCACACTACCACCACAAAGAAGCTAGCAATCCTGATATACAAATCAAACCAGCCATCCTATCAAGCAATCCATGTAGTTCTCAATCTATAGCTTTGATAACCCAAAACTCAAATCTTTTATATTTAATATGCACAGAAATTTTCACATTAATATGTCTGGATCTCATTCTAAGATCTTTACAGATCTGATACAAAGGTAAACCAGATTTTTCATACTACGACAAGCAATATTAGCAAGTCTTGGAGTCTCTCTTATGTAATGTCTCCTCCTTATTTGATAGAGTTGAAGTTGTATGAGCATCGACTGCACTGAAGGGATCATCCAATAGATAAATGTCAGCATCGTTATATACTACTCTAGCCAACTGAATCCTCTGTTTTCGTCCTCCACTCATATTCAATCTCTCTCCCCAATCTCCGTCATATCTCCATGAGCAAAACTCTCTATATCCTTGTCTAATGCACAAGATTTTATTGCCTTCTTGTATTGAATTTTGTCTATTGGTTTCCCATAGAATATGTTATCTCTGACAGTACCACTCTGAATCCAAGCTGTTTGTGCCATGTAGGCAACATTGCCATATACTTCAACCTGCACGTAGTCCAATCAAAAAGTTTATGGAAGAATTTATGTATATAGAAAGCAAAAAAACTGCATCTACAATCTTGTTGAACTATGAAATGGTTACTTTTGCTCAAGAAGAGTAGTTAATGTTCAACTTACATCTCCTAAAATTTTTGGGATTTCTCCAAGAATTGTATATAGCAGAGCAGATTTCCCTGATCCCACTAAGCCACAAATTGCTACCTTTTCCCCAGTTTTAATGTGCAGATTTATTCCCTTCAATGTTGGTTTTGTCAATGAAGATTCTGGATCCCAGTTGAGTATGGCTTGATGATTTTCGATGGTATACTGGGATCCAACAAGTGCTTTCCTCACAACAAAATCTGGTCTCAGCTCATCATATTGTAAGAACTTGTCCAGACGATCTAAGGAGACTTTAACCTGAATTAATATAGCCAAAACTTCAGTTAGCATTCTCACTGGATCTTGTATCACACGGAATGTTGCAAGCACTATAAATATGGTTGTGGCAGCTAACGGTGGATCCCCTATGATAGCACACCCGGAAAAAACTATAGATGCAGTAATGATGGGTAACATCCAGTAGAGTATGGTACCATATGTTCTATTAAAATGTGCTGAAGACAACCATTTGAACTCCACAGCTCGAAGATTTTCTATCAGCTCTTTCAATTTTTCTTCCCATGCTTGTAGTTTGATTATTTTCATACTATTAATAATTTCAGATGTTATTCTGAGTCTTTCATCCTGTGCAGTCATGAACACAGCTTAGCACTTCTGGAGGGTTTTGGCCTTGGAAATTTGAGTTGTAACTTAAATTTGTAACATTATTCAATCATCATTCTACATCATTTTAATTTGATATTTCAACTAGTACTTAATGTTTAATTAAGACCTTTGATTATCACAAAAACTTTTACATATGTGTTGATATGATGTCTAAAGATATCTGCTTTTAATGATAGTTATTGGTGCTATATGAGAATCACTAGAAATTTAAGTGGATCATTCAAAATTTGGAGTTATTTATAAATTCCTGTCAGTTAAGAAAAAGTGTCGGCCATTGGACTTCACATCCTGGGTTTCATATTTATACCTAAAAATCACCTTCTTTTCTCCTCACATTATTGTCCTGATGATGAGTCTAGTTGCAGACTCGAAACGTCGACTACAAAACATGAACACTGTGGAAAATCCGAACTCCTTTCAAAAATAACAGGCTTCATGTTAAGATAAATTTTAGGTCACATGGTTACACATTTTCTGTTAGTTAAAGAAGCATAAAGCCTAGTTATCTGACATGAAGATTACTGATGCTAAAGTGGGATAATCAGCTATAAAAAGGGTTCTTAGGCATTAGTGTAGAGGGCTTTTCAGAGCCATATTATTGCAGGTAGCATGTCAACAAAAAAAAAAAAATTGAAGCAGCGACCATACTTCCCTTGGAGTTGACCTGAGTTGGCATCCCTATGTTCTCATGAAGCTTTCAGTTTTGTGTGTTGTGTATTTTGAGTATCCAGTTGCTGTTGCCAGTAACTACTGCAGACTTGATTCTGCAATTAGTCCTCTAGAATCAGTTATCAAATGTATTGCTGAATATTGCTGGAATTTCTACTGTTATTACTGCATTGTTGTTGCTGGTGTTGAGTTTATTTCTCATGTTTTTTCTGTTGTTTACTATTGTTAGCACCCTATTAGCTTCAGATTATAGATAATAGTATCCAGGTAATAGTTTTATACTGTGAGTCTCTTATGGTTTTTGAAATAAAAACATATCTCGATTTAGGTTCATAACAGGGATGAATACCAACTATGGCTTCATTCTAAGTTACTCATGGGAGGATAATTGGAGGACATAAATTACACTATCAAGGACTCACTTGAATACGACAAGGGACACCATGGAACAAATGAACCAAGCCCTGTGTATAATGATTATAGCAATTGACAGAAGGATACAGGCAGGCGAGAGTAGTGGTGAAGGTCAGCAAAGACCCCAAGACTACAAAAGGGGGGTTGAATCCCAAGACTACAAAAGGGGGGGGGGGGTGAATACAAATGATCATGATTGAAACCCCTTTGCAGGGAACATTAATGGGAGAATGGTAAATCATGGGAATCATGACAATCAAGTTAAAAAAGAAAGAAACCGTATCAATTAGTGGCATCTTGAGAGTGTTCCCAATCCCAAGTTTGATAGGGTCAAAAGAGAGACTAAATCAAGGGGCTTCAATAGGAAAATTGTCAAGTTTCTTTCATTTAATCATACGAAGGATTATCAGGAAATCCAATTTTCCACCCCACACCTGGAAGGATCTGCATTTGACAAAACACAAATGGAATGAAAGGGTGACTACTAGGGCTGAATTATGCAGTAATGATCGGTGACATCCAGTAGAGTATGGTACCATATGTTCTATTAAACTGTGCTGAAGACAACCATTTGAACTCCACAGCGCGGAGATTTTCTATCAGCTCTTTAATTTTTTCTTCCCATGCTTGTAGTTTGATTATTTTCATACTATTAAGAATTTCAGATGTTATTCTGAGTCTTTCATCCTGTGCAGTCATGAACTCAGCTTGGCACTTCTGGAGGGTTTTGGCCTTGGAAATTTGAGTTGTAACTTAAATTTGTAACATTATTCAATCATCATTCTACATCATTTTACAATTTAATTAATTTAAATTTGATATTTCAACTAGTACTTAATGTTTGGGATAATCAGCTATAAAAAGGGTTCTTAGGCATTAGTGTAGAGGGCTTTTCAGAGCCATATTATTGCAGGTAGCATGTCAACAAAAAAAAAAATTGAAGCAGCGACCATACTTCCCTTGGAGTTGACCTGAGTTGGCATCCCTATGTTCTCATGAAGCTTTCAGTTTTGTGTGCTGTGTATTTTGAGTATCCAGTTGCTGTTGCCAGTAACTACTGCAGACTTGATTCTGCAATTAGTCCTCTAGAATCAGTTATCAAATGTATTGCTGAATATTGCTGGAATTTCTACTGTTATTACTGCATTGTTGTTGCTGGTGCTGAGTTTATTTCTCATGTTTTTTCTGTTGTTTACTATTGTTAGCACCCTATTAGCTTCAGATTATAGATAATAGTATCCAGGTAATAGTTTTATACTGTGAGTCTCTTATGGTTTTTGAAATAAAAACATATCTCGATTTAGGTTCATAACAGGGATGAATACCAACTATGGCTTCATTCTAAGTTACTCATGGGAGGATAATTGGAGGACATAAATTACACTATCAAGGACTCACTTGAATACGACAAGGGACACCATGGAACAAATGAACCAAGCCCTGTGTATAATGATTATAGCAATTGACAGAAGGATACAGGCAGGCGAGAGTAGTGGTGAAGGTCAGCAAAGACCCCAAGACTACAAAAGGGGGGTTGAATCCCAAGACTACAAAAGGGGGGGGGGGGTGAATACAAATGATCATGATTGAAACCCCTTTGCAGGGAACATTAATGGGAGAATGGTAAATCATGGGAATCATGACAATCAAGTTAAAAAAGAAAGAAACCGTATCAATTAGTGGCATCTTGAGAGTGTTCCCAATCCCAAGTTTGATAGGGTCAAAAGAGAGACTAAATCAAGGGGCTTCAATAGGAAAATTGTCAAGTTTCTTTCATTTAATCATACGAAGGATTATCAGGAAATCCAATTTTCCACCCCACACCTGGAAGGATCTGCATTTGAAGAAACACAAATGGAATGAAAGGGTGACTACTAGGGCTGAATTATGCAGTAATGATCGGTGACATCCAGTAGAGTATGGTACCATATGTTCTATTAAACTGTGCTGAAGACAACCATTTGAACTCCACAGCTCGGAGATTTTCTATCAGCTCTTTAATTTTTTCTTCCCATGCTTGTAGTTTGATTATTTTCATACTATTAAGAATTTCAGATGTTATTCTGAGTCTTTCATCCTGTGCAGTCATGAACTCAGCTTGGCACTTCTGGAGGGTTTTGGCCTTGGAAATTTGAGTTGTAACTTAGATTTGTAACATTATTCAATCATCATTCTACATCATTTTACAATTTAATTAATTTAAATTTGATATTTCAACTAGTACTTAATGTTTGGGATAATCAGCTATAAAAAGGGTTCTTAGGCATTAGTGTAGAGGTCTTTTTAGAGCCATATTATTGCACGTAGCATGTCAACAACAAAAAAAATTGAAGCAACGACCATACTTCCCTTGGAGTTGACCTGAGTTGGCATCCCTATGTTCTCATGAAGCTTTCAGTTTTGTGTGCTGTGTATTTTGAGTATCCAGTTGCTGTTGCCAGTAACTACTGCAGACTTGATTCTGCAATTAGTCCTCTAGAATCAGTTATCAAATGTATTGTTGAATATTGTTGGAATTTCTACTGTTATTACTGCATTGTTTTTGTTGGTGCTGAGTTTATTTCTCATGTTTTTTCTGTTGTTTACTATTGTTAGCACCCTATTAGCTTCAGATTATAGATAATAGTATCCAGGTAATAGTTTTATACTGTAAGTCTCTTATGGTTTTTGAGATAAAAACATATCTCCATTTAGGTTCATAACAGGGATGAATACCAACTATGGCTTCATTCTAAGTTACTCATGGGAGGATAATTGGAGGACATAAATTACACTATCAAGGAATCACTTGAATACGACAAGGGACACCATGGAACAAATGAACCAAGCCCTGTGTATAATGATTATAGCAATTGACAGAAGGATACAGGCAGGCGAGAGTAGTGGTGAAGGTCAGCAAAGACCCCAAGACTACAAAAGGGGGGTTGAATCCCAAGACTACAAAAGGGGGGGGTGAATACAAATGATCATGATTGAAACCCCTTTGTAGGGAACATTAATGGGAGAATGGTAAATCATGGGAATCATGACAATCAAGTTAAAAAAGAAAGAAACTGTATCAATTAGTGGCATCTTGAGAGTGTTCCCAATCCCAAGTTTGATAGGGTCAAAAGAGAGACTAAATCAAGGGGCTTCAAGAGGAAAATTGTCAAGTTTCTTTCATTTAATCATACGAAGGATTATCAGGAAATCCAATTTTCCACCCCACACTTGGAAGGATCTGCATTTGAAGAAACACAAATGGAATGAAAGGGTGACTACTAGGGCTGAATTTGTGACTGCTTTTTATCACAACTTTTTATCATGAAGGAAAACTCCCCTCTGCTAAACCTCCCTTCTAGGACTTCATAAACAGGATTCATCATTAGTGGAAATGTGAAGAAAAGGTTCAGACATAGGGAAATCTGAACAAAATTTGTGATCCAGCTTTTCCTTAAGTTCAAAGTCACCATATCTCTTATTGCAATTCGAAAAGCAATATACCCGAATGCTCTGAAACCCCCATAAATGAGAGCAATGAAGAGAAATGCAACGGCCTAAACTCCACCAAATCTATGTTTTTTCTCCATAGCTAATTCCAGGGGCAAAATCATGCTTACCCCTTCAAATGCATAGATTGCTACACCCACTCCATAAGGAATAGCAGAGAAACCAGTGAAAGCCTAAACATCTGGACCCACGGTACTCAATATGGACAACACATCTTGCACCATAACAATTAGCATTGCAGAAATGTCAACAATATCTGCAAAAATACTAAAAGGGGCCAGATGGGTAAGGGTTCGAATCCCACTCATGATGAGCTCCAGTGGAAAAATGGCCCATATGAAGCCTACCTTCCTGGTAACATCCAACGAGGTAGACAAATAGACTCCATGAGGATTCAACGAGGATTCTTGGGATTTGGGATTGGGCTGTGGTTTGGATCCTGTAAACATGTAAGACAGAGTATTCCCTATGAATATGAGATAACCCACACAAACTCCTGCCATGTAGAGGACCACCATAAAATCCACCATGGCTTTCCTTGTACTTCCATAAACAGCAAAGCCCAGATCTCCAAAGCTATCTATTTTATGAAATCCTTGCCTTTTGAGGGCCCTCTTAGACCACACCAACAGTGTCATGCCATAATAGGCAATGCATGCCACCAGTGCCAGTACAATAAGGCCTGAGAGCCATCCAGTCTTCATGAAAGTGTAGGGCAATCCCAACACTCCTGCTCCTACAATCGATACCATTTTCGACTGTAAATATGTCGGGATTAATGGAGGCTACGAGGAATCAGAGTATCTTCCATGAATTCAAGAAACGGTGTTAACCCCGCACCCACCCTTACCTGAACGATTCTTTCCTTCGCAGTGAGGGAAACACAGAGCATCACAAGGACCAGAGCTTCACCTACAACAGATGAGAAAATAACTAAGAGAAAAGGGCATTCCCCTGAAATTTCCTTTAATTTGAGTAACATTTAGGAACTTTTCGAGAGTAATTTAGCAATGCTAACTCTCGTGTGCCCGGGGGCACTAGAAGCCCAGTAATCTTCAGATCTGCAACACCCACAAATGTGCCTCAATTTCAACACAAACACGGGCAAAACAGGCACTACCTGCAATGGCAAAATCTCATAGAACTTACGCATGAGAACCGGAGGAAGCGATGGCGCAAAAGAATTGGAGACCGCGATTGTTGAGTCCTTCATCTCGACATCTTGAGTAGCCATCCGGGGCTTGTTTGTTAAACCTGAAATGGACCATTTTCGACTGTAAATATGTCGGGATTAATGGAGGCTACGAGGAATCAGAGTATCTTCCACGAATTCAAGAAACAGTGTTAACCTCGCACCCACCCTTACCTGAACGGTTCTTTCCTTCGTAGCGAGGGATACACAGAGCATCACAAGGACCAGAGCTTCACCTACAACAGATGAGAAACTATTTGTAATTTGTAACTATTTCCAACGAATTTGTAACTGTTTTGATCGACGGTTCAAGTTTTTGTAATCGTCTAACATCTAATCGTACGGTGTCCAAGAATGACAGGTAGGAAAAAATGGGGATGGATTTCAAAGGGAAACACCTTACGGCGTAAAAATATAATAATTGTCCCCTGATCGGGGTGTGATAGGGATGTCAAGGTGGGCCAGAGGGGATGGAAGGTGGATGCGCCAAAAACCATCCACTTGGGCCCAAGGACAAAGGGGACATCGGGATTTGGGAGGACGAGACAGCAGGAAGGGTGGCAAGAAGGATAGGACAGGGGGGAAGAAGGCACATAGCAAGGACAGGTGTGGCTGAGAACGGAAGGGAACGAGGAAGGCTTGGGGGCAAGCGAGAGGGCAGGCAGAATAGAGTCGGCAAGTGGCATGAGCGTTGATCTGATAATCACCATATGAGTGACATCAGTTAAAGATTTATTGAACAAAGGTATTACAGACTCATGTGCTAGTGTGTGTTCTATGTTATTTAAGCAACGGATCGATCAGATTGCCAATACATAGACATTTAAATGGAAAGACAGCAGAGAAATACAGTAAGCAAATACAAGAACACAAGAAATTAATAAGGAGTTCACCCTATTCTCCAGGGCTACATCTCTAGTCCAGCTTTCAGTGGTGGCCTTGTTTTATTGTGTCTTAAGCAGAGAATTACAATGCAGAAGCTCAGTATGAGTCACCTGAAACAGATTTGCTTGGCAGGGTGGTTCTTGGATTCCCCAAACCACTGGAGTGCACAAACTCTGTTTGCCTACCAGCTTTATGACCTTCTGGTCTACAATGGAAAGAACCCAATGTGGTGCTCAGTCCGGACAGATCCTCTCTGGGATGGCTTGAATCTCTCAAGCTCTCTGGTGCTCGACACTGCCTTTGGTCAGCTCGGCCCTCTATCTTCTATTGTTTTTGCTTCACTGTCTTCTTTGCTTCTCTGTTCTATGTCTCTCTGTGTTCAGTCCTCCTCTTGGGGTTCACTCTCTCTTTCTGGTTGTGTCTTCTGTCTCTGTTCATGGCTTTTAGGTCATTCATTCCCATGTTTGTTTGGTTCCTCTTTTGCCTCCGCCGAATCGCCTTCTGCAGTTGTGCTTGGAATTCCCTGGCTTAACGTCATCATCGGCTCTCAGGGAGTGGCCACATGTCCTCCTATAACGCGCCAACCTGCTTCGTCGATTCATTTCTTCAGTTACATTTGTGGAATGGGTCTTCCTCCACCATGGCGGTCAAACGGACCTCAAATATTTACAAACTGCGGCTTAATCCCTCGTCGATTCCGCTTCCCCCGTCAGGCACGATCTTAGTTGTCCGATCTGGATTCCCCAGATCCAACGTCGTTCGCTCATTTCGCATGGTTGACTTGCTCGACCGTTAGCGCATGATCAACAGCGGTTTTCTCTCACCTCCGCTTGCCACGCGTCGATCACTAAGTGGGATCGCTTCGATTTCTCCAAAACTGCTTACTGTTTAAGGGCACCCCCAATCAATACCGCCGGTTTTTCGGAGTGGGTCCTGCCTTTTTCCTTTAGCTCTTTTCGCCTTTTACCCATGGTTCTCTGGCTCCCCACACGACCGAGTGCTCAGGGCTTCTCCATCTCGGCCTTTTTCGCCCAGTGATCCGCAATTAATCACGCATCAAAATCCACCTCCTTTTCCCGATCTGGGCCTCCCAGGGGCTAATTCGGCCTCCCGCGCACTCTCCATGGGCCTCGGTCAATGCACTTTGACCGAGGTCCTCGTCGTTCCACACTAGCTGCCATTACCACTGGTTCAGGGTGTTTTTTATCACTGGTTTAGAATTCTTTGATGTTTGTCCCAACCTGATACAGTCATGGTTCTTTTGACAATTCTTTATGCATCCAATTTGGATCACGGCCTTCCCAGTTAAAAATTTTTGGACCACCAAAAGTTGGTTTTCAAGCATCGACTAAATGAGGGTATTGTTTTCTCGCTTGTCCAATCTCAATCCACTTTGCACTGCTTGGCCTTGAACCTTTGAGCCCAATCCTGAGGTACTCCACATCTCCCCTGCGTGTTGTCCTCACCTTCCCGTCCAACACTCTGTCTTCTTGCAATTCATTAAGATATTTAGGTAGCAGGTCATCAATAAAAGGAAATTGGCTTTGCTCTTCAGGGTCCTCAAACATTGAAGGTTCAAACAATCTCAAGCAATCTGCATTTATGACTGAGTAGATGTGCATGTAAGCTAGTAGATCAAGGCGAAAAGCATTTTCACCAATCTTCTCAAGTATCCTAAAGGATCCATACCTGATAGGCTTTAGCTTTTTACCTTCACCTTGCATCTTGTCCTTGCTGATATACAGCCAGACTTGGTCTCCAACTTGAAAACTATGCTCCATCTGATGCTTATCATGCCTAGCCTTATACTTGGCTTGGCTCTTTTCCAGTTGTTCCTGTACTGCCTGGTGGATCTCCTGGATCTGTTTAATGAACCTAGTTGCCTTGTCCACATTACTATGTCAATCAACCATGGTATCTTTACCAAAGACAAAATCCAAAGGAGACCTTGGTGTGAAACCAAAACAAGTCTCAAAAGGAGATCTCTGTGTAGAAGAGTATTTGGCTCTGTTGTAAGCATGCTGCACATAACACAAGTGTTCATCCCAACGCTTAAGATGTTTGCTGCAATAACCTCTCAGTAACTGGATCATTGTCCTGTTAACTGCTTTTGTCTGGCCATCTGTTTGTGGATGAAAAGTTGTGCTTTTCTTCAATTTGGTGTCCATCAGTTCCCACAGACTAGACCAAAACTTCCCCACAAATCGGGTGTCTCGATCAGATACAATGGAAGTGGTTAATCCAAAATGAACCCATACATGTTCAAAGAACAATTTTGCAGTCTGTTCAGTTGTAATTTGTTTATTACAAGGTATCAAAATACACATTTTGCTGAACCTATCCACAACAACATATAGATAATCATGACCTTTCCTAGATTTAGGCAGTCCTCCAACAAAATCCATGGAAACACTTTCCCAAGGGTGAGAAGGAACTGGAAATGGAGTGTACGAGCCTAGTTTTCTGTTGTGGGGCTTGCTTTTAGCACACATAGCACACCCTCTTACATATCTAGAAACTATCTCATTCATTTTCAGCCAATAACAAAATCTTTGCAGCTGTGCAACTATTTTACTTACCCCAAAGTGACCTGATATCAGAGAAGTGTGTGCTTCCCTAATTATCTTTACTCTCTCAGTTTGTGGAATGCAGAGTTTCCCACAATGGTATAAGAGTCGGTCCTTTACATGATAGTCCAATTCTTCTACTCTTTTGCCTTGAATCAAAGTTGCATATACATCTTTAAAGTCCATATCTTGAGCATATTGTTCAATGTAGCTTTCATGTAGTACAGAATTATGCTTAAGGATGGTAGATGCATTTATAATGGGTCTAGATAACATGTCTACAACATTTTTATGTATGCTCTTTTTATATCTGATGACTAGATGAAATTGTTGTAGAAAACCCATCCATCTGTAATGTCTTGATTGTTGCAACTTAGTTTGGGAGTGCAAATATTGAAGTGGTTGATGATCAGTATGTATTACTGTCTCTTTTCCCATTAAGTAATGTTTCCACTTTTTCACACTTTGAACTAATGCATACAATTCTTTATCATATGTAGGATAGCTAACTACTGCAGGATTAAAAGTCTCATAATGATAACATATGGGTTTACCGTGTTGTGTCAACACTACTCCCATGGCATAGCCACTGGCATCAGTTTGGATCTCAAATGGTCTTTGTAGATCTAGCAATGCTAGTACAGGTGTTGTACTAATCTTTTCTTTCAAGGTGTCGAAGGCTTTCTGATGTTTGCCTCCCCACTGAAACACCTTATTCAATCCTGTTAAAGCATGTAAGGGAGCTGCAATTGAGGAAAAGTTAGAAATGAACTTCCTCCAATATTGTGCTGCTCCTAAGAAGCTTCTCACTTCTGTAGTAGACCTAGGTTTAGGCCAGTTCACAATGACTGCCACTTTAGAGGGATCTATTTTCAATTCACCTCCCCCTACTATATGACCCAAGTAGTTTAGAGATGTTTTGCCAAATTCACATTTTGAGAGTTTAACATAAAGTTTTTCTCTTTTGAAAACATATAATGTCTACTTAACATGCTTTAAATGTTCTTCCCACATTTTACTAAAAATCATAATGTCATCCAGGTACACAATAACAAAATCATCAACACAAGGTCTGAGTACATCATTCATTAATCTCATGAAAGTAGCAGGAGCATTGATCAAGCCAAAAGGCATAACCAGCCATTCATACAATCCCTGCTTTGTTTTGAAAGCAGTCTTCCATACATCTTGCTCTGCAAATCTGACCTGATGGTATCCACTGTGCAAATCCAGCTTGGTGAATTAAACAGCTTCCTTCAATTGATCTAAAAGATCATCTACGCGAGGAAGGGGATAACAATTTTTTATTGTTATCTTATTCAGTGCTCGGTAATCAATGCACATTCTCCACAAGCCATCTTTCTTTCTCACTAAAACGATTGGTGACCCACATGGTGATGTGCTAGGCCTGATGAACCCTTTCTCGAGCAACTCCTGCACCTGCTTCTTGATTTCAGCATTCTCTAAAGCAGACAACCTGTACATCCCAATGTTAGGCAATGGAACATCTTGCTGCAAAATAATATCATGTACTATTCCCTTTTTGGGTGGCAGACCTTTAGGTTCTTGAAATAAGACATCATACTCTGAAACAACCTTTTCTATATCAGCTTGTTGTTCAGCATTACAACCCTCAAATACATTGGTTTTATCAGGTTTCTTTTCCTTTACAACCATCAGTAAGAATTGTTTGCATGAATTTGTCATTCTTTTCATCTGCCCTGAGTTTATGAGAGTATAATTATTCTTGAGCTTATGAGCTCTTACAAAGTATTCGATTCTATCTTTAACAAGTAGATACTTGTTCTCAACTCTATAGAAGATAGCCTTTCTATCATACAAGTAAGGACTTCCTAAAACAATTCCACATATATCCAAAGGAATTATGTCTAACTCAACCTCATCTACAAATGTTGACCCAAAAGAAAACTTGAGTTTGCACTGCCTAGTCACTTGTAGCTATGATTTATCATTCAACCATCATAATGGGTATGGTTTCTTGTGAGGTGTAGTTGCTAATCCCAATTTCTTTACAATTGCTTCAGAAATTAGATTTTCTTGTGAGCCACTATCAAACAAAGTATCAATCTTTTGATTTTTGGAAATAACTCGAATATGGAAAAGCTCATGTCCTTTTCTCTCATTTTCTTCATCAATAACAGATTGAGCAGAATTACTAGTAGATGCTCCAGAATTCTTACCTTTTATACCTGTGGCTGCAATAGTTGTTTCATCTCCTGATTCTGACCCCAAATCTTTCTGAATAGTTGTAGCAGTCTTCTTCTTCTTGCCCTCGGACTTCTTAGGTCTTAGCTCTAGATGCAGAATCCAACAATGCTCATCATCATGCCCATCCTTTTTACAGTGAGTGCATGAAGCTTTGCTTTTCTGTGCAGTGTTAGCCTTCTTTGCTTTCCACTTCTGCTTTCTTTTCTCCTTGATATTGCTTACAGTGGGTTGGGATGGTCCCCCAACTTCTGATTCCATTCTTTCCTCTAGCTTCTAGATGAGTAGCTTGTACAGATACCTCATCTATACTAGTGGGATTAAACATGAGGATGGCATGCCTCATGTAGCTGTGTAGACCACCAATGTAGTTCAAACGAGTTGAGTCTAATGAGATACCCAACATCAATGCTCTCTTTCTAAATTCTTGAGTATACCCTTGCACACTTTGCCCTTTCAACTGCTGAAGAGTTTGCCAACTCATCATGGCTTGTTGCATGTAGGCCAATGGATAGAACTGCTTTTTGATTGCAGAAACAAATTCACTCCAGACAGAGATGGTCTTACCATGTCTTTTCATATCAGCTTGGGTTTTGCCTTCGCACCAAACTAAGGCAGTGCCTCCTAGGCATAGGCTTGCCCGTTGAATCTTACTCTTGTCTGAGTCTATGTTCTGTACTCTACAATACACATCAATTTGTCTAATCCAATTGTCCAACTTTTCATAATTTAACTCTCCATCATATATAGGCAAATCAAATTTAACATCTAGCTTGATTAAATATGCTTTCTTATTATGCACAGAGCTATTAGGAGGTGTGAGAAAGCTCTCCTCTTTCCCTTTTCCCCTTGGAGTGGTCATGGAAGTGAGACTCGTCTTCTTCTTTATCTTGTTTAGAACCTGAGGAGTCTTCAACCTTGTGCCTTTTAAAGTCCCTATACATTTCTTCTACCATAGACTTTATAGCTAGGAAACTTTCTATGAATTAAGGTTCTGGCCCCACAAAACCTTCCTCTGACATTGTCTTCCGAGGATAGACTCTCCCAATTTCAGGATTAGTTTCCACCAACTCCCCTTCTCCTAATTTGAGCTTTGATCTAGTGAGCATTCAACAGCTAAACCAACACAAGCTTGTCTAACCTTACAACCTAAAGTTCTGATACCACTTGATCTGATAATTACCCTATGAGTGACATCAGTTAAAGATTTATTGAACAAAGGTATTACAGACTCATGTGCTGGTGTGTGTTCTATGTTATTTAAGCAATGGATCAATCAGATTGCCAATACACAGACATTTAATTGGAAAGACAACAAAGAAATACAATAAGCAAATATAAGAACACAAGAAATTAATGAGGAGTTCACCCTATTCTCCAGGGATATATCTCCGGTCTAGCTTTCAGTGGTGGCCTTGTTTTATTGTGTCTTAAGCAGAGAATTACAATGCAGGAGCTCAGTATGAGTCACCTGAAACAGATTTGCCTTGCAGGGTGGTTCTTGGATTCCCCAAGCCATTGGAGTGGACAGGCTCTGTTTGCCTACTAGCTTTGTGACCTTTTGGTCTACAATGCAAAGAGCCCAATGTGGTGCTCAGTCCAGACAAATCCTCTCTGGGATGGCTTGAATCAATCAAGCTCTCTGGTGCTCGACGCTGCCTTTGGTTAGCTTGGCCCTCTGTCTTCTGCTATTTTTGCTTCACTGTCTTCTTTGCTTCTCTGTTCTCTGTCTCTCTATGTTCAGTCCTCCTCTCGGGGTTCACTCTCTCTTTCTGTCTGTGTCTTCTGTCTCTGTTCATGGCTTTTAGGCCATTCATTCCCATGTCTATTCGGTTCCTCTTCTGCCTCCATCGAATCGCCTTCTGTAGCTACACTTGGAGTTCCCTGGTTTAGCGTCATCATCGGTTCTCGGGGAGTGGCCACATGTCCTCCTGTAACGCGCCAACCTGCTTCGTCGGTTCATTTCTTCAGTTACATTCATGGAATGGGTCTTCCTCCACCGTGGCGGTCAAACGGACCTCAAATCTTTACAAACTGCGGCTTAATCCCTCGTTGATTCCGCTTCCCCCGTCGGACGTGATCTCAGCCATTCAATCTGGATCCCCCAGATCCAATGTCGTTTGCTCATTTCACATGGTTGACTTGCTCAACCGTTAGCACGCGATCAAGGTCAGTTTTCTATCACCTCTGTTTGCCACACGTCGATCGCTAAGTGGGATCACTCCAATTTCTCCAAAACTGCTTACTGTTTGAGGGCGCCCCGATTAATACTTTCGGTTTTTTGGAGCAGGTCCCACCTTTGTCCTTTAGCTCTTTTCACCTTTTGCCTGCGGTTCTCCAGCTCCCCACACGACCGAGTGCTCAGGGCTTCTCCATCTCAGCCTTTTTCGCCCAACAATGCGTGATTAATTGCGCATCAAAATCTACCTCCTTTTCCCGATCCGGGCCTCCCAGGGGATAATTCGACCTCCCGCGCAGTCTCCATGGGCCTCGGTCAGCGCGCTTTGACCAAGGTCTTCGTCCTTCCACGCTAGCTGCCATTGCCACTGGTTCAGGGTGTTTTTGATCGCTGGTTTTGAATTCTTTAACGTTTGTCCCGACCTGATACAGTCATGGTTCTTTTGACAGTTCTTTATGGATCCAGTTCGGATCACTTGATCTGATAATCACCCTATGAGTGACATCAGTTAAAGATTTATTGAACAAAGGTATTACAGACTCATGTGTTTGTGTGTGTTCTGTGTTATTTAAGCAACGGATCAATCAGATTGCCAATACACAGACATTTAAATGGAAAGACAGCAGAGAAATACAGTAAGCAAATACAAGAACACAAGAAATTAATAAGGAGTTCACCCTATTCTCCAGGGCTACATCTCCGGTCCAACTTTCAATGGTGGCCTCGTTTTATTGTGTCTTAAGCAGAGAATTATAATGCAGGAGCTCAGTATGAGTCACCTGAAACAGATTTGCTTGGCAGGGTGGTTCTTAGATTCCCCAAGCCACTGGAATGCACAGACTCTGTTTACCTACCAGCTCTGTGACCTTCTGGTCTACAATGGAAAGAGCCCAATGTGGTACTCAGTCTAGACAGATCCTCTTTGGGATGGCTTGAATCTCTCAAGCTCTCTGGTGCTCGACGCTGCCTTTGGTCAGCTCGACCCTTTGTCTTCTGTTGTTTTTGCTTCACTGTCTTCTTTGCTTCTCTGTTCTCTGTCTCTCTGTGTTCATTCCTCCTCTCGGGGTTCACTCTCTCTTTCTGTCTGTGTCTTCTGTCTTTGTTCATGGCTTTTAGGCCATTCGTTTCCATGTTTGTTTGGTTCCTCTTCTGCCTCCGTCGAATTTCCTTCTGCAGCTGCGCTTGGAGTTCCCTGGCTCGGCGTCATCATCGACTCTCAGGGAGTGGCCACATGTCCTCCTGTAATGCGCCAACCTGCTTCGTCTTTTCATTTCTTCAGTTACATTCGTGGAATGGGTCTTCCTCCACCGTGGCGGTCAAACGAACCTCAACTATTTACAAACAGCGGCTTAATCCCTCGTCGATGATGCTTCCCCCGTTGGGCGCAATCTCAGCCGTCCGATCTGGATCTCCCAGATCCAACACCGTTCGCTCATTTCATGCGATTGACTTGCTCGACCGTTAGTGCGCGATCAACGGCGGTTTTCTCTCACCTCCGCTTGCCACGCGTCAATCGCTGAGTGGGATCGCTCCAATTTCTCCAAAATTGCTTACCGTTTGAGGGCGCCCCGATCAATACCGCCGGTTTTTCGGAGCGGGTCCCGCCTTCGTCCTATAGCTCTTTTCGCCTTTTGCCCACAGTTCTCTGGCTCCCCACATGACCGAGTGCTCAGGGCTTCTCCATCTCGGCCTTTTTCGCCCAGCGATGCGTGATTAATCGCGCATCAAAATCCACCTCCTTTTCCGATCTGGGCCTCCTAGGGGCTAATTCGGCCTCCCACGTAGTCTCCATGAGCCTCGGTTAACGCGCCCTAACCAAGGTCCTCATCATTCCACGCTGGCTACCATGGCCACTGGTTCAGGGTGTTTTTGATCGCTGGTTTGGAAATCTTTGATGTTTATCTCGACCTGATACAGTCATGGTTCTTTTTACATTTCTTTATGGATCCAATTCGGATCATGGAGCAGAGAGGTAGCCACGATAGGAGTAGCCGGAGGCACGATGGAATTAATGAAATACAGAGATGGAAGCGTCAGAGGTTCATAATTCTAAGGAAAAGGAATTAATTAATGGGTGGCGAGAGGAAGAAGAGGGCATGTGGGAGGCTGGACAAAAGAAAGTTGGGACAAAAGGATAAAAAAAAAAGAGGCCAAGGTAGTTGAGAGAGGAGATAGTTGCATGCAAAGAACAAAGGAGAAGGAACAAGAAAAGAAAGGTGGTGGACCTAGGTGGCGGATGCAGGCCGGTGGACGCAGGCTGGTTGACAAAAATCAATGGTATGTCACCTTCAATGCCTTAACTAATAGAATTGAAGTAATTTTTAATTTAGAGGAATTGGGGGAGGGGGATTGGGAAAGCCATGACTCGGAACGAGTCGCGACTAGGGGTTCCTAGCACTCTAACCTGGTCTAGAATGTTAATGAAGTGAAGAGTTATGGTAAAGTTAAAGGGTCTCCTTGGGAAGACAAGCAGAGAGGGAATGAGGGAGGTCGGGGAGACAATGGGGATTCCATTAAGGGAGAATGCAGGAAGATTAAAGCCCCGACCAGGTGGTACCTGAGGCATGGAAGGGAAAAATCAGATAGTAGAGACAGAGCGGAGGGTATTTTGGGGGCCAACGAAGCAAGGCTATGGCTAACCTAGCTTGAGTCGAAACCAACCTGGAATTTCCAGAGCGAGACCCAGGGGATAACCAGGGGAAAATTTCAAGCAGGGATACCTGAGAGGAGAGAGGCTGGGAAGGGAAACCCATTTGAACTCTAGAACTGGGATAAGGGAACCTAAATTAGGGACTCCGATAGGACCATAAAGGTTGACCCGCAAGTTACAGGTTGCCAAGGAGGGATGAATTAGAGAGGAGAAAATTTGAGAGATCGAAGCCTGTTATGTTAAGTGTAGTTAGGGGGGAACTTGAGGGAGAAGAAGGAAAAACTCAAGTTGCGAGGACCGAGGTGAGAGGCCAAGTCTGGAGCAACTAAAAATACAACAGTTTGGTGTGTATGTATTCAAACTGATGACATTTCTTGTGTTACTGTGTTAGGTATTATAATATCCAGGGTGCAACACAGTTTGGAGGTCCAGATCACGCAGTGCGCTGTAGAGAGAAAACCTATAGTGGAGAACGATTCGAGCGAAGAAAAATGCAGTCAAGACAAAGAAAGCATGGCGAGAGAAGGAAAAGAGGTGGCTAAACGAGGTAGCAGAGGAACTGGGAAGGCAGGGAAAAGGACCACCGGGGGGGATGCAACCTCTAGCAGAGGCCAAAGCAAAAGAGGCAGGAAGTCTGGTAAGGAGCATATGCAGACTCTCATCAGCGCTTACATGGCTGGAAACCCGCCAGAGGTAAGAGCACAAATAGTTGGGTGGGAGAGGGAACTCAATGACAACATCACCAACCAGGACATTGAGACAGAAGAGTGGGAAGCCATGGTGCAAGACCCGGGGAACACTCGCAGCTGACATACTCTATTCAGGCAAACAATCCAACAATACTGGGTTATGAAGAACATAGTAGCCCAAGATATGGCACTAAACAAGGAACATAAATTAAACAAGGAACAAGAGGTACAATAGGATGCCAAAACAAAGGAGCCCAGCAGGAAGGATCTCCACAGGGAGATAGCAGCAGTCCAGATTCAAGTCTACCGAAACAACTTAGCTCTGAGCAAGATAGAGCAAAGTCTATAGGACATGAGGAGAAGTGAGATGTCGGGGTCCAGTGCGAAATCCCCAACCCCGGTGGAGTCCTCGGATGAGTAAAATAGGTTTCTAGACAGAATTTTGTTATATGTTGATTAGCCTTTACTTTCCTAAGTTGATGTTTATTATAGATAAAATAGCAAATGTTGCATGGATGGTAGAAAAAGAAATTTAAATTTTGGACATCTTTTAACGCTAATAGGTGGCCAACCTGGTTACCTATGGGTAGGTTGAGGCCACATGTTATTATTGTGAAAAACATGTTAATGGTTGGATAATATTAATAGAGAAAGCACTACCAAGTTTACAATATATATATATATATATATATATATATATATGTGAATTAATTGTGATTTTGGTATTGTAATTGTTTCCATAACTATTGAAAGAAATGTAACTGGCGGAGCATGTAGATTTATCATGCATATTCGGCCTTGGAAATATAAAACTGATCAAACAAGTTCAATTATGTTATTGGCTTTTGGCGAATTGAAAGGAATGTTGAAATGTGTGAATGAATGCATAAATAGTCTTAAAAACGTCTTTATTTCGGTAAATTGCAATGTGAAGCATAACCATTTCATTATTAAAATAATGTGACCACAATTACAAAAGCAGATATCGTAGGAGACATAACGAAACAAATAGAAAACATGCAAGAAATAGATAAATACACGAATTAAATTAGGGAAATATTTTAAAACTAAGGAAATAGATTTTGAGAAAAAACCTGAAACATCTAAATGATATGTTTGGAATGCATAGGAATCTTTTATTGTGTTTCCTCCATAGTCCCACATCTTCGTACTCCAAAAATTGCAATGTGAGGCATAACCATTTCATTATTAATATAATGTGAGCACAATTATAAAAGCAGATCGCATGAGATATAATGAAAGAAACAAAAAATAGGTAAGAAATAGAGAAATATGCAAATTAAATTAGGAGCACATTTTTCGATTTTCGGAAAGATGGGGAAAATAAGTTTTTACACCAGGAGTAGGAAACTGCTAAATCAATGGCAATAGTACATTGAAGTAGGGTGTACCCAACAAATTAAAAAGAGGTATATCGATACATGTTACCCATAGGAATTAAATGTTATTTATTCAGACTGATAATATGTTATTATGTTGTTTCCCAACTCGATAACGAGGTAAGGTGGAACACTTCTATGCTTTGGTTTCATTTAATCATTGTTGTTGTATTTCATTCTTTTTCTTTTGGATCGTTTAACTATATCATGTTATTATTGGGTGGTACAATGATATACATATTTTTGTTTCTGTTTGGATTTTGTGTATCTCTATTCTAACTAGGTTCTTGGGGGTTCTGTAAGCTTTATTGTTTAGCTCGTCCATATCATTATTGTATTCGAGTCTTTTTTGTTTTCTGGTGAAATAAAAAATTCCACTTGAACAAGGTAGAGTAAGGCGTGGAGTTGGTGAGGGGGAGGCTATAGATCCCAACCCTAATTTTAATGACCTTGTGTATGATCAACAAACCTTTGGCAATGAGGTTGGATATCTCAAGATGCTTTTAGAATAACTCGTAAGAGATAGACATGATGACCAGAATAAGATCATCTCATTGATGAATGATCTCCAATGAAACCAATGGTAGATGCATGCCATATTAGCAAGCCTGCAAAGGGGTCAAGGGCATCTATAGGAAAAACTAGATCACTTTGAAGACATCTTGGCTCACATCGAGAAGCATGTACACTATGAGTTTTAGCCTTCGTCGTAAACAAGTTTAGAACCAGAGAATATTGTGTAATAACTACCCCTCATAGTTAATAGCTCCTAATTGTGTATTGATTCAGAAAGTTTTTTGGATCTACGTTTATTTTCCTTTTTTGGCAATGAAGCAATTTTTCGTAATTTGTAATGTTTCTTTTGCTAATTAGATATTGGCCAATAAATCAGGTAAGAGAGGGGCTAGTAAGATTTTATCAAGATCTTCTTGATAATGTAATCTTTTTCTACATAAATTGTTAGTTAGTTTCATTTACAAATGATTTTAACATTGTCGAGTGTTCGGGGTTTTCCTTTTCCTGCTATGGAATCAACATATTATTTTTTCTTTATTTGCATTTCTTTTTATTTAAAATTTGATGAGATGGTTGTTTTGTTTATTTAGGAAAAGGTATCTAATCCCCATGTGTTGGAATTCATTTTTAGCTAGTTAGTTTCATTTACAAATGCTTTTAACATTGTTGAGTGTTCGAGGTTTTCCTTTTCCTACTATGAAATCCAAATATCCTTTTTTCTTTATTTTCATTTCTTTTTATTTAAAAATTTATGAGATGATTGTTTTGTTTCTTTAGGAAAAGGTATCCAATCCCCATGTGCTAGAATTCATTTTTAGTCTTTAATATCTTATGCTTTAAGCTTTATTAATCTTCAACAATTGCTTGGATGCATTAAAAACATAATTATTTAGCATATTGCATAACACCATGATTGAATGTAGGGTGTTGTCATGAGGTTTAGTGAGAAATTCCTGTCTTTTGGCGAATTGAAAGGAATGCTAAAATGCAAGAACACATGGATAAATAGTTTAAAAAACATGTTTACTTCATTATCTTAAATCATTTTATTTAATTAAACAAATAAATTGTTGGATAAATTGTATTATTAAATTATGGGAAAACCCAAAACATGTAAAGGATATATGCAGAATGTGGAGGAAGCTTTTATTCTACTTCCTTCGCACTCTCACACATTCACATTCCACAAATTGTAGTGTGAGGCATAACCAGTTCATTCTTAAAATAATGTGAGCACAATTACAAAAGCAGATATCGCAAAAGACATAACCAAAGGAGCAAAAAACATGCAGGAAACAAAGGTAGAAAGGTAGCTCTGTCCAAGTTCAGCTAACTGTATATCAAATTTCTACAGAGCTACATAACCCCAATTGTCATCTTCATTAGAATTATACAGTTGGAGAAACTTGTTACTTGTGTGGTGAAATAATCAAGACATACAACTATCTGCGAAGATAAAGTAATTGCTAGATTTGTTTTACCAATAAAAACTTTGTTGCGAAATGAGAAAATATGTGTATCAAATAACGTAAAAATTGGCGATTTGCAGTGTGTAGAAAGAAGTGTATGGAGGGGGAATATGTGCAGAGCGCGGGAATTTGACTGAGCTTATGTAATATTTCGTAGAAATGTTGCTACAGAACAGGAAAATATGTGTGTCAAATACTGTGAAAGTTGATGTTTTATAGCATCCAAAAGAAGTGCACAAAGGGAGAGCCTGTGTAGAGTTGCAAATGTGGGTGAATAAAGGTTCTCCTGCACATATCCCTCTTGTGCATATCATTTAAATATATTAGAATGGATACTAGTTACGGAGCCTGATAAGCCAATGCACATTACACAATGTTTCTAAGTAAATGTTATTAAGCATTCGAACAATGCCTTGTTTGCACCAAAAACTGCTAATTAATTCATTACTATGTAGCTTGCGAGAATGTATGTGGATGCATAGAACATTTCCAAAGAAACTTTATGTCCCTTCCTCTAGACACTCGTTTCCTGCACAACAGTTCTTCCTCATATGCATTAAAAAGAGACTTCATTTAATATAACTATTCAATTGACAAATGTGAAATTACAAATGCACTTAGTATCCACTTAGCCCACAATTTTCATGCGTCAAACTTTAATAAGCCCAAACTTATAATTAATTTATTAATATGTAGTGTGCAGAAGTGCATGCAGAGATACGAGACATTGTGGATAAAAGTTTTTGTTCCTTGCTCTGCACACCCGTTTTTCCGCACAACACTTCTTCCTCACACGCATTAATAAGCCAAAATTGCTAATTAGATGATTAATTTGTTTCCCATACAACATTTAAAACACAAACACTTCATTTTAATGCTCAATGCATTTTGCTCAAGGAACGCTCAATTCATTCTTGTGTGCAAGAGACTTACGTTGATGGTTCAATAGTTTAATTCTCCCTTTGTGCGAACTAATACAGCATGCCTCTTTTGCTAGAATCCTTGTACAATTCAAAAGGTCAAATATTTACATTAATCGATAATACAGTGTCAGTAAGCATGCCCAAACTAGGATTTCCCTACACAATTCTTCGACCTCTCCATTAGCAAGATCGAATATCTTGTCTTGTTGTTGATATATATTATTAGGAATATGAACTTCTAACAAGGTACATAGACAAGCTAAGTTATGAGGATAATAAGATTTGTTTTAGTGTGCAGAGAAAAGTTGTGTGAGGAGTGCAGCAGAAACTGTGTGTAGGGAGTGTAGCAGAAAGTGTGTGCAGGGAATGTGTGTGTAGAGCAAGGGACACAAACTCTTCCACTCACACTTTCTTCACACACCATTTCTCGGTACACCAAAAACTCTAGTACTTATGTGTGAAGTGGGGAAGGCTTTTATTACTTGCTCCACACGCCTGTCACACACTAAAAATCTGAAAGTTATACTAAAATTAAAAAAATTATAAAAACTGATAATAGTTTTCAAATGCTAGTTTTTAGGTTAACATGAACCGGTAGAAACCATATCGAGTCAAGATACAAAATTGGCTCGTAGATAAATTTAATTGTCTACACTTATTTTGCATTTGATATGCACATAAACCAAGCTTTTCATGCCCCAAACTTTAACAAGTCAAAGCTGCTAATTAATCGATTCATGTGTAGTATTGTGCAGAACCAAAGTGTACGGAGGGAAAATGTATGCAGAAGTGCGGAACATTGACAAATAAAGTTTGTATTACTTTCTCTGCATATTCATTCTCCCGCACAACACTTTTTTCTAACACGGATTAAAAACACACTTCATTTAATATTGGATAATAGGTGTTCAATTCAAAAATGTGAAATCATTAATGCACTTAGTATTCAGGAGACGTCAATACCAAAGTTCATTCACTCTATTTTGATAGTAAAAAATTGGATATTAGTGAAACAAGCTAATAGAGTAAATATTATTAGGCACTCGAATAATGTCCCGAATACACATTGATTTGTCAAATAAATGTTGAAAATACTTGTATTTGTTTGTAGGGGATCTTTAGTTAATCGTAGGGTTAAGCTAGATTGAACATCAGGTTCAAACTAATATGGAAAATAACACTGCCATAAATAAGTTGTAACCTAATGCAATAAAATCAATGTTTTAAGTGTCATTGTATCGTTGCATAAATAAAAATAGAATGAGAAATAGGATATTAATAAAATAGTATGTTGATATTGATTTCTAAAGTGTGCCAAATGCAACAATCGTGAAATGCAATCCCGTGAATTGGACTATCTCAAGTGGAAATTTAGGAAAAACGGATATGGTTTATAATAACTAATATCGGGACAATATTTTCTAATTACAGATCAACCAAATCAATACTAGCCATAATAATGATAATCAGTGGTTAATGAGTACCACTAAAATTAATAGCACTTAAATGTCCTTTCAAAACTTTGATGTCAATTTGTGATTTAGATGACTTATGGCCTCTAACGCATTATATGTAGGCCTATTTGCTCTAAATTGGTTTCTAAAAGCTCTAGGAAATAAATTTGTTTCGATTCTTCTAAAACTAACGAGCATTATCGAGGTTTGATTTATCATATGTCTATTGTTTTATGAATTTCCTAAATCTTTTTGTAGGCCTATTAACGCTGAAATCGTTTCTAAAAGCTCTAGATAAGCAATTTGCTTTGTTTCTTCAGAAACTGACAAATGTTATCAGGATTTGCTTTATCATTTGTCTGTTATTTTTTGAATTTTCTAAGTCTTGTTGGCATCATTATTGTCAAAAAAAATTCAGTGAAGTGCCTTCTGAAATTGCTTTTGTTTTAAGCCAAAATTACTTTAAATGGAAACTCTACCATGAATTTGAAATATGATTTCAATATTCTTGGCATTATTAATTTAGTGTTGCACTAAACTCTATTGTCGCAATTCTAGAGAACTCATAAGCTTAATGGAGGAGGAAGAGAGGAGTGCAGGGGAGAGGGAGCAATGCTCTTTCACCCAGAATATTGCAATTTAGTTGTTCCTATTGCAATACCAACAGTGAAAGAGATGGTCCGAGGAAGAAATCGTAGAAGCATACCATAATATTTATATGTAGTTATCTAAGATATCTTAATGCTCAACCAAGATATCTTAATTCTTAGCCAAGATATATTAATGTTAATGAATAGCATATTGGAACTTCAACAAACTCTTGAGCGACTAGAAGATGAACTAGATGCCATAAGAGCATTATTAGAAGAGCTCTTGTAAAACATGAATGAAGTAATCATAACTCATTTCTCATAGCACAATCAGTAGAAGCATCAAATTCCAAGAACTATTGTTGAATAATAAAGAAATCATTACCATTTTTTGCTACTTACCCAACCAATTTTGAAATTCAGTATATGTGAAAGGCTATTTATTGCAATTTTCTCGACACAGTTAACAAATACATTGTCAAAACATATAGTGAATAGTTCAATATTGTTGCATCACCTATACTTTGATCATGTTTATGAAACATAAATTTTGTAAATTATGTTAAATTGGATCATTAGACTAATGTAAATGTTACGTGTGAAAGTATTAGCTTTCATTTTCTAATGTAATGAAGTTGTACAATTATAAACAAACATATCTTGTTCTCAACTTTTGAAAAGGTTACATGCTAACAATTATACAGAGACAAATATCGTTCATTCCTTTAGGAAAAGTTATATGCTAGCATTAACTTGTCTTATTTCTTTGCTTAAAAAGTCATGTGCGATGGAAAAGTATATGCAAACATAAACTATGTGCAAAGGAAATATGTTTTCTAATATTGTGTTACTAATCATAGGATTTGCAAATTTGACAAATTAATAAAACAATGTAAACAATCACATTGCAAAAAGGAAGGACTTCTTATATAACAAGGGTTAGAAGAAGATGGCTCTGAAATTGCTGGGTCAGGTTAGCGCACGCGACGGGTTAGGTTAGGGTTTCGTTATGAGCCTTGGAGCTGCAGTCATCGCGCTCGAATCTCCGTTCCGCTCTCGCCGCTACTGCAGACCCCGCGCTCCCTTCTCCGTCACGAGGCCGCTGTAGACTTCAAAGTATTCGCGCTGTGGGACTCTTCTCGCCGTGACCTCCGTTTACTTATCTGTGGCGGTTTACATTCTTAACCTGGCACGATCCGTTAGCTGTTACTGCAACCTGTCATTTTCCCCGGGTTTTTTTACTCCAATTAGGTGTCCGCCGTCCCGAGGTGCAGCTGGCCATGGAGGACTTGGAGGCCGTAGATTATTCCGCGGACCCATTGGAAGGGGTCTCCATCTGGCGCACCCCATATGCCACATCAGAAGGTATGTTTAATCCTGATTTTCCCGGAAATTTCTCACAGTTTTCACCCGGTGAATCGTCTAGGGCACAGCCTGTGGTCCTCCCGGATGAGCCCCCAACATGGCCTGCCCTTTCCACGCCGCCTTACTCTCCGGCTACCCTCGGTTTTGTCTCCGGATGCCTTAACCCTAACCCTGGGTCGGTTCCCCCGGTATCCAGCTCCTTATCACATCCGCTGTTTAACCCTCCCCTGCTTTCATCCTCCGCCAGTCTCGCTGCTTCCTTTGGTCACCTTTCTGGCAGTTTCAATGTTGTACCCCCGCTTTCGGGCCCCCCTTTTACAACTGGTTTTGACATTCCTATCTCCCACCAGCCTGCGGCCCCTTTGAATGTTACGGCCCCGCCTCCGGGACAGTCTCTGAACCCTCCACCTGCTCGCGGCTCTAAGCGGAAGTATAAGTGTTTCAAATCCAAGGAGGACGACATTTTTCTCAGACTCGAAGAGGATATTCGGTGGGGAGAATCGATGGACTTTGCAGATCGGGTCTTGGTCGGACACATCAGGGGGCGCAGCTACTCAGCGGCACAATTGAAGACCTGGGCAACTGAAGTATGGGGACATCACTTGGTGAACATCCCTCATGTGCAGACTTTCGTGAGGGGATGGTTCGCACTGAGGTTCGCGCGTGCCGACCACACAAACTGGGTTTTGTCCTCCTACTGGCATTTTGAGCACGCCCCTGTGCTCCTAAAGAGATGGACACCCTTATTCGACCCTGAGACGGAGCAGATAGGCATTGGACCAGTTTGGATTCGGCTTCCGGGTTTACCTCTTCAATACTGGTCCGAGGATATATTCAAGCGCATTGGAAATGCACTGGGCACTTTCATGGGCTATGATAAATCTTATCATCAGACTGGCATGATGGCTTATGCTAGAATTTTAGTAAATATGGATACCAGAGGAGGGTTATATGAGCACATTACAATTCAATGGAGAGACTCTGCCCACAGACAGATCATCGATTATGAGGGCATTCCCTACCGCTGCCGCAGGTGCCACAAAGTAGGGCATCTCTATAGGGATTGCCCTCTCCTCCGGAAAGGTGCTGGGAAAGGCAAAGAAGCTGGGGTGGTCCCTCCCCTGGACACCTCCCCAAATCAGCAGCCCTTACAGCAATCGGAGCCTCAGATGCAAGCACAAGATGGTGATGTTCCACCGAACTCTCCTGCGGCTGCTGATACTGTCACTGCCCCTGAGGCACCTCCTACTTCAACAGCACCTGTTCATTCAGTTCAGCCGGAGGACGCAGCGAACTCGGGTATGTCTCCATCTCCCCCTTCTTTGATATCTCATGCATCTTGCACTGCATTGGGCATATCTTCTCCCCCTTCATGCTCCTCTCCCCTTCCCTCATTATCTCAGCCCGATCCGCTCACTTCCTCACACTCTCCCCTTACTTGCTCCCTCCCGCTCCCTCCGCCACTGGCCCCCCCACTTTTGATCACATCGACGCTGGCTTCCCTCTCTATCCGATCGACTCAGTCATCTCCTCGATACGCTCTGCGATCTCGGATGAGGGACAAGGGTCCTGATGCGGTTGGCCTTGACCCTATGAGCATCCCCTCCTCTCTGAGGACCTCCCGAGGTCGACCTTCCCGTATCACTAAAGCTAGGCATACAGCCGACGAAGAGGTTGCCCTTGGGCGACAACAGACAATTTTTGGGGCGCTTAGAGCAAAGGATGGCCCTCTTCCCCTTCCCCCATGAAAGTTTTATCCTTTAATTGCCGTGGTTTTGCTAGTTCACCAAAAAAACTAGCGCTCAGGAGGCTGCTTACTTCGACTCAGTTTGACATTATTTTCCTGCAAGAGACACTTTGCCTGGCTGAACCCCTCACTCTCACCCTCTCCTCTTGGCTCCCTAACTGGACCTTCCACGCACTGGATGCAGCTGGACGATCTGGAGGATTGGCTATTGGGGTCTCAAACCGGGCTGTGGATATTCGGAACCTCTGGGGTGGGAGGGGATTCATAGGTCTTGACATTTTTGTTCACTCTATCGAACGAGACCTTCGCATTATCAACATCTATGGCCCCTGCACTGATCGGGTAAATTTTTGGAGATCATTATTGGCATCTGAACTACTCCAAGCTGATAACATCATACTGGGAGGGGATTTGAATTTTTCCTTGGGTTATTGTGAATCATGGGGGCATATGGCTCAGATCGACTCCCTCTCTGAAACCCTCTCCTCCTTATTAGAGGACCATAAATGGGTGGACATCCCTTCTGCTCGTTTACAATACACCTGGTCGAATAATAGGAGTGGGGAGCAGAGTTTAGCCAGGAGACTCGATCGTTTTCTCATCAAGGAAACCCTGTACAACAGCCTCCCCAGAATACGACAGTGGGTCGGATCAGGTGGCATATCCGATCACAGACCTATCTTCCTGGAGGCTGAGGACCTTAATCACAAAATCAAGAGCCCCTTTAAATTTAACGCCTCTTGGCTCCAGGACCCTTCGTATCTTCAGCTGGTCCAAAATTTTTGGCTGAACAATCCCATCAGGGAAGAGGAGGATCTAGCAGCAGGCTTTGTCAGAAAGCTCAGGGAGCTAAAACATATCTCCAAAACCTGGGCCCACCAGAAGCGTATACAAGATAACCTTATTCTGAAAGAGGCAGAACAGGTTATTGAGGAGTTTGAAAATACATCCTCTGGGACTTTCCCCTCACAGGAGAGGAAAGATCTGTACGCTTCACTTATTGCAAAACGTACTCAAATTCTGAAGGAAAGGGAAGAGAGCTGGAGGCTTAGGAGCAGGGCTATCTGGCTCACTGAGGGAGACAATAACTCTAAATTCTATCACAAATTCGCCAATGGTCGCAAAGCCATCAATACAATTTGGGAGCTTAAGGATAACCAAGGCCATACTGTTACATCACAACCGAACCTGGCAAGATTGGCCACTGAACACTTTCGAGGTATATACTCTGCTCCTGGGGATATAAATATCTTGGAAATCATGAGAGTTGCTGAACTCTTTCCCAGATATGTTGATCAAGATGCATTGGATGAGCTGCAGAAGGAAGTATCCATGGAGGAATTGGAAGCAACTCTCAAATGGTTTAAGAAAGATAAGAGCCCGGGCCCAGATGGATGGACCATTGAATTCTACATTGCTTTTCTTGACATCATGGGGAATGACCTTCTGAAGATTGTGGAGGATAGTAGGCGACGAGGCAGGATATCCGCAGCCATCAAGACCACATTCATCGCCCTTATCCCTAAATCCGATGATCCGTCTTCCTTCGATGATTTCCGGCCCATCTCACTCTGCAACTGCCTCTATAAAATCATTGCCAAGATAATCGCTAACCGCCTCAAGCCCATCCTCTCGCAACACATCTCCCCTGAACAGTTCGCTTTCTTACACCACAGACAGATTCATGAAGCCATCGCCACGGCCCAAGAGCTCATGCATACCCTGCAGATCAAAAAACAAAAAGGTATGATCCTTAAAGTGGATCTCTCGAAGGCATTTGACAGAGTAAACTGGCTGTATTTGAGGCTGCTGCTTACTCATCTTGGCTTCCCCTATGACTTCATCAAATGGACAATGAGCTGCATCACTGATGTAGCATACAGTGTTTTACTTAATGGGGAAGCCACCCCTTTCTTCACTTCTGAGAGAGGGCTTAGACAAGGATGTCCCCTCTCGCCTTTGTTGTTCCTGCTAATCATGGAAGGATTAAGCAGAATAATCACTTCAGCCAGGGAGAGACATCAATTAACAGGCATCAAAATGGTGGACAACTTCTTCCTCACGCACCTGTTATTTGTTGATGACATCTTGATTTTCCTAAACGGCAGCATTGGTGACTCCACATCGCTTCACAACTCTTTCCTTCTTTTTCAGCAAGCCACGGGAATGAAGATTAATGAAAACAAATCCACGATCACCATGGTGGGCTGCTCCATACATGAATCTGCCTATATCTCTCAGCGTTTTCCCTTTGTTCTTATGAATCTGAAGGATGGGATAAAGTATATGGGCTTCAGATTAAAACCATCTGGATATAAGATTGCAGATTGGCTATGGCTAATTGCAAAAGTGGAAAAGAGGCTCCAGGTATGGTACCATCGATACCTCTCACGCGCAGGCAGATTAGTTCTCATCAAAGCTGTCATTGAAGCTACGCCAGTCTATTGGATGGCCCTAGCCTGGATTCCAAAAGGCATTCTGAATAGACTACAAAGTATTTGCTGCAGATTCCTTTGGAAAGGAAATCAACAGGGGAGACTTTTTGCTTGGGTCAAATGGGATACCATTGCCAAGCCAAAGCGTTGGGGCGGATGGGGCATCAAGAGATTGGATTCCTTCTCCAAAGCTCTGGCTGCTAAGCTTGGCTGGAGGCTACTCACCTCAGATGGCCTCTGGTCACAAGTGGCTTACGCTAAATACATCAAGCCCCAATCCGTATTGGATTGGATTTGTACCCACCATGGCACCAATCATTCAATCTCAAATATCTGGAAAGCGGTCTTGGGTACCTTGCCACTTCTGCGAGAAGGCATCACCTGGCGCATAAAGGAAGGTAACGCGGTACGCATCGGGCTGGACCCATGGGTGGGATGTGGAAATGCCCACAGATTACCTGCTGAATTAATTCGACACCTTCAGGTCAGAGGCATTACACACATCAAGCATATTGGGGACAATGCAAATTCATCGTTCCTACATCAAGCTTGGTTGACCGCTCAAGCTCTGGAAGTACCTGCTCAATGGACAAACGAATGGACAGAGTATACAAACGCACTATCTCAAGCACATATCAGGCTCACTGATGGTCCGGATGAAATCATATGGGCTTTTGCCAAGCATGGTGTCTATACACCGAAGCTTGGATATCTAAAACTCATGGAACCTTATAAGCCCCCGGAAATTCAACCCACCTGGAAGGCTCTCTGGAAACTTAAGTCAGCCCCCCGGACGAGACTGCTGATGTGGAACATCCTATTTGATAAAATTCCCACTGGCACCAATCTCATGAAGCGGTCCTTTTATGGACCCTTCCGATGTCACCTATGCCATAACGCAGAGGAAAGCACTGAGCACTTATTTCTCTCTTGCAGATCTTCACAGCAATTCTGGCATTCTCTTACATCGCAGATCCCGCTTTTAAAAGACTGGCAAGGCAACAACCTCAGGGATGCCTGGACTGCCTGGTGTCAAAATCACTCTGGGAAAGCTATTAACATGCCACTGCTGGCATGTTGGGCCATTTGGATCGCTCGGAACCAGTTTATTTTCAATCTTAAAGCCCCTCATTGGCCTACTATCATTCTCCACACTGTTGCTGACTACAATATGCTACCTGATGAGGACCCCCCAGCCCCGCCCCGCATTCTCAGACCTGTACCCATTGACACATCCAAACCTTGGGCTTTCTTTGATGGCTCGGCTCAAGAAGCGGGCTGTGGGGGTGGAGCTATCCTCCACCTAAATGAAAGGCATTGTTATAAGCTACAAATCAACCTTGGGAGAGGCACAAATAATTTTGCTGAGCTATGCACCGCCAAACACATCATTCAATTTGCACTTCATAAGCATTGCAGACACCTTCAGCTATTTGGAGACTCTAAAATTGTTTGTAATTGGCTGAATGATGCATCCCATTGTTATGCATTTACATTGAGGCATATACTTGATGAAGCAAAGAGATTAACAACTGCTTTTGAATCCTTTGTCTACCAACATGTATACAGGGAGCATAACACCATTGTCGACCAGCTCTCCAAAGAGGCCGCGCATAGAGATGGAGAAGACTGGTTGATACAGGAGGAGATCGATGGCACATACTACCAGCATTACCACAGACCTTTTGACGACATCTTGGACGCGGGGCTGTGAAGCCCGCATTATATCAGCACAGTTTTTGTTTATAATATGTATATAGTCACTATCCAGATATGTCTACAGCACACTTTATTTTGTTTATACACAGTATATATATTGCTCTCTGCGAAGAGCACAGTCAAATTTTGATCTCTGATAAACTTAACAGTTTTATTATTTTGGAAATGCTCCCTGCGTGGAGTCATCATGGACTGCTCTACAGTTATGTTTTTGAACTCTGATAGGCAGTGCTGCCTACATATGAATATGCTACGGCATCTGCAAAATGTAATTTCTTAACTCATAATAGAAATTACGACTTTTTCCCAGGGGAAAAAAAATCACATTGCAAAAAAACAATCATGACATAACACAATGAACTAGCTACACATTACTGTGAATGTTAGAGTATATATAATGTTAGTAAATAACATAGTACAAAACATGGAAGTTAAACAAACAAATTCATTGAAATACGTTTTTGTACAATGTTAATATCAATAGATCAAGTAACCACAAGATAAAATCATATCCCAACCATCCAAAAAAAGAAACTCTCCAACAATGGTTAAATTCTTCAAGCTGAAAGTAGAAAGTAGTGTTAAGATTGGAATTGCGGATATATGAAGGTGCAAAAGTGCAAGCGCCCTCCCCCTGCCTCCCCTGCTCACCCCTTGCCAATAGTCAATAGGAATTCAATCATACTAGTTACTGGTAATAGGGATATCTTAATTTTTGTAGAACACTTCTCAATTTTGACAACTTGACAATAATACCATCTTCAAAATTCCATTAGTAGATTACTTGACAATGCAACTAAAGAGAATCATACCATCATTATATTCCTCGACAATGTAAACAAAGAAAACCATCATTGTATACGCAAAATCACGTTTTGATGGTTTATTTTAAATGTGCCATGGATCTCCAAACTGGACAATAAATCAATAACAATTTATTTGTCTGCAAAGTATTGTTGATATGAAACTTTTCATAGATCAGGCAACACTTCCTCTAGTTCCACGCCTCTTAGAACACAGTATGTTGTAATCCTATCATTTGCATGTATGACATAGCTTAATTGATGGAAGTAAACAAAGCAACAATTTTCCTTGCAATTGGTACAATAAACCATAGTTTCACCCATAGTTATAGCAATTGTAATTAGACTATTGCATTTCACACATATAGTCTCAAAGGGATTCATATATGCATTAGTCGTAGTCAGTGGTCCTTACAAGGGTTGCAAAATTGATATAGAAAATCGAGACTTAGCAACTTGAAATCAAATGCCTATATATATATATATATATATATATATATATATATATATATATATATATAATAGAGTTTACCATGCATACTCCACTTGCTTGAGAAAGCAGTTTTCTTGGACTTTCCACTTTCTTTTTTGTTTTCAATGAACATATGAATGTGGATTTTGAAGTTTGGAAAACAAATTCTTATTTTTTAACTATTTTTTTTAGCAAAATGAGTAGAAAAATGTTTTCTTGGAATTGTCTTTCGATTGAAAGCTATGTTGGAAGAAGTTTTTCATGTATTTGAACCTGTCATTTATGTAGTATTTGTAAAACAATACATGTAAACCGTATAAGAGATGGACAATAACTTGCTATCATTGAAACATTCAAATAAATCTAATTTTACTATTGCCCTATCTTGATCTAGATTCCATTCTTTGATTTGTAATACACATAAAATATTTTTCTGTGTCGCTGAAATTACAATGGCACCGATTGTGCCAACTGGAACAAACCTTGATTACGGGACAAATTTGCAATCATCATATTTGGGAAAAATCAGTACTCTCCAGAAACAGGACAAATGTTTTCTACAATGTTAAAGCTATTTAGTGAAATAGTTTTCTCATAGTTACCACTGTCATATTTATGCTTTGAAATTATTTCAAAATTTCTAATAGAAACACCAGTGTTTGCAGTAAATTTTGCCTCATGTTCTTCGATAAATTGTGTTGGCACAAGCAACGTTATTGTCATTTCAATCTTCCTATCTGTCAAATCTGCACGAAGTATTGGTTTTGTCTTATTTTCTTTGTCCAAAAAAGTTTGATATGTGGCTAACAAAACACCATGGAAAATGCTTCATGTTATGTTGTTACTGATATCTTCAATCAATATGTTGATAAAAATACTAAGAGGGGGGAATGGGCGGGGGGGTGAATCAATATTTTAAAAATTCACTTAAATCTTTCAATTTCTTATTCAAATTTCTGTACGCTACTATCATTAAGTAAACAAGTGTATGTACGCAATTATGATGAAAGAAAACCGTGTATATACAGTTAACTAACTTTTCATATATTTAATCATTTGTTCTACTTTAACCAGTTATTATTATAGTAACCATGAACAATAAGAATAAAATAAACCATCACACATAAGCAACACACATGAGGACACTAGGATTTTTAGGTGGAAACCCAACGTGGGAGAAAACCACCATTGCCATTGTCTCTATCTTCATCTTTTATTATAAATGAAAACATATTATAGTCTTGTACTAGTGCAGACTCCTACCAGTACATAGTAACCCACTTGCAGAAAGCTCCAATCCCCTGATCTCGTTTATTGACACCCACTGGAAGGGAGCTCCAACCCTCTTATCATATTTACCAACTACTACTATAAGGAAGCTACGACTCCCTCACTGAAGGCTCCAACCCTCAACACATGTGTGGTGTAGTGTCCCCTAATAATAATAATAAATAATATAATATAATATTAAAATACAGGGAAATAAATAATAATAGTAAATAGATAATAAATAATAAAGAAATAAAATAATAAATAACAATACTAAAGTTCTAAATAAGTATATATAAAAGTAAAACTATAAAATGGTAACAAAAAGTGAAGTTAACAAAAAGTAAAATAAAATAAGAAAGAGTTAAATAAGAAAATTATAAAAATAAGTAAAGTTATCAAAAAGTAAAAATGAATAAAATAAAAAAGAAATAAATTAAGAGAAAATTTAACTTAAATAAGAAATAAATAAATTAAAAAAAAAATTAACTTAAGTTAAATTTTCTCTTAATTTATTTATTTCTTATTTTATTCCTTTGACTTTTTGATAACTTTACTTATTTTTACTATTGTTATAGTTCTCTTATTTAACTCTTTCTTATTTTATTTTATTTTTTGTTAACTTTACTTTTTGTTACTATTTTATAGTTTTACTTTTATATATACTTATTTAGAACTCTAGTATTGTTATTTACTATTTTATTTATTTTTTATTATTATATTTCTTTATTATTTATTATCTATTTACTATTATTGTCTCTTTTTTATTGTTTATTATTTATTTGATTATATTTTAATATTATTTATTATTATTATTAGGGAACATTACATGTGGACCATGTTTCAAAATATTTCATAATGGATCCACCTCACTCACAATATCAAACATGTAGTCCACTTTTCATCATATTTTCAGACTAGACCCACTTCCATTATTTAAGCTTAATACCAAATAACAATATTGAAACCAATCACTGTATCAAATCACTGAACCAACTGAATCATCAACGCAATCATTGAATCTTAATCAATCAATACAACTAGATCAAACTTAAACCAGGATAGATAATATCAATGCACAACTACTCATCAATATACCAAGCCAAACATTGTTACTCATCACAGAAACGAACTATTGTCATTGCAAACTCTAATCAAGTATACATCAGATTGTATACGCTATTGTTCTGAGTCATACCCGTGTATGTACATGCTTTTCATGAAGCATACCTGCGTACAAATCTCAACACACTAATAACTGAATCTGCATTATGGTAGCACTGAATCAATCACTTAATCACACACTGAAACCATCACATATCACTGATCCAAATACAACAGTATCATCGCAATTCAACATTTAAATCCACAATCAGTTCAACCAACTAGTATTATCCAACATAGACTATCATAAGAGAGACTTTATCAACAAACAACAACAAACGTAACAAAACTGATCAGACATCATTAAAAACTCATACTGCAAAACCCTAGCAGATGTATGTGACTCGTATAAAGCACTCCTGCGTATGTATGCGCCTTTCATACTCGACACCTATGTACAGATCTGTCCATACTACAGAAAATAATGTACGCGACTTGTCAAAGACAAACCAACGTGCATATATGTAATCAATGAATCATACCCTCGCTGCACAACACAACATCTATCAAACCTAAATCTCGGCATACAAACTGTTACAAACACACCCCATAATATCATCATCACATATCTATCAAACATTAAATAGATTATCCAATAGGTGGTAATTTCAGATCTATTAGATCTAATCCATCTCCATGCTCCCTAGTGCACACCTATCTCAGATCAAGTTATTCATAAATAATCCATTACATGCATAATCTAACACTTGATCTCCATCTCCTTATATAGGATAAGCCTTAGCCAATACCTTAGGCCAATCCCTTAATAGTGGCAATGGTATTCTTTGACGGGACCAAATATTCGTTGTCGCGCTCACTACTATAGGCCATGGTAAAAACCCCTGGTTTTGACAATACTATGGTGCGGAAACTGTACGTGACTTTTCTTCTCCATATTCGCGTATGTATGTGCCCTTTGTTTACAGGACCTACGTATACTTTCCAAACTTCACCTTTATCATTCCTTTGTCTCTGAACTAATATTCCTTTGTCTATCTTACCTCTGGCATCTTCATAACCATCACGTTGACATCTTTATCAAGTAGATTTCCATCAAGGACAACACATTAGTCATAATTCCAACATAATAATGGAACAAACTCGATCTTTTTTTGGCTAGTCATGAGAAGTGAATTGAAATTAATTCAAGAAAACAAAAAATAAATCTGATTTACAATTAGCTAAACTTGGATAGAACTACATTTTTGTCTTTGTTTCTTGCTTGTTTTCTGCACCTTTCGTTATGTCTCCTGCAATATTTGCTTTTGTATTTGTTCTCATTGCCATCTCTACTTCTTTGTCCATGTTTATCATCACATCATTAACAGTATCTTTATTTGAGAACAGTTCATAATCTAATATTTTTTTCCTTTTCACAAACACTGCACTCAAATCACTGCTTGAAAGGACATTATAATTGATAGTAAGTAAGAATTGGTTCATGAAAACAAAACAGATATCACAAAGTCATTACTAGTGTATATTCTAATATCAGGTTCATAGTTACCAGATAGGATCTAATTTTTATGCAAATAGGTAAAATATTAAATAGATTTTAGTTTCGAAGTTCCTTGTTACATATATTAAATTGAAAAAATAACAAATGTGTAGAAATATTCAAAGTACCTTTTTCCTTGTAGTTGTTCCCTTGGATCTGAATCTCTAAGTGTTTCCTGTTTCCTGAAAATTGAAAAAACATTATTTTTAGCTATAGTACATAAAAAAGTATAGTAAAAAAACAGAGTTGTATAATGTAATAATCGAATGACAATAAATAGAACTTAAACACACCTCTTAACAAAGTTATCATTGTCTTTAACTGTATTTGTAATATTTGTGTTCATCTTCCCTGCACCAAAGATATGAATTAGATCAAATATATAGAAATAAGAAAAAAAAGAGGTTCTAATTTCATAGCATGAAAACAATTCGGACCTAACATCTACATGATGGTAAATTATATTATATAAACGTTTTTAGCACTCTCATATTATCCATTTTTTGTACTGCACACCTCGTTGCTACAAGGTTGTAACACATATTGTTTAAATTCTCTAAGTACCCGCATACAGAAGGAAGGACACACTGCTTACCTGACAAAAATGATGCATGTTTTGCACCTATGTTTGAAATGGGCTTGCAGAGAAAATCCCTCACATCATGCAACTAATAGAATGACCACTGTATAACTCAGAGAACAAATTTTTTTGTAACCAGCTCCATCAAAAAGTAATCGAATATGCATTGGAAAGAAAAAAACTACATGATAAACACCTTTCCAATGTTCATACAAACAACATAACTAGAACTAGTGGTTACAATTGTCACATTACCTTTTAAATTTTTAATATACGTATTAGATACTAACTAAAGATGATATGTTATTTGTAATATCTTATTTGGAACATCTTACCAATGCATGTGCACAGAGAATAAATCAAATTAGTAGTTAGAATCACCACATTTCCTTTCAAAATTCCATGATATGTTTTGGATAATAATAATACATTTTAAAAAATGTTAGAATCGGGGGTGTGGAGAATGTAACAAAAACCTTCATCAGCAATGTTCGTACCTCCAAAATAAGGGTGGGCGACTAAATGTGAGCACTACTATGTCGACAAGGGCACAATTTATTTGATATCGGGATGCAAAAGAGCTTTATTGAAATTGCTTTATAGGTGGTCTGATGTCTGGTTGTCAAAGCTATGTTCAGTGGCTCTAAATGCGGAGATGCAGTTGTGCACAGAAATAGAAGAAGCACAATGAAATCTTCTTCCATACCCCCGCACTCTGCGTAAATTTTAATGATTAAAACATATATCTTTCAAACTTTATAGTTAAAAGAACTGCAAAAGTTTGGGGCATGAAAAGTTTGGGTTACATGTATATCAGGTGTGAGATAAGGATATGCGATTAATTGCCCCACTATTGTGTCTATGTGGTCTAGTTTTATTTGACCTCCTCGAATACTAAATGCATTTGTGATTTGAAATTTCAATTAAATAGTTATTAGCCTATATCAAATGAAATGTCTTTGTAATGCATATGAGGAAGGAGTGTTGTGCGGGAGAATGGGTGTGGTGCAGAGCAAGTAATATAAACTTCCCCCCTCCACACACTTAAATAAATGGTCCCTCACACTTAGTATAATTTGGAATCTACAGAACATTAGGTAACATATAAATGCTCAAAGAAAATTCTTGAAAACATATGTTTAATTAATGTTTTTGCACAAGGTCGCAGAATTAAGACCTATACAACATATCATCCAAAACATTATCTCATAATTCTTTTTAGAATTTATAAATGTTGAAATATGGCAACAAGAATATTCCAATTTAATTTGTCCTTGAATTAAATTGTGAATTAAAATTGAATTTAGTCTTAACAGCTACTTGGAAATAATTAATTAATTCATTTTGAATTAATTAGTTGGAGAAATTCAAGTTAGAAGTCTTTCTGAAGTCATGCAAGTGTTATCCCTTAAATTAAGGAGATAAGATTTGAGTTATATTTGAGTTGTAATTAGTTAACTCAATTTATTGAGTTAAGTCCAGTTAAATTAGTTCCAAACTGTTTGAGGAACTAATAGAGAGTTAATAGTCAATTGATGCATGCATGCACTCAGCTAGTGCTACTCCAGTTAATTAAATATCCCCTCATCAGAAACTCATGCATTTCTATTCTGAGAAAGACCCAGTTGAGATTAAAGTCAAGGACAGTGTACTATCAGTTGCATGTGTTTTCTCAAAGAGAAAACTCATGCGTGCAGTCAAGGATAAATCCTTGAGGATTGTACAGTTTTGAAGTGTGTGAGATCAGAGTTTTCCACTTCGTAAAAGGAGAATCATCCACAAGGAACCGCGCAAGGAAATAGGAGCTTGGAGGGAAGAGAGGAAGGCTGGAGAGCAGCCAAGATTGCCTGTGAGCATCTGTGAGGAATGTACTGGGAGCTGGCTAGCTGTGAGAGCTAAGGCTTTGTATAATTCTTATGTATTTCCACCTTGTATGATAATACAGATAGTGGGGTTTTTAGCTGAGGCTTTCCCCAAAGTATTTTCATGTGTATTGTGCATTGATTCTTCTTCTTCTGGTTATATTGTTCAGCTCGATCTTTAAGCTTCCGCAAATTGATAGTAGAAGTAGGTTATAGTATTCTGCTTTAATTTATATTGCATTATTGGGTTAACCTACATTAGATTTTCTACATGATATTAGAGCTAAATTCTGAGCTGGATTTGTATAAATTTTCTACATGGTATCAGAGCTATGAACAGTATACTGAGAATAAAATTCAAAGTTTGAAGTTCGGGGTTGCAAGTGCAAATCAAATTCATATCATACTTCAAGGTTGGCCAATGGCGTTCTATGGCTTGAGACTCAAGTATGCCTTGGAAGGTAGCTCGAATTACATAGCATGGAAAGATAGAATGGAGGCTATATTAGAAGATAATGGCTTGAAGGAATTCATTGATCAAGAAATCCCAAAGCCAGCTTCAACTAATGCACAAGAGTTGGCTGAGTGGAAGAAGTGTGTGACGAAGGCGAGACAGATCATCCTTGAGGGAGTCCAAGACCATATTGTCTCAAGTCTCCATGGGAAGGATACTCCATTTTCAATGTGGAAGACATTTAAGGACCTCTACCAGAACAATAGCAACCAGAGGAAACTGGAACTCAAGGATAAGCTTCGAAAAATCAAGATGGAGAAGGGCGATACTATTTCAACATATCTAAACAAGCTCACCACCTATAGAGATGATCTTGGCAGTGTGGGAATAACTACTGTCGATGATTATATGGTGAGCCTCGCTCTCCTTGGCCTTTCAAAGAGTTGGAATAACTACCAGGACTCTGTGAATGGAAGGGAGAAATTGTTGGATTGGGAACGACTGTGGTCGGATCTTATGCAGGAGGAGATCAGGAGGAGCACATGAGATGGTTCTTCATCCAAGAATGATGGTGAAGAAAATATGGCCTTAGCAAGTAAGGCAAGGAAAGGGAAGGGGAAGGTTTCCCATTTCAAATCTAATTCTTCTCATGGAGGGAAGAAGGGTGACATGTCTAAAGTGAGATGCTTTAATTGTCATAAGATGGGACATTATGCGACTAATTTCCCACTGAAGAAGTCCAAGAATGGATCCTCGGAAGGATCAAAAGGTGAGGCATTAGCCTCTCAGTTCGAAATGGACTTTACCCTCATCGCATGCATGGTGTCATCCATGATGGGTTGTGTCTGGTATCTTAACAGTGGAGCCTCATTCCACATGACTGGTGATAAAAATTTATTCAGTGCCTTAGAGGAGAAAGGCCTCAAGATGCACATAGAGATGGGTGACGATGGAAGGTATAGTGTTTCAAGAGTGGGCATGGTTGCTTTTCAGATGGAGCATGAAGCTTCTCTCACCTTGACAGATGTGAAGTATGTGCCTGGACTGAAGAAGAACTTGGTATCGATCGCGATGTTGGAGGACAAAGGCTACGATGTTGTCTTCAGTAAAGGAAAGGCGTTCCTAAGACATAGCCACGAGTCAGACCAAGAGGATAGAGATTTGGGTGAAAAATCTCTATAAACTAGAGGTAGATGATTGTGCAGCATTGAATACGAAAGTAGAATTGGTGAAAAGCCAAGACATTGGCGAGTTGTGGCACAGGCGGTTGGACCATTTGCATCATGGGACTTTGAAGATAATGCAACAAATATCTACAAGACTTCCCAAAGGTAAACTTGAGCAAGTTGACACATGTAAAGGTTGTACCTTGGGAAAGTACACCAAGTCTTCCTTTCATGATTGAGATAGTCGAGCAGAGGCTATCTTAAAGCGAGTTCATACTACTGTGTGTGGACCATTCTCGATGACATCCATAGCGAAAAAAAGGTATTATGTGATTTTCATTGATGATTATTCTCGTAAATGTTGGATTTATTTCATGCAGAAGAAGGACCAAACTTTCACAAAGTTTTGTGAGTTCTAAGCTTTGGTCGAGAAAGAGTCAGGGAAGAAGATCAAGGCCTTGAGAAGCGACAATGGTGGAGAATATGTCTCTCAAGAGTTTAAGGACTTATGTGCAGCAGAAGGAATTAAACGAGAGTTTATGGCACCTCATAACCCACAGCAGAATGGGGTAGCTAGGAAGAAGAACAGAACTATTGTAGGGGCAGCACAGGCAATGTTGCATGACCAAGGCCTACCACTTCACTTGTGGGATGAGGCATGCAATACAACGGTCTATTTGCAGAATAGAAGCCCGCATTACATACTTGGGATGAAGACACCAAAGGAAGCTTTCTCTGGTAAGAGACCAAATGTGGGTCACTTCAGGATCTTTGGCTCATCGGTATATTGCCATGTGACAAAGGATGCATGGAAGAAGCTTGAGCCGACATCAGATTTGGGGATATTTGTGGGGTACAATGATACACCTCACAACTATCGAGTGTTCTTTCCTACCAGTCGGAGGACGGTGGTTCGCATAGATCTCAAGTTTGATGAGCAGAAGGCCATGCAAGTTTCCCTTGAGAGGGAGCTCCAACTACAGGCTGTGGAGGAACTATTGGTTCCTGAGGGGGAGGAGCCTCAGACTGATGTAGAGCAGCCACATGCAGAGGTTCTAGGAGTGGAGACATCCACTCAAGAAGAGTCTTCCAGAGATGGACGGAAGCACACAAGAGAAGCTGACAGATTGTTGGAGGATGCGAGAGATAATGTGGGAGTACCATCTTCTCAGCGCAGGCAGAGGAGGTCACCTGAGAGGTACACTAAATACATAGCCCTTGGTGGGGAATGTGTTGAGACCGAACCATCTTCCTTTGAGGAAGTAGTGCAGCAGCCGATTTGGGTTGATGCTATGGTGGAGAAGTATGACTCCATAGTTCGTAACAGTGTTTGGGACGTGGTTCCAAGACTGGAGAACAAGTCATTTGTGAGTTCCCGTTGGCTTTACAAGGTAAAGCAAGCTGCTGATGGTAGTGTGGAGAAGCATAAGGCAAGATTTGTTGCCCATGGCTTTTCACAGGTCGAGGGGATTAATTATGATGAGACTTTTTCTCCTGTCACAAGGTACTCATCTATCAGATCTATGTTGGCACTATCAGCACAGATGGGTTGGAAGATCCATCAGATGGATGTGAAGATTGCATTCCTCAATGGCCAGATTGAGGAAGAGGTGTACATAGAGCAGCCGGAAGGTTTTGAGACCTTCGATCGTGAGTTGCATGTGTACCGACTCAAAAGAGCGTTGTACGGGCTGAAGCAAGCACCTCGTGCTTGGTACACCGGGATAGACAACTACTTCACCGGGTTGGGATTCACAAAGAGTGAAGCAGATGCGAACCTATACCGCATCGTGGTGAAAGGTAAGTTGTTGATCATCGTACTTTATGTTGATGATCTCATATTGACTGGTGATGATTAGTTGATTGTGTCTTGCAAGGAGGACCTTGCAAGAGAATTCGAGATGAAAGACATGGGTCTCATGCATTACTTCCTTGGCATGGAAGCGTGGCAGAAGTATGGGGAGTTGTTTGTGTCTCAGGACAAGTATGCCAACGAGATACTACGGAGATTCCACATGGAGAAGTGCAAGCCCATGTAGACTCCTCTAGCAGCTAACTGGAGGCAAGAGGATGCTACTTCAAGAGAAGTGGTAGAGGCTACTGTGTATGGGCAGCTTGTGCGTTCACTGATGTACTTAGTGAACACATGACCAGATTTGTGCTATGCAGTGAACCAGCTGAGTCAAGCGATGGTTCAACCTACCAAGGTGTTTTGGAAGGCGGCAAATCATGTATTGAGATATCTTAGAGGCACATATCAGTATGGATTACGGTACAGATGGACAAAGGGAGTGAAGCTGCAGGGCTTCACTGATGCAGATTGGGTAGGGAGTCCATCAAATCGGAAGAGCACATCAGGAGGGATTTTCAACCTTGGGTCAGCGACAGTTTCTTGGTACAGCAAGAAACAAAAGTCGGTTGCACTCAGCTCGGTAGAGGCAAAATACATGGCTACAAGTCAGGCAGCATGTGAGGCCATCTAGATGTGGAAAATCCTAGTTGGTTTGTTTGATCAGAGGATGGATCCAACTGTGATCTATTGTGATAACCAGAGTTGTATCAAACTCTCTGAGAATCCAGTATTTCATGATAGGTCCAAGCACATCGACATCCGGTATCATCATCTCAGAGACTGTGTAGCGAGAAGGATCATGTTGCTGCATTATATTTCGTCAAAGGAGCAAGATGCTAACATTTTGACAAAGGCATTGTCAAAGTGTAAATTTGAGTTCCATAGAGACAGGATCGAGGTGGCAGATAATCCCTTTCTTGTTGAGAGAGTGTTGAAATATGGCAACAGGAATATTCTAAATTAATTTTTCCTTGAATTAAATTGTGAATTAAAATCGAAATTAGTCTTAACAACTACCTAGAAATAATTAATTAATTCATTTTGAATTAATTTGTTGGAGAAATTCAAGTTCGAAGTCTTTCTGAAGTCATGCAAGAGTTATCCCTTAAATTAAGGAGATGAGATTGAGTTATATTTGAGTTGTAATTAGTTAACTCAGTTTACTGAGTTAAGTCCAATTAAATTAGTTCCAAATAGTTTGAGGAACTAATAGAGAGTTAATAGTCAGTTGATGCTTGCATGCATTCAACTAGTGCTACTCCAGTTAACTAAAGATTCCCTCATCAGAAACTCATGCATTTCTATTATGAGAAAGACCCAATTGAGATTAAAGTCAAGGACAATGTATTATCAATTTCATGTGTTTTCTCAAAGAGAAAACTCATGTATGCATTCAAGGATAAATCCTTGAGGATTGCGCAGTTTTGAAGTGTGTAAGATCAGAGTTTTCCACTTGGTAAAAGGAGAATCATCGACAAGGAACCGCGCAAGGAAATAGGATCTTAGAGGGTAGAGAGGAAGGCTAGAGAGCAGCCAAGATTGCCTACGAGCATCTGTGAGGATTGTACTGAGAGCTGGCTAGATGTGAGAGCTAAGGCTTTGTATAATTCCTATGTATTTTCACCCTGTATGATAATACAGATAGTGGGGTTTTTAGTTGAGGCTTTCCCCAAAGTATTTTCATGTGTATTGTGCATTGATTCTTCTTCTTCTGGTTATATTGTTCAGCTCGATCTTTATGCTTTCGCAAATTGATAATAGAAGTAGGTTATAGTATTCTGCTTTGATTTATATTTCGTTATCGAGTTAACCTACATCAGATTTTCTACATGGTATCAAAGCTAAATTCAGAGCTGGATTTGTAGAAGTTTTCTACAGTAAAGAGACTCATAATTTGAACATAGAGTAATCATAATTGTAATGAGGATTGAACACTGAGTCATGGTCCAAAGAATAATATTTGTTGCGTAAAGCACTTATCAAAATATTGATACTTAAATCGTAAAAGTAAATGCATTCGCCCCAATGGGGAGACTCCCATGAACCGTAATGTCAAAAACACATTTGCAATGAAAAAAAAGAAACTACATCCAAGAATTAGATTAGTTCATGATAATGTATCCAAAAAAATAAAATAATTAAACACTTTAAATAGAAAAATGAATGTTCCAAGATTTGAAACACTTATAATATGCAAAAGCATAGATCGTGATTATTTAACTGCTAGCCTCTGAAATAAAAGTGGATGATCAACTATGCACATTACTATGTTGATGTGGGCGTGTTTTATTTGATATCAAGATGCAAAAGAGCTCTAGCAAAATTTCTTTGCAGGTGGTCTGATGTCTGGTTCTCAAAAATATGTTCAGTGTCTCTGAGTGTAGAGGTGTCATTGTGTGCGGGTTATTCCACACTTACACATTAATTATTTTTAAAAACAAGGACGTTCGATTGAATTTGATAGTTACTTGAACCTATAATGCCTTATATTGGTAAATTTTTAATTAATTTTTAGCATTACCATAACTTGCACTTCTGCACTCCGTACAATCAATGTGACAGTCCCAACCATGTTTTCTCTCATGAAATGCAATGTAAATATTTTTACAAAAATGGGTTGAGTAATGGGACACTAATTCCAAAGACTCGGGAGGTTGCTCGCTTGGGGTGTTTAATTTTCCTTGATGTAGGAAAATCTGAATTGGTTATGACAACCATTAAATGATGGTTGGTGCAAATATGATAGCCTGGTATTTTCAGGATTAAGGAGGTTGCAAGAGAAGTACGCAGACCCATGTTTCTCTGGAAAACATTACAAGGCAAGAAGGACAAATAAATTAACGGGAAATGGACTATGCTGATAGCTGGGAAAAAGCAATGGAATTCAATCACTATGTAGCAGGAAACCGCGAGAGAGGACAGGGAGAAGGCATTCAAGAAGGCTCATTCAGCAACATAGCGGGAGAGAAAGGGAAGGAGGAACAAATTTTTGGAACACAGTGGGTGACAGGGGAAGCACACAGGGTATGTTGTTGGGCTCTAGAAGTAGTTGATTTTATTTCGGTTGAGCAATAGGAGAACAACTAGACTTCCTTCATGTGAGGTCTAATCTCAGGACGCCCTGGGGGGTTGGAGGGTGGAGATGTCGTTCTTTGGATTCCCTTGACAGCCTAGGGTGGATATTTAGACCTTGGATTCCTTGTAAGGAAGCCCTAGAGTCTACTTGCTTGATTTTCATTTGGTTCTTGGTAGTGAGTTCTAGATTCCCTTTATTGGGTGGAACCATTGTGTTGCATGCTTCTAGGGTGGAGGAGAAGCCTTTGGGTTCCCTGGAGTGTGTGAGGCTACTGGATAGCTGAAAGGCGGGGGTGACAGGCCTCTGGATTCCCTGTGCATTGGTTGGTTGTTGAATAGTTGGTGGGTGGAGGTAGAAGGACCTTTGGAGTCCCTATTCAGCTAATAGTTGGTGTACACTCCCTTGAGAAAGACCATCTAAGACTCTAGAATCAGGCTCGAGGATGATAGTTGTATGTGAGAACTAGTTGCAATTGAGCTACGGTTGGGTGGAGAGTCATAGTCCCTGACTTAGTTTCCCTAAAATTTTATAAGATAAGTGCTCTTGTGTATTTGTTTATATGATAATAAATGTATGCTGCATTTCTTGTTTGAAATGGTGTTGTAGAACAAGATTCATGACTACATTCTGACATTATAACGATGAATAACATATTGTGTGTTGGCTTGTTGGGGCTTGACCCAAGTTCGGAGTTAATTAGCCAAACAACTCCCTATACTATTGGCCCTTTCGACAATAGTCTGTGGAGCGTGGACTGAGGTCTCACCCGAAGTAGTATGGGGGGTGCTGGAGCTAGGTTTCCACACCCTTTAGATGTTTGAGGGGTTGACTTGGACCAATTGTGAGTCTCTTTGCATAGGTTACTTCGCGTACTTCCCTGGCCTTCGTGCCCTGATGTACTCACCTTCACGCAACCCTAACCGGGGGTTGTGGGGATTTCACGCTACTGGAGCAGCGATCTGCACTATTCCTCCAAATCACGCCCGCAATCGATCTTATCTTCTTACAACAATTAGTTATCTTCGCATAAACAAATGTCTTATATTATATTTATTCATTCAGCACATTCATATGAGTTCACACAGTAAATAACCAGTAAACTTGCTATTCATACCCAATAATACATAAAACAGGAAAAGATACACATAAATATGGTAAAACTTCTCTTTATTAATCCTTCCAACAGTCACAGTCTTGACCCGCACTACGCACTCAGCTGCAGGGGTCCACGCACTCAGTTGCGGACTACTAGGCCTCTGTGCACTCAGCTGCAGAGCCTTCTCCTACTCTACGACCCAAAGACACGACTTACACTTCGACTCAATCAATTCATTCTATTCATCATGCTTCCTTTTTCTTTCTCTCTCTCTTTTCTACACTTAGAGCCTCGCTCTATTTATACAATCCCATGGTCTGGTAGATCTTTTAAACCGACATTACATTACAAAAACAAGGGCGAACAACCCTGTGACTCTATTATGACTTCGCGCTCCGCGCCCACAAATCACGGAGTATTTACAATGGACTTAGTCAAAACTTGGGCTTTAAGCCCCAAAACATGCCTTGGGGGGATTCCACGCCCAACATTGTGCAATGTCCTTACATGATAAAACATATTATGTTGCATTTCTGGTTTGAAATGGTGTGTTGTAGGAAATGCTTGATTATGTTGTTAATAACACACAAATGAATAACATATTGTGCAAAATTTAAAGGCATTGAAAATATCTATAAGAATCTAAACTAAATCCTGACAACAATTAACATAAGGACTCCTCCTATTACGATATAATGGTTACATGAAGGACATCCTATGTTGACATGGTCTATGTGTAATGTGTTGAAGGTGTTGGTTACAAGCCCTTGTTGTTGCTATGATGCATTGTAATAATGTTGAGGAATTCCTCCCTACTTAACTTAATGATATGCGATTTTATATGAGGGGATTCTTTAGCATGCTTTGATAAGTGCTTGATATTGGGTCTGCATATTCATTTGATCATGATTTGGTCCAGAGGATCTATGCGCACTCTTGAGCAGAGCACAATCTCATAAGTGAGATTAACTTGAATTATATTCATGTATTTTCGGCAAGATGCATTTCTACGCTAGTTTCATTAACACTAAATTTTTTTAGGTTGGAAGCCATCTCTCGTGTAACGTCTCAGCATTGAGATTTTGTAATAACTTCTTGCTTGAATGGCTGGTAGTAGCCATGGTGTTCGAGGGATGGTATCTCATCCATGAGGGATGTGTTACACATCCCTACTAATAGCCAAATGCCCCTAAAACCCATAATAAGTGTTGTAGTGTTGTTCACAGGGTTGTCGTGAACCATAGGGTGCACCTTGGCATGTGGAAAGAGAACTAGATGCCCTTCAGGAGTCACCAAGTCCTTAGCAGAGGGCGGTACAAAGGTTTCTAGTGCAGTCATGCTTGGAATTCTCTTTCCCTAAATGGGGAATGCTTGAAGGCAAAGAATCTATCAATTGTGTGCCTATTTACAAGTGTCGTGCTTGTATTCAAACCCAAAAGAGAAATTCCATGTTTCTTCAAGGAGTGATGATCGCTTTGTGGCCTTCTTGGCTCCTTATGAATCTTGTGGACTCGGGAAGAGTAGCGTTAGTGTAAGCTCGGGAGTGATAGCACCAATAAGCACTTAGTAAACTTTAATGGCCATGGTGGAATGCTGACACAAATCCAGACAATTACAAAACCATTGTAGCCAAGCCGTAGTCAAAATGGCTCACAAATGGTGTTGTGCGTAGGAATGGAGAAAACCCTACTGAAAACTACAAGATTCAAGATTGAGCATATTTTGCCTGCTCTAGTAATACCTCGCCAATCGAGCCATGGCGAAGTTCTACAATGAGCAGCGTTGCTGCATTTTCAGGATTAGGCTTAGCCCCATAGCCTTAACGAAATAAACCTTATCCAATTGGTCTGATATAAATCTCATTGTGGAAGGCTTGGATTGGATGCCTAAATTTCTCCTTATCGTAATTGGGCAAATGGAGCGGTGATGTGCTCTAGAGGCCACAACCCATGAAATTTTAATTAGAGACACAAAGGAACAACAAGGCTAACAGGGCATCGGGCCAGCTAGGAGAGTGTTCCCATTGGTAAAAAATGGAGCCCACATGACAACTCATCCCGAAGGATTATATCCCGTAAGTTCGAAGGGGAAGCTTGCTTCGAAGGAGCGGGATGACGTGGGGCAGAGACATGGTGGACTCCACGTGCTCCCAATTGAAATCACATTGGTGCAGGGTAGGCCCTAAGATAAGTCAACCCATACGATTTTTCCCAGAGCTTGAATAAGAAGTGCTAGAGGAGAATTCAGGAAGGAAAGGCTGGAGGACTCGACGTCGACTGTCATGGCAAAGTAAATTGGTGGACCAACCAGAAGTGAGGCTACATGAAGGAGTGGCCCACTAGGACACATAAGCTCAGAAGTTATTTATGGAAGGAATAAAGCAAGGCATTCCAGGAACGAGCGAAATGATGTAGGTCTGAGTCGTGTTAGTAGACATTGGATCATGACAGTCTCGTTATTGGTTGAAAGGTGGACTCACCTAACAAGACAGCTTGACGTATTGACCCTATAGCATTTCAAGGGTGCATGCAAATAGAGAAGTTGGGGTGACAAGGCAACGAGATGCGATGTCAGTTGAGTAAGAATGGAAGACTAATAAACAATGGGCATCAGGCAGACCACGATACATGCAAGCTTGGAAGATCTATTTCAGAATCTTTCTCCCGAAGGTAATCTTTACACATCGTATGGAAGAGTCGGGATGACTTAGCACTGGGGTGATGTGAAGAGGACATATATATATACATATGTGTGTGTGTGTTTGTGGTTCGACGTGATTAGTTAGCGAAACCAATGAAAAAGGTGACATGTATCGGCAGGTAAATGGTTGCACAATATTTAAAGGATGAGGCCCCATATCAATGAGATGGTGATCATTCATCACCTGAAATCGACGATATGTAGACCCCCCTCCATTGTGACCAGCGAAGAGGGTACCCCCTATGCATATCGTTGAACTACCTTTGTGAATGGACGATCGGGATCACGACGAGGCTTCTCCCCCCATGATGTCAAGTGGTAGGGCTCAACCCAGTGTAAATCGTTTATCTCCCCGTTCATTTGTGATCATTAGATTTAGTTTGATGATGGTGGCAACCACGGGGTTAGGGCAACGAGGTAAATTATTATGGGATATGTGTGTGTGTGTGTGCGCGCGCGTGTGTCACAAGTATATATATATATATATATATATATATATATATATATATATATATATATATATATATATATATATATATATATAAAGGTGCCACGTAAGAGTAGTCCCTTGTTGGTGCGACCCGCATAAAGCAAAGTGTGCATATATTCATATGTCGGGGGTGGGAAATCACATATTATGTGCATTTTGAGTTTGACCAAAGCTTAGAAGTATAGAATGTTGCTTAACTAATAACAAAAAAAAAAATCTCATTTCTCTAACAATGCGAGAGAAATTGGATTAGTAAGTGAACAATCCATAGAGGTAAGTGGGGTGGTTTATAGGTTGTATCAGAGAATCTAGGTTCAACACTTGGGCTGGATGGGCTCTATCATGGGCAAATGTTTAGGTGTTAAAAGCAATTCTATAATTGATTTCATTCATTCATGGATGGTATGGTTGTATTGTGATTTAGATATGTAACATGGCACTAACGGTTGGTGCTAATTGATATATGATTGATGAATATGTAAAGCAAAGATGGTGATGCATGTGGCTTGCTATTTATTATCATGGATATGTTAACATGACCTATTGTGTTTCAACAAAGTTCAACATGGTAGTTCCATAACTGCAATTTGATGGTTATGATTGTGTTTATTTAATTATCTCATGATGTATCTTACAGTGTGTGCAGATGACAACACATTGCAAGTAGCAAAAGACAGTGAAAGACATAGATATGAGGACCAAAATGGTGCAACATAGCTCCGATCAATCACAATATGGAAATGAAGAGGTAAGATCAAATGAAGAGGAAAGATCAATTGACCAAGGGGGAGGGGCAAACTCTCCTTATTAGCTGGATACCTTGAGGAGCCTAAGGGCTGAAGTTAGAAGCTTTAAGGAAGAAATAGAAAGGTTGGTGAGAGCTCAAGAGAGGCAAGCTGAAATAAGCGCAGTGATCTTGCAAAGTCTCTTAGATTTACAAAAACAAAAGCAACATGAGTTAGGAACTAGTCATAGAGGTAAGAGAATCCCTTGGGAGTCAGAATAAAAACAAATGGGGCAAATAGTAGTAGGTCCAAGAAGAAGCATAGGTGGGAAAGTGAAGAAATTGTGCGGGGAAATGCACCATTAAGCACCCTGAAAGGAAGAAGCATCACTTATGTGCATCACTCTAGCAAACCATCTAGTTCTACTTCCCGGAGGAACCACAATCACTCTCATCATCACCATCATCATCAGGAGGGAAGAAAGGAAAATGATCACATGCCCAAGAAATTCAAGAAAGACAAGCCACCGATATTTGATGGGGATATGAAGAAATTAGAACAGGTAGAAGCATGGTTGCTTGGCATGAAGAAAATTTTCCAAATTCATGACTATTCTGAAAATATGAAAGTCGGGATTGCCACCTACAACTTGAAGGGAAAAGCAGAGATATGGTGGGAAGATTTGAAAAATGTTAGAGCCATTTATGAGAAGGATTTGACTTCGAAAATCTCTTCAGAGACCAATATTTGTTTGAGTGATACTATGATGGCAAGGAAAAAGGTTCTATGAACTCAAGACGGGGCAAATGGCAGATGATGAGTAAGTTACTAAGTTCCTGGAACTATTAAGTTATGTGCCATATCTCATAAATGAGAAAGTCAAAATTCAGAGATTCATTAGCAGGTTGCCTATGACATTCAAAGATAGAATTAAATTTTTGGATCCCCAAACATTGAAGGATGCCATTAAGAATTTGAAACCTTGCTATGAGCATGCCGCACAAACCAAAAATTAAAAACGTCTGGAAGGAAAAGAAAAATGTTGGACATAAGAAGAAATGGCCCAAGAAATCCACAAATAAAAAGGAAAGCAAGCACCCAACTATTATAAATTAGTTCCAACAGAAAATCAACCAAATCGCTAAAGGAAATGCACAATAGTCAGCAGCAAAGCAACAAAAATATGAATTTAAAGAATGAGCGAATTGCTGGATGTGTGGTGAAAACCATAGGAAAAAAAATTGCCCACATCAAAAAAGCATTAGCCCAAAGATTTACAACACCCAAGAAGCTAGCACAGTGGGTAATGTAGCTAAGAGTTTACCCATAATTTATGCAACAATAGACAATCACTAGGAAAACCACTAAGCATGCATCATTTAGATGGAAAGTAGGATGTGTAATCAATATATTTCTATTTTAATTGATCATGTTTCTAACTACAATTATGTTAATCAAAGCTTATGGAAAAATTCCATTTAACCCAAGAATTGCACGCAGAACTGTGGCTGGTTCAATTAGCAACGTGAACAAAGAGAAGAGTGAGCCATTGGGTAAGATTGAGTGTTATTGAGCTTCAAGGCATGCCAATGACAACACACCTAAACATGTTACCTTTGAAGGAATACCATGTATTGTTGGGTATGGATTGGATGTATAAGCACCATACCAAGGTTGACTACTATGAGAAGGAAATTGAGTTCCTAGATGAAGCGGGAATGAAAAAATTATTGCAGGGAAAGTGAAATCCCACCTTGGTGAGGTAAGTTTCAGCCATGCATGCCAAGTGTAACTACTGGAAGGATTGTCAATTGTTTGACATGAAAATTACCAATGATGACAAGGCCAATAACCACATTGAAGAGGAAGAAAGTGAAATACTACAGCAATATCTTGTGTCGCGACAGTTCAGGGATGTGTTTCTAGAGGATGTTTCTAGATTGCCTCCTCACAGAGAGGTAGATTTTTCGATTGAGTTGGTGCCTAGAGCCGCACCAACATCTAAGGCACCATGTCGGATGAGTACACCATAACTGATTGAGTTGAAGCTTTAACTGAAAGAAATGCTTGATAAAGGCTACATTCGACCAAGTGTGTCACCATGGGGAGCTCCAGTATTATTTGTAAAGAAGAAAGACAAGGCACTCAAGCTCTGTATTTTATACAAGAAGTTAAATAAAGTGACCATCAAGAACTAATATTTGTTGCCACGGATTGATGAATTATTTTACCAGCTGAGAGGAACAACAATGTTCTCCAAGATGGATTTGATGTTTGGGTATCATCAAGTGCACATCAAAGAAGAGGACATCCACAAAACTACTTTCAGGACAAGATACAAGAACTATGGGTTTGTAGTGGTAATCTTCGAGCTTACTAATGCCCCTGCCACATTCATGTGTTTAATGAACAATGTGTTGCGTCCTTACTTGGACAAGTTTGTGATCATTTTTGTTGATGACATATTGGTATATTCGAAGACTAAAGAAGAGTGTGAAAAGCATATGGTTGCAGTACTACAGTTGTTGAGGGAGCACAAGCTCTATGCAAAACTCAGCGAATGTGACTTCTTTCAGTCATAAATACACTATTTGGGCCACATTGTCTCCAAGGAGGGGATATATGTTGACCTAGAAAAGATCAAGACCATAGTAGAGGGGCCAACACCGAAGAATGTGCATGTGGCCAAATCATTCATGGGATTGGCAGGTTACTAAGGAGATTCATTTGAAACTTCTCCAAGAGAGGCCACCCTATCACATCCTTGCAGAGAAAAGAAAATAAATTTGAATGGAAAGTTAAGTGTGCAACAAGTTTCAAACAATTGAAACAGTTGCTCATGAATGCACCAGTGTTGAGGATTGCAAATCCAGATAAGGATTTTGTGGTATGCATAGATGCCTACAAGGAAGGGCTCGATGGAGTCTTGGTGCAGGAAGGATAAGTAGTTCGCTATGAGTCAAGGAAGTTAAATGGACATGAGGTAAATTACGTGACTCGTGATCTAGAGTTGACCATCATCATTCATGCAATGAAGATGTGGAGGAATTACATACTTGGCAAGAAATTTACACTTATGACAAACCATAGTGGGCTCAAGTATTTGTTTTAGCAACCCAAGTTAAACGCGAAGCAAGCTAGATGGTTGGCCATACTTAGCAAGTTCAACTTTGAGATCAAGTACATCAAAGGCAAAGAGAATAGGGTTGTTGATGCATTTAGTAGGAGGATTCAAGTGAATCACTTGGCAGCCATAAGCTCTTACGAAATGGACCTGGTAGAAAGGGTCAAGAATGCAGGACAACATGATGAAAAATATCAACAAATGAAAGAAAAATTGCAACAAGATGGTGGGGATGAGGAATATCATCTCACTGATGACAACTTAATTAGGTTTAAGAACAAAATCTATGTTCCAAACAATGATGAATTAAAGAGGCTCCTAATGAGAGAGTTCCATGTCAAGCCATATCCAGACCACACAGGGTGCCAAAAGGCTCTCACAACCATTAAAAAGTTCTACTATTGGCCAAATTTGAAGAAAGAAGTGGATTATTTTCTGGCTAAATGCATAGAATGTCAGCAAGTGAAAGTGAAGTGAAAACATCCGACAGGCTTTTTGCAACCCATTACCATACCAGAATGGAAATGGGAAGTGATCTCCATGGATTTCATCACAGGTTTACCGAGAACCTCCAGGCAACATGATGCAATTATGGTGATGATTGACAAATTGAGAAAGGTGTCTCATTTTGTGGCGGTCAAGTCCACCAATTCCACTTGTGAGGTAGCCCAAATTTTAATAAAAGAGATTGTGAGGTTGCATTTAATTCCAAGGAAAATCATCTCAGATAGAGATGCTAAGTTCACATCAAGTTTTTGGAAGGAACTGTTTGAAATTTTGGTGACAAAGTTGGCATTCAGTACAACATATCATCCATAGATGGGTTGGCAAACAGAGAGGAAGTAGGATCATCGAAGATATGTCGAGGACGTATGTGATGCCTCAACCCAAGAAGTGGGAGGAGTATATTCCACTTGTAGAGTTCACATACAACAATGGGTACCAAGAATCCATAAAGATGAGTCCATTTGAGGCATTGTATGGGAGGAGCTGAAATACTCCTATCAGCTGGAGGGATCCAGTGAACATAGTCCTTATTGGGCCTGACATGCTCAAGGAAATGGAGCAACAAATTTAGATCATCAAGTAGAATTTGAAGGTGGCACATGATAGGCATAAAATCTATGTAGATCAACATAGGGTGCATAAAGAGTTCCAAGTTGGGGAACATGTTTACTTGAGAATCAAACCCAAGAAGAGTTCCTTGAAGATTGGGTCATGTGCCAAGTTGGCACCACGGTATTGTGGGCCTTTTGAAATCCTTGAAAGGATTGGACCAATGGCCTATAGGCTACCTTTACCTCCATCAGTTAAAATCCATAATGTTTTTCATGTTTCTTTGCTTAAAAGATATATGAAGGATTCTAATCATGTGATTGATTGGTCTGTGTTACAACTAGAACTAGAGGGAGAGTTCCAACCAGAACCACTTTGTAAACTAGACTGGAGGAACCTCATTCTCCATAATCGAGCAATAGACCAAGTCAAAGTGCAGTGGAGGCACTTTAGGACCGAGGAAGCCACTTGGGAAATGATTGACTCCATGAGGACAACACATCCCTTTTTGTTTGCTCGTTGAGGCAAATGTATATATAATTGTAAATATTGTATAAAGCTATATATATATATATATATATATATATATATATATATAAGCCCCACAAAACAATATGTGTTTTTATTTATTTCTTGTGTTGCATATGGATATAGAACACCAAGGGCGACGTTCCCTCAAGGGGGAGGGGTTTGTGGTAGACCCAACCATGTTTTCTCTCATGAAATGCAATGTAAATATTTTCACAAAAGTGGGTTGAGTAATGGGACATGAATTACAGAGACTGGGGAGGTTGCTTGCTTGGGATGTTTACGTTTCCTTGTTGCATGAAAATTTGAACTGGTTATGATAACCACTAAAATTTGGTTGGTACAAACTTGATGGCCTGGTATTTTCAAGATTAATGAGGCTGCAAGAGAAGTACACAGGCCCATGCTGCTCTAGAAAACATTACAAGGCACAAAGGACAAAGAAATTAAGGGGAAATGGATTGCCCTGATAGATGGGAAAAAACAATGGAAGTCAATCACTGCACAACAAAGAACCACGAGAGAGGAGAGGGAGATGGGATTCGAGAAGGCACATTCAATAATGGAGTAGGAGAGAAAGGAAAGGAGGAATTCATATTTTGAAAACAATGGGTGACAGGGGAAGCACACACGATCTATTACCAGGCTCTAGGAGGAGCTGATTTTATTTTGCATGAGCAATAGGAGCACAAACAAACTTCCTTTGGGTGAGGTTTAATCTCAAGATGTCCTGGGGAGATGGAGGGTGGAGATGGCATTCTCTGGATTCCTTGGCAACATGGGGTAGAGATTTAGGCCTCGGATTCCTGGTAAGGAAGCCCTGGAGTCTCCTTGCTTTCTTTTCATTTGGTTCTTGGCAGTGAGTTTTGGATTCCATTCATTGGGTGGAACCATTGTGTTGCATGCTTATAGGGTGGAGGTGAAGCCTCTGGATTCCCTGGAGCGTGTGTGGTTGTTAGATAGTTGAAGGGTGGGGACAACAGGCCTCTAGATTCCCTGTGCATTGGCTTACTGTTGAATAGCTGGTGGGTGGAGGTAGAAGGACCTCTGGAGCCCCTGTTCAGTTGACAATTGGTGTATATTCCCTTGAGTAAGACCATCTCGGTCTTTGGAATCTGGCTCGGGGGTGATAGTTGTGCATGAGAACTAGCTGCAACTATCTATGATTGGGTGGAGAGCCATAGTCCCTGACTCAGTTTCCTTGAAAATTACAAGATAAGCACTCTTGTGTATTTGTTTAAATAATAATAAATGTATGTTGCATTTCTGGTTTGAAATGGTGTTGCAAACCAAGATTCATGACTACATTCTGACATTATAACAATGAATAACATATTATGCAATGCCCTTACATGATAAAAAAGATTATGTTGCATTTCTGATTTGAAATGGTGTGTTGTATGAAATGATTGACTATGTTGTTAATAACGCACAAACCAATAACATATTGTGCACATTTTAAAGGCAATGAAAAGATCTATAATAATCTAAACTAAATCATGACAACAATTAACTTAAGGACTCCTTATATTACAGTATAATGGTTACATGGAGGACAACCTGTGTTGACAGGGTCTATGTGTAATGTGTTGAAGGCGCTAGTTACAAGCCCTTGTTGTTGTTGTGATGCATTGTAATAATGCCAAGGAGTTCCTCCCTATTTAACTTAATGACTTGCGATTTTACATGAGGGGCTTCTTTAGCCTGCTATGATAAGTGCCCTGATATTGGGTCTGCATATTCATTTGATTATGATTTGGTCTAGAGGATCTACGCACACTATTGAGTACAACACGACCTCATAAGAGAGATTGGCTTGAATTATATTCATGTATTTTCTGCAAGATGTATTTCTTCCCTAGTTGCATTAACACCAAACCTTTTTAGGCTGACACCCATCTCCCTTGTAATGTCTCAGCACTTAGATGTTGTAACAACTTCTTGCTTGAATGGATGGTAATAGCCATGGTGTTCGAGGGATGGTATCTCATCCAGGAGGGATGCGTTGCATGCCCCTACTCTTTAACAAAATCCCCCGCACACAATTTCTTCCCACAACAAAATAGTAGCAATTTCATATTAAATTAATATATAAAGGCTTTGTCTGCATATTTCTTTAGCCCCACCCTCGCTTACGTAAGGGACTTGGAACCTTATTAGTTTTGGCATCATTGGGCAGAGCAGTAACAATGACATGCATAATAATGTTAGAGCACTCATTGACGAAACAACCACTCACAAAATTAGCCTTTTTTGTCCATGACTCGACTTTGCATATTAAATGAGCCTTGTGAGGAGTGCAGAGGAAGAAAGTTTGACTCAATATAGTCCCTGCTCTTTAACAACCCCCACACACAAATTCTTCGCACACTCTTTCTCTCGCATTTCCCGCACACCCTTTCTCCTTCCTTTGCATAAGAGCTCTAGCGAAATTGCTTTGCAGGTGGTCCAATGTTCGGTTCTCAAAACTATGTTCAGTGGCTCTGAGTGCGGAGGTGCGGTTGTGTGCTGATATGGAAGGAGCATAATGAAAGCTTCTTCCGCACCTTCTCATTAATTATTTTAAAAAACAATGTTGTTTGATTGAATTCGATAGTTACTTGAACCTATATTGCCTTATATTGCTAATTTTTAATTATTTTTTAACTTTACCATCGCTTGCACTTCCACACTCTGCATAATCAAAGAGGTAGCTATACAGTAGAAGTATGCGGGAGGGGAAAGTTCCTATTCACTGTTTAGTAAAAGGGAAACCTCAAACACTCGACAACAATGGAAGCATTTGTAAATGAAACTAAATATCAGTTGTTATGAACAAGCTTATTAAACACTGAGATAGATTCGTTTCCATATGATGTGTAGAGTAATTTATTAAAATTTTAAAATATACATTGTGCCAAGAGCAGAGGAAAACACTTGACTAGATATATTCCTTGCTCTTTAACAAACTCCCTTGCACACCCTCTCTCCCACACTTTCTGCATACCCTTTCTCTACACAACAAAATAGTAGCAGCTTCATATTAAATTAATATATAAAAGCTTCATTCACATATTTTTTCAGCCCCACCCTACTTACGTAAGGGGCCTGGAACCCCATGAGTTCTGGCATCATTGGGCATAGCAGTAACAATGTCAGGCGTAACGGTGATAGAGCACTCACCGACGAAATGACCACTCACAAATTAGCCTTTTTTGTTCATGACTTGACTTCACATATTAAATTAGCCTTGTGCGAAGTGCGAAGGAAGAAATTTTGACTCGATATAGTTCCTACTTTTAACAAACTCCCTCACACACAATTTCTCCAGACACCCTTTCTCCTTCCTCTGCATATTTGTTCAAACCTCCTTCCCCCCCAACCCTTACTTATGTAAGCGACCTGGAAGGCCGCAAGTTATGGCATCATTGAGCATAACAGTAGCAATGTCAAGCACAACAATCTCAGAGCACTCTCCAACATAATGGCCACTCACAAAATTAACCTTTTTTTTAATGATTTGTCATTGACAAATACCAAAAATAAATCGCCCTCCACCAGGGGAATTATGCTACATCAAGGATTGCTTAGCCAATGGAAAATTAAAAATAAGATTTCTAGAAATTAGAAAATTATTTTTAATTTACGGGATAATAGAAATATTTAACATTTTCCTAAAACTTTGGTTAAAATTGCAAAAACTTGGCAAAATAATAGAGAGTCAACGCACTTTGACCGCGAAGCGAGTGTTATAGTCCCTAACAAGGCAGGGACTAATAATATGATGCAAAAATGTTTCATGTCATTAAGGATGACCCACCTTCCTTTATGTGTAACATTTTTCTAAAATTGTGTTGCTCATCTTCTCCAAGGCTATAAAAAAAGTTTTGAAGTTTTTTCAATTTTTTTTTCTTCACTGCACATGTTAACCACTTCACATCATTTATTTAAACCACACCAATTTCAAATTGCATTACTTGTCTATTTAAAGTCATATTGACTTGTACCTTTTTATCTTTTGAGAATATTTGTGAGGCTCCGAGAGTCACAAATTCTCTCTGATGAAAAATAATATTTATGCTAAAATAATATTTCAATATGTACACTACCAATCTCAAAACACACACATACACAATAATGTCCCTTTCTTTGAATGAACATTTAAAAAAAAAGAGATTGGGCATTTAAGTGCACCATATCAATTTCAATGCATTTGTGTGCAAAGCATGTGGGAAGCACACCATAAAGTACAAAAATTGACTTGTACATTTTTATCGGGCTCCAAGAGTCACAAATTCTCTCCTATGAAAACTAATATTAATACTAAAATAATATTTTAATATGTACACCACCAATCTCAAAACACACACATACGCAATAGTGTCCCTTTCTTTAAATGAATATTTAAAATAAAAAGAAGAGATTGGGCATGTAAGTGCCCCATAGCAATTTCAATGCATCTGTGTGCAAAGCATGTGGGAAGCACACCATAAAGTACATAATCATTTAATGTGGAGATTCTTGAAAATAACATGCAAAACATTTACCATCATATAATTATGTTTACTAGCATAGAAAAACATTAAAAAATTAACAATAGCAAGGTTATGTACACCAAAGAAAAAAGATGTACATAGATTTTGAAGGTCCCTTAGGACTAAGAAGATTGCACTCCACAAATAAGAAGTTCAAACAAAAATACTATATTGAAAACACAAAATGTAAGTTGTACCCCAAAAACAATTTCTATATGTCCATAATTAACAATTGAAAATGTTAAGAGACCAAATATTAGTTATAAAGATTGGACGAAATATATATATATCATTTTATGATTATAATAGATATACTTGAAAACAAACAAGAGGAAAACAAAAATGACAATCTTTTTAAACAAATCCACGACTAAAGATATTCCCTTCTATTGGAAGTAAAAGTAGTGGTAGTGATATAATTAAAAAATGACTTCTCTTTTCTTTTCTTTTTTACTTTTATTCATAAGCCGATGCACCCATCCTCTTGACACGCCATTTTGCTTTGTTATTTGAAGTGTATTGTCCATTTTAGACTTCTTAATTTGCCATAATTCTAACATGTTGAATAATTTATAGCACACCATCTTCGATGCTTTGCAATAATATTATGCACCATTAACTATGTTGATATAGAATACACATGTTGAAAATCACAACATATCATAATGAATTTCATTTGAATTATGAACTACACACTTGTGCTCTTTCTAAGTATAAAGAACACTAGTATGCTTTTATATCATGCAGATCAATGCACCATGACTAAAATGGTGCATTATAATAGCTAAATAACCACCCCTGCCTTTATTTGTTGAAAATCCCCAAAATTACATAAGTTAAAAAGAAAAACTCCAGTAACATTATTTTTCTAGAAGTTGGGACTATGTTTAGTCTAATCATGCAGCTTAATGCACCATGACTAAAATGGTGCATTATAATAGCTAGATAATCCCGTCCCTCGCCCCCTCCACACACAAAATTCTTTTGTTGAAAACCCCCATAATTGCATAAGTTAAAAAGAAAAACTCCAATAACATTATTTTTCTAGAAGTTGGGACTCTGTTTAGACTAAGATCAAGTGACCTTACTATGGAATTCATCCTATTTTCTTATCGAATCCTTAAATGACATGTCAATGTTGGTTTCTTAAATGTTCCTAAGTGTGGAGATGAACCTCTCCATTTAAGCCTTGTTTCCTGTCATCGTTTCTCAACAAAGTTTATAGTATTTTTTTGTAAATTTTACCAAGGATGAAATACCTCTCCATTTAATCCCTAGTTCATGTTATATCTTTCAAGTTGTTTTTCTTTTTAATATGCTCATGGATTTGACATGGACCCCTCCCTTAAACCCTTGTTTCTTGTTATATCTTTGAATGCTATGCAAGCCTTGATTTTTTATATGTTCCCAAGGATGAAGACACCTTCTTAAGAGCTTATGATTTCTAATCATATTTTACATTGGCCTAAAAGTCCTAGTTTCTCTTTTATAGTTCCCAAACCTTGCGTTGATCACATATGAGTCTCTATATCTAGTTGTTTTCCTTTTAACTCATACTTCTCATACATAATTCCAACCCCTTCATAGGTTGCCAAATCCTAAGCAAGCTTTTCCCAGGTGTTCTCCTCAATAAATTGATGACTTGATGAACTCGTGCTTCCCTAGAGTGTTATGCCTAGTTATTTCTTTAATTTTGCATAGAGCTTAAAACTCGTACATTTTTTTAGCTACATGCCTTCCATTTCCACATGTTAACTTTTTCCATGCACACAATGTGTGCATGAAAGACATCCAAAATGACTTCACTTAGATGCCATGCCTTAATTTCTTCCCTTTGACCTTGTATCTCTTAACTACTAAACTTTTATTTAGTTATTTATGTCCTCCTTTGCACTTCCCTTACTAGTGTGCTTTTATGATCCACATCTTTATGTGTTTGTCTCGTTGGCTACCCATCTCTTTGCACCTTTTCCCATTTAGGCTTCTTTTACTTGATATTTCAAACTATTGCTTTGATTTGAATTCTGGAGCTACTTATTTCCAAGCAACATAATCAGGCAAGGTTTTTCATGATATGTGCCTTAACACCTTTATGGTTTGTTACAAGGCCTTCTCAACACTTTATGTAACATAAAACACACCTTCCTTAGGGTTTGTTGCATCCCTTGCACTCACACCTAACTTTGACTTCTTTATGCATGTGCTTCTATCAACACTTTTATTATTTGCACTTGATCTTCAACATGCCATTAATCCTACATTAACAATCAATCCAAATAACACCTCGGATATGTCAACGTGCATTCGACCATGCAAATATTAATGCTAGATTATCTGACCTTATTTTTTTTAAGGGTGGTTCACGAACATTGGGTGGTCGCTACATCCACGGGAAAATCCAGGCAAATCAACCCGAAGGGATCTACCCGCCGGCCAAACAAGCAAGTCCTAACCCCAAGGGTGTCGAGGAGATTTGACCCCGTGACCTCCCAATTGACGAGGTACTTAGCAATGGGAACTCGACCAATTGAACTAGCCCTTGGGGCTTAATTATCTGACCTTATTAATTGAACCTTCTAGTTGAATCAATGGATGCGCTTGCCATTTCTTTTGATTATAGCTTTCCAAGTTTGCAGAAACCCTAGAAACAATCCAATGATTTCTAAATATCACACGATTAATTTGGTATCTATGCAACTCCCTCAATCATGGTGGTCTACTATATTTCATTAGATAAATCGTATCAAATTCATTTGTAATTGGTTACATTATATTGACATTGATCTTTCATCACATCGATCTCCTTAAACTAATTACCATAACTCAAACCAAAACAATCCTTACATATTGCATTTGATCACTTGTTCTTTGTAACTCGTTTGTTTAATTGAGAATAATTATATCGTGAAGCCAATTCCTCACATCTTGATCCATTATTTCATTAAACTTGTATATCCATTTATTCCCCATTTCCATTTATTTAATTTAAATTATATTTATCAACCATTTGTTTGGTTGATTAGTTGATTCATTATTTACAATGATTCATCAACTTATTGTGACCAAATACATAGTTGCTAGTTTGGTTATAGTTCTTTGGATTGAGAATGTTACTCAAGAATCATCTACCATCCTTGATATTAATAAAACCATGGTCATCACCTAAAAGTAGGATGATATTTGTGGGTTTTATTAGAAAAACATGATACCACTCACCTTGACATAATGACCATGATTTTAACCACCTTTATAATGATCGTTATATGAGCAAATAAACATTCTTTATAAAAAATAAACTTTATTGAAAATTTAGATAATATACCTTCACCAACTCAATAAACTACTTAACCAATCTGGTTATAAATTCACTTAAAATATGCCCCAACCATAGTAAAAATCAAATTTTACATAACCAAGCAACTTTCTTAAATGATTCTCATATTCATCCAACCCTAGGTTTCATATCTGGATTACTTGCACACAAAGACAATAGCTATGAATAAACAACCCGCTGAAAGTGACCAAAGATGTGATCAAGTACTAGGTATCCCATGGCCTCCACGGTGGTTTTTTACCATAAGTTGCTTACAAATCAAGGCAACGGGTACCTGGAATAACTGATGGAGACCATACAAGGATGAGATCCGGCCTTGAATGTCGAATCAAACGAGAGGCTCAACCCCCGCCCGGCCCCGGCCCCAAGGTGGGGACCCAAAAGCCCATGTCGAGGTCGTTCAATGGCTTGGAATAACCGTGTGTCGAATTCCAAGACCATCATCCCACCATTCAAACCCGACATGGTCGCCAGGGATTTATGGTTGTGCCCCAATAGTTAGCATAGGTGGCTGCGCACATCCAAAGAAACGGGCGCGTGCTTTTTCAATGGTCGACACGTTGCAGGAATCGATCTCCTAACATTCCTCCACCTATCGTCCACCGTAGTAGCCCGAATTCCAACTCTGAGATCCACAATTTACCTATTCCTCGTTGAAATTGATATACGACTTCATCGGCATCCCGCAAAATCCTCCTCTTCATTGCTGGGTGTTCATTGTGAGTTGCATGTGGTTCGCCATCCCGGACAACCCCTCGTCCCCCTAAAAAACCGTCCGGCTTTCGCCCGTTATAGCATTTTTCCAGATTTGAATTCTATATTTTCTAGGGTTTTAATTGCGAACGACGGGCTTCAACGCTTCAAACTTGGGTTCAGAGCGGCTGGAAGGATTCCGTTTGGTGCTTTTTGGGGAGATCCGGCATCAATACCATCTTCAAGGAGGCGGTATCTTATTAGTTTTATGTTCATTTGAGTTTATATTCCTGTTCTCAGTCTCTATAAAAGAAATTTTCATCCAAAAAATCAACAAAAGCAGTTTCTGTTTATATCTTCTGTCGAATTGAAAGCCCCATGGTTTTAGGGCTTTCTCGACTTTTAGAGTTGTTGGTAGTTATAAGGCTTTAGGGTTTTGTCAGATTTCTGGGCTTGAGAAAAGATAGTTTCCGGCATTTGGAAGGAATTTTTCAGTGTTTCGTCTCTAGTGATCTGTAGAAAGCATGGCATCAGACATTCCTCCGTGCTTGTTGGAATACAATTTGGCTTCTGGTGCTGGGTACTCCAGTGATTTTGTTTCAAATGAATTTAGAAATCCAAAAATAGGGAACATTGATGGCAGTACAAATGGTATTTTGGTTGAAGATGAGCACTTTTCTGGGAATAATGTTTTTGTCAGAGGTGATGGTGATTACTGTCCAATGAGTGATGGTGATTACGAGGGCGCGGTAGACCTTGGCACTGCAGATTCTGTGTTGTGGGGTAATTGGGAATATTTTGGTAATGATGGGTCTGTGAGACAGTGTGGTGACTCATGTTCTTTGAGTATTAGTGATTTTGAGGGCCCAGAGGCTGATTTTTACATTGAAGGTTCTGGTTTGAGGGGTAATTGGAATTATGGGGAGGATTTTAGTGGTTGTGGTGATTACTGTCCTATGATTAATGGTGATTCCGAGGGTGCGGGAGGCCCTAGCACTGCAAATTCTATGTTGTGGGGTAGCTGGGAAGATTTTGGTAATAATGGTTATGTTAGACAGAGTGGTGACTCATGTTCTTTGAGTAATAGTGATTTTGAGGGCCCAGAGGCTGATTTTGACATTGAAGGTTCTGGTTTGAGGGGTAATTGGAAGGATGGGGAGGATTTTATGGTTGACTATCTGGGGAGCAAGATCCGTATTGATTGTACTACGGCGCTACTTGCTGTCGCTGATTGGATGAATACTTTGCAGGTGGAATGTGAGAATTTTCAAGAGACTGCTTGTTACAGGGAGATGTATCAAGATTTGACAAAGGAAAGGCTGAATGAGGACATTGCAACCTTTCAAGAAGATCAGTTGACTGCAGGGTCGAATTGTGGTTGGTATGCCATCAAAACATGTCCAGTTCAGCATAAAGCTACATGGGAGCGGGGGCCTTGCTATACACCTATTAATCCGAATGAATTAATTGGTTATGGAGATTATGAAACCATTTGTTATGACGCCATTGAAGCAAGCCGGGTTGAGCAGAGAGCTACTACTTGTGATCTGGTGTCTTCTTATGATGAGGACGAACCAGCTAAGCTGCATGAATTACTTGATAAAATAGATTTTGTGGATTCGAGCTACAAGGAAGCTTATTTGACATCCTTGAAAGCTGGTGCGTTATTGGCAGACTTCCAAGGTTCTAGAGAAGCAGCACTCCCGAGAGAGCTGGAGGAAAGTCATGATAGATGGCAAGAAAGCCTTGCAAAATATAGGGATGACACTTGTAATATTCGAGTGCAAGCCGCTTTGGGAGATCTTTCTACGAAAACAACAGCTTATTATGATTCTTGCCAGATTGCTCAGGGTGAAACTGGGACTGTTTTGGGAAGTATGGAAGGTAGCAGTGGTGCAGAATTACAAAAAGAACCCCATGAGGGGCTTTCTTACGCCCTTTGGTATTTGGGCCTGCAAGATCTTCTGTCCATTGAAAAAGTTTGCAAGTCTCTTCATGCTGCAGTGAAGAATGATCCTCTTAAGTGGCGAACTATACATGTGGAGTATCCTCTAAGCGAAAAGCTCACTGATGATGCCCTCTTAAAACTTGTTGAAAGGTCTCAAGGTCAGTTAGAAAAATTGAGTTTAGTGGAGTGCCTGAAAATTACAGATGATGGATTGAAGCAAGTATTGGACATCAGTCCAAAACTTACAAAGGTTAGTATCTGTCTTTATTGGTCTCTGATTTTGAGAAATTACAGATAGAGGAATTTGTTGTGGCACTTGGCATTTTAAAGATAACAGTATATTGATTGTCAGAATATAGATTTTGTGCATTTTGGCATGATCGGCAATGTCAAACAGTTAGATTGAGTTAATGTAATTGCATGGGTTTCGTGAAATGGAATTGTGTTTCTCGTAAAATGTTTTCAAACCGGGTTACCAAATAGTTGTGTTTGAATGTGAATTTAACCCCTAGTCTCCCTTAAATACAATGATAGAAGGATAGAAACTTAAAATATTAGAAGCTTATTTTTTGAAAGAAATATAGGTAGAATTTGCCCCAAAATGTTGAGACCTTCAAGGGAGGCACTGGTGCGAATCTTCCATTTGGTATTCCATGTTCTTATGTGTTTGAAATTTCTCTCGTTTTCTTGATTTGTCTAAAATTATTTTCAACAAAGAGTCCACACACTAGTGGCTGCTCCTCAACTTGCCTGGCATATTTTAATTTTCATTAGATGTCTGGAAACATGGGAAGGTAATCCATTTTTGTGAAAATGGTGTTGTATGAAAGGTATTGCTTGTAGGTTGTTCTCTTGTTCAGTTTGTCTATTCTTTTCAAAACCATATTGTGCATTGGTTGTGGACTTTTCTTTTCGTTGCCAAGTGTATTAGGTTTTCTTCATGTAGTTATATTGTTATCTTACACTTGCTCAAGTTAAGCTCGTTATTTCAGAAGATTGGTGTGAAATATCATTTTCTCTTGGTACCTTCTACTCTGCCCTTGACTATGTGTGGTGCACTTGTTTCTGGGCTTTGCAGTTATGTTTGCCAGGCTGCACAAGGTTGACTGCCGATGGCATTGTAAAAAATGTCAAAGCACACAGAGAATGCTGCATGCACGGATTGAAGCAGTTGAGAATTGGTGGTCTTTTTGGGATAACAAGAGAGCACCTTGAGAAGCTGAATTACCTTTTGGATGGTGGTTTACAGCAGAAGTCTCATTCAGCAAAACCACGGTATTATCCGAATGGTCGCTATTATTCACTTTCATATGATGATGATAGTACAATTGATATCGAAGCTTGCCCTATATGTGGGAATGCAAGGCTTGTTTATGACTGCACCACTGAAAGTTGCCAAAAGCAAAAAGACCAGACAGTTAGAGAGTGTCGGGCTTGTACATTTTGTATTGCACGTTGTGACGAGTGTGGAAGGTGTATTGATGGTAGTGAATATGAAGAAACATTTTGTCTCGATATGCTCTGTGCTGACTGCGTGCGTGCTTCTCAACTACCGAGAATCAGAAGAGCTTGCCTGTGGTAAATGCACATGATCAGAATTTCAGCTGTACTATAGTCTTCAATGATTTTGGGCTATTACTTGCTTGTAATTTGGGCCCAAAATTGATTGTTTTGACCCTATCTCAGGGAGCTGTTGAAGACAAAGAAAACAAATCGTTATCTTTGTGTGTTTTGAGGTGTACATATTAGTTTTTCTTATTTTGGGAATCAAAGGCATATTGAGGACAGCACATATGAAGAAATGCTGTCTCAATTATCATGAGAAGAAGCCAACAACAGTTTTGCCGGGAGATTTTGGAGAATGTTGGCGGATAGTTTAGACCCTGTGATATTACAATTTTTGTTTTCAGGCTTTGTTCATGAGAAGGCTACTGAACAGTAAAGATGCATGTGGCCTGGCTGTATATAGCAGTAGATAATAGTTGTAAATTACCTACATTTATTATTTTGAAAAAAAAAAGCTGTACAGGAAAATAAACTTCTTATGGGTCAAAAGAGAGAAAAAATGTCTACCTCCGAATACTGTGGTGTATTTGGTGGGCTGTGATATGTTAGGTGGGCACTATCGTAGAGCTGCCCCACTTATCAGAGTATTGGAGTGGGGGCCATGGTAATGTCAAGACTGAACACAATCAGAAAGGTGGCTTTCTTATCTAAATGGAGTGCTTATAATGGTAATCTCAAGACCAGGATCATATTACTCTGGTGCAACATGATGATTGGCTCCTGTTTTCTGGGCAACTAGAATAAACAATGATGTACATGATTAGCCCATTCAGCTACAAACATCAAGTGTTTTGTATGTCAAAAAATCTTCATTTGTATTTATATTGTAAAAATGTGAATTCTTTTGTACATATTTGGTGAGTCACCAAATTGAGCAATTGGAAAAAAAAATTGCGGCCATATAATGTTTTTGTTTGAGCTGGCTAGAATCTCATATCCAGATATCTAATTTTACTCGTAGCTACCAAGATGTTATATTGGTTGCTAGTCTGTCTTTTGAATTTTGATAGTTTGATGCCAGATTAAGGGAAATGCAAGCTATATAGTGAAAATGCTTGTAAAGTGTGAAGTTGCTAGGTATGCAGACAATAGTTTCTGTTGTTGGTTACTGAGATGCTCTGTTGGTTACTTGTCTTTTTAAGATTTGTGTCAGGGGTAGTGTGAAGACAAGATTACTCAAGAAATGAGTGTATGTGTAAGGTGTGATAAGCGGCACATAATTTTTCTCAAAGTAAACTAAGAAGCTTATTGCTGGAAATTTTAATATTGTAGTCGATTTTGAGGGATTATTGGAAGGATAAAGAAAAATTTATGGTTAACTCTCTTGGGAGTAATATGGATAAGGATGCTGTTATTTCTGGACTGGCATGAATTCTTTGGAGAAAGTGACTGCTTGTTTCAGGGAAATATATCAGACTGTGATGAAAGGAAAGGTGGGAATGAGGATAAATTGACATTCAGAAAAAACAGTTGATTGTAGTGTTGAAGTATTATTAGAATGCCATTAAAAGCAAAAACATGCTACTCCTGTTGATCCGGTGTCCATTTATGAAAATCACGAACCTGTAAAACTGAATGGACTAGTTGACATAAGATCTAGCTAACCCACTCTACATGGGAATTCTTTTGCCACACTGGAATAGTAAGCTATTTGTGATATGGAAAAGCTGGTGATTTATTTGGAGGCTATGATGGTTTCTGGATATTGTTCAGGTTTGGCAAGACAGTTGGAAGAAAGTAATGATTGATGTCAAGAGTGTCCCATAAAATGTGGGATAACTCTGGGAATATTTGCATGTGAGGGGATATTTAATTTCATAATCTTCTCACGAGGACAGCTAGTCATTACGTAATCAGGGGAAAACAAGGTCTGTGTTGGGAAGTGTGGAAGGGTGCAAGGTGAACTACATTGAGTAACGTGCTCTGATTCTCCTTTCACTTCTAATCTGAGCCCTCAAGATCCGCTCTCAGTTGAAATTGTTTGTAAGTACCTGTGAAACAAAGTGAAAAATGAACAAGTACTCATGGAACATCCTTTAAGTGATGGCATTTTAAAGCTTGCTGCAAGGTATCAAGGTCATTTGCAAAATTTGAGATCAGTGGTGCCTGAAAATTACAGATGGACTAAAGCAAGTTGTAGACTTCAGTCCAAACTTGCCAATGTTGGTACCTATCTTTGGCATGTGTTGTGATTGGCATTAGGAAATGTTCAAGATTGCAAGGTGAAGTATGGAGGAGCGTGCACTGATGCTCATTTTTCACTTTTTTATCTGAGCCTGTAAGATCTTTTCTCAGTTGAAATTGTTTGCAAGGTCCTGTGCGCTGCAGTGAAAAATGAACAGGTACACGTGGAGTATCCTTCAAGTCAATTGCGCATTGATGATGCCCTTTTAAAGTATACTGCAAGGTCTTAAGGTCATTGGCAAAATCTGAGTTAGTGTAGTGTCTGAAAACTACAGATGAACTCAAGCAAGGTGTAGCTGTCAGTCGAAAAGTTATGAAGATTGGTACCCGTCTTTGGTATGTGTTGTATTTGGCATTTTGAACATTCAAGTATGTTGTGTTTCTGAATATAGATTGCATCTAGCTTGGCACAGGATGGAATGGAATAGTTGATTTCAGCCATTTTAGTTGTATGGTTTCATGAAACAAAATTCTGCACTAAAAATGTTTTGAAATTGGGATATTAAATGGAGGTGTTTTCAGATGAATTAATCCCCCAGGTCCCTTAAAATAAAATGTTATAGAATTGAAACTTCATTTGGAAAAGAAACGTTGATAACCTTACAAAATAGGTGTTGGTCCTTTTGCTCATTTTCTCCTTTTGTGTTTCATTGTTTTCAATCACATATACAGACACTGCTTATCAACTTGCCTATATCGAATCCCGGGAACAAAGAGAATGCATTTCTTTGAAATTTAGGTTGGATGGTTGGTTGTGTGTAGATTCTACTGATATTTTTTTTCTTTGGTACTTGTTCAATTTATTCTGTTTCAACCATATAGTGTATTGATCGCTGATTTATCTTTCTATTTATTGCATTTATTAGGGTTCATTTGTGTGGTTTAGTGTCATCTTATTCTTACTCTAGTAAAGCTCTCTGATTCAGTAGTTTGCATGCAACTTTTTTTCCTCTCTTCGTATCATGGTGCCCTGATTGTATATGGTGCACTTTGTTTATGGGCTTTGCAGTTATATCTGCCAGGCTGCACAAGTTTAACTGCAGAAGGCATTGCCAAAAAATGTCAGAACATAGAGCACAGAACACCCAGACTAAAGAAATTGAAATACCTTTTGGATGGTGGTTTGCAACGGAAGACTCAGTTACTAAAATCAAGGTTTCATGCTAGTGGTTCACAGAATGATGAGTGTATAGTCAATATTGATGCTTGTGCCAAATGCAGGAATGCAAGGCTTGTTTATGACTGTACTATATAGTATAGATCATACAATCAAAGAGTTGTTGCGGTTGTACGTATTTTTATTGCTCTTGATTTGTGTGGAATGTGTATTGATGGCAGTGAATATGAACAACATTTTTTTCCTAAAATGCTTCTGTTGATTGCTGAGTTGCTTCTGGAATTTCAACTACCAAGAGTAAGAAGAGCTTGGCTGTGGTAAACACATTATTGAAATTTGACATTTACTTTTGGCTGTGCTGATTGTGGGGTCCTATTTGCAAGTAAATTGGCCTAAATTTTATTGTTTTGCCCGTTACAGAAAGAAGTTAATTAAATAATGAAATCCTTAGCTTTTGTTTTGTGTATGCATTTTTCCTTATTATGATAATCAATGTGATATTGATAACAGCAAATATGAAGAAATGCTGTTTCAGTTTGAATGAGAAATATCTGACAAAAAAATTGCCTGTGAGATTTTTTTTTTTTTTTTTTGGGGGGGGGGTGTGGTTGGGGGTGGATGTTGGCTGTGAGTTTGGGCCCTGTGATATGTATTACAAACAATTCATGCTTTTGGTCCTTATTCATGAGAATTTTACTGATAGTAAAATTGCATCTGATTCATGTCTGTATAATAGAGTTTTTAACAGTTGCTAATTAGGTACATTTATTAAAGTCACTCATTAAAAAATGTACAGGAAGATACCAGTATTATGGACTTAGATAAACAGTGACTACAGGTGGCAGATGGCTTGGTCTATCATATTCTAAGGGGATATTATCAAAGAGCTGCCTTACTGATTGAGGTAATGGGATAGAACCTATGGTAATGCCACAATTAAGATTAAATTACATGCGCGTATAAAAATGACTGCCTTCTTTTCTGTTAACCAGAGTTAATACGGTTGTCTGTGGTCATGCTATTCAGTCCCAAGCATCAAGTGTATTGTATTTCAAAAAGTCCCCAATTTATATTATTGCTTTCATTCTTTTGTACATATTCACATGTTCTCAAATTGAGCAATTGGCAAAAAATGTGACCATATAATTTTGATTGTTCGAGCCAGCTAAAATCCAGAGTCCTGTTTTTACTCTTAGCTACTGAGATACTATATTGGTTTATGTTATTTTGACAGTTTGGTGCCAGGGTACGGGAAAATAGGAGCTACAATGAGAATGCTTATAAGGGTTGGATTGAAAATTGGTGGAGAGTTCTTTCTGAGGTGGAAGCGACAATAGGAACTGTTGCCATTGCTCAAGTTTTAAGCACGGGTTTGAACTTTGTTCATCATCTAATTGTAAGAATTTTTTCCACTCTTCCAAGAATTCCAATTCCATGATCGCATGTTGTAATACACATATATAACTTAAATTTCTTCTTTTGTTGAAATTATTTATTATTTGACACTACAGGTGTATTTATAACTTCTTGCTGGCTGTCGGGATATGATATACCTGTCATAAAGTGAAGAACGTTCAAGAAAGCCTGTATTTTTTTGGAAAAGTTTACTAAATTTTAACTTTGCATCAAAAGTCCACAAACAATTTTCTAGTGTCAAGAATAATGGATGTCAACAATCAGTCTGCTTTTGCTGACTGAAATAGCCTAAATTCTAACTCGTTCAGCACCCTCAAGCACTTAAACAAAGTGAGATTGTTTGTGCCCTGCCATTACCAGTAAGCCCATGGGGAGGATAACAATATTCCTCTTAACCACCTAAGCTAGCTAGGCCCAATTGACATCTGGGTTATTATTTACACATCTTTTAGATTGAGATAATTAACTAAGCTAAGCTAAAAGATGGCAGTGAATATTTACTGGGAAACTGTTAGAATTGCAATGTGAAGGTACTGGTAAACTGTATTAGAAACGTGCCTGTACCCAATCGTACCTTGTTTATTCCAACACTTTTGCATACACTGTCATACCCAGGGAGAAATTGGAGGCATAACCCAATTTTGAGTATGTCAACAGTGATTTTAGCATGAAAGAAAGATATTTAGGGTGGGCCCAACAAGATGCCCTAAAGTCTAAAATAGCAAAGTGTTTATTCTATTATTATTTCCAACTCTAATTTCATGCTTACTTCAACATTTTCCTATTTGAGCCCGCTGCAAATTGTTTATCTTTTTTTATTCCAAGAAATTGATGCCCATTCAATCACTCTTCATCCTTATTTTAATTCTTCTCTTCCTGTAAAATATTGGAACACAACATTCGACACTTGATTCATGTATGCAAAATAATGAACTGAAAGATGATTCCATGATCAAATTTACAAATATTACTCAATTCAACTACATTGCTTGTCGTCTCATAACAGAATTGGAAAATCAAAATAGACAGCCTCCCCAAGTCCAATCTCGAGTCACATGCATGACTACAAAAGTGCCTAGAATAAGCCCTTGAGCAGCTAGTGCTAACATTGCTAGACTGTAGCACCAACTGTCATGCCAGTATATTTGGTGTTTCCATTTGAGATAGCCTAGGCCTGTAGGCTGAGATGTCAGTTTACAGACATGTAGGCTGACATTACAGTGTACAGGCCAATTCACCCTACATGCCTGTAGGATGACAGGAAGCCTACAGGTCCTGTAGGTTGCCATCTCAGCCTATAGGCCTGTAGGCTGAGATGTCATCCTCCAGGTCTGTATTGTAAGTTGTCATCCTCCCAGCCTACAGTTCCGACAGGCTTACTAGTATAAACTTCAACAAGTACTAAGTTATTAGACTAAATAGTAAATCCTGAATGTGTATTTGCCCTCCTAAAACTCCATCCAAAACAAGTCTGACTCAGTCAAATTTCATGTATGGGGTATTTTTGGCTGCTGTTTTGGGATTGGTTGGGCCTGGGTCAGACCTCCGTGTTTGAGGCCAAGCCTCCTGAATTTGGTGAGTCTGGCAAATCTCGGTCGAGTCTGGTGAGTGGGGAGCCTGCGAGGAGAGAGCTTCTGGGGAGTATTCTTCCCAATGCTTACTCAGCAGGACTTGGGAGTCTGAAAAGACTCCGACATTTATTTGAATCATAAATTTAATTGATGATTGGATGGAATGATTTGAATTTAAAAATGAATCTGAATCTTTGCTTATTTACATTACTGTTAGTTCCTTATTTTTCCATATTATTTCATATATAATATTTGATATATGTGAGTGTGCAATTGATATACCCTTGTCTTGATTTCAAAAGACAGATGGGATATGCATACCTACACCACGTACCTGTACCTCTAAAATATTGGGGTGTGACTTGAAAGCTCGCAAACACCCAATATTTTACTATATACTGGGTTATTACTTATTGTACTTTTCACCAGTCTAGACTCATATTAACCTTGAGTCTATCAAGTGTCAATGGGAATCAAATCTCCAGAAGGAAAAACCTCTTTTCTAAATGCAAAAATTGAGGAAAGGTTTGCAATTTGGGGGACTTGATCCCTCTTGACACTTGATATATCGAGGATTAATATAGATCTAGATTGGTTTTTATTATTATGGTCTTTCACTTTACAGATGTCAACTTTCTTTTCATTTTAGATTTGCATTTTGTGATCCCTCATATTGATTGATAAATCTCGGGTTAAGATGAATCTAAAGTAGTGTTATTTTATTTAATCCATGTAATTGTTTATAGTGCCAACAGTGTTGTGTATAGTGCTGACAGTGTTGGGTGAGTTTTATGGAGGTTCAGTGAGATTATTGGTGAGTTTTGGGGTGAGTTTGGTGTTGAGTAGTCATTTTAGAGCTGACTCAGCCAGATTTGCAAGTCCCTGTTGAGCCTCACAGCACTGCTTTGGACCATTGCAACTGTGGTTTTAAGATAACTTCAGTGGTAAACAATGATGTGGTCATATGCTAGTATGAGTGTTCATTTGGCAAATTTGAATAGAAATTGCTGTCTTGTATAGAAAGATTATGCTTTTTGCTCCTATTACAAATGACTTAGTTTGATAGCTCAAATTAAAGGATATTGGAATTCGTCTTAATTTGCCCAGAAATTGAAATCCCATGGAATATATTGTGTACTGGATCAAGCTTTTAGAAGCAACCATAATCATATGTACATATCTGTAAATTACCTAGATCTATCAAATTTGAGCAAAAAGATCTGTATTAGGAAGATAACTGTCTCATAGGTATTGAGAGAAACAATATCTATCTGCAAACGTTGTGGTTTGTTTGTTGGGCTGTCATAATTTAAGGGGACATTATCAGAGATAAGATAATATAATTTTATTAATGTCCAACAAATGACCACAAAGGTAGGTCAATGGGACTTGAGGATACATCCAGTAAGAGTACAATGTGGGAGTGTAAATGCCACCCCTAGAAAAGCTTAATCTAATATATGTGTGCATGTGCTTGCTCAAAATGAGGTAATGAGAAATACAAACAATAGTTCATCCTCATGAACATGTATAAAACAGTAAACTGTGTCAGCAGCCCTGTGAAGGGCCCATGGAGAGAGAGAGCTGAACATGAGGTCCATAATGTCAGGAGTGCCCGAGTTTGATAACCAACGGCGAGGAGTGCGATCGGGGTGCTGACTCACTGTCCGAGTCCTCTGAAGCTCTTTGGGAGTATGGCTGCACGATCCTGGGATTGGAACATCAATCAGCAATGCAGCGGGGTGGTCTACCCAGCGCTCATCGACTCTAGGAAACTGCTTTGGAAAATCCACTCCGAATTCATTAGGGTATTCCCAGTGCACATCTCCTATACACGCTATTATATATGAGCTTATCCTTACTGTTCGGTGAAGGATTCTTACTGTTCGGTGTGGTACTGTATAGATAGATTTTTGATTGAACCATGAGGTGTCCAGGAGGAATCAAATCCTTAGATTCAACGGAATACTGATCAGAGGGACCCTTTGGGGTAAACGCATCCTGAGGTAGGAAATAGGAACGATGATGCATGTCGTCCCATGGATAGTCAGGAGCATTCATGGCTCCCCTACCCTCTACTCTATTATGCTATTGACTTCCTTCTGTGATCTGCCAACTGCAATACATAGTTCCAAGGTAATGAATATAGGACGTTGTGCGGTCACTAGAAGTGAGTATACTAAACCTTCACGCCTGCTACTTTTATTGATATTGATGAATGCGGGGTAAGGACTCTTATTAGATAGATGTGGGCTCAGGACTGTGTTGACTGAAGCTTTCGACATCCCGGAAGGACATGAGTAAGCGAATTGTCGATGCATAATATCGTATACAAATGACGCTTATTTCGAATGCGACTCAAATCGTAACCCGCCCGAAAACCATATCGAGAAATTCTTCGTTACATTTCTTTCTCTTTCCAATATTCAAGTTTCACCAAGCAAGTATTATTGGAGTGCCATCGCATAATATATCCATTGTTCTAAGGTTTGACGCAACGACTAAAGAAGCTGGTGCAACTGACGCTGATGGAGCTAAAGGTTACCCAGATGCAGCTAAAAAGCAGTCCATCCTTTCACCCGTACCCGCTCGTTTACTTATCGCGATGACAATTTGAGGTAGTAATAGGGGGAAGTTGGCTCAGCGAAGCTCCATCGTAATAACATCATTGAATTCATTGTTTTCCAGTCATTCATTATATATGTAATAACACTATAATAGTGAATAGTGTCCAAAGAGGAGCAGCACTCGAAACAGCAGGAGCCCTCCATCTGGTATAAGTACTCTGCGCAGCAAGGGATACTTCTAACATCCGAGACCGAAAGAAAAAGTTCTGAATAAGTCTCTGGCTTTAGCTGCTGTATTTATCAGAGTAATGGGGTGGGGTCCATGGTAATCTCAGGACTAAACACTGTTGTAGGGCTGTCATACTTATTAAAATAATGAAGTGTGGTGTTGGTTGGACCATTGTCTAGCGGTAATTTAGTTGAGGTTTACTATGGTTTGGTTGGACTATTGTCTAGCGGTAATTTAGTTGAGGTTTACTATGATCATTCCAGGTTCAATTCTCAGCTCATGCCAGTTTATCTGGGTTCTACCTCAGAATCCCCAAAGTGAAAGTTCAGTAAACGAGTGGAGTACATGGTAATCTCAGGACTAGGAGCAAATTACAGTGCTGCAGCATGATGATTGGTTCCTGTCTTTTGTGCAACTGGAATAAAGATGTACAAATTAAGCTATTCAGCCACATGCACTAAACTTAAAGTCCATTTGTATTTCTATTAACAAACATTAATTCCTTGCACGTTGTTGATGAGTTCTATAATTTTGAGCAAATGGAAAAAAAATGCAACCCTACAATTTTTTAGGTCTAAGCCAGCTAAATTTCAAAAGCTTCTTCAAATGGTGGATATCTAGCTTCTGCTCTTACCTGCCAAGATGTTTTGGTTGATAGCAGTCGTTTGATAGTTTCGTTCCTGGCTTAGGGAAGTAAAATATATGCTGAAAATGCTTGTAACGTGTAGTCTTGCCAAAATTTGAGTTTACTTTGTTTTGTTCCCGATTTTGAGATATTTCAGTAGTATGTGTTGCATTTGTCATTGTGAATATAGTAGTATTTTTACTTTTTCGATATAGACTGCATTGAACTTTGCATGACAAATAGTTGTTTTCTGCTATTGTTCTTGTATCTGTTTACTGGCACAGGATTGTTCTTTGTGAAATGTTTTCAAACTGGGTTGCTAAATGGAGGTGTTTGCATACAGATAATCATCTACGCCCCTGTAAATAAGTTGTTATATAATAGAAATTTAAAATATTATTATTAATTTAATTGGGAAAGAGATATCCTAGAGTTGTTCAATAGCCGTTCAATATAGATAGGCATTGGTGCAACTCTCTTGTTTCCTTTCTTTCTGTTCATCTTTTTCCATGAAGAATGCACATACTGATTATGAACATTCTTGTTATCTGACTAACTGGAACAGTGAGAAGAAAATATTATAGAGTGAGTGTTGATTTGCCGTTTTAGTTATTGGATTTGTTAGGGTTTATTTAATCATTTCTGTTTTCATATTACACTTACTCAAGTGCCTTTCTCTGATTAAGGGCACAAGATAACCTTTTATTGTGGTGTTGGTCAGGGCACGAATAACTGGAAAGAGGTTAGGGCTATCTTTATTCTATTGGTAGTATGTGGCCTTGGTCAGGTCAGCAAGTAATCTGGGAAGAGGTTAGGGCCGTCTTTGTTCTTTTGGCAGTAGCAAAGGAGAGGCAGGTGGACGATATGCGATTCTTTGAGGACTCAAAGCTGTTGATGGAATGGATGAGGGGAGGATATACAATAATCAGAACCTGCTGCTTCCGGATGCAATAAGGATGGCTAATGAAAGCAGTTTCTCACATATCTACAGAGAAGAAAGCACTGAAGCTGACAGTCTTGCAAATAGGGCCGAGGAGTTTCAGTATGGGCTGTTGATGGTCTGAAATTGCAGCAGATGAGGTTTCATCGTTCCCCGCGTAACAGATTCTTGAGTAGTTTTGATCGTGTCTGTGTGCTCTATCCCGAAATGGTTTGTGCTTTACCCCAGGATGGGATATTACATGCTTGAGTCTAGGATGGTCACAGCCTGCTAGGTTGCTTTTTCTGATGCCTTGGTGCATTTTGCTCTGATCCACAATGGGTAAATGCCTCTACTGTTTCTAGATTTTGAAGATTTTCTATAGATGTTTTAGTCTCTGATTACTGTGGTGATTCTTGGAAGACATTACTTAATGGGTTCCTAATTGTTTCTACAATTTTTTTCGTGACTATAGTAATCGGCAAATCGGCAACTGGGCCTGTTTCATACTTGCGTAGCAGGGGGTCAATTCCGACTGCTACCACTATAACATCTAGGTGCTTAAGTATGCCCCTTCCACAGACACGGGTAAGTGGAGGGATTTAAACCTCGAATCTCTTGGTACATAACACTTCGTTATCACAGCACTTGTCAATTGAGCTGTCCCTGGGGCTTTCCAAACTGTTTCTACTTGAAATACAATTGGACATATGAATTTTTGCTGTTAAAAAGGGTTAATCTCTCCGATACAGTTGTTTGTGTGCAATTTTTACCCGTGCCCTGATTGTATATTATGCACTTCATTTATTAGTTTTGCAGTTATGTTTGCAGGGCTGTGCAAGGTTAACTGCAGAGTGTATTGTGAAAAAGGTCATTGTCTGCAGTGGGACTGGAACAGTCAGGATTGATGGCTTTTCTCTGGTGACAAGAGGACACCTTTAGAAGCTGAAATACCTTTTAGATGGTGGTTTACAGTGGAAGAGATTGTTACTAAAACCAATTCTTATCCTAAAGCTTGTAATTATTCAGTTTCATATGATGATGACAGTAGACTGGATAATGGAAGGCTTGTGTATGACTGCACCACATAAAGTAGCCAAAACGAAAAGATCAGAGTTGCAGAGTCTCGGAGTTGAATGTTTTGCATTGGTTGTTGTCAAGAACGTGGAAGTTGTATTGAGGGTAGTCAATATGAAGGAATATTTTGTCTTGCGGTGCTCTATGCTAGCTTCTGGCTTGCATCTCAACTACCAAGAATAAGAAGAGTTTGGCTGTGGTAAATACACTTTATCAGAATCCTTCTGCTGATCATGGATTACTGCTGGTAATTTAGGCCCAAAATCTACTGTATTGATCCTGTTACAGGAAGACCTGTAAAACAATCCAGAAAAATTATTTGCTTTCCTTTCTTTCTGTTCATCTTTTTCCATGAAGAACGCACATACTGCTTATCAACATGCTTGTTATCTGACTAACTGGAACAGTGAGAAGAAAATATTATAGAGTGAGTGTTGATTTGCCGTTTTAGTTATTGGATTTGTTTGGGTTTATTTAATCATTTCTGTTGTCATATTACACTTACTCAAGTGCCTTTCTCTCATTAAGGGCACAGGATAACCTTTTATTGTGGTGTTGGTCAGGGCACGAATAACTGGGAAGACGTTAGGGCTGTCTTTATTCTATTGGCAGTATGTGGCCTTGGTCAGGTCAGCAAGTAAACTGGGAAGAGGTTAGGGCTGTCTTTGTTCTTTTGGCAGTAGCAAAGGGGAGGCAGGTGGGCAATATGCGATTCTTTGATGACTCAAAGCCGTTGATGGAATGGACGAGGGGAGGATATACAATAATCAGAACCTGCTGCTTCTGGATGCAATAAGGATGGCTAATCAGAGCAGTTTCTCACATATCTACAGAGAAGAAAACACTGAAGCTGACAGTCTTGCAAATAGGGCCCAGGAGTTTCAGTGTGGGCTGTTGATGGTCTGAAATTGCAGCAGATGAGGTTTCCTCGTTCCCTGCATAACAGATTCTTGAGTAGTTTTGATCGTGTCTGTGTGCTCTATCCCGAAATGGTTTGTGCTTTATCCCAGGATGGGATATTACATATGCTTGAGTCTAGGATGGTGACATGGTCACAGCCTGCTAGGTTGCTTTTTCTGATGCCTTGGTGCATTTTGCTATGATCCATAATGGGTAAATGCCTCTACTTTTTCTAGATTGTGAAGATTTTCTATAGATGTTTTAGTCTCTGAGTTCTGTGGTGATTCTTGGAAGACATTACATAATGGGTTCCTAATTGTTCCTACATTTTTTCGTGACTACAGTAATCGGCAAATCGGCAACTGGGCCAGTTTCATAGTTGCGTAACAGGGGGTCGATTCTGACTGCTACCACTATAACATCTAGGCGCTGATGTATGCCCCTTCCACAGACACGGGTAAGTGGAGGGATTTAAACCTCGAATCTCTTGGTACATAACACTTCATTATCACAGCACTTGTCAATTGAGCTGCCCCCTGGTGCTTTCCAAACTGTTTCTACTTGAAATACTATCGACATATGAATTTTTGCTGTAAAAAAAGTTTAATCTCTCTGATACAGTTGTTTGTGTGCAATTTTTACCCCTGTGCCCTGACTGTATATTATGCACTTCATTTATTAGTTTTGCAGTTATGTTTGCGGCACTGCAAGGTTAACTGCAGAGCGTATTGTGAAAAAGGTGATTGTCTATAGTGCGGCAGTGGGACTGGAACAGTCAGGATTGATGGCTTTTCTCTGGTAACAAGAAGACACCTTTAGAAGCTGAATTACCTTTTAGATGGTGGTTTACAGTGGAAGAGATTGTTACTAAAACCAATTCTTATCCAAAAGCTTGCAAATATTCAGTTTCATATGATGATGACAGTAGACTGGATAATGGAAGGCTTGTTTATGACTGCACCACAGAAAGTAGCCAAAACAAAAAGATCAGAGTTGCAGAGTCTCAGGGTTGTATGTTTTGCATTGGTTGTTGTCAAGAACGTGGAAGTTGTATTGAGGGTAGTCAATATGAAGGAATATTTTGTCTTGGGGTGCTCTATGCTAGCTTCTGGCTTGCATCTCAACTACCAAGAATAAGAAGAGTTTGGCTGTGGTAAATACACTTTATCAGAATCCTTCTGCTGATCATTGATTACTGCTGGTAATTTAGTCCCAAAATCTACTGTATTGATCCTGTTACAGGAAGACATGTAAAACAATCCAAAAAAATTATTTGCTTTCCTTTCTTTCTGTTCATCTTTTTCCATGAAGAACGCACATACTGCTTATCAACATGCTTGTTATCTGACTAACGGGAACTGTGAGAAGAAAATATTATAGAGTGAGTGTTGATTTGCCGTTTTAGTTATTGGATTTGTTAGGGTTTATTTAATCATTTCTGTTGTCATAATACACTTACTCAAGTGCCTTTCTCTGATTAAGGGCACAAGTTAACCTTTTATTGTGGTGTTGGTCAGGGCCCGAAGAACTGGGAAGAGGTTAGGGCTGTCTTTATTCTATTGGCAGAATGTGGCCTTGGTCAGGTCAGCAAGTAAACTGGGAAGAGGTTAGGGCTGTCTTTGTTCTTTTGGCAGTAGCAAAGGAGAGGCAGGTGGACGATATGTGATTCTTTGAGGACTCAAAGCCGTTGATGGAATGGACCAGGGGAGGATATACAATAATCAGAACCTGCTGCTTCCGGATGCAACAAGGATGGCTAATGAAAGCAGTTTCTCACATATCTACAGAGAAGAAAACACTGAAGCTGCAAATAGGGCCGAGGAGTTTCAGTATGGGCTGTTGATGGTCTGAAATTGCAGCAGATGGGGTTCCCTCGTTCCCTACATAACAGATTCTCGAGCAGTTTTGATCGTGTCTGTATGCTCTATCCCGAAATGGTTTGTGCTTTATCCCAGGATGGGATATTACATGCTTGAGTCTAGGATGGTCACAGCCTGCTAGGTTGCTTTTTCTGATGACTTGTGTATTTCGCTATCATCCATAATGGGTAAAGGCCTCTACTTTTTCTAGATTTCAAAGATTTTCTATAGATGTTTTAGTCTCTGAGTGCTGTGGTGATTCTTGGAAGACATTACTTAATGGGTTCCTAATTGTTTCTACTTTTTTTTCATGACTACAGTAATCGGCAAATTGGCAACTGGGCCAGTTTCATAGTTGCGTAACATGGGGTTGATTCTGACTGCTACCACTATAACATCTAGGTGCGTAAGTATGCCCCTTCCACAGACACGGGTAAGTGGAGGGATTTAAACCTCAAATCTCTTGGTACATAACACTTTGTTATCACAGCACTTGCCAATTGAGCTGCCCCCGGAGCTTTCCAAACTGTTTCTTCTTGAAATACTATGGACATATGAATTTTTGCTGTAAAAAAAGGGTTAATCTCTCCGATACAGTTGTGTTTGTGTGCAATTTTTACCTCTGTGCCCTGACTGTATATTATGCACTTCATTTATTAGTTTTGCAGTTATGTTTGCAGGGCTGAACAAGGTTAACTGCAGAGCGTATTGTGAAAAAGGTCATTGTCTACAGTGCGGCAGTGGAACTGGAACAGTCAGGATTGATGGCTTTTCTCTGGTAACAAGAGGACACCTTTAGAAGCTGAAATACCTTTTAGATGGTGGTTTACAGAGGAAGAGATTGTTACTAAAACCAATTCTTATCCTAAATCTTGCAATTATTCAGTTTCATATGATGATGACAGTAGACTGGATAATGGAAGGCTTGTTTATGACTGCACCACAGAAAGTAGCCAAAACGAAAAGATCAGAGTTGCAGAGTCTCGGGGTTGTATGTTTTGCATTGGTTGTTATCAAGAACGCGGAAGGTGTATTGAGGGTAGTCAATATGAAGGAATATTTTGTCTTGGGGTGCTCTACGCTAGCTTCTGGCTTGCATCTCAACTACCAAGAATAAGATGAGTTTGGCTGTGGTAAATACACTTTATCAGAATCCTTTTGCTGATCATGGATTACTGCTGGTAATTTAGGCCCAAAATCTACTGTATTGATCCTGTTACAGGAAGACCTGTAAAACAATCCAAAAGAATTATTTGCTTTGAATATTTCGATCTATACATAATTTTTTTCCCTTCTTATGACAGTCAAAGCTGTATTGATGACAATAAATATGAAGAAACGCCTTCTTACTTTTTATGAGAAGAAGACAACGACAATCTTGCCTGTGGGAATTTTGGGGAATGTTGGCTGGTAGTTTTGTTGCTTTGATATGTATTACATATAGTTCTTGCTTTTGGGCCTTGCTCATATGAAGTTAATTGAACCGTAAAAGCTGCTTGTGGCTTGACTGTATGCAAGAGCGACCATATTTGTAAATTAACTAATCAATTTTTATTCGCACTGTTAAAATGGGAAAAAGCTGTACATGTTGCTTTGCTTGTTGATCTTTAACTTTAATTGGTTACCGTTTTGATCAGTCGTAACTTTTATGAAGACAAGTATTAAATCAAAATTGTTTGTTTGTTCAACTTTGATATTTCAAAATGTGTATTAAATCAGAATCTTATGTTTGGCACTGGAGTTTAGTATGAACTAACTATTTAATTTTCCAAGAAATAACTTCGGGGAAACTTTCATCATCTCTCCTGAAATTTCTGAATGTATGACAGAGGAACGTCAACTGCAGAGGCTAATGATACCTTAGAGGAATGGACGGATTATCTATATGGATGGGAGAGCAACGGTCAACTCCAGATTTGAATGATGACCTCAAAGTGACAGATGATCTATATGGATTGTAGAGCAACGGTCAACTCCAGAGGTTCTAATGATAACCCCAAAGGGATGCACGGATTTTCTATGAATATCTTAATCTATCTTCATTCATATTAAGATGGTTATGTTTGGCAATTTTTATTCACAGCTATTTGCTTTGCACTGTGAACATGGACAAATTATATATTTTTCCGAAAAGATAAATATCAGGAAACCTTTACTTGTTTTCTTTGGAATTTATTATCTTATTGAGCAAATGTCAGCCACATAGTTTGAGTGATAACTCGAAAGGAATTGATGGACATTGGAATGGTTTCGAAAACCTTCTAAGGAAATTGATGAGAATGGATTCCTCGGGATCGGATACTAAAACCTTTAAAGGTATTAATGAGAACGGATTCCAAAACTTTCTTGGCACTTCTTACGTATTAACCCACCAAATAAGCACTTGATTTATATGTTGCAGCTTCACAACAATTCCTTCCAATCTCATTTTTCTCTATTACATCAATAATAGACTATCACATATTTCACCAACTCCCTTTAATCGCTTCAACAATTCCCTCCAATTTCTCCTCACCCTCTATTCTCTTCGACAATTCGCTCCAATTTGTCCTAGTTATAATTGTTTAATAGACTATTTAAACTATATATTTCAGTTGCGGGATTGGTCAATCTGATTTGCATGGTTGAACGGCTTGCAAGATAGTTATAATTGTCTGACTATCCTAGTTGGTCAACCTTATTTGCATGATTGACCGACTTACATTCTGAGTTGGCTAGTAGACTTGACTCACATGGTTGACTGATTTATACTTCGACTGGACAGTCGACAAGGTCTGACTGTCAAGTTTAGTCGACTGAGTGGACCAGCGTTTCCAAAATCTCAATAATATCAATGTTTCGACTAACTTTCCTGGTTGGTCAACCTGATTTGCATGGTTGACTGACCTACATTCTGAGTTGGCAAGTAGACTTGACTCACATGGTTGACTGATTTATACTTCGACTGGACAGTCGACAAGGGCTGACTGTCAAGTCCAGTCGACTGAGTGGACCAGCGTTTCCAAAATCTCCCCAACTCAATTCCTTGTTTCTCCTGAGCACGTGGGAGAGATAGGGAGAGTTACAATGATTCCTTGCTTCTCCTGAGCACGTGGGGGGACATAAGGGAGAGTTACAATGATAAAATTTGAGATATTGATATAGTGATAAAATTTGACATATTGAATGTCAATGTTTTGAGTGGACTCACCATCCATTATCATTATCAAGAATAGAGCAAACCAAAGTGACCACACAAAATGTTGGATAACCCCAAATTCTACACAGTTGGAATCCAAAAATTGATATTCGGAGAATACATACACAAATTGATATTAGGAAACATACATACACAAATGTGAGAGGATGTTAATGCAAAATTTTTGATTTGATTAATCTTGTGATTATGGATGCTGATATTCTTGAGCCCCTCTCTGTTCTCTTTTGAGGTCGATGCTGATGCTGCCGAAATTGATGCCGGTACCGCCGGTGCTTGTGAAGATGAATGCGCTTGTTAGTCATATCTATGATCTATGAGTTTAAAACTATAATGAATTTACACTATGAGGTGCATACGTTTCAGGATAAGGAGATAAGGAGATATGCGATTGTAGAGGCAAAAATAAGATGTCCATCAGGCATGCTCTATATATGAATGATGAAAAAACAAGATACTGACATGGGCACAACACTCAACACGTTCTGATATATAGATAATGTCTGAAAAAATGTGATTATTGAGGAAAATAAAAGAAATTTAGCGGGTATGGTCTCTATTTGATAGTAGAGGCAAAACAGGGGATACATATATATACTCCATTCAATGCGTTCTGACATATATGGATAAATATTGAAATAAATACATATATCCTCAACCCATAGAAGTGCAAGAAAGGCACAAGGTGCTGGGGCTGGGGCGAGGGGCTTATCTATAAGCACCTGCTCTTGTCCTCCCTTCAACAGCTTAGTCCACCAACTACATCAAATGCTAAGACTTGGGTCGTCGCGATCGTAACGTAACGTAAGTAGATAGTTCTTGAAATATATATCCCCAACCCATAGAAGTGGAAAATAAGATTTCCATCAGGCATGGTTTATATGTGAATGATGCAAAACAAGATTTGGATGTAGTTATTATATTATTTGTTGAATATTTTATTATGAGTCAAATATTCACCCATTTTAACCATCTCGAGACTCTATTTATTGATCAAAGCATTTTAACCTGTATTGGTTTCAATATTGAAGGAAGATGCAGTTAGAGAGTGTCAGGGTTGTTTAGCTTGCCTGGAAGGTGCATTGACGGTAGTCATCGAGAAGAAAACATTTCGTCTTGACATGAATGTGAGAAGTTTGCCTGTGATAAATACACATTATCAGACATTCCGACTTACTTTTGGCGGTGATAAATAAGACATTCCAACGTACTTTTGATTGCGATTACTGTTTCTCAGGAAGATGTCCGACACAATTAAGCAAAATCTTCAATATTGTTTTGAGGTGTAAATTCCTGATTATGACGATCAAAAGTAAATTGATGACAACAAACATGAAATGCTCATGAAGAGGCAACAACAGTTTTTGGCTGTGTGAGTTCTGGGAAGCGCTGGTTGGTAGTTTGGGATGTTTTATTTTTTGATAATAATAATATAATAATATCCATTTTTAAGGTCACAGCCAAGCCAGACACCAAATTGGTGTATGAGACCCCCTTGTTTGTGGGACAAGGGACCCACCTCCGCGCAGCGATTTGACTGCTAAGTCTACGAAGGCATACATACTCTACCCCCTCGAGTTTTGAACCTGTGACCTCTTAGGAGGAAACACTTAGGAGGAAACACATGCTCTTAACTGTTAGGCCCACTCAAGCTGTGTATATATATATATATATATATATATAGGACTGTAAAAGCTGCATGTGCTTCCCTGTATATATGAGTTACCGACAGTTGTAAATTGCCTACAGTTATTAAATTCACTTATTATAAAAAGAGGAACAAATACTTTATGTGAAAGACATACGGATGCAGATTGTTTGCAGAGCTGTTACATTTTATGTGGACACATCAAAGTAATGGAATAGAATCCATGGTCATCTCAGGAATTAGAAGTGTGCAGAATGATGCCTGGTTTGGGTATTCTGTGCAACAAGAAGACACACATGAAATGTATTTGATGTCTAGCTTGTAAAAATGTGAATTGTAGCAGATATTTTCTTTCTTAAAATTGAGCAATTAGCAAAACGAAACATGATCAGGTTAATTTCATTTGTTTGGTATCTAAACAATTCTCAAATTGGCTTCATGTGTAATTATCCAGTGTTTGTTAATATCCACTAAATTTATATATTGATACAAACTGTGACGAGAAAGTCAAAATACACCCTTTTTGGAAACAGGTTATTGTTATAAATAATTATGAATTAAATTGGAATACAAATTTGTAAGAGAATTATAAAATTAATATAAGAAATAATAAAAGAATTAAAGAGTTTAAGATAAAAGGAAAATTGAAATACAAATTAATATGGCAAAATAAAGCACTTATACAAACTAAATTTGTTTAGTGTGTGATGGTTGAACAACTAATTTATAAAATTTAAAAAAAGTTATGTAAATATTAATCTGTTTTATTTAACGATTATTGTTATAAAAAAGTTACGTAAATATTAATTTGTTTTATTTAACGATTATTGTTATAAAAATGTTTTGTAAATACATAAGTTTGTTTAGTGTATGATGATTGAACAATTAATCTATAAAATTTTGTTTTATTTAACGATTATTGTTATAAAAATGTTTTGTAAATACATAAGTTTGTTTAGTGTATGATGATTGAACAATTAATCTATAAAATTTTGAAAAGGTTATGGAAATATTAATTTGTTTTATTTAACGATTATTGTTATTTTTATCTTTGATAAATAAGATGGGTATATATTTTGATTGTTATTTTTATGTTTTATAAATAAGATGGGTATATATTTTGATCTGAAACGTTCTTTGTGATAGAAATGAATTTGAATTGTAAAACAAATCATTTATGTATCAATTATCTGTGTCATCTATTATATTAAAACACAATTGTTATTTTGTTATTTTTAATTAAGTGAAGTTTTTTTGATTCTTCTGATTTGTATTTATTTATTTATTTTTATGAAAATCTCATTATTGATATTAAAACACAATTATCATGCTTAATTAAGTAGAGTTTTTTGATTCTTCTTATTTATATATAATTTATTTTTCTTATGAAAATCTCATTATCCTGATCGTGTATGGTGCACTTTGTTTATGGCTTCCATAATTATGTCTTCTACATTGCACAAGGTTGATTGTAGAAGGCAATGGGAAGATGAACTGCATAGAGTGTAGCATCCTTGCATGAAAACGTTGATTTTTTTTTTGGAAACATCGGAGCCTTTTGAGAATTTGATAAAAAAATGGATTTATTAGACTCATTTAAAAGAAAAACTTCTTTTTACAATGTGAGAATTTGAACAAAAAAAAATGGATTTAATGGACTCATTTAATTTTTTTTTTTTTAACAATCAATTGTTACCCGGAGCCTTTTGAGAATTTGATAAAAAAATGGATTTAATGGACTCATTTAAAAGAAAAACTTCTTTTTACAATGTGAGAATTTGAACAAAAAAAAATGGGTTTAATGGACTCATTTAATTATTATTATTATTATTATTATTTTTTTTTTTTTAACAATCAATTGTTACCAGGATGATACTCTTTTATATTATTTAGTCACCGTATCATTAAACTTTAATACTCCCTTTTATAAACCTTGACTTTATTACGTAAGATAAGCCTCTTAAGACTTACAATATTTGCTAAAATATTCTTTATATATTTTTGTCTGACAAACAATCTTTGAACCAAATAGGGTTTCATAAAGTTGCCTTGTAAACCTCATAAAGGTGCAACTTCTAAGTTGAATTCTTGAGTTCTTGTATTCTGCCTCTTTTAGATTCTTGACTTACGAATCTCCATGATTAATTTATTGGACAACAAGCCACATGCATGTTGCTAAAATATTCTTTATATATTTTTGTCTGACAAACAATCTTTGAACCAAATAGGGTTTCATAAAGTTGCCTTGTAAACCTCATAAAGGTGCAACTTTTAAGTTGAATTCTTGAGTTCTTGTATTCTGCCTCTTAGATTCTTGACTTACGAATCTCCATGATTAATTTATTGGACAACAAGCCACATGCATGTCCCAGAACTTCATTATTAAAGGATAATTTTCAAGATTCACAAACTCAATTATTCTGCAAGTATTGATGTTGAGCATTACCTACACTTGATTACTTCTCTCTATGCAAAGTGTAGGGTTCTTAAACCATGATAGTGTCATCTACACTTGATTACTTCTTTGTATGCAAAGTGTAGGCCTCTTAAACCATGATAGTGTCATCTATTCTTATTGTATTTTGTTATGATCAAGTATATGGGTAAAGACTTCCCTATTACAAATCTAAAGTATCTCTTTATTGCTATTATATTTGTTTAATCTTGCTTTCTTTATTTGAAAAACCACTTCAAGAATATATCTCTAACTTTGTGACCATATGCTTGTGTGCTTCTTCAATATGCTAGTGTATAAAATCTCTAACTATGACTACTTATGTATTTCTCATAAAATCACATAGAAATAATAATGAAAATACTTTTTGTTTGCATCTTCAAAGAATATATTTTTATTTATGGAATTGATAACTTTCTTTGTTTCACAAAAAAATATAAAGATTTTACGTACCCCTACCCCTTTTTTAAATGAATTTTATATGTATAATTGTGTGTATAACTACCCTTTTTGTTTTTTAAAAGGAATTATTTGGTCTTTCTTACTATCTAATATTTTTGAATAATCAAACATGATCATATAAAAACAAAACAATTTACCTCATTATTTGTGTATATATTAACACTTTTCCTTTGAACGAAGGTTTCATTTTGATAAAATCAGTTCATTTCATCTTCCATATCGTCAATGCATAGATTGAGTTTTTGGAGAGAAATCACACAACTTGATATTTCTGTCCTCCAATTGGGTTTCTTTTTCTAATGTTCTTTATTTCAATCACCACATAGAATCTTTCTCCCTCTAATACCATGTTATTTTTCTAAATACACAAGAAAACTTGCAAACGATTTAACAAGCTGATGTAAATCATATGCTTTTATTACGATAATTCTCTTCTGTATCATTGGTGAGGTAATTGTGTTACCACTACAACATTAGTACTTCATTATTTAATTATCATTTTAATAGTAATTTATTAACTGACTTTATTGCATAAGGTGCTTTATACTCTTACACAAGTTAAACTTTTAATACCTCATTTATAAACTATGACTATTATTATTACTATTATTATTACATAAGGTAAGCCTTTTATACTCTAACACCCCTCTTAATACTTATAGTATAATGGAAAACATCAAATAAAATATTATTTAGATACTTTTTTTGACAAACACTCTTTGAACTAAACAGGGATTCATAAAGTTTCCTTGTATCCTTCATAAAAATGCATTTTCTAAGTTTTTGTATTCCACCTCCCTAGATTCTTGAACTACCAATCTCCCTAATTAAATAATTAGACTACAATATCTGTTATTCCAATACTTTTCCTTAAGTTTGACTTCCCTAAACTGATAATAACTCCATGAGGTATTGCTATAGCGAGACTTGAGAATTTCTAGATTCAAGTAATAACTGGGATATCAATTAAGTGATTGTTGAGGTCAATGAATCCCAAGTCTTGTCTCGGTTGGTCAAAGTTTTCCTTTGGCAATGCTTTTGTGAAAAATTCCAAATTTATCTCCAATCTCAAATAATTTTCCTAATTCTCCTATAAAATGGTCTCTAAATGGCTGTGTTTGTAGTGGCTATGAAAAAATGGATTCTTTGGTAGAACTATATAGGATATATTATTGTAGAAAACCATTGTTCCTTGATATTGCTCATGATTCAAGTCCAATAGTATTCTCCTTAACCATACAACTTGACAAGTTGTTGCATTTATTACCACATACTTACGTTGTGGAGAGTGACACAATGGGTTGTTTCTTTGAATCCCATGAAATAACTATGGAAATATATCTAAATGTACTCTTTCCCTTATCAATGCTATCTACAAAGTTAATATCCATCTAATCAAGCAATTTGAGATCATTTTATGTTGAATACAAGATTCTATGGCTTTTGGTGCTATTGACATAACACATTTTTTTTTCTTGCTTGCTAATGTGTACCCTTTGGAGTTTTTATGAAGTTGGAAATTACTCCATCTGCGTAGATGATATTAGCTATTGTTGTTAGACTCTTAAGACTTCCAACCATATTTTTGTACATTATTGCTTCCATGTTGTTACTGCAATCATATTTGCTCAACTTTAGACTTCCTTATGTTGGATTGCTATTCAACATCCTAAATCTCTTCAAAAGATCTCTTGCATACTTTTAAGGGATGAAAATATTTTCAATGTTTGTTTGTTTAACCTCAATTACACTAAAAAAGTATTTCAATAAATCCATGTTTGCCATTTGAAATTCTTTCTTCACTTCTGTTTTGAATTCTTCTATGGAAAAATTATTATTTATAGGAAAAATAAGGTCATTTACATGGTTGAATCCATGAATATGGTTTACACTTTAGGGCCAAATGTGGCAATGGAATTTCAAAATTTCACTCTTTTATTGAATTGAAATCCTTAAAATTCATATAAGCTTTGTGAATTTTGATTTGGAGTGAAAAGACAAGTTGTGGAGAATGATGTTGTTTTTCCTAATAATATTTTTTTCAAAAAATAATAGTGTCATATAATATGTCAATTTTCCATTAAATAAAATGCTTTTCCTTGCAATTTTTCTGACATCTTAATCGTATGCATGTGTTCGTGTGAAATAACTTAATTTTAAAAAGTGTGTGTGTGTATAATATATATATATATATATATATATATAAGCATGATCTACACAGAGAGCACTAAATTATGCATATTGAAACTTTATTTTTTATATGAAAAATTATATTTATTATTATTTTTTGAATTTGGCGGATTAATATTTGAATTGCATTTTTCAAACACATGTTCATGCATGATTTTTTTCTATTGCTTAAATAAATTCAAAAAACTAAGATTACCCTTTTGAAGAGGACTCATAAATGAAGATAATACAATTTTTTGTTTTGTTTTGTTTTGTATACTTTATGTTATTGATTTTTCATATAGCCCCTTCGAAATTGTCCAAACAAATTTCAAGCATAAGGTTTAGAATAAATTAGATGAAAGATATCATATAAATTCAAAAATGTCAAACTGATATGTCATTGGATAGAGTGTTCCTTTAGGAATCCAACGCGATCAACTTTGCCACCTAAGGACAGATATTTCCTTAAGTTCGCCATTGTACAAGATGGTGTTGCAGAGAAATTGTAAAAAGGGAGTTAAAACTCTATTTTTTAGGCTTTCAATAGCTCGATCGAGCGCTTAAAAAGCTTAATCAAGAGCTTTACGTAAAATTTGAAATAACTTAATCAAGAGTTTAACAAACCCTCGATTGAGCTATTGACAAGGTTAAGTGAAACTCTCTATTGAGCTATTGTTTTCTTGAGTAGGACTCAAGAGCTTGATTAGTCTATTTTAATCATTAATCCCCACCAACGCCAACAACCAAATATTATTAATATTAATTGGCGTTGTTATATAGCTAGGAGCTCGATCGAGCTATAACTCAATCAAGCATTGTTAGTCATAAATTTCTGCCAACTGAGTATTCATTTACGCACATAACTAGGAGTTCAATCGATCTTCTTCTGCCACTCGACAAAAAATAAAACATAACAAAAAAGAACATTCGTTCATGGAAAAATAACACAGAATGCGAAAATCAAACAAAGATTGACAACAAACATGGGAAATTAGATGATTTGTTCTTGAAAAGGGGCTTAATTTCCAAACCAAGAGGAAGCCCGAGAAATTGCTAGAGAAAGAATGAGGAAAAGAAAAACAAGGTGAACAACAACAATAAGAAGATTATCCAATTCAACCAATTGATGTAAATATAGGTAACTCTTTGTCTCACTTTTCATATTACCTGCTATATATTTGTATGCATTAGGAAATATGATAAAAAAGAGGAAATAATGGAGAATGAAACAATAGAACCAAGATAAAATAAATAGTGATTTAGAAATACATAAATTGAAATTGCAAAAAATCCCCAAGAAAATTGAAGCAATCCTTGATAGTGGTTTTCAATGTTGGATCCATTTTAAAAATGGATTAGATTATTTTGAGATGAGTATTCATAAGAATTTCTATTTTTGTATGTACATTAGTCAAATGATATGAATGTAATGGTTTTAAGCCATGAGAAGGAAACTATATCTCCATAACTGCAATAATGATGGTTCAAGGTAAACCAGTAATCACTTGTCATGAGAAATGGAGGTTTGTGGTCAATGAAAAATCACTTGGTGTGATTAATGGTTTATTTAAAAATGGAAACCACTTGAGAAGTGAGATTAATAGTCCATTGCAATTTGTGAACCAACTAAGAATTGTAATGGTTGAGGGTAACTCACAAAAATGAAGGATGTGATTTAACCAAAGAAAATCATTACATTTCTATATTATTTACATGAATTACAATTCATAGCAATATTTACAAGAGGGATTAGCAAAAAGGGTTGTCATATAGGTGTTCCAAAACCTAGAAACACTAGATTGATTGAAGCTCGATATTGTTGTAGTAACTAAAAGAGAGAAAATTTGTCAAGATATAGAAGGAGCAAGAGTATCCCTCCTTCCAATGTGCATGTTGAGAAGACATTCTTTGCTACACATATAACAACATGAAATGCTTGTGACATCCATCATCATAACATAAGGGTTTCTTGAATCCTAAATGATGATCCCTACCTTTTGAAAACCTCATAAGTTTCTTCCTGCAAACCTCTTGAAGGTTATGAGAATTTGTTCAATTGTGTTCAAAGGCATACAAAGTGTAGTGTAGATTCTTGGTTGCACAAAAAGGAGTCTCTTATTGCATATCACCACAATGCTCCACTAAAGGCTAATGGTTAATCAATATTAATCATATATTATAAATGCAAAAGAAAGATTAGGATGCATGTATTGATGATGTGCTAAATCTTTACAATGTTAATATTCTTAGATTGTGGCAATCTAATGTTGAGTTTCAACTAGTTGTTTCTCAACATGTAGTCATGAAATATATTGCAAAATATGCTTCCAAAGTAGAAAATAGGTAATAAAATTTTCAAGATATGATGAAAATAATTGAAAACATAAAAGACATTGGATATCCTTCTTTGTGTGCATAAAGAAGGCTCCTTGTAGAAACACTTGTATACCATTACATTACAACACAAGAAATCTATCTCTTGTATTGTGTAGTTGAAATTATTTTTCTCTTAAATGTTGGAAAAAAAGTATTAACAAAACTACCAAGGGATGCTTGTTGGCTTAGGTTGTGCTGCCCCAGGTTCAGATTTTACTGCGCACCAACAAAACCCTCAACCATTGACCCTATCGGCAACAACCTGCAAGTAGATCATAGTCTCACCCGAAGTGATTATGGGAGGTTACAGAACCAAGTTTTTGCAGCCTTGAGGGATACTGTGATGTGACACTTTTGTATTTTCTTATGCTTTAATACTTATAAACTACTTCGCATTCATGAACTACTTCACATTTATATGTTACCTTGCAGAATTACATTGATCACTTAAACATATCATAAGCATCCATAAAATTCATAGTACTTGAAATAAAGTGCAGATAGTAAGCAAATCAACACATGAAGACACAAATTTAATCGTGGTTCATCCCAATATGGGATTACATCCACACAAATTTTTGCTTATAATAAATAATTTGGTACAAAAAATAGTTCTTTACTTACACACACCACTATAGGTTGTCTGCGCACTAAGTTGCAGACCTAGGCCTCTGTGCACTCAGTTGCAGAGACTTGCCCCTTTCTCCGAAGTAAAAATCATAAAAATATAACCATAAACATAGATATGGATCCAATCATGCCTCCCTTATTTATTATTCATCCCTATATATACTATTACATTGAGGGATTACATCGCTACATTACTATGGACCCAATACCATGGTTTCCAAAATACAAGGGACTATGGTCCAAAACCATTCAACTTTTACAATATTATATGCTTTTACAAAAGGGAGCAGATTCACCATGAAACCCCTATACTACGCGGTGAGTTTTCTTCGTGGTTCTCATTGTGCTCTTTTGCTCTACTATGTGGTCCACTTTGCACTCCACAACATTCTTTCTATTACGCGCTTTACCCACAAAATTCATCTTCCTTGCCTAAAGTTTGGCTAAGTTGGGTTGCGCCCAACAAGCCCCCAACACTCACATGTGACTCGTCACGAGTCACTCAGCTGCTTTGCCTCTAATATTATCTACAATGCTGTTATATGTCTTGTTGAATTGTTGCATAATCTCTACTAGTTGCTTTTCCTCACTGCACACTTCTAATAATGCTTCTATGACATGTTATGCAACCTTCTTTGCCAGTTCTATCTCCCTTTGTCGAAGCTGCTGAAGCTTCTCATCCACTGCTTGTGATAGTTGAAGGGCCTCATCCTGCCAAGGCTGAGTCCTTTCTATCAAAATCTGCTCCTCCTTCTTCAACTCTTCGATTCTCTTTTGTAGTTCATTTGAATCATTAATTTTTACAAGCCTCTGTGAGATTGGAAAAGTCTTCGCAGCTACCTGAATCTCCTCCAATTGATGCTACTTTTGCTGCATTTCCTCTTGTAGTTTCTAAACATTTGGAACTTCCTGCAGCGAAGTCCAAATTTGCATGCTCCCATCCGGAAATTTTCCATAGTCTGCCAATGTTGCAGAGATGCTAGCCATCCCAAACTTTAAGTCAATATCCCTCTGGTCTCTTACCTCCTGCAACATACTTGGCTGCAACTTCATTTGCAGCTCACTGATCTGCATCTCATATTTGAATTGCACTGCAACAATTTTATCCTTCTGCTTCTTGACTGCAAGGCCAAGCTTCGCTACCTTGTCTCCTGCTGGCTCTTCTTCACGGACATCAAGGTCCTGAATTCCCTTACATATTGTTTCTATTGCGTCCTTGAGCTTATGATACTCTTTTTCTATCTGCTCTTTTTTGTGTAATTTCTGCTCAAGCTTCTGCGACAACGTAGCCTGCTCCTTTTCCACCTGTATATTAAGCTGCGATGTATGTTGTTCCCTTAGCTTTAGTTCTTCCATAATCTCCTCATGCAACTTGTGTAGTCTTGGCAGTGACACTACTGCGATGTTCATGTTGATATGCGTCCAATGCTTGGCCTGCTGCTAGATTTCTGCTAATTCAAATTGTAGAGCCCTTGCAAGTATCTATGTCAGCCTCGTTGCAAGGGTAGGATATATCGACCTTCCTTCTATAACCCTTTCCACTATTTGTGTAGGTTGTCTAACTAATAATGCCAAAATCTTTAACTCCACAATCCTTTCCCGCACAACTATGATAAGTTCGCCATAGCAATCTTCCACTCTATTCCAGGATTCCATTGTTATCTCCTGAACCTTGTCTCCGATTTGATCTAGGTCACCCTCAGTGAGAACCATTGGTGTGATTTATTTTGTTTTATCCACCTTATGATTCTTTATGCTCTTAATGGTAGCTTTGCCTTGGGTCTTTCTTTTCTCCGCGACAATTTTCTCTGTTTCTGCCTTTTCTGTCTCCTTAGTCATATCCTTGCCTCCTTGAGGGTCATCCTCATGGTGTTCTTCTTCATGGTCCTCTTCTTCCTCTTCCTCTGATTCATACTCCTTGTCTTATCCACTAGCTTCGCCATGCTGCGAAGTGTCCAACTCTTCTTTTTCTGTCGCGCTGTCCCCTGCTTCCTCTAATGGAGTCATCCATTTTGTGGGCCATGATTGTACTAATTCTACCTGATCATACTTTGTGACCATATATGGCAATGCATGCCATTTCTTCTTCATGTCTCTACGTGCATGTATGTACAATTTATGAAAATCTGCCTTGAACCTTGCCACAAGGCTGTATTGTTTGTGCAAACTCGGCGAAAGGCGCAGATGTTGGTTTACTAACATGTGTAGATCCATTTGATATAATATAAAAAATATTCTATTCTCCTGCACTCGCGATGCTTGAGTGGTATGCCACAACGAAGCATACCTCGTGGCCTCACATACATCTGAAGGCACCAAAGGAAACTATGTGTCCTTCGACTCTTGCCACGCTAACATAGCAGTGATAAAGATTAACCAGGCATAGTGGAAAGATGTACCTTTTTCCTGGACCTTGCGGTAGTTGTCCAGGAATTCCCTGCATAAGTATCCATCCCAGTTATACTGGACTTCATTTGTGTGATGTGCAACTAAAGAAACCACCGACGCATGAACTTCATTTGCGTGACACTTCCTCCTAATTTTTAAGGCCAAAATGTGTGTTGCAAATTTGACTGCTTGGTTGCCAATTGAGTTTATGTCATAGCCCCTTTTTCCTTTGATCAACCCATTCTTCTTCTTCGTATTGTCTGTCAAAGTGCGATCTTGATCCTTTCCTACTAATTCCTCCATGGGGTTCCGCCCTTGGTATGGTAATCTTGTGATCCTCCAGATCAACATTTGGTCTATGGGGATATTATTCCCCATCCACAGGTTTCCATCATGTATTAATACCAACAATTGTTGCACACACGCTGTGTTTGCTGAACTTCTGCTGAAGTGCGACACATTCAACATATTGAGCAATCCTGACTGCGCCAACCCATTCACCCACTGTTGTGGTTCCAATATCGTCACTTCTCTCTCTGGGTAGTGAACCTGCTACAAGTACCAGTCTGGTGCGAACTGAGGGTACTTCTTTCGGTCATTAAAATAATTATCTATAAATTTTAGCTGCGGAATTTTCCATAAATTCTCTCCTTTAAATGGAACATCTTTCAATAATAGTGGCGTAAATGTCCCACACTTCTCGTCTTTGGAATCCTTTATTAGTTTGGCGCTTGGCTTCCTCAGTGGGATGTATGAGGGCAGAGGCGAGATGAAAACTGTGCCACCTTCCTTTGCCTATATTTCTTCTACTTCTTCTTCACCAATATTGACTTGCTCAGGTTGCTTCTGAGGTTTCATACGTTCAGTAGGCTTCGTGTCTTGCTTTTTCTTGGATCTTTCTTCTTTGGTTGGCTTCTTCCTGGGTGATTTCTGCTGTTTCTTTGGTGACGGTGCTACTATTGTGGGTGATCCTACTGCAGGTGTTTCAACTATTGGTGCAGACATATCAGTGGCTTCCATGGCTCCAGACAATCCCTTCTCACAAAAAATTAGCACAATCTCCCCCAAGATTGCTCAGACGACATACACAACAAAGTATCCTGCAACTTATTCGCACTATTAATCACTCGAGCTCTTGATTCAACAAAGTTATTAATCTGAGTGGGAGTCAACTATTTATAACAATTCCGGCCTTCGAACCTCATCATTAGATTTTATTTTGTCCCGATTTTGTTTAGATTTCGTCATTAAATGCATATCTATCCTTAAATTTTGCTAATCTGTGGTCTTAAATGCAACTTTACGCATGTCTTTCCCCTTTTAACGATCATATTTCTACTTTTCGCCGACTTTGAAACATTTCTTATTGTAGCGCACCTCTGTCTTACATTGCGTCTTCCTGCGAACTTTGACATATTCCTGACTGTAGCGAAGAAATTTCTTCGTCGAATCTCTCTCTGCAACGTAGTTTATAGTCCAGTGCCCACTTTCAATTGCATGTGACACAAAGACTTTCCTTCTTTATTCTTTAGGGCGAAGATGTAGGGGCAGGGTTGTCCCTATATAACTTCAACCTACTACCATTTCCTTTTCCCTTAATCAATTCTCCATTTAACTTCGCTAACTATGATGCGTATCCATCAGTAATATACTTGATAACATATGGGCCTAACCAGTGTGTTTTGAATTTCCCTGAAAATTTCAAAATTTTACTATCATAGAGGAGAACAAGGTTTCCTACCTGGCCCCCACTCATCAATCATCTGGGAAAGGCAGTAACTCGCACTCCCTCTCACCTACGTGTTGTTATCACCAAAAAATTGGTCATCTAGCCTAATTTACTAGATGGATCGAAATATACCATGTAAAGCCAATTTTACCCTAGTAAAATTGCTTCCACTGTGATAAATTACCTAATAAACCACCTTTAATAAGTAATTTATAGTTAAACCCATGAAGAATATTTAAATAAATCACTATTTATTTGATTTTCTTCTAGGAATAATTAATTAAACCATTGTTTTATTATTATTCCTTGTTAAATTTGACCCAATCATGAAAAATACACAGATAAATCATTATGTATCTTATTTTTCTCTAAGAATAATTAATTAATCACTAATTAATCATTATTCTTTGTCAAATTTGACTAAATCCCTTAGGAATAATTAAATAAATCATTATTTGTTTATTATTCCTTAACTAATTCCTTGAGATGATAAATAAATCATTTATTTATTTATCATTTCTAAATAAAAGTTTAAATACTTTTTCCCTCCTAAACAAATATAATAAAATATTCCAAGTGATAATCCCAAGAATGGGATCAACAAAATAGGGATCAATAATATTTTATTACTGCTCATTATTCAAGGATAACTCAATATTTTGTTATAAATAGGAGGGTTTTCCATTCATTATTCACTTTTGATTATTTTCGTTGTTGCACTCACTGTTGTAACTCTGATTATTTTCATTGTCGCGCACCATTTTTTTGTTGGGTTTATGCATTATAGAGGAGAGAGAATCTACAGAAATTGAAGACGTTTGAGGATAGCCAAGAACACATCCAATAGAGGGGGACTGATAACATTCATTTGTTCTCTTCACATGTGTTATTATAAAATTATTCTTTACATATCTAGTTTCCATTGGATGTTTTGGGGTTATTACTCTTTCTTTCACTGTTTAACTATGATTGCAACATAGATCAAAATTTTGGCAAGTTTTGTTTCTATCAATAGCTACAGATCTACAATGTTTAGCAGTCATTTCTATTGTTGAGATTGTTTGTCATCCACAATCTTAAGTGGGTTCTTTTCGTACATCATTGAGAAGAAAACACTACAACAAATTGGCGACTCCACTGGGTTTTATACTTCAGATCCAGAAACCTGGGTGACCTTTGGTTTTCAGCTTAGGGTTTCTTCTTTTTTCAATTCTATTAATGTTTCCTAGTGTTTTAACCCTAGATTTGATAAATTTTTGACTTCTACAAGCTTTTTGGTCATTTCCGCAGGTCACAGGAACTAGCCGCGGGAAAGGCGACATCTTTTTATTTTTATTTTTATTTTTATTATTTATTTATTATTTATTATTTATTTATTTATTTATTTTTATTTTATTTCTGAAATTTGCAGATAGGGAGTCTTGGAACAAAAATCACAGTTTTCAGCCCAAAAGGTGCGATCTAGGCTCCAAAACGCAGCTTTCAACCCAAAAAGTGTGATTTCATCAAAAAACAGGTTAGAACCTGCAATTTCTGGGTTTTAGGCTTTTTCTTAGATCTATTTCTGGGTTTTTCTAAGAGGCGTCTGCTAGGTGTCTGACCTCTGTCTCATCCCGCTTAGGCCTTGATCCATTCTATTTTACTTGTCGAAGTCGAATTTAGCCTCCCCTAGGGCTTCTAGTACACTTCCACCTTTCTAGGAGGAGTTTAGCTGAGTGAGAAGTTTGAGTTTCTGCAGCACTTTTAGCCACATTTTCCAGATCTGTAACCTTTTGTTTCAGATATGATAAGATAGGTTGCTACCATCCATAGTTTCACATTTAAAATTATTTGGTCATTCCCTTAGGGTCCCATCGATTTCCCTAGGTGTTACACCCATCTCCCTATCTTTTTGCAGCGATCTTCCCTCTGGTTTTTTGCTGTTGCTGCACCACTTTCCAGCAGCTTAATGTCACTTGATCCCAGTCACACCGACATTCAGATCTCTTGACCATTTTAGTGTATTTTCCATCGGTTTAGCCACTAAGCAGTACAGTGTTTGTAAACCTAGTTTGGGTGGGCTTTAGTTAATTGTTTTGCTGTTTATTTTCTGTAATTTATTTCAGTTTATTTGCAACAAGTTTTTTTACAAACACGATCTAAGCTTAATCAATTAATACACTTGCACACACTTGCACACCTTAAAAGAAGGGCACTTGGTTACACTGCTAAGCCAAGACTTAACATAATAAATTTATCTCCCTGCATCGAGACAAAAGATATATAGTTGATATCCCTTCACCATTTTAGTGTTCTGTGTGTCCTTCCATCATTACGCCACCAAGGCATGAATCGCGGAGACTATTAGGCCTTCACCCCCAATTTCTGCTTGGGCGTATTACTCCTCCCCATCGGGTTCGAGTTCATAGCCCTCTGAGTCCCCATCCCGACTCTTCTCCTGGTCCTTCTAATTCCTCATCTGATTCTGAACCTCCTTCACCGCATATCGTCACCATGTTTGGACCCACAGCTGGTGCAGGAACCCAACCTGGTGGTGGCTCCGGTTCTACAATGGTGGTCACATTAGGCGGAACAGTCTCAGGAACCATTTCGGCAGCCCCCATGCTCCCCTTTATGGCTGGGTTAAGTCTACCAGATCTTAACCAGTTGATAAACGACCCCATACACCATGATGCTGGTTGGCCCTCTATGCCGACTAAGCTTCCCTTAGACATCCCAAAGTTTGAGGGTATTGCTGGAGAGGATCCTACCAACCATGTTCGATCCTTCCACATGTGGTGTTCGTCCAACTCCATAACCGATGACTCCATTCGTCTTCGGCTCTTCCAATGCACGCTCACTGGAGACGCTACAAAATGGTATGTAGACTAGCCCTCCACCTCTCATTCCGTTTTCGTGACGCTTGCTAAAGCGTTCTTATCCTATTTCCAGTTACCTCTCTGGTATGACATTGATACTGAGATTTTTACCATATTCTGTCAATCCTCTTCTACTCGCCTTTCTGACCATGTTCAAGAGTGGCATCAAAGGAGGAGTACATGTCGTGCCCCGCCTTTCGAAGGCCATGTTTATTTAGATTGGTTTCTCAAGAGCATTTTATCCCCCATCAAGAAAGATGTCGCGTCACATTTTTCTTAGACTGAGGAAGAAGCTGTCTAGAACGCTTTGAGATATGATATGATTTATGCTCAATCAGGTTATGTCTATCCCGTTATTCCAGACCTCCCTCGTCTTGGAAGTGCTAATGCACCGGGCGCATCTCACACCATGTTATAGACATATTTGGGCACTGCAACCCCAATCACATATGTCCATAAACCAAGGGCTCTCAAACCCCTAAAAGTGTTGTTTCATACCCTAAAGGATCAAGGTCAACTGATTACATCATTTCCCAGAATTTCTCCCTGAAAAACTGCTCAGAACTGGTCAAAACTGGACCATACAGACTGCTCCATGCTGAGGGTGAGATGCATCTCACCTATTACACACAGGGAGTGCGATGCATACTGAAAAGCCCTTCTGTAGGACGCGATGAGCGAGAGCAGACAAATGGCAGAGGCAATTTGCTAGGTGGAAACTCAAAGAATCTTCTAGAAACTGCTCATATGACACTTGCCTCTCTGAATTCGCCCAGGGATGAGTAAGAGATCATGAAATCTCCAAGTGGAACCAAGAACTATCAGTGAAATGACACTAATCAAAATCCGAGAAGCTAACTCACTCTCCTGCAAACATCTATATATGGATCCCTCATCCTAGAGATCCATGGGCTGGAATTTTGTATTTTGTAAGGAAGTGCTGTTGGTTTCTCTTTGAGACATTGTATTGTTGGGTGATCTTGCTTTGTATGAGGTGAAGAGGGCTTTCATGCTGGGAGGATGATGCTGGATCAGACAGCTTGGTTGTAATCCTCTCTTCTACTACTTCTATCAATAAAGCTATTTGAGTTTTCCTCCATATGTTTGTATATCTCTAAATCTTGTATTTGTGTATGCATTGGTATGGTTAATATACATCTGATCCTATATTGTTTGTTGTTATAGATCTCTATGATTTGATGGTATTTTTCTACTTTGACTCTACAAGTGTTCTTTGAAGCGGGACAAGTGAGAAAGGAGTGGCGAAAGCTCTATCAAAGGAGAGAGGAAACAAGCAAGGAGACTAGCGAAAGACTGAGGTTGGTACTCTTTACTTCTCTCTCATCTATCTCTCATAAAGGAAAACACAAGTAACTTTGGTTTGTTTGTTTCTAAGATAGCTACCCATCTTAGTGGGACTAGCAGCTCTAAATGGACACTCGTTTTCCCGATAACACACCGCCGACGGTATCGTTGGATCCATTTCACACTCTCCACCATACACTCAGTAGAGTTATGGCTATCCGAAGGGGGCATGAGTTCCTCCAACATTTATGCCCATCCTACTTGCAACGTGTTTCCAGGGCCTCAACTCGTCTACCAAACTGTTGCTCCTTCTTACGCACATCCTCACGCTCCAGCCTCTCAAGAATTAGCGCCTCAGTAGCCCATGCATCCTCAACCCCAACAGCCACTTCCCCCTCAAGGTCAGGTGTTTGCACAACAGAGTGATACCAATTCCCAGAATTGGAAGAAAAATAATAAAGGGAAGGGTAACAAGGGTAACCAGGGTAACCAACTTAGTGAACCCCAGGGGAACCAACCTAACACCAACAACCAGCAACAAGGCGACCAACCCAAGCAGAACAAGTCCATTTGTACGAATAAGCCTTGTGTTTGTTGTGGTGTACAAGGCCACTATACACATGTGTTAGGGTCCCACCCTAACCCCCTTATTTATGTAATGGGATCATGTCATAGTCAAGAGTCAATAAAGCCCATATTAATAATTGTAAGTGGTTAACCTGCAATTAATGACGAGACCACAGTTAGTTGCAAATGGGCCGTAGTATTAGGTAGATGGTATTAATAAAACCCATGGTATTGATCCGTGGTATTGCATGTATGAGTCATATATAAAGGATAGAGACTCCCTGTGAGGAGTATTGTGTCTTATTTTGTAATCGAGCTCTGCTCTATCGGAGGTTACCCCCTCGAAGAGGCAAGTGAACATTACTCTCTGAATAATAAAATTATTACTGTTCTGTGTTCTGGGTATCTTCTCTTCGCATATTCTGTATTTGGGTATCGTTTTGCAGGTTAAGAGCATAATAAGTGGTATCAGAGCACTTTCCAGGGCCGGTGGGATCTCCATTTCTTAGCAATTTTTTTTTGGCTAGAGACGTGTTCCGGCGTCTTTAAACCACGGGATCTGTCGTTGAGCGCATAAACCTGCGGATTTTGGGAGGCATGCACGTAGGAAATACAAAAGGTGGTCATGTCTGTTGGATTCCCTTGTAACCCCTGTGGGTACCCCTTTGAGTAGTAGCGCATTAGACAGAACCACGCACGGACTGTCTTCCACGTACCTCTGGGTATATCGGAAGCCCCCTAGGATCCCTTGAAACCTCGCCATAGATAAACCGTCGGCCGTCTTGCGGCTACAGTACACCGAGAACAGCACTCGGAGAGATTACTCGCCCGTACGATAGGGTAGTCGGGTTGTACGGCTAAGGGTACGGTCGATCCTCCTTAGTTAGAGCCCTGAAACATTGGGTCGAGTACTACTACCAGACCCTTATGTATATTGCGATTTGTAGCACTTGACACTCCTCAAGACCATAGTTCCCTTTTCTATCAGGGGTTCACACATCATCTCTTCCAGATCCGCTTGTGCAAAGGGGTACAGCAGCAACAAACATCAGTCCCACAGTGTCGAGTTCGCAGATCAGCCATTCCGATCTATTAGATCCATCAGATCCATAGCAGCAGTCTGTTCTGCCGCCCAAAGCTATCTGATCCGCCATTCAGATATCTCAGATCCACCAGATCGGAATCGTTGTGAAGGGTTCCTATACCGGGGTATAATTTTCGCAGGACTTTTGGCCGCATTGACATTTTGAGGAATTGGCAACTGTAGTATTGATAAGGAAGGAGTAAAAATCTGTTAGGAAAAAAGAGTCTGAGATCTTCCGGGGCGCTTATTGGTGATCTAGCCCATCAGAATCAGGAAGATGAGCTGAGCACAGTGGTACCATTCAATTCTTAGTGAAAATTTTTTAGGCGGTCCCAACTTTCCAAAAAAAATCAGGTTGGTGTATGGTAGAAACTAGAGCTCAAGCGATGGCCAATGAAAGGATGGACAAACTTGAAGAATCCATGCAAACCGTCCATGTTCAGCTTAACCGACTAAATAGCCTAGTCGAGGGCATGATCCAGAAGGGCAAGGAGCAAGCCCACGAGGAGGTGTATAATGGAAATATTGGACACAATGAGGGTGAGTCTAGCCACTCTCCTCACGTCTGGCACACCCACCAACAACCTCGTCAGCGACCTCCCAAGTTGGATATGCATAAATTTGACGGTTCTCACCCGTCGGCATGGATAGCCCAAATGGAGCAGTATTTCAATCTGAATCACATCTTAGATGATGAGACTCAGCTTATGGTGGGGAGCATGTACTTGTATAATGAAAGGTGGCAATGGTGGGAATGGCATCAACGTTGCAATGGACCTTTTAGGACTTGGCCCAAATTCACAAAAGCTCTTCAAGACCGCTTTGACCAGGAATCTTCTTTTTTGGGTCGTCTTACTAAGCTCCGACAGACTGGTACAATGGATGAATATATTACAGCTTTTGAAGCATTAGCCTTCCGCACTTGGGGTCTCTTAGATGTGTTCTACACGGAATGTTTTATCAGCAGTCTTAAAGAAGCTATCAAAGCCCAAGTCCTACTGCACCACCCTCCCACATGGACGGAGGCTTGCAAGGTAGCTCGTAACGTGGAACTTGCATTAGCAGCCCAATACAGTCGCCCAAATTTCTCCGCTAAAGGTCGCCCCCCACAGGCTCACAACACGACTCAAACACTTAAGGTCCAAAAGGTGTCACCTGCGGAAATGGCTGAAAGAAGAAAGCAAGGCCTATGTTACTACTGTGATGAAAAATACTCCCCAGGTCATAAATGCAAGGAGCCCAAATTTTTTCAAATTGATGCCACTGACTACAGCTCAACAGAGGAAGATCCACCACTTGAGGAACATGAGCCGCTAGAAGAAGACAACCGAAAGGACAATGTCTCTGACGAACCAGTGATTTCGTTGCATGCTTTGGCAGGGATTTCTTCCCCTCAAACTCTCAAAATCAGAGGTTTTATTAAACATCACCCAGTAGTAGTCTTGATTGATAGTGGAAGTACACATAATTTCATCCATCAAAAAGTCGCAGAAGCAGTGCATTGTTTTGTATGAGTAGTTTCTAACTTCCAAGTCCAAATTGCGGATGGAGGCACAATGAAATGTGAAGGCTGCTGTGAAAAGGTCAAACTTCAAATGGGGGATTATCAGTTGAAAACCCACATGTTTGCCATACACATGGGGGGTTGCGACATTGTCCTCGGCGCTGAATGGCTCCGCACTCTTGGGCCAATCACAATGGATTTCCAGGAGTTATATATGAGTTTTAAGCAGAACAACTACACACATACTCTCCGTGGACTCCAGGTGGGAGCCCTCTCTATCATCAGCTCGCATAGGATGGAAAAATTGTTAAAAAAGGGCAATCATGGAGTTGTAGCTCAATTTAATGCCATCCAGGCAGTCGAAACCAAGCCTCTGCGAATTCATCCTGAGATGCAACAGATTTTAAATAACCATCTGTCGGTCTTTGACAAGCCTCATGAGCTTCCACCATCGCGAGGGGAACATGATCATAGCATCACCTTGGTTCCAAGGGCCCAACCCCAAATGTGCGCCCATATAGATATCCGTTCACCCAAAAGAATGAAATAGAAAAAATAATCAAGGAACTTTTGGAAGCAGGTGTCATTCGTCCCAGCATTAGTCCTTATTCATCCCCAGTGGTCATGGTGCTCAAGAAAGATGGGGAGTGGCGGATGTGTCCCGACTTCAGGGCCCTCAATAAGTTGACAGTCAAAGATAAATTTCCCATCCCAATGGTTGACGATTTGATGGATGAACTCAATGGGGCTCAATTCTTCACTAAGCTGGATCTTCACTCAGGCTACCACCAAATTCGCATGAAGGAAGTCGACATTCCCAAGACTGCTTTCAGAACTCATGAAGGCCCTTATGAGTTCCTGGTCATGCCATTTGGTCTTTGTAATGCCCCCTCTACTTTTCAGAGCCTTATGAACCACATTCTCAAACCATATCTCAGGAAATTTGTCCTTGTCTTCTTCGATGACATCCTCATCTATAGTTGCACTTGGGCCGCACATCTTCAGCATGTAGATCTACTCTTGCAACTGCTCCGCAAGCATAAATTATTTGTCAAGATGTCCAAGTGTTCGTTTGGCATGGTAGAAGTTGAGTATTTGGGCCACATTATGGGGCGTGAAGGTGTCAAGGTGGACCCCAAAAAGATCCAGGTAATGTAGCAATGGCCTCAACCTAAGACCTTGAAGAGCTTGAGAGGATTTCTGGGTCTCACAGGCTATTATCGTAAATTTGTCTGCAACTATGGTCGCATAGCGAAGCCCCTCACCCAACTCTTAAAGAAAAATTCATTCTTCTAGAATGAGGAAGCATAACAGGCCTTTACAGCTCTAAAAAATGCCATGTGTTCCACTCCAGTCTTAGCACTACCTGACTTCACCAAATCTTTTGTCATTGAATGTGATGCTTCGGGTACAGGTATTGGGGCGGTCTTAATGCAGGAAGGGCGACCTTTGGCCTTCACAAGCCAACAACTAAGTGGGAGGAATCTGGGCCAATCTACCTACGAGAAGGAAATGATGGCCATCTTACATGCAGTCGAGACCTGGCGACCTTACTTATTGGGGCGACGTTTCCAAATCCGCATAGATCATCACAGTCTTAAATATTTTTTAGAGCAACGCCTATCCTCCCCATAGCAAAATAAATGGCTCACCAAAATGCTGGGATATGATTATGAGATCATTTACAAGAAAGGGAAATACAATAGTGTAGCAGATGCATTATCTCGCCAAGCCCATTCCAGAATGGATTGAAGAGGCTCGCAGGGAATGGTTTTCACACCCCGGGCTCTCCCAACTCATTTCTCAATTGCAGGTAGATCCAAATTCCACCAAGGGCTACTCGTGGCAGGATGATATTCTGCGCTACAGGGACAGAGTCGTAATATCACCAACATCCACCCTCAAAAGTCTCATTTTGGCAGAATTGCACTCATCTCCCATTGCAGGACATTCGGGCTTTCAGAAGACGTATGCTCGCACCAAAAGATCATTTTTTTGGACCGGCATGAAAAAGGAAATCCTTACTTTCGTAGCAAAATGCGATGTCTGTCAACGCCACAAAGGGGAAACCGTCAACACACGAGGCACATTACAACCATTGCCCATTCCAGCATCAATTTGGACGAAGGTTTCTATGGATTTCATTACAGGTCTTCCAAAGTCAGGGAAAAAGTCAGTCATCATGGTGGTTGTGGACCGACTATCGAAGTATTCTCATTTCTGCGCCCTACCTCACCCGTTTACACCAACTTTGGTCGCTCAATATTTCATGGATCAGATCTTCAAATTGCATGGCATGCCCACTTCTATAGTGTCCGACCGCGACCCGATCTTCACCAGTAATTTTTGGCAGGAACTCTTCAGGATACAAGGCACTCAACTAAAACTCAGTACTTCCTATCATCCGCAAACGGATGGTCAAACCGAAGCCGTCAACAAATGTCTAGAAACCTACCTTAGGTGTTTCACTTCAGAAAAGCAACACCTTTGGGTATAGTGGTTACCTCTGGATGAATGGTGGTATAACACCAACTATCATGCCACCACCAAAATGACTCCCTATGAAGCAGTATATGGTCAACTCCCGCCTTCACCTACTTCGTATCTCAAGGGGTGCTCAAAAGTACAAGCAGTGGATCAACTCCTACAACACCGCGCAACCATGCTCGCCCATCTTAGAGAGAATCTTCATCAAGCTCAGAACCGCATGAAGCAACAGGTAGACCAGCATCGCTTAGAGCGCCAATTTCAAGAAGGGGATCAGGTCTTTTTACGGCTACAACCATATAAGCAAACATCACTCAAAGACAAGGGGTGTCATAAACTATCTCCGAAATTCTACGTACCATATCAAGTACTTCAGCGCATTGGAGAAGTGGCTTAGAAGTTGGCCTTGCCACCTATTGCAAAAATCCATCCAGTTTTCCATGTCTCATGCCTCAAGAAAGTGATTGGGAACGATTGCAGAATTCAGACTAGTCTACCTGAATTGGACGAAGAAGGGTCCATCTGGCTTCAACCCGAACAGGTCCTAGACACACGAGACAAGCAACTGCGCAGCCGCATGATTAAGGAAGTCCTCGTCAAATGGAAAGACACCTCTCCGGAAGATGCAACTTGGGAACCAGCCACTATTCTTCAGCAGTTTCCGCAGCTTCAGCCTTGAGGACAAGGCTAGTCTTAAGGGGGAGGGCATGTTAGGGTCCCACCCTAACCCCCTTATTTATGTAATGGGATCACGTCATAGTCAAGAGTCAACAAAGCCCATATTAATAATTGTAAGTGGTTAACCCGCAATTAATGACGGGACCACAGTTAGTTGCAAATGGGCCGTAGTATTAGATAGATGGTATTAATAAAACCCACGATATTGATCTGTGGTATTGCATGTATGAGTCATATATAAAGGATAGAGACTCCCTGCAAGGAGTATCGTGTCTTATTTTGTAATCGAGATCTGCTCTATCGGAGGTTGCCCCCTCGAAGAGGCAAGTGAACATTACTCTCTGAATAATAAAATTATTGCTGTTCTGTGTTCTGGGTATCTTCTCTTCGCATATTCTGTATTTGGGTATCGTTTTGCAGGTTAAGAGCATAACACATGAGTGTCCTCCTTTACCCCAGATGCTCCAAATGTGGGAAGCTCAAGCAACTTCTCGAGGTCAACAATCGCCTCAGAATCCTACACCACCTCAACTGACCATGCTTACAAATCCTTTCCCTTAGTAAGGATTTGTTTTTGCTCAACCCCAGCTAGGTCAAGCAACTCACCTCCCCCAACCTTCTTGTCCCAATGACTACCTGATCCTGATGATGAACTCTGATGAGGTGAACCCCTCCCATATCAACCTAAAAACTCGGTCGCGCCAATATGACAAGCCCTCCACTTCGTCAGTTGCTGAGCCTAAAACCAAAGTGTCCGTTTCTTACGACACCAAATGGTCCTTTATAGATCCCTCAACCCAAATTTGAGTCTGTTCCCAAGATCCCAAAAGGACCATTACGCCATAATGCGGCTTCTAACAGTGCTGCCCATACATACAGTATAGTAGACGACTTGGCGTAATCACCTGCCACCATGGCGAAACTGGAAGTCCTCCAGTCTTGCCCTTCCCAAAAGAAGGCTCTACTAACTACTTTGGGTGTAGTGGATCCTTCCAACGATCATTTGATTGTCTTCCCAGTTAATACATCGGAGCACCCCCCATTACCTTCATTTGTTTTTTTCCAGATACCAGTTAGAGTCTGTAATGCCATCATCTACAGATGCATTATTGAAGAAGGTGTATCCACCTGTGTGATGTCTGCTACTGTTTGAAAACAACTCAAGTCACCTGAGTTGTCCCCCTCCACCATCACTTTTCGTGCTTGGGATGGAAACTCCTCCCAGCCCCTTGGCATGTACCACAACTGTCCAGTGACCCTTGTGGGCAAGACTACCCATGTCGATATCAAAGTCATTGATGACCCTTTGTATTACAACATACTCTTAGGTCGTAGTTACATGTATGCCATGTTAATTGTCGCGTCTGTGGTATTCTGAAAGATGTGCTTCCCCCATGAAGGGAATATCATTACCATTAATCAGTTGACTTACTACGAGCCAACATCCGTGACCTCCCCCGAGTCCATCATCTCGTCGATGTACGAAAATTAGTATTCAACTCCTTGCACCTATGTCTTGCCTCGAGTCTATGAGGATTCCTCATTATTGGGTGCCTTCCCTGGTCCTCCCCCTCCCATTTACAAACCTATTTCCATGAGTGTTTGCATGTTACAAGCGTCACAAGCTGTCCTTAAGCAGTCCGATACACCTGATCAACAACCAGCTCCTCAACATCCTGCTTTTCTCTTCCAGCTAAACCCTCTAGATCCACTCCCCCAAGACCTTTTCCATTTTTGGGTGCCTCTCCTATGTTCACTATAGGAACTATTCCTCTAGGTCTCAACCATCCAGGAACTATTCTGCTAGGACATTATCCTGCCGGCAAGATACCTTTATTATTCCCCCCTTCGGGAATTTTTTTTTCCTGTACCTATCATGTCTTCACTGGTCCTTCCTAACATGAATCTCAAGATCTCGGTATGGTACATCGATCCCCCTATAAACACTCCGCCTGGTCAGCCAAGACCATATCACACTTTGACCCCAGTTCAACGGTCCCCATGACCCCTGTCGCTGCTTCAGTTCCATCACAACCTCAATAGGAACCAGCTCCTGTTGTAAAAGCATTTGGCCAGGGGGTCAAATCCTAAAGGAAAGATTCGAAGGACAAGGCTCCCCAACCTCCTCCAGCCCATAAGGCCCCAAATCCGATAGCCCCGTGCGCTTTGTGTGACATCATTGGGAACGCCACCAACAATTGTCCTAATCTTCCTCAACTTAAACCATTGGTTCATGAAGCATTCCCTGAGTCGAATATTCTGGAAGTCCATGTTAACATACTGGTCCCACCTAAGAAACTAAAAACACTTCGCACAAAACACCCTTGTGCCCTGTGTGATCTTCATGGTCACTATTCCCATTATTTCCCTTGTCTCGATGAATTTCACGATTTCCTTGGGGCGATTCGCGAATATGAGGCCACTCATAGTGGATCATCTACTCCTCTACCCGTGGATTCTGGTACCACTAGTCAACCAGAACAGCGAGACTTGGACCTACTATTGTGATCCCTCCCCCCGATGTCGAGATGATGCACACAACAGGCCCCATTATTTACTTGTCGTCATCCTTTAGTTCCTTGCAGGAAAACCTTTATGAGGTTTCTGCGCGCGCTTCTGTTGAACTTCTTTAGATAGAATGCCAGATCTCAACATCAGTAGACCTGTTTACCAGCCTGTCGTCTGCCATTCAAGACGATGTGTATGTGAACCTTATTCCTCAGGTTGATGCACCAGGTAATGTCACTGCATCATGTAGTCAGTGTTCTTCCTATCCGCCCATTTTCCAGCCCGATGAGGACACCATGGAAGCTATGTTTACCCCTGATTACCCCTACACTTGAGTAAGGGGGTATTCCTTCAAGAGGATTTCAAATTCCATCTCCTTCCTAATTCTACCAATGCTCTCTACCTCCAGAAATGTTGCTTACAACACATCCCTTTGATTTGTGTGTCTTTATTTCTTCCATAAAGTTAGGTATATTGCATCATCTCACCCATTGTCTTTTGCACCTTTCAGATGGATCCATCATCCACACCGTATATCGGTCATGCCGACGATGCAAGTCACTTCTAGAGTATAGCCTCGGTAGCTTGGGCCATTTTTACCCCCTTGCATACGTTATTCCTTTCAAACGATGTGTGCATTGGATTTTCCACCAATAATCAGGCTGAATATGACGCAGTGATAGTTTTTTAGTCGATGCCCTTGCTCATCGCATCCTTCATCTTCATGTTTGTTTAGATTCCTTGCTACTTGTCATGCAATTGAATGGTGTGTATGCTATCCTATTTAGAAAATATCTATGAGTGAAGCTATTGGTACGTGAATTTGAAGCCATTACTTTCAATCATGTGCCTCGAGCCCAAAATCACTATGTAGATACCATTGCAAACAAAATTCTAGATTGGCATTTATCACAGGTATACCACAAAAGACAACCATAAACAAAACAAATGACGAACCATCATCGTCATATAAAATTCATAATAATATTATGTATCATATAAATGTTTGGAGCCCATATCTCTAAATACATCCAGTACGCCCATAGCACACTGGGGGGCACATAGCCCCCTATGTTGGGTTTTGTTATATTCTTTCCACGACTAGCCCATGTAGTTAATTGGGGGGTTAGAAGGGGGGCGGAGTCCCCCCTTCATTGTGCCGATTGTGTAGCGGGGGGAGTCATAGGGGGTTTGAGGGGTGTAGATAACCCCACTCTATGGGGTCTGGGGTAGCGCCTCGAAAAATTTTGGTTTTGGACCCTATGTTAGGCTGGGCGGACCTACCTATGGTTTCGTGCATGATTTCCGCACATGGTTTTGGATGCGATGGTTTTCGGTCCATGGTATTGGATGCTTCAACATGTATAAATATGTATTGTAACATTGAAAGGAACATAATGAAAAATCAAGCTGTTAGTCCCAGTTTTAGGATCCAGGGGAAAATCTCTGTGTATATGTGTTTTATGTGTTATGCTCTCGCATTAATTATTTTCTGTGGTTTAGAAATCGTATGCAAGTAATTTTTGTATGGGGTTAAAACCTACATTTGGTATTAGAGATGTTTTAGCTTCAAGGCGATGCCTTTGTTGCTGAGGGGTTTCTCTCGGGCCTGTGGTAGACCCTATTCAGTGGGAGATCTGCAAGATCGATTCTGGTGGTGAAAGAAGATGGCGAGCAGTGGAAAGATAGGGATCGAGAAATTTAATGGTCAGAGTTTTGAGTTGTGGAAACTCAAGAAGGAGGATCTTTTGGTGGATAAAGATCAGTGGATTGCAGTAGATCCAGGTACTAAACCAACGAGAGTGTCCGATGAAGAATGGAAGAAGTTGGATCGGAAGGCAAAGAGAACAATATGATTGTGTGTCTCAGATTCAGTATTGTTGAATGTATCAGGGGAAGCTACAGCGAAGGCTTTGTGGGACAAGTTAGGGACTTTGTACCAATCTAAGTCTCTGGTGAATAAACTGTTCCTATGGAAAAAGTTGTATAACTTGAGGAAGAAAGATGGAGACTCGGTGATAGAGCATCTGAATGCATTTAATACTGTGGTAAGTCAATTATCGTTTGTTGATATCAAAATTTTAGATTAAGATAAGTGCATTAGTTTGTTGTGTTCTCTACCAGATTCATGGGATAGTCTGGTTATTGCAATAGGTAGCAATGCAACTGCCTTGCAGTTTGATGAAATAGTCTCATCCTTGCTGACGGAGGAGATGAGATGGAAAAATATGGAGAGACAGAATGATGATGCCTTGTTTGTATGAGGATGGTCCCAAAATAGAAACAAAAATAAGTCATCGAGTGGGAGGTCTAAATCTAGAGGGAGATCTAAATCTCCAGGAAAACCTATAAAGGTGGTGTGCTGGAAATGTGGAAAGGAAGGGCACTGCAAAAGGGACTGTAAATCTAAAGCTCCTAACAAAGGAAGGGGATTTGATGATGCTCCTTCTGTAGAGGTAAAAACCACCTCAGATGAAGGTGGGGATGTGTGCTTGGCTTCTTCAAGTACACATGTAGATCATGAGGCATGGTTGATTGACTCAGGTGCATCCTTTCACTTCACTCCCCATAGAGAATGGTTTTGAAAGTATGATAAATACGATGGTGGTGATGTCTTCTTAGGGGATGATAGGAAGGCTAGAATCGTTGGTCATGGAAAATTAAAGTTGAAGTTCCAAGGTGGAAGGGTTAGAACACTTCCAAGTGTCCTACATATTCCTGCATTGGCCAAAAATCTAATTTCTGTAAGCAAGCTAGATGATGCAGGTGTAAAAATAGTGTTTGAGAAGGATACCTGCAAGATGGTTCGGGGAGCACTGGTATTGATGCGGGGAGTTCGGATTGGAACTATGTACAAACTGCAAGGTAGCACTGTTGTTGATGGGTGCAACAGTTTTGTGGTTCCTGAAAGTGGAGCAGAAAATCTAGTGGTCTTTGGAGAGAAGACCATGCTGTGGCATCAAAGGCTTGGACATATTAGAGAGAAGGGCCTTCGAATACTTCATGGTAAAGGTATGGTAGGAGGTATGAGTAATAGCTCTCTGGATTTTTATTTTTGTGAAAATTCTTTATATGGGAAGCATAATCAGGTGAGTTTCCCCTCTGGTGGTAAGAGAGAAAAACAGATACTAGAGGTTGTGCACAGTGATGTGTTTGGACCTGTGAAGGTTCCATCATTGGGTAAGTCTATGTACTATGTATCCTTTATAGGTGACTTCTCAAGGAATACATGGATAGATTTCCTTAAGAATAAATCTGAAGTCTTTGACAGCTTTTAAAAAATTTAAGGCTCTGGTGGAAAACTAGACATAGAAGAAGATAAAGGTGCTAAGGACAGATAACGGTGGAGAGTTTTGCAATAACGAATTTGAAGAATTTTGTAAGAAGTGTGGTATAGCACAGCAGAAGACTACTCCATATACACCTCAGCAAAATGGAGTTGCATAAAGAATGAACAAGACATTGATGGAAAGGGCAAGGAGGATGCTCAGTGGTGGTGGGTTAGGACAGGAATTCTGGGTAGAGGCGGTGGAGGTAGCATGTTACCTGGTCAACAGATCACCTTCATTAGCATTGTAGGATAAGACTCCACAAGAGGTATGGACTGGTAAGAAACCCTCTCTTTCACATCTGAGGGTATTTGGATGTGATGCATATGTACATGTTCCAAAGGAGAAATGAAACAAGTTGGGTAGTAAATCTGAAAAGTGCATCTTTATTGGGTATAAGGATGGTTTAAAGGGTTATAAGCTTTGGAACCCAGTAACAAGGAAGGTTGTGTACAGCTGAGATGTGGTGTTCAGAGAGGTAAAATATGTTATTAAACATGAAGTCCAACCAAAGGAACCTGAGAAGACAGAGTTTGAGCTAAAGGAGGAAGCATTAGACTATACATCAGAGGAAGAATCAAAAGATGAAGAGATGTTACACAAAAATATCGTCACCATGATTATCTGCAGTCAGTATGGGTCTATCATCACTTGATCTGTCCTCCTAAGCAATTCTAGAACCTCAGCTCTTCAAATCAAGCTTTGGAAGTGGGAGAAAGACATTAAAAATCAATGTAACTCTGGTTCCGCACTTTCTCTCATGGTCACCTGCGGTCCCGCACCTTCTGTGTACAAAAGTTGCGTACCTACCCGCTCTATTCCTAACGGTGTAGGTGCGGACCCCTGTGAAAGTCAAAAGGCGCAATTTTTATCTTAAAAAACTCACTTTGGGTTAATTCTAGAGTTTTCTAGAAGGAATTTTGACATGGATTGTTCGCTCTGAGGTGGTTCATGCATCCCAAAAGAGAAGGAGCTAATCCCTTGACTAAAGGAGCTATCCCTTTGAAGGAGGGCTTTATCCCTTTGAAGGAGGACCTAGTAACTTCCCTCCATTGCACTATAAATACAGGCATTGGGGTGAGGACTAGGGAGGTTAGAAGCTGAACATTTTGAGGGTAAATGCTGGTGAAATCAAGACTCTTTGGTTGAGCTTGAGAGGAAAGATCACATACCTCTTGGTTCCATTGGAGAGTGAGTGAAGCTTGTCAAAGTAGAGGAGACATCTTGTTGGACCCTGGGAGGAGCTTGTACAACGTCAAGGCAAAGGTTGTAAAGTGCTTCTTCTTTTGAATTAATACAATCAAACTCATTTTTCTCAACAAGTATCTTATGTTATTTGTTTCATGGACTCCTTGACTTTCATGTTAAATATGTTTCATGCAATTGGTTTTTCAGGTGTTATTTAATTTGTTTGCCTTGTTTGTGTTTGCAGATTCACGAAGAGGAGCTCATTTGGATCAAAAGAGTGAGGGCATCCACAAGCTTGCGTTGGACCAAAGGTAGGCCCTAAAAACCTTTGTTTGCTATTGTTTATTGAAGCATATTTAGAGAAAGATAGTGTCTGGTTGGTTTGCTTGTTGTTAGGTCTTCTTTAGATTCTAGGAAGGTCTATCTTGTCCGCAAGATCGACCCATTCCGTGCAACATAATGGCGACCATACTGGGGACTTGATTGTTTTCTTTGTCTATACTTTGACCTGAGAAACTGTATTTTCTGTTTCTGTTTTTGACTTGATGATTGTGGGATTGGGTGTATTTAGTTAATTTTGAGTTAGTTTTCATTTTTCATAGTTTTGGGAGAGGTACGCACCCTCTGAGTTAAGCACAGTGCGTACTTGTACGCACTTTTGCTTTGTGCACAGAGCGTAGACGCACCTGTGTAAACAGGTTGCCTGCGTACCCTGTCAAAAATTTGAAGAATTTCAAATTTTCCTCTTTTTTATCAGTTTAGAATTTGTTTATAAGTTTTAGCCATTGCCCAGACCTGCTTGTTCCCTGTCAAAAACTTTCCTTGGTTTAATTTCATTAGCATTAGGGTTTTAGGTGGAATTCCTAGAAATTTTGCTTGTTGGGTTTGTTTTTCGTTTTGGTTGTGTAGTGGCTCTGAGCTTAGAAGCCCTAGGGACCTCAGATTACCTTGGTATCTACTGGTCTTCTTGTGAGTCTGACCATTTATGAAATCTCCCCTTGTTGAGGAATTCGCTTTGAGTTTTCTCATTTCAAAATTTCGAAAAGCTTGTAGTTGAAAGTTTGGAATTTTCATTTTTACAAAAAGAAAACGAAAGATTGGTTGTTTTTTGACTAATTGTGATTCTGCATACATTAGTCCTTAGCTCACATTTAGCTAAGTAAAACATCCTCAAAAAGACTTTTAGTAGGCTTTGACTTCAAGTAGCTTTTTATAGTTTGTAGCTCTCAAAGTTAGTCATTTTCATTAGTTTTGAGTGTCTTTTTTACAAAATATAAAAAACAAAATCTCTTTTGGAAAAGTTTGTCTTTTGTAGTGATTGTTTGCTTTGAAAAGAAAAGGGAAATTTGTGTGAAATAGCTAGTTGTCTCGTTTTGAGTGCTTTGGAAAGGAAAAGCTCTTCTTTTAATTTGTTTAATTGAGAAAGATTTGTGTTTACAAAGTAGTTGCATTTCTCAAACTCTTTCTTAAGTTTAGAAGTTCATCGAAGAGAAAAGATTGTTTAAATCATCCTAGGTGCATCTTTTTAGTGATTTCGAGTCGAGTCTTTACACCACGAGTTTCATCTCCGCCACCTCTTGACTTAAACAACAACCACTAAAATTAACACTTAAAGTAAAATTCACCTAGTAACATTTTATTTCTAGGGCTCTGATACACCAACTTAGCTTAGGCTAGTGTCTTGGAGTAGGAGAGTAATTAACTCTCCAAGACAGTAAAAACAAACAAGTAGCTGTATTTTGTGGTAGGAAGAAATCCAATTGTTGCATTTATGCTCTGGGAAAGCTCCTCTTAAAGGAGAAGCATGAGATCATGTCTGAACCAGTGTGGGCATCAATCCTTCCTCATTGGGAACGACGCCAGATATTCACGTATTAAAAACGGTAAACCTCGAATTAACCATTGTCGAGGAGCCTGGGGTCACTTGTTGGTAAACCTTGGATTATGTCAAGGAGCCTTCAAGGGGATTGAGCTTGCTACTCTGCCCTTGCGTGCGTATCGGATCGTAGACTGTTCCCCCAGGTGTATTTGTCTAAGTTGGTAACCTTAGTGCCCATATTCTTTAGGATTCTTCCTAAGGTGACAGTGGTGGGAAGATCCCATTGTACCTGGAGCAGACGTCGGCTAGACTCACTTGGATTTTCTGGGGGGTTCACTTCACTCGAGACGGTTAAGTGGAGGAACTTGGTCCAGTCTATTCATTAAGCAGGTTGCCGGGGTAACTGTTCCAACCGCCATTTCTGTACTGAATTCTGCGACGTTGGATTTCATCACCAACTAGTGTTTTCGGTCCGGAAAGTTACTGTTTGTGTGTGTTTTGATCTCTAGATTCTTTAGGCGTGTGATTCAAATTTGTTTGGTTCTTTAGAGGCTTTAGGTGTTTTTCATTGAGATTTTACTTTGTTTGCGTGTGAAGTAGTTAAAAGTTTTTAACTGTGGCTGAATTACCAAGACAGTCCCATAGACTTCGGGGCCAGTCTCCTGAGTTTGTAACCGTGGCTGATTTACTGAGGAAGTCCCGTAGACTTCGGGGCCAACCTCCTGAAGAAGTCCCGAGCCATCTTGAAGGCTTGAAAGTCCTCGTAACTCCTAGTGGCAGTAAAGTTGGTTCACCTGAAGAAGGAGAGTCTTCATTGGTTGTACATCCTGATTACCAAACTCTAGAAACAGGTTATAATCCTGAATCTATTTCGGTTTCCGAACTTGCTGGTAGCTTTTCATCTACTAGTGATATAGGTGAAGAACCTGAGATATATGAACCTGTTACTCCAACGTCGGGGTTTGTCTCTCCAACTTCTAGTGGTCCTAATTCACCTAGGGTAGAAAGAGTAATCACCGAAAATCTTCCTTCTGGTTTGATAGCTATTGAAGAACTTGCTCCGGAAGAAGAAGTAGGCATCCCTATCCTGAAAATCAACCTGTTATTGATCTAAGGGAGCGTGAATCAATTTTTTACAGTCCACCTAGAAGTACTACTTGGTATCTTTCTTTGACTAATTATTTGGAAAATTCAGTGTTAAGTTTTTCACCACCTCGTACTCCTTATCATCCTAGAGGCTTTTATACTCCTGTAAATATGTCAGGTCAGTCGTCCATGTTTACTCAATCGCCTGAATCTTTTTTGTACGGCGGTCCTTCTGTTCCCGCTGGGTATCAGTCACTTTCTGGTACTTTTTCGGGAGCATCTCCTCAACCCATTGAACAAGGGTTATTCACTGGAAGCAATGGTGCAAAGCCGTTGAGCGTAGAAGACATTCTTATGATGTCAGGTTCTATTCCCAATTATCAACCTCAAGGTGGCCAGTTACCGCCTGGGGGGCAGCCTCATTTAACACCTGGGGGACAACCTCAAGGTACACAATTTTCATCTGGGGGCAACCTAAAGGACAGTACGTACCTACGGTACAATACGTTCCTCAAGGTCAACCCCAGACTCAATATGTACTCCAAGGTCAACCCCAGTATCAATTTATACCTCAAGGTCAACCCCAGTATCAGTACGTGCCTCAAGGATATCTACCCCAAGGTTAGTACTCGAACCAAGGTTTCCAACCACCCCAAGGTCAATCTTATGTTCAAGGGATGGGAAATGTACCTTTCAACTATCCAACCTACCCTCAACCCGGTTATGGTCCTCAATATTCTCAACCTATTATGGGTCAATACCCCGGAACGAACATAGTGTGGGATCCATCGCAAACTCAACAGGTGTTGCAGCCAGGTGTACAGTTGTCATCTCAAACTGGACAACCCTTAGTTTCTGGTTCACCCCAGCAACCAGTCCAGTCTAACATTCAAACTTCTGTACCTTCGGTAGTTTCACAGTCTGGGCCTACTGCGCCTCGTACTCCATCTCAAACGACTGCTGCAACTACCGCAACATCTGTTCCATCTACCCCACCTACTTCTGGAGTATCGACAGCTCCGGTTTCTACTGTTTCTGTATCTACTCCTCAGACATCTTTACCACCGTCTGGATCCACCATTCAAACTACGGTTCAGATGCCTGTAGGACAACCTGGTTTAAGTACGGTTGTCACCAGTCAACCTCAATTCACCTATCAACCGTACCAGGGACAGTACCAATTCAGTCCTGCTGTCCAGCAACCAGTTTATCAGTATCAACCGTATCCTGGGTACACTTATCAACAACCTCAACAACCCCAGTACGGTATGGTTAATCCTTGTTTTCCGGGAGGATACAATATCCCGAACGCGATTCCTATTCCTAGTTATCCTGGATATCCTCCTCCTGGGGCTGGTCTCATGACCCAGAGTTTTAGGGATCCTAATCGGCAGTTACCATTTATCGCAACTTTGGACTTACCAGACTTGTCGTGCCTAACAAACGATCCGATTAATTATCTTCCGTTTTGGCCGCCAATGCCGAATAAGTTGCCCAGTGACATTCCCAAGTTCGAAGGTAAATCTGGAGAGGACCCGTCGAACCATGTGATGACTTACCACCTCTGGTGTGCGTCTAACTCCATCACAGATTATTTGATCCGTCTTAGACTTTTCCAGCGCACTCTGATTGGTCTCGCGGCCAAGTGGTACATTGAGTTACCGCGAGGCACTTTTTATAATTTTAGTCAGTTAGCTACCTCGTTTTTAACTCATTTCTAGTTGCCAGTTCGATATGACAATGGCACGGAATTGTTAACTTCGCTAAAACAATCGACATCCACGTATATTTCAGATCATATTCATGAGTGGAGACGTCGACGACATTTAGTGAAGGTATTCATTCCGGATCAAATCTTGGCTGAGTGGTTTGTAAAATCTTTGTTGCCAAGGATCACTGAAGATGTTGCTAAAGCCAGAGTTGTTACTGAGGAGCAAGTGATTGCTCAAGCACAGTACCTTGACTTGGTCTATACTCAGTCAGGTACGTTACACGAAAAGATCCCCGATCTTCCCAAGTCGAATCAAATCACTGCAGCTCCTTCGGGATCTCATGCCGCTGACGGTATGATTGGTACGGTTAACACTAAAAGTAAGAAGAAGTCTTCCAAGAATTCTTCTCCTATCATAACCTTGCCTGATTCTCCGACAGGAGATTCTTCTGCAGAGGTTTCCGCCGATGTTCACGTTGTAGAATCATCTACAGCTAAATCAAAATCCGGCGGGAAGAAGAAAGGAAAGAAGAAGAATAAAATGGACAAAAGTTCAAAGGAGAAACCTGAAAAGGCAGAATCCAATGATGAAAAGCGCAAACCTCGTTATCCGTGTCTCATTTGTGACGAAGAAAATTTCACAAGAGACTGCCCTCATCGAGCAGAGGTTGCGAAAATCGTCAAAGGTTCCCAAAATCCTGCTGTTTTGAAGGATCCATTTCCAAATCAAGATAACAAGATGATAGGTTCTTCCTCGAGTGCCAATGAAGAACCCATATTGATTATGTCCCATGTAAGGATTGCAACTCGATCGCAAGATTATGTCAGTAAAAGTCCTGTTGATGGCAAAGAAGCAAAATCTTCTCATTCTAATCCATCAACCTCAGCTCCCGGTTCCGATCCACTACAGATCGAGAAACCTAATCCAGACTTAGTAATCAAACCACCCACCAAGGGTGTACTTCGAAGGTCAGCCTTCAATCCACATGTGAGAGCGGCTCAGAATTATAACATTGTTGAGGATTTAGTTGTTTCACCCTCAGCAATGTCGGCTTTGGAAGTGCTGCAATCATGCCCAGCACAACGCAAATTACTTTTGTCGGCTATAGGAGCTGTTGATGTTCAGGACCTGAACCTAATAATCTTTGATCTAGAAAATAGTACACCGCGTTTGCCTCATCAAATGGCTTTCTAGATTCCAGTGATAGTCAAAAACAGGCCTATTCATCGGACTGTAATTGATGAGGGAGCCTCAACGTGTATTATGTCGGTACAGTGTTGGAGATCGCTTGGTTCTCCTTCACTAAATCAATCCCCGACGATTCTTAAGGCCTTTGATGGCCGTGGGTTTCATCCTTTTGGCATTCTACAGGATTTGCCTGTAGGGGTTGAAGGAAAAATCGTTAGTCTAGATGTGGAGGTGGTTGACGCCCCTCTAGACTACAACCTTCTCTTGGGTCGAAGTTGGTCTTACGCTATGACAGCGGTCGTTTCATCGGTCTTTAGAGTCATAAAATTTCCACATAATGGAAAGATCGTAACAATACACCAGCTGGCTTACTTCTCATCCGACCCAGCCTCTTCGAAGAGTATTCAGCATGTTGGTAAAACGACTATCCCATATAAGGATGTTGGAGTAGGATTAGTTAAAGATGCTGGTTTACTGGGAACTTTTCCTTTTCCTCCAATCAACGCATCATCTTCATTTGCAACTATTCATATGATTACATCAGACACTATTTTTTATGACGATCCTTGGAACATTCCTTCTGAATCTGAAATAGACTCATTTGGTAATTCCATGCCTTTGAGTCCATATGAAATGGCCTATGAAGCTGCGCAGTCTTTTGCCGACCCGTGTTCAACCGAAAAAGACTTAATGAATGTGGTCCGTGAGGAATCACTTTTCACATCAACCTCGGATTTAACTACGTTTTCTGAACTTGTTCACTCTGATGAGCAAATTCGTGAAATCCTATGTGTAGATGATTTACCATGGGAAGATCTCCATCACAGATCTTCGTTTTTACCTGAGGATGATCGTTTTGAAAATAATTTCTCATCAATCTTTAAGACCGAATATGTCAAGGAACCTCAGAATCCAATGAAACATCCCGATTCAGAGTTAAATTTGGGAAACATCTCTCGAACTATTCCCATTGACATTTCGGTTAAGCCTGGAATTTTTGAGAACATTCATATAGGTGCCTCATGTACAGATGACGAAACTCAATTATATAAGGCCCTATTTCAAGAATTCCGTGACGTGTTTGCCTGGTCTTATGAGGAAATGCCAGGAATTGATCCCGCAATTGTTGTTCATGAGATCAAAACTTACCCGAACGCTAAACCCGTCCCGCAACGTTTGCGCCAGATTCACCCACGAAAAGCTGCTGCAATTAAAGCAGAAGTTGAAAAACTGTTGAAAGCAGGTTTCATTTATCCGATCCCGCTAACGGATTGGGTATCGAATATTGTTCCAGTTAACAAAAAACAGGGAACAATAAGAATATGCATCGATTATAGGGACATTAATCGAGCCTGTCCAAAGGACAATTACCCAACTCCCTATATCGATCAAATCATTGATGATTGTGCCGGCAGCGAGATATTTTCCTTTATGGACGGTTTTTCCGGATACAATCAAATCAACATTCTACCTGCCGATCAACCAAAAACGGCTTTTATTTGTCCATGGGGGACATTTGCTTATTGCAAATTACCTTTTGGGCTTAAGAATGCCGGAGCAACTTTTCAGAGGGCGATGTCTTATGCGTTTCATGACATCAAGCACATTGTGCAACCCTATCTCGATGACTTGCCTGCTCATTCACTACATCGATCTGATCACCTCGTCCACTTACGAGCAATCTTTATGAGGTGTAGGCATTATCGTATTCGGTTGAACCCACACAAATGTGTCTTCTGTATAGAAACGGGTCGATTGCTGGGATTTGTAGTTTCGAAAGCCGGCATTCGCGTTGATCCCTCGAAGGTCGAAGCTATTATCAATTTGCCTCCTCCTTCGAGTCTTCGCTAACTCCAAAGTTTGCAGGGGAAAGCAAACTTTTTAGGACGATTCATTCCTAACTACGCCGAGGTTACAAAGGGTTTTACACGGTTGTTGAAACAAAATACTCAATTTTCTTAGGATGAGATAGCTCAGAAGTCATTTGATGCACTCAAACACGCGTTAACCCATGCACCGTTGTTGCATCGTCCCAACTACAACCAGGATTACTTTTTGTATCTCGCCGCCTCCCATTCCACCATTGGAATGGTCTTAGTTCGGGAAGATGAATTCAGAAAGGAACATGTGATATATTACCTTAGTTGCACGTTAAATCCAACTGAGCTAAAATACTCGCATGTGGAGAAATTGGCATTGGCAGCCGTTCAAGCTGTCCAACGTTTTCGTCACTACATTTTACTACGTAAAACTACGGTAATTTCGGATTGCAACCCTATGATCTACATTTTGACCAAACAATTGCTAGGGGGAAAGTACTCTAAATGGATCGTTATCCTGCAAGAGTTCGACTTGGAGTTTGAGAAATCTAAGTCTAAGAAATCTTTAGTTTTTGCAGAGTTAATGTGTGACTTCCCGCGTGCTGACACAGAAACTGTGGCAGAGGAGCCCATTGCGGACGAATCTTTGTTTCTAATCAACACTTTAGATCCGTGGTATGGGGATATCATCGTCTATCTCCAGACCCAATCCTTTCGGCCAGAAATTTCAAGGTCGGAACGTCGGAAAATTCGATTCCAGTTCCAACAATTCAAAATTATTGGAGATACTCTTTATCGCCGTGGGGCGGACTCTATTTTAGACGTTGCTTAACTCACGAAGAGGCTGAAAGGGTTCTAAATGACTGTCACTCTGGAGCATGTGGCGGTCATATGTCTGGGTATGCCACAGCTCAAAAGATATTGCGCGCTGGCTATTTCTGGCCGTCCTTGTTTAAAGATTGTATTACGGCGGTCCGAAAATGCCACAACTGCCAGATTTTTGATTGTAAGATGTGCGCTCCACCTGCTCCTCTCCACCCTATAATTGCCGTTGGTCCTTTTGCCAAATGGGGTATCGATTTTATTACATGTAACCCTCACTCGGCCGGGGGGCATGCGTATATCATCCTAGCGGTAGATTATTTTACTAAGTGGGCCGAGGCGATGCCTACATTCGAGGCAGACGGCAAGACAGCTGCAATTTTCGTGTTCAATCATATAATTGCTAGGTTTGGTGTCCCACAAGCGATAATCACTGATCATGGGCGTCATTTTCGAAACGTTATGATGACCGAACTTACAGGCCAGCTTGGTTTACGTCACGATAGTTCAACCCCTTATTATCCACAAGCAAATGGTCTGGTTGAATCCATCAACAAATTTTTAGTTATCATGATCCGACGAATCATTGGGATTCATCGGTCGAATTGGCACAACATGCTATTTTCAGCGCTTTGGGCGTACCGAACTTCAGTAAAAACATCAACAGGGTTCACTCCTTTCCAACTAGTCTATGGTTTAGAAGCTGTGTTACGCATTGAGTGCGAAATCCCGTCACTGCAAATGGCCATCGAGTTACTTCCAGCTACTTCCGAAGAGGAGAAGCGTTTGTTATACTTAGCTCAATTAGATGAGAATCGACGTGATGCTGCATTGGCGATCGAGACTCACGCAAAACGTATGAAAGCTCAGTATGATCGGAATGTGACCCCTCAAAATTTTTCGGAAGGAGACCTAGTGTTATTGTATGATCAAGCTAATGATAAAATAGGCGCTGGGAAATTCGTTCCTATGTGGCATGGTCCCTATATTGTTAAGCGAAAGCTAGCAAAAGGGGCCTATGAGTTGGTAGACTTTGATGGGGAATCTTTGGGTAAACCCAGAAATGGCCTTTACTTGAAGAGGTACTATGCTTAAAAGAATGGGGTATGGAGATTTTTAGTTAGGATAGTTTTCTTTCTAGCTGGTGTGTTTTAGTTTAAAAACAAAAGTGTGCTTAGCTTAGAGAGTGTTTTTCGTCATTATTCCTGCTTATCTTGGTTTTACTCTTGATATTGCAGATGTCGATGCCTCTCCAAACATACATTGGATTTGCTGATGGTGCTTGTCGTAATACACGGAACATCTCTTCTGCAGCTTGGGTTATCTATTCGCCCTCTGACGAGTTAGTTTCTATGCATGGGGTAAGTCTCGGTCAAACAACAAACAACATTGCAGAGTATAGTGCAGTGATTGAGTTATTATCTGAATCTATTTCATTTGGGATTCGGAGTTTGATAGTGAGGTTGGATTCTGAACTCGTTGTATTACAGCTTAATAGAGTGTATGCCATTAGAAATCCAGTGTTATTAAGATTATTTTTGAGAGTGCGTCTCTTGGAACGTGAGTTTGATTACATTGAATACCAGCATATTCCAAGGTCTTTAAATACATTAGCAGATGCAATTGCTTCTCGAATGTTAAATAGACATTTGCAATAATCATACATGTAAATTTAAAACCATTCCATGACATGATTTACAAGATAAGCCAGTAATAGTGATATATATATATATAGGAGTGTGTCAAAAAATACATCGTCTTCGATCATAGGTTGAAAAACACCTTATGATCGGCAAAAATGATAAGTACAAAAAACAAAAATGTCACATGTGCCCACAAAAGGCGATCATCCTATCACTGGTGATGATCTCTATAAGAAACCACTGCCCGAGCCACCTTGCAAAGGAACCTCCTAAAAGGTCCCGGGACTCCAATCACATAGCGCTAAAGTCGACGAGGAATGTCGTCGATAGTAGTCTCAGGAATATCTCCTGTCAAGCGCTCAAGATGACTCTCCAACTCGGCCAAAACCTCTGCTGATTCGTCCTGTGGGGCTGGCGCGGGTGCAACTGGTTGCCTCCTCTCGAAAGGCCGGAGAGCGGCTGGTCGCTGTGGACCCACATCTGCATTTGAAATTTTTACTATCAGTTTTGAGATGATGAAAAAAAAAAAAAAATTTAAATAGGGAAAGTTGAAAAGGATTTTACCTGACTCGTCCCACTGCTCTCCTGGTGGAAGAGCCATGTCTGGGTCACCACGGAAATCTATCCCAGCGTAAGGGAAATCCTGAATGCAAAAGACCTGGTTTTCCAACCATTGGAAATACTCAGGTTTGAACCGAGCAACCTCTGTCCTCTCGTCCGGGTGACGGGCCATGACTGCGACCCATCGCATCAGTTTGGGCTCTCGAGGAAGCCCAGCTCCAACCGTAAGATGCTGTGGGATTAGCATAGGAACCCTCTCCAGGCCAAAACTCACGACCAAAGCCCCATAACCAAAGGTCTTTAGTCGTCCGCTCTTGGCCCTGGTCAGTTGGCCTTTCACATTGGCCAGCACAGCATTGCACCAGTTGAAGATGGTGCCTTGAAAGCAATCAACTGCCATACGCATCTGGGATCCGGTGGCAACATGTAATGCAGCAACTCCACAAATTCTGGTGACAGTAAATGCAATCACCATGAGCTCAGGACGGGATATGGTCTTTATGTCTATCCCTTTGTCTTTAGCCTGGCTGTTGCAATACTCTAGCCGGAGGCTATCGATAGACTGGCCACCTGGCCTAGTCCCGAATAGAGTCAAGTCCTCGCCTCTCTTAGGCAAACCAGTCAAGAAATAAATGTCCTCCAGCTCGATTTCGAGCTGGTGTCCGCCAATGAAAAAGCACTGGTCCTGTACGCTCCACCTGTCAACCAGCCACTGTAAGAAATCTACCTGAGCCCTCATGCCAGGAATGGTCCAGAATTTGTACAGTCCGCATGCCCTCAAAGCATCAAATGAAGGTTGATGATTCCATGCGGCGGTATCCACGTCCTCATGCTCCTGTTCTTGCCAATCTAGCATGATATATTCTCTGCATCAAGTATAAAGATTAATTAGATTGCTAGAAAACATTTTGATTGGTCCATTTTTGAGGAATTTTAGGTTCAAAACCCTTGCTGCGGGGTACGCACCCTCCACGTTAGACACAGTGCATGGGTCCGCACTTTGTCTACATGGAAGGTGCGGACCCCGAGCTTTTTCCCAATGGAGAAAAAGTCGGGGTCCGCGGGTCCGCAATGGTAAACCTGCGGACCCCCGCGCGCGGGTTTTGCGCCTAAAAACTCTCCCAAAAAACAAAATGAGGGGCTAAATAAAAAAACTAAACGGTTGAAAATGAAGAGTAAGGTGATGTGGATTACCTGGAGAAGACGGCGCTCGATTCCGACGGTTGGATTTTCCACAATCTTCACGGGAAGTTTTCTAAGCAAAAGCACTATTTTCTCACCCAAACTCGAACAGTAAAAATGGATTGACAAAGGCCCTTTTTATAAGTTTTTTGAGTAAATAAATCGCAAATTTGTTTATGTTTCACTTTGAAAAGGTATTTTGCAACACTTTTATCCATTTCAAACAGGTATGAGTAATGTTTGTGTCTTTGTGCAGAATACAGGATTATTCAGGCGAAATCTATCATTTTCAACGAAAAAACAAGTAGAGTCATCTTTAAGCCCTTTTCTGACTCCTAAAACATGAAAAGATTTCCAAGCGTTTCTTTTAAACTCGTTAAAACGGAATTAAAAGACGGTCCACTTACAGCTCTTTTCCGACCGTAAAAACATGAAAAGATTGCTGGATTTTTGTCGTTTCAAATTCGATATTGGTTATAAAACGACGTGTCGTTGATCGCTTTTTTACTTTTTCGGGTCAGTGACACTGATAACGAAAAGTACTCCTTGGTCGTAAAAGATCAAGCGGTTATCTCAAGTATTATTTTATACTTTTTCAGGCTTGGGAGACACAAATTTACGAAAAAGGTCAACCCTGGAGTCTTCTTAAGTTTTTTCAGACTCTCTAAAATTGAAAAACGCCGAGTTTCTCCTATACTGGACTCGTTAAAATTTCACAGTAAAGGACCCGTTCAATTACAAACAGGAACGAACCACTCCTTTTTAGGGTTCGAATTTAAACTAAGTTGGACTCATCTGAAGGATGAGCTTATAATCAAGCAAATGTTATCCTCCTCAAGCTTGTCAAAAATAAAGAGGTACTTGCCAGAAATGGTGGGGGAAAAGAGAAGAAAATGAGTCTGTTTGTCATACTTTGTAACCACTCTTGAACACGACACTTTTATTCACCTGGGTTGGGAAATCCTTTGCCTAATAGTTGATCAAACCACATTGAAAGTCTTCAGCCGGTTTCTGGGTATTAACTTTGGGTCAATTGTTACCAAGCCATCTGTCGTGTCGTTATGTGTTCAAGAGGTCACTGCCAATAAGCCATTCATCTGCAAAATATCTGTCATCCATCTTGACCATCCCTGAGTCAGTCCTTGCAACCAAATTTCTTCAACTTGATCTATGATTTCATGTTGTGGGCTTGCCTACGACGGATCGCTTTCTATCGACATCAGCTCATTATCTAGAAAGATGATTTAGAAATCGTCAGTACCTTGAGATCTGCATGCCTCAATGGCAGGTTTCTCGCCTTTGACGACAGTTTACATCATTGACTTTCGATCGAAGGATTCCGTGATATGTTCGACATCAATACATTTACTCACATCTCATGAATTGTACTAGGTACTTTGAGAGCCATTGACATCACTGGTGGTTTGTCTCACACTTGTTAACAATTTACATCATTGACTGGTAATCAAGTGGTTTCTACCGTGTTTGACATCAACACATTTATTCGCATGGATAGAATCGTACTATTTCGGGAAGTAGAAATGAAGACCCTAGATCTAGTTTCCACCATCCAGGCTGCGAGGAATTTTGTACTCATTATGTTGTGGACTATTCATAAAAGATGGCTGCGTCCATACTGTGTTCACACGAGTCTATACTTATGATGTTTTACAAGATCATTCCTATATCAGAGCAGTAGATAGATTTCTAGTTAGTTTTGATCTGAGTATGGGAATGCCTACCTCAGCGATGATATGATCTCATATATATATCTTGCATTGAATGTTTTTACAGGTTCCGACCGGGCGCTCCACAAGACAATCCTCGAAATGATAAAGTACTTCACTCTTCCTATATGATAAATGAAATCCTCATCTACTATAGACTTTGCACTTTAGGGGGCAATCTGTTACACAAAAATATCGTCACCATGATTATTTGCAGTCAGTATGGGTCTATCATCACTTGTACTGTCCTCCTAAGCAAGTCTAGAACCTCAGCTCTTCAAATCAAGCTTTGGAAGTGGGAGAAAGACATTAAAAATCAATGTAACTCTGGTTCCGCACTTTCTCTCATGGTCACCTGTGGTCCCGCACCTTCTGTGTACAAAAGCTGCGTACCTACCCGCTCTGTTCCTAACGGTGCAGGTGCGGACCCCTGTGAAAGTCAAAAGGCGCAATTTTTATCTTAAAAAACTCACTTTGGGTTAATTCTAGAGTTTTCTAGAAGGAATTTTGACGTGGATTGTTCGCTCTGAGGTGGTTCATGCATCCCAAAAGAGAAGGAGCTAATCCCTTGACTAAAGGAGCTATCCCTTTGAAGGAGGGCTTTATCCCTTTGAAGGAGGACCTAGTAACTTCCCTCCATTGCACTATAAATACAGGCATTGGGGTGAGGACTAGGGAGGTTAGAAGCTGAACATTTTGAGGGTAAATGCTGGTGAAATCAAGACTCCTTGGTTGAGCTTGAGAGGAAAGATCACATACCTCTTGGTTCCATTGGAGAGTGAGTGAAGCTTGTCAAAGTAGAGGAGACATCTTGTTAGACCCTGGGAGGAGCTTGTACAGCGTCAAGGAAAAGGTTGTAAAGTTCTTCTTCTTTTGAATTAATACAATCAAACTCATTTTTCTCAACAAGTATCTTATGTTATTTGTTTCATGGACTCCTTGACTTTCATGTTAAATATGTTTCATGCAATTGGTTTTTCAGGTGCTATTTAATTTTTTTGCCTTGTTTGTGTTTGCAGATTCGCGAAGAGGAGCTCATTTGGATCAAAAGAGCGAGGGCATACACAAGCTTGCGTTGGACCAAAGGTAGGCCCTAAAAACCTTTGTTTGCTATTGTTTATTGACGCATATTTAGAGAAATATAGTGTCTGGTTGGTTTGCTTGTTGTTAGGTCTTCTTTAGATTCTAGGAAGGTCTATCTTGTCCGCAAGATCGACCCATTCCGCGCAACAAGAGCCACAAACTCTGGGTGTGAGAAGATTAGTTCGAGAAAGAAGGCAACCAAAAAGGTATAGTCCATCCGCTTTCTGTTCAAATTTTACTTTATCTATTACTGATGATGATCCCAGAATTGTGAAGGAAGCAATAGATTCAGAGGATGGAAAACTATGGAAAGAGGCCATGGTTGATGAAATGGCATCTTTGCACAAAAATGAGGCTTGGGATCTGGTGGAGTTGCCAGCTGGAAGGAAACCCATTGGCAGCAAATGGGTGTTCAAGAAGAAGACAAATGTAGAAGGCAAGGTGGAGAAATACAAAGCTCGGTTGCTAGCAAAAGGTTATTCCTAGGTGCCGGGAATTGATTTTGGTGATATTTTTTCTCCTGTTGCCAAGCTAACTTCTATTAGATTACTTTTATTTGTTGCTGCTGCTTTTGATTTGGAGGTAGAACAGATGGATGTGAAGACATCATTTCTTCATGGGTATCTAGAAGAGATCTACATGAAGAAACCTGAAAAACTTTGCAGTGAAGGGTAAGAAAGAACTGATATGCAAGTTAAAGAAGTCTCTGTATGAGTTAAAATAGTCACCAAGGATGTGGTATCAGATATTTGATACATTTATATGGGGACTTGGCTTCACTAGAAGCAAAGAAGATCACTGTGTGTATTTTAAATTAATTGGTGACCATGTTATATATCTGGCGTTGTATGTGGATGATATGTTGCTGGTTGGAAATGAGAAAGAAATTATCCAGGATTTGAAGACCCATTTGTCCTCCAAATTCGACATGAAAGATCTTGGTGCTGCAAACTATATTTTGGGCATGGAAATTAAAAGAGATCGGACAAGGAAGAAGCTTTGGTTAAACCAGAGGAAGTATGTCAAGACAATATTGCAGAGGTTTAATATGCAGGATAATAAACCGGTGAAGGTTCCTATTCCTGTAGGTGTAAAGTTATCTGCTGAACAGTGTCCCAAGACAAAAGAAGAGGAAGAGGACATTTCCTGTGTTCCATATGCAAGTGCAGATGGTAGCCTAATGTATGCGATGGTTTGTACTAGACTAGACATTGCACATGCAGTGGGAGTATTGAGCAGGTTTATATCAAAACCAGGGAAGGAGCACTAGGCAATGGTGAAGCGGGTTTTCAGGTATTTGCATGGCACTAGTGATTATGGTTTGTGCTACCAAGGAAGACCAGGATTGGATAGAGTGTTGGATATTCGTGGCTTTGTTGATGCAGACTGGGCTGGAGACCTGGATTAGAGAAGATCTACAAGTGGGTATGTGTTTAACCTATTTGGAGGTGCAGTCAGTTGTATAAGTAAGAAACAATCTGTAGTGGCACTATCAACTACGGAGGCAGAATACATGGCAACCACTCATGCAAGCAAGGAAGTAGTTTGGTTGTAGAGATTGTGTTCAAATATGGGGTTAGTATAAGGAGCTATAAGGATAGACTGCGACAGCCAAAGTGCAATTTTCTTGGCAAAGAACCCTACATATCATTCAAAAACAAAGCACATTCATGGTTAGTATCACTTTGTGAGGGATATGATAGAAGACAAAAATGTGTTGCTGGTAAAGGTGGACACTTTGAAGAATATTGCAGATACATTGACAAAATATGTGAGCTCTGAGAAGTTCTCTTGGTGTAGAGAAACAATGGGCGTTGCAGGGCTAGATAAATGACTAAGCTCTCTTGTGGCCCCTTATGGAAATAAAGCAACAAGTGGGAGAATGTTGGGTTGTGTTATATTCTTTCCACGAATAGCCCACGTAGTTAATCTTGGGGTTAGAAGGGGGGTGGAGCCCCCCCTTTGTTGTGTCGATTGCGTAGTGGGGGGAGTCACAAGGGGTTTGAGGGGTGCAGGTAACCCCACTCTATCGGGTCTGGGGTAGCGCCTTGGAAAATTTTGGTTTTGGACCCTACGTTAGGTTGGGCGGACCTACCAATGGTTTTGTGCATGATTTTCACACATGGTTTTAGACGCGATGGTTTTCGGTTCATGGTTTTGGACGCAATGGTTTTCAGTCCATGGTTTTGGACGTGATGGTTTTTGTTCCATGGTATTGGATGCTTCAGCATGTATAAATATGTATTGTAACATTGAAAGGAACTTAATGAAAAATCAAGCTGGTAGTCCCGATTTTGGGATCTAGGGGAAAATATGTGTGTATATGTGTTTTATGTGTTATGCTCTCGCATTGTTTATTTTCTGTGGTTTAGAAATTGTATGCAGGTAATTTCTGTACAAGGTTAAAACCTACACCCTACACCTCATTATCATCCTCTGGGGGATCTCGTGCCAAGTTGGGCTGAGATGCTTGAATCCCTTTTTCGAGCACTTGGAACACAATGGAACTCCACAAATTCCTCCTGCTAGGGGAGCATCATTCCCACCTTTGCATACCAGATTAGCATCCCATGCTTGGGGGCATGCTGGTTTTCCCCTGGTCATCTTCTCATTTAAGTCTTGGCCTAGATCCAACTGAATCTAGGTATGGTCTATTATCCTCCCATTCGTTGGATATTTTGTCCTACCGACCTCTCCAGCGAACCATATGCACATCGCATATCGTAGATATTTGATACCATATCTTCAAATATTCTACTCTATGTCCACATAGTCCCCATGTTTGACTTAGTGGGTGAGGATGATTCTAGACCTCCTCTAATCGTTCATTCTCGTTTTCCTCTTTAATTCTTCACCAAGAACCATCATTCCAAGAAGAATTAAGGCCATCTTTAGACAAGTAAGGCCACTTGCCTGAAAGTCGTAGATCTTGATTCCAATGGTAGGTTTGTCTGCTACGATCTACATAAGATTTAGGGCCTTCGCCTCCTCTCAAATTGGAGGGGAAACACCCTTTTATAGGAAAACCCACAATTTTCCTATTGCACTTTGCGACTAGAACATAGGTCAGTTTGACGAAATGTCAGCATCGTTGGAAATCTCTCACCGAGATCTATAATGGGTCTTCCTCGGTTTTTGATGATTTGACACTTCACCAAGTAACCATTTTTCCAAGAAAGGTCACTTCGTCGCCTCTCAAAATCAACTTTTGTCATAAAGCGACACTCGTACTTTGAGGTCCACCTCCTCTTAATAATTTTCGTACCATATGTTGATTTTTGTCATGAGTAACCATCATTTACTCATGTTTTCATGGTCCCCACCGGGCCTAGTCTGTGTGGCAGTGTCATCGAGTCACCCTTGTTTAGAGCATCCGTGATGAGTCACCCTTGCATTCTTGGAGTCTATTTCATGTCCCATCATATCATGACACAATATTCCATCCATATTTGCATGTTGTTCATCCTGTTTTGCCCATTTTGGCCTCCATCCATACGGTCCCCATTCCCTCCGGAGTTGAGTCAGTTATTGCCAGGTCAACCATGCACTTTATACTCTGATAAGGGTAGTCGTCTGTTTGTCCCTCATTCCCACTTTTTCCCCATTATCCCTGGTGTCAGTCCATCAGTCACATTACGATTTTCCCTTGTGATTTAGTTGAGGATACTCATTGCCTCATTTATCATGGGCCCTATTCTGTTGACATCAACTCATTTATTCCAAAAGAACGACCTAGAGGGTAGTGTAGCTGGGTTCCAGCTTCAATTCTTGTTGAACGCCTTTGATTGAGTAGAGGGTCTCATTATTGCCCTTTGAATTGGTTGTTTCATGTTCGTGAACCATACACTTGATGAATCAATGATGCAATAGATTGTACCAGTGATTCTCGGGTGTGTGTGAGATGTTTCAGACCTCATGAGGGGTGGCCCTTCAGGTAGACCCCCACATGCCCGGATGCATACCTACTATGATACAACGTCAGATGAAGTTCGAGAGAGTTGATGGGTTCGTTTCCTACTGATCGTAGTGTCCATAGCATGCACATCCCCTTCAGATGATCCATTTAGTTTTGCAGAACCCTTCCTTGTTCGACAGGGCTTCTCCGGTTTTTCTACCCTCCCTCCAACCCATTTTTTGAGGGAAGGAGCTTTATATCTCATGTACTCAGATATTATTGTATTCAGTCCTGGCTCATGTTTTTACCAAGTGCATTATGTATATGGGACACATTGTATTATTTTCTGGCTCTGTTATTCCAACAAGTCATGTACCATTTAGCATGTACTTCATTGCTTAGTTTTATATTTCTAGGTGAACCATTATTTTTGTACTAAGTTATCTTGACGGGTATGGGTATGCCACCCCTGCCTCATTGAGGTGTGGTACCATAACATAAAAGGAGACTTAGTCTCGCTCCCTCTGTCATGATCCTCTCTCAGCTTTAGGTTCATTGATTTCTCTCTCTCTCTCCTTGACTCCCCTCTGTTGTTTAAGTGATTGTGTCTTTACAATGTACTTCAGTCATACGTTTTACTCCTAGCATTTGTACATTGGGGGGCAAGTTGTTATCACCAAAAAATTGATCATCTATCCTAATTTACTATATGGATCGAAGTATACCATGTAAAGCCAATTTTACCCCAGTAAAATTGCTTTCACTGTGAGAAATCTGTTGGAAATAATATTGAGAGGGGGGGCGAATCAGTATTATCAAGTCAATTATTTTCATTTCACAATCAGATTTGTATACGCTACTTCAGTTAGTTAAAATTGTGTATATACGCAACTATAGTCAAGGAAACTAGCGTATAACCTGCAGACTTATCATTTAATTTATTCTTCAGATGTTGATCATTAATATGTGCATCAGAACCATATAAACAGTAACCAGGTATAGTAAAACAGAGCAAACAATCACACTCAAGAACACAAGATATAAGGTGGAAACCCAATGTGGGTGAAAACCACCTGCTGCAATTAGTCTCTATCTTCTTTTAGTAAGAAACTTCTTCTTACAATGGTTCTGTATTGGTGCAGTCTTATACCAGTACGCAGGCTTCTACCTGCAGAAGGCTACAACCTTCTCTCATTCTCCAGACTCTCCTGGAAGGGAGCTATAACCCCTTGGCTCTTGTACTAGCTGATGTACTAGTACGTAGGTGCTGGCCTATAGAAGGAAACAACCTTCTCTTTTATTCCAGGGACCACGTTTCATAAATTTTCAGACTGGATCCATCAATAACAACAATCAAACATCAAATACATCTACATCAACCAATCTCCTTTGCACCAATCAAAACTGAATCAAACAATTACTTCTTTGAAAGCTGTAACCAGAATACAGTAACAGTAACCAGAAACCAGTCCTGAACCCAGAACACTATAGAAATAAACAGAAGTAGCTAAAACATATTTCATGAGACGTACGCTACTTCAATATGTAGAACCTGCGTGCATACGCTTCTGTATTACGACAAACTTGCGTATACAGAGTTTTGTAATACCGAACCAGCATGTATACGCGCCTTTGCTATGCTGAACCTGCGTACAGATCTATAAAAGATAATCTATCCTTTTCAATTATTCAGACATCATTTATACCCAGATTATCAGATTTATAGATCAAGTTATGTGCCAAATATAACAGATCAAAATCACACAAAGATACTTCTCTTCAAGTCTTGAGATCTTAACCCATCAATAGAACTTATCCTTCTTCTAGCGCTCAGGTTCCTCCTTGATTTAGATCTAGCTATACACCATAACCTAATGACCAGTATTATAGATCTTGCTCTTCATAAGATATTCAATCCTTGAGTGTCTATGCCTAATGATCTCCATCCCCTTTTATGGTCTTAGGCCTTACTGAATACCATGGTCCAAAACCATAGAGAATCAATACCTTGGACCCAATACCTGGGGTCAATACTTCAAACCAAATACCATGGACCAATACCAAAATACCATGGACCAAAACCAAGTTTTCCAAACTGTATGCGCTTTTCTGTGCATGAAAGTGCGTGTATATGCATACGTGCCTTTTGGTCTGTAAACTTGCATGTATACGCGGCTTCGTCAACAGGAACCTGTGTATACCTTCTTTTTCTTTATTTTGAGAGTCTGAGAGCCTGAACTATCATCTAAGTGATTTTCCAAGTGAGTTGCCATCAAGGACAATGCCTGTGCCATAGTGCCAAACCTGTGTCATAATGCCAACAATCTCCCCCTTTGGACTTGATGGCAACCCCAAGATACTCAAATTCATTCTCCCCCTTTGTCATCAAGGGAAAAGGGTTATGCTCTTCCTCAGTACATGCTGAAATCTTTGCCCCCTGACTGTGGGCAAGGTCTGCAAAAAGATGTTCTATAAGAAAGAACATGACTCTATACATCATAAATGACCTTCCTATCACCAAAGAATTATACATACATCCATCTCCCAACCAAGTGGGGATACACCAAAAGTTCACTCATGATAAAACAAGAACATTACATCATCCATCCCAGGCATAGTGGGGAAAACAAAATAGGCCATTACACGACCTTGATAATAAAAGAAGTACATGACATAGAGACTAAATATCTAAGACAAGACTATGACAGTCATCAACAACTAACATCAGCAACATCTATCAGTCATCATTCAGACCGACAACCATGATCTCCCTCTGCACCTGTTCCATCTGAAACAAACAAAAACTGTGAAATTGAACCAAGATCTTCTAAAATAATGCCAACAATGCATTATTAGAAGTATATGCTCCCCGTGAACCTGTGACATATGGTCTCTATCAGACCCATATCAGACTCTTTTCATCCTGAGTCAGGCCCCACTGTTAGTCTTCAAACCAACATATACGCGATTGTATCCATAGAAACCGACGTATGTACGTGGATACGCTTCATAATACTTGCATACAACCACTGTTCTCTGAAACAGATAATTTCAACAGCAAGATGAACTACTCCCAGCTTCTGTCTGAGGTATTCAAATGTCTCCCTGGGCAGTGGTTTGGTGAATATTTCAGCAACCTGTTCCTTGGAGGGAACATACTCCAATTTGACCTTTTGTTCAAGCACTTATTCCCGGAGAAAATGATATTTGATAGGTAAGTGCTTGGTCTTCGAATGCATGACTGGATTCTTTGAAATACTGATTGCACTTGTATTATCACAAAAAATGGAGATAGGCGGAGTACAAGCGATTTGAATGTCTTGTAATGTTTGGATCATCCAAAGGAGTTGTAGGCAGCAAGATGCAGCAGCCACATATTCTGCTTCAGCGATAGATAATGCAATTGAACTTTGTTTCTCGCTGAACCAGGATACTAATATGGAACCCATAAAGAATGCACCACCACTAGTGATTTTTCTGTCATCCACACTTCCTGCCTAATTTGCATCTGTATATGCATGAAATGTGAGATTTGTATCTCTAGGATACCATAAGCCATAGTTTTGTGTTCCTTGAAGATATTTGAAAATCCTCTTAACTGCCTGAAGGAGTGCTTCCTTTGGATTTGCTTGGAATCTTCCAACTATTCCCATTGCATGCATGATGTCTGGTCGGGTACCTATCAGATAGAGAAGACTACCAATCATGGATCTATAGGTTGGTTGATGTACTGCTGTTGATTCATCATTTGCGCTGAGGCTGCATCCTATTACCATAGGGGTACATACTGGTTTCAAATCTTCCATGCCATATTTCTTCAAGATCTGCTTGAGGTATTTGGTTTGTGATAGAAAGATACCTCCTTTGTTTTGTTGGACTTGTAAACCAAGAAAATATGTGAGCTCACCAAGTAAGGACATTTCAAATTCTTTCTGCATTACCAAAGCAAAGTTTTGACTCATGGTTTCTTCATTTCTACCAAATATGATATCATCAACATACACAACAAGTATTAGCAATTTATCATTGTCAATTTTTATATATAGATTGCTATCTGTTGATCCTTTTGAAAAACCTTGTTGATGGAGGTATTTGTCCAAACTAAAATACCAAGCCCTTGGAGCCTGTTTAAGGCTATAGAGAGCCTTTTTGAGTCTGCATACAAGTTTTGGATCATTTCCAAGGATGAATCCATCTGGTTTCTCAATGTACTCTTCTTCTTCTAAGTCTCCATTTAGAAAAACAGATTTCACATCCATTTGATATACTTTGAACACATGAAAGCTAGAAAGAGCAAGGAACATTCTTATGGCATCAATTCTATCAATTGGTGCAAAAGTTTCTTCAAAGTCTATACCTTCTTGTTAAGCATACCCTTTACAAACAAGTCTGGCCTTGTTTCTAATAACATCTCCATTTTCATTCAGCTTGTTTTTGAATATCCATTTTTTCCCTATGACATTCTTATCATTTGGTCTAGGAACCAACTCCCAAGTGTTATTCTTTTCAATCTACTCAAGTTCTTCATTCATGGCCTTGACCCAACATTCATCTTTGCATGCTTCACTTACATTTCGTGGTTCAATGGAGGAGAGCAATGCTAGATAGCTTGAAGCTTTTGAAATAGTACTTCTTGTTTGTACACCTGCTTCTTTATACCCCAAAATTTGAGTCTCTGGATGATTCTTCTGGATGTACCTGGATGGAGTCTTTTCTTCTACCCTTATCTGTTCTTCTGGTGTCTCATAGGTTTCTTCTTCATCATTAGTCTGATTTAATGTTGAAGGATAGTCCTCATCATCTTTGAAATCTTGGGATTTTACCTGCCTTGGATTGTTTCCTGCTTCATCAACCACTACATCAATACTTTCAACAATTTTTCCAAGTCTTTTATTGTAACACTTATATCGTTTACTTCGAGAAGAGTAACCAAGGAGAATTCCTTCATCTGCTCTAGGTTCAAACTTGCCAAGGTTTTCATCAGTCCTTTTGATGTAACATTTGCTTCCAAAAATTTTGAAGTATTTTACCATAGGAGTCTTACCATACCAAAGTTCATGAGGAGTTTGAGTGCTGTTTACACGAACGTTTGTTCTGTTGAGAATAGTAATGACAGCAAATGCATCTTCACCCCAGAAGGTTGTGGGAGTTCCATACTCATCAAGCATAGCACGAGCCATTTGTTGAACCGTTCTGTTCATCCTTTCCACTACTCCATTTTGATGAGGAGTCCTTGCAGTAGAGAATTCCCTTCTTATTCCATGTTCTTCACAAAAGTTGAAAAATTCATCCGAGGTAAATTCCCCTCCTCGATCGGACCTGAGGCATTTGATTCTGTAATCTGATTCATTTTCAACCAAGGCTTTGAAAGCTTTGAAATTTTCTAAAGCTTCGTCTTTATGCTTCAGAAATGCTATACAACACATCCTTGAAAAGTCTTCAATGAACAATATAAAGTATTCTTCTCCACGAGGTGACTTTTTTGTTGATGGACCACATAAATCAATATGGACAAGTTCAAGTGGCTTACTAGATGATCCTTCCTTCTCAGGGAATTGAATGCTGGTTTGCTTACCAAATTGACATGATTTGCATATTGTATTGTCTGGAATTTTGATGTCAGGAAGATCGCGAACAACCTGATATTTGCATGATTTCCTTATCTGAGGGAAGCTTAGATGCCCCAATCTTCTGTGCCATAGCCAGTGTTCATCATTCTTGCTTAGATATCATTGTTGTTGTCCTCCCTTGAGTATGTATAAATTATTTGGAGTTCTTATGCCTTTGATCACTATTTCTCCTGTATCAAGCTCATGAATGATACATCCATTTGATCTAAATATTACCTCATTTCCTTGATCACACATTTGGCTAACACTCAATAGATTATTAAGCCATCAACATACGTAACATTTCCAGCTTTTACTTTTTCTTTCAAAATAACATAACCTTTACCTTTTATGAGTGCAGGGGTGTCGTTTCCAAATGAGACATTCCTTTCCTTTTCTAAGGCACTATATGATTGAAGTTTTTATTTATCACCTGTCATATGTTTCGAGCATCCACTGTCGATGTACCACTGATTTTCCTGTCCTTCCACATATAAGGCTATACCACATCTTTCTGGTTGCGGTTCTTTCTTTCTCCATGTTTTGGGACCCAATGAAGCTTACTCCTTCTGAGATGTTTACTGAAACCTACTCCTGCATTCAGAATCTTCATGACCGAAGTTGTTACAAATAGAACATTCTATTTCATTTTCAAGAGCAGAAAAGTTATTCTAGGTCCTTTTCATGACTCCAGTCACAGTCCTTTGATTTCGTGCTTCTCTAGTCATGATGGTCTTGTAGGAAACACATTGAGCAGCTTTGTGTCCAAAGTTATGACAAGAGAAACATTGCCCATTAAAGAAATTCCTGTGATTATCAAATCTATTGACCATGTGATTGTTGTTTCCATTGACATTCATTCTTGAAGAAAATTGAGAATGGTTTACCTGCGGTTGGTTGTAGCTTCTGTTCATCCTTGAAGCAGATTGACCTCGATTTACCTGGAGATCTGCTTTATGCCTTTGCTGACGATAGTCAACCTGTTCACTTCTCCTTGCTGCATCAATATAACTTTTGGAGGTGGATGGATTCTGTGCTTGAGATGCTTCTTCAATATATCCAAGACCTGTCTTGATTAGAGGAGAACGCTTCACTTTGATAATTTCATTTAAAGTTTCAGATCCTTTAGCAAATCTAAGATTAAGAGCTTTTGTTTTCTCAATATCTTTTCTAAGTCCCACAATTTCACATTCAAACTTTTCATTGTGTTTTTCCCTTTCAGCAAGTTGGAATTTCAAAGTATCTATGATCATACTCTTTTCTTCTAAATAGATTTTAAGTTCAGAAGTTTCTTCATAGAGATCATCTTCATCTATAGCATCCAAGAAATCATCATCTTCAAAAGCCATTAAAAGTCTATAATCATTACCATGTTCATCTTCATCACTATTTGAAAGTCCATCGCTGTCTTCATGTGTACAATAACTCTTCTTTCTTACATTCTGTTTTTTGCTCCATTTAACCAGTTCCTTACCTTTATCAAGCTTATATTTATGAGGACATTTGGCTGCATAGTGATTGACTCTTCCACAAGCAAAGCATTTGAAAGGTAGCTTACCTCTGAATCTTCCAGATCCCCGATGAAGGTTCTTGACAAAGTTTGATTCTTCCTCTCTTTCTGACATATGTCCTGACTCATTGTATTCTCCTTTTCTTGAAGCTTTGAATGCGACTTTTCTCATGTCTGATGGACCCCCTTTTCTCATTTCGAAAGCAGTTAGGATTCCGTGCAACTATGACATAGTAATGCTCTGAAGGTTTTGCTTTTCTTCTATGGCAGAAACTTTTGATTCAAACTTAGAAGACAAGGATCTTAGAACCTTTTCAACTAAAGTAACTTCTTTTATTTCTTCACTCAAATTTTTCATGCGATTAACAATCTCATCTATACATAAGAAATAATTAGCCACGCTTTCATCATTGTGCATTCTGAGAGATTGTAGTTTTGCACGTTTTACCTGATTGTCTCCTTCATAGCTTAGAATGATCTTGTCCCATATTTGTTTGATGATTTTGAGTTGCATAACCTTGAGGAATTCTGATTGAGATAGACTCCCCAATAGAGTATTGACAACCTTTGCATTTGTTTCATACTATTTTTTACCAGCTGTATCTGTAGGAGTTGCTGATGGAAATGTGTATCCCCCTTCCACGATATCCCAAAATTCTGTACCAAGAGATTGAAGATAGGCTGTGGTTCTTACCTTCCAATAGACGGAATTTCTCCCATCAAAGATTGGTGGCCTGATGGATGCCTCCTTTTCATAGTTGCTCATGATGATATATCTTCCTTCAAGCGATCAAGCTTCTTCTGGAGGACCGGCTCTGATACCAATTGTTGGAAATAATACTGAGAGGGGGGGGGGGGGTGAATCAGTATTATCAAGTCAATTATTTTTAATTTCACAATCAGATTTTCATATGCTACTTCAGTTAGTTAAAACTACGTATATACGCAACTGTAGTTAAGGAAACTAGCGTATAACCTGCAGACTTATAATTTAATTTATTCTTCAGATGTTGATCATTAATCTGTGCATCAGAACCACATAAACAATAACTAGGTATAGTAAAACAGAGCAGACAGTCACACACAAGAACACAAGATATAAGGTGGAAACCCAATGTGGGTGAAAACCACCTGCTGCAATTCGTCTCTATCTTCTTTTAATAAGAAACTTCTTTTTACAATGGTTCTGTACTGGTGCAGTCTTGTACCAGTACGTAGGCTTCTACCTACAGAAGGCTACAACCTTCTCTCGTTCTCTAGACTCTCTTGGAAGGGAGCTACAACCCCCTTAGCTCTTGTACTAGCTGATGTACTAGTACGTAGGTGCTGGCCTACAGAAGGCGACAACCTTCTCTTTTATTCCAGGGACCACATTTCATAAATTTTCAGACTAGATCCATCAATAACAATAATCAAACATCAAATACATTTGCATCAACCAATCTCCTTTGCACCAATCAAAACTAAATCAAACAATCATTTCTTTGAAAACTATAACCAGAATACAGTAACAGTAACCAGAAACCAATCCTAAACCCAAAACACTGTAGCAATAAACAGAAGTAGCTAAAACATATTTCATGAGATGTACGCTACTTCAATATGTAGAAATTGCCTGCATATGCTTCTATATTATGGCAAACCTGCGTATACACAGTTTTGTAATACCAAACCAGCGTGTATATGAGCCTTTGCTATGCTGAACCTGCGTACAGATCTATAAAAGATAATCTATCCTTTTCAATTATTCAGATATCAATTATACCCAAATTATCAGATTTATAGATCAATTTATGTGCGAAATATAATAGATCAAAATCACACAAAGATACTTCTCTTCAAGTCTTGAGATCTTTACCCATCAATAGAACTTATCCTTCTTCTATCGCTCAGGTTCCTCCTTGATTCAGATCTAGCTATACACCATAACCTAATGACCAATATTCTAGATCTTGCTCTTCATAAGATATTCAATCCTTGAGTGTCTATGCCTAATGATCTCCATCCCCTTTTATAGTCTTAGGCCTTACTCAATACCATGGTCCAAAACCATAGAGAATCAATACCTTGGACCCAATACCTGGGGTCAATACTTCGGACCAAATACCATGGACCAATACCAAAATACCATGGACCAAAACCAAGTTTTCCAAATTGTACGCGCTTTTTTGTGCATGAAAGTGCGTGTATATGCATACGCGCCTTTTGGTATGTGAACTTGCGTGTATACGCGGCTTCGTCAACAGGAACCTGCGTATACCTTCTTTTCTTTATTTTGAGAGTCTGCGAGCTTGAAATATCATCTGAGTGATTTGCCAAGTGAGTTGCCATCAAGGACAATACCTGTGCCATAGTGCCAAACTTGTGTCATAATGCCAACAAAATTACCTAATAAACCACCTTTATTAAGTAATTTATAGTTAAACCCATGAAGAATAATTAAATAAATCAAAATTACCTAATAAACCACCTTTATTAAGTAATTTATAGTTAAACCCATGAAGAATAATTAAATAAATCACTTTTTATTTGATTTTCTACTAGGAATAATTAATTGAACCATTGTTTTATTATTATTCCTTGTTAAATTTGACCCAATCATGAAAAATAAATAGATAAATCATTATTTATCTTATTTTTCTCTAAGAATAATTAATTAATCACTAATTAATTATTATTCTTTGACAAATTTGACTAAATCCCTTAGGAATAATTAAATAAATAATTATTTGTTTATTATTCTTTAACTAATTCCTTGAGATGATAAATAAATCATTTATTTATTTATCATTTCTAAATAAAAGTTTAAATATTTTTTCCCTCCTAAACAAATATAATAAAATATTCCAAGTGGTAATCCCAAGAATGGGATCAATAATATTTTATTATTGCTCATTATTCAAGGATAACTCAATATTTTGTTATAAATAGGAGGGGTTTCCATTCATTATTCAATTTTGATTATTTTCATTGTTGCACTCACTGTTGTAACTCCAATTATTTTCATTGTCGCACACCATATTTTTGTTGGGTTTATGCATTATAGAGGAGGGAGACTCTATAGAAGTTGAAGATGTTTGAGGATAGCCAAGAACCCATCCTATAGAGGGGGACTGGTAAGATTTATCTGTTCTCTTCACAGGTGTTATTATAAAATTATTGTTTACATATTTTTTGTTTTTTGTTTTGTTTTTGTTTTTGTTTTTTTTTGTTTTTTGTTTTTTTGTTTGTTTGTTTGTTTTTGTTTGTTTGTTTGTTTGTTTGTTTGTTTTTTATTTTTATTTTTTATTACAAACACTATCTAGGCTTAATAAATTAATACACTTGCACACACAAGCACACCTTAAGCGAAGGGCGCTTGGTTTACACCGCTGAGCCAAGACTTAACATAATAAATTTATCTCCCTGCATCGAGACAAAAGATATATTGTTGATCTCCCTTCACCATTTCAGTGTTCTGTGTGTCCTTCTATCATTGCGCCACCAAGGTGTGAGTCACGGAGACTATTAGGCCTTCACCCCCAGTTTCTGGTTAGGAGTATTACTCCTCCCCGTCGATTTTGAGTTCATAACCCTCCGATTACCCATCCCGACTCTTCTCCTGGTTCTTCTGATTCTTCATCTGATTCCGAACCTCCTTCACCACATATTGTCACCATGTCTAGACCCACAACTAGCGCAGGAACCCAACCTAGTGGTGGCTCTAGTTCTACAATGGTGGTCACATCAGGCGAAACATTCTTAGGAACCATTTCGGAAGTCCCCATGCTCCCCTTTATGGCTAGGTTAAGTCTACCGGATCTTAACCAGTTGATAAATGAACCCATGAACCATGATGCTGGTTGGCCCTTATGTTGACTAAGATTCCTGCAGACATCCTAAAGTTTGAGGGTACTGCTGGAGAGGATCCTACCAATCATGTTCGATCCTTGCACATGTGGTGTTCGTTCAAATTCATAACTGATGACTCCATTCATCTTCGGCTCTTCCAATGCACGTTCACTGGAGACGCTACAAAATGGTATGTAGACCAACCCTCTGCCTCTCATTCCGTTTTTGTGACGCTTGCTAAAGTTTTCTTATCCTATTTCTAGTTACCTCTTTGATACGCCACTGGTACTGAGATTTTGACCACATTCCGTCAATCCTCCGCTACTTGCCTTTCTAACCATGTTTAAGAGTGGTGTCGAAGGAGGAGCACATGTTGTGGCCCGCCTTTCGAAAACAATGTTTATCTAGATTGGTTTCTCAAGATCCTTTTATCCCCCATTGGGAAAGATGTCGCGTCCCATTTTCCTCAAACTGAGGAAGAAGCTCTCCAAACTGCTTTGAGATATGATCTGATTTATGCTCAATCAGGTTACGTCTATACCGTTATTCCAGACCTCCATCATCCTGGAAGTGCTAATGCACCAGGGGCATCTCATGCCGCCGATGGTATCGTTGGATCCATTTCACACTCTCCACCACACACTCAACAGAGTTATAGCTATCCGCAGGGGGGCACGAGTTCCTCCAATATTTATGCCCCTCCTCCTTGCAACGTGTTTCCAGGGCCTCAACCCATCTACCAAACTGTCGATCCTTCTTATGCACATCCTCACGCTCCAACCCCTCAAGAATTAGCGCATCAGTAGCCCATGCATCCTCAACCCCAGCAACCATAGCTCCCTAAGGGTTAGGTGTTTGCGCAACAGAGTGATACCAATTCCTAGAATTGGAAGAAAAAGAATAAAGGGAAGGGTAACAAGGGTAACTAGGGTAACCAAGGTAACTAGCCTAGTAAACCCTAGGAGAACTAACCTAACACCAACAACCAACAAAATGGTGGCCAACCCAAGCAGGACAAGGCAATTCGTAAGAATAAGCAACGTAGAAGACAAACATCGAGAAGCAACCCCAAAAGAAAAATTATCGATACAATCTCAGAAATCAAGGGGCTCCTCCTACAATTGGGGAAATGCAATAAAAGCTGAAATTGTTGATGAGGAAGGTTGATCCACCAACTGTCCCAAAGAAGAAAACACAAAGAAATGCCGAGAAGACAACGACGGACATGTTAGTGTCAGTCTTTCTAGCCTTCCTTCAGTGATCAAATATGCTCTTACAAAGTGATTTTGAAGTGTCAAGGTCAAATTTTGCCATTTCAGTGAGTCTTCAAGCAAAATTTGGTCACTAGGCATTAGATCTAGGGTTTGCTTTCACTCCTTCTAAAGTTGTCCAAATGTCGGTCCATGTCATCATTCAGCTGATTTTATCATCATTCATAGGGTTGTTATTATCATCTCAGTGTCTAATGAGTCATTTTACATCTTGTTCATGCTTCAGTTGCACCTAGGCAAGGTCATTTCCCTCTCCTAGGGTTTTGAAAGCTAATTTCTATTGAATGGTCAAATCATTAGCAAAACTTGTATCCAGATGTTCATACACCTTCCCCTATCCTTCATGTACCTTATCAAACACTTTCCATCACTGAGATCCCCCAAATTCCTCATTTTTGCACAAACCCTAGTTTCTAGCTACAACCTGGCAATTTTCTAGGTTTGGCCTGTGTTTTTCCCTTTTGGACCCCTTCCCCTCGCTCAATCTCTGAGATTCCACTTTCCCCTGCTTCCTAACATCCCTCCCCACTCCCAAAAATTTCCCCAAGAATTTAGAAGCCCCCTATCTCCTTCATTTCGCTCCATTTCGACAAAATTCCTTGTTTCACACATCGGGACAAGTCGCACTCAAATGATGTTCCAGAGCAATAAAAGATGAATTTTGGAAACCTGAGAGAGGTTTTTGTCCATAACATTCCAAAAAATAAAAACCTCCTTCACTTTTTTCACAGGTGTCATGGTTTTAGAGAAATGTCAAAATTGCAATCGCCAGATCCAAGGAGGTTGGCCAAGGCACTAAAACGACGGAAAAAGGCCCGATCCACTCCAAATTTTGGCCAAAGCCTCTTTGAATGAGCATGATACTTTATTGGGGACTCCCAGCCCAAATTTCAAGAAATTTGGAGAAAATTTTGTCAATTGTGAATTTTTTGTGCCAAACACAGGTTTTCTCCACCAACCTTTCGTTTGGCAACTCCATTTTCGGAAAACTCAGAATTTCTGGATTTTTCATGAAAATTTACACTTGCTCAGCCATTACCAAGAAATTTCACCAAGTTTTGGGCCTCCAGAAAGTCAAAAAACAAGCAAAAAATGACTTTCTGCCACATTTTTGACACACAGGAAGCAGTCTTGGGAGATTGCAATTTTGGAGGGGCAAATGACCACCAAATTCAGAAATTCCACTTGGGTTGGAAAGTAGACATACATACCTTTCCAACAAGCCCACTTTTTCCTCATTTGGACACCTTGAAGTGCCTCCAAAGGCGCGCGACCCATTCAGGAATTGCGCGCGACCCATGAGGCAGTTTGCACAGGAATTCAACCTACAGCGCAGCAAAACGCAGTTTTGATTGGATTTGACTTTTTGGAGTTGATTTTCATCCTCCTTGTTGTAAATGATGTAATTTTATGATGTTTAGACACTTATTTATCTCTTCTAGAAGATTCATTCATAAGATAGGTAAAATTTAATGAATGAATTGGTTTCCTAGCTTATAGAGGCAAGTTGTTTTGACTGCCTAGATTTTAGTGCTCAGTTTAGAATTGGTTGAAACAGCTTCTAGAAGGATGAGCTCGACCCCTAGAGGCAAGGAAAGGTGTTAGCTTGCCTATATTATGTATTTTCTTAGTCATTTTCAGAGGTTGGAGAGGTTGGACTCTGGAGGGAGAAGCTCTTATTGTATTACTCACTGTATCTCTGCAATTTTTTGCAAAGGAAGACCAGGGTTTTGCAGTCCTTTTTGGGATTCTTGTGGTCACATGTGTTGATGGTGTGTTTCTATTTGTACTTGTAAGTGTGTTATGTGAATCATTTCCTTACTTTTCCTTCTGCAAATTAGGCAAATGAAGTGTTAAAGTAGAATTCATGACTGTCATGCTCTGCTTTTAAGTTTGCTTAATATCAATGTTTTCAACTGTTTAAGGGGAATTCAAGGTTATTGCTTGCTCTTCTTAACTCCTCATCGGTCATTCTCATCCATCCACCTCTATCAAAGGCATCAATACTGTTTCCTACCTCGCCCCAAAGAACCCCCTGCAGAAACTGTGTCCAATCCCCGCACCAAAATTTGCCCTTCCCCAACTTTCCACCAAAACCCTAAAAATCCCAAATTAAACCTTTTGATCAGTTTACTAGCCTAAAATCAGTGTTTCCTTATTGGTTATCTCAGCCGTTGAAGATCTTTACCGAGATATACCGGAGAGAGCCCTCTCCTGCCCCGTAGGGCTAGCTACGAGGCTAAGTGGTTTGATGTTGCCTTGAAGTTTACCTTTCTCAGCCTGAGGTGAAATTTCAAGCGCTAACATATTGGCGACCATACTGGGGAGAACAAACTTGTCTGTGGTTTGATGTGTTTGTTTCATAAGTCTTAGACGGAGCCTGAAGTTATGCCAGGTAGCCTTCGAAACGCTTTTGCTTTCCATAAGTGGAAGTAGATAAACGCTGCTTCAGTCAATCTTCGTGAGCTTGTGAAAACAACACTTCGATTGCATTTTACCCCAGTACATGTATCAAGTTCAGATCTGATTGTTGATGGTGAACAACGATCAGACACTTAAAGGGCTGAAATCATTCACTGGCGACTCCTTCACTAAAAAATCCAGAGATCAATGCTTCATGGTGACTTCACTGCAGAGAGATCAGTAGCTGTGAGATTTTCAAGATGGACCGAATCACAAGAAGATACGCTCCCCTGAGCCGAGATCACATCCCTGGTTTTCCAAATAAAATTCCAAAGGTAGATTGGTCAAGGAATCTGCCTATATTTAATGATGATGGTAAGAGGGATGCTGCTTTACATCTAGTTAGATTTCATATGCATATTCGCAAGTTGAAGGTGGATTTTCCTGAAGTTTGCTTGATGAAGATATTCCTGGCCACTCTGGAAGGTAAAGCCCAATCATGGTATGAAAGTTTGCCGCCTGCTTGTATTTACTGTTTAAAGGATTTTCATGCTATGTTCATTGAAAGATATCAAGCATCTTATCCATCATTAAATTTGGTTCATGACTGTTGCAAGCATGCTTATAGTTTTATTGAAAGCCTTGAGAAATATTATGAAGATGATAATTTTATGGACGTTGAGATTATGGAGGCTCTGTATGAGAATCCATTTCAGCAGCACACAGAAATCTTAGAGGATACTTGTCAAGATCAGCAGGCTGAAGATTTCCATATGGCTGAAAATGAGGAAAGAGCAAATGTTGTTTCAGATCTGTCCATAGAAGAAGACAGCATGCACGTAACGCAGGAAATTAATGTTCCAATCTCAGAAAGTGATGATGATAAATCAGATCGAGAGATAAATTGTGATGAGGCAAAACATGTTGTTCCGGATCTCATAAAAGAGAGTTGTATTGTCGCGGCTGCCTCAAATGAAGAAAATGGAGTAGCAGACCTAAATGCTCTCATCTCACCAGCACTAGATCTTCATGAGGAGGTAGTTCATTGCCTCTGTGAAAAACAAGACAAGATCTTCTTTCAAGTAAGTGAAAAGGTTTCTCTGGATGAATCTATGATAGCTGATAGAAATGTTAGTGTTGGGTTTCACGAAACATCTGAAATTTCTTTTCTCATGATTGATGAATGTAATGAAAATCTGGCTATCATATCATATGAGGATGACTTACCATATATTCAAACTACAAAAGATCAGACCATTCAGGATTCCATTTCATATTCTTCCTCATATGTCTCATGTTTTGAAATGTTATTTCAAGAGGAGATCTGCTCATCTATTTGTTCAGAGTTTTTTGAAGCCCATGAACATACTCTTTCCGAAGCACATGATGAAGGCAGATCAGAATTTGAAGCAAAGGATACCTTGTTCTTTCAGCAGGAGGTAGCAATGTCAAGTCTTCATGTTTTACAGGATCCAATGGCAGATTTGTTACAGTCAGCAGTGAAAGTGATTATTGTTGTGTTCAATGATGAAGGAGATCATGGTCAGCTATGTTTTTGGATGCCCAGTTACCAGTATCTATTGTTGATCATGAGATCTGAGTGGGAGAATCAGTCAAGAAGGCATCTGCTTGATTGGTTGCATTGGCATTTTGATATAGTTTGATGTATATTGTCTTGTAAGAAACACAGGTAGTTGTCATCATGATTTCAAATCTTGATGGACTGCTGCCCTTCAATAAGCTTTGTAAGTTCTTGTTTTAGTTAAGTCAGTCATGAGTCATTTGTGAGTCAGTTTTCAGTCATGTAGGTTTCATAATTGAGTCGGTTTGAATCAAGTTTCAGTCAATAAATGAGTCAAGGTCTTGTATTGTTTGTCAAATAATGACTCCATCGCCCAATGGTTGAAAGCACTGGTCTGCTCTCCCAGAGGTCTGCAGTTCTTGGCACCTCTAAGGAGCCACCATCCCCATTGGAGCCAATGTTAGTGTCAGTCTTTCCAGCCTTCCTTCAGTGATCAAATATGCTCTTACAAAGTGATTTTGAAGTGTCAAGGTCAAATTTTGTCATTTCAGTGAGTCTTCAAGCAAAATTTGGTCACTAGGCATTAGATCTAGGGTTTGCTTTCACTCCTTCTAAAGTTGTCCAAATGTCGGTCCATGTCATCATTCAGCTGAGTTTATCATCATTCATAGGGTTTTCATTATCATCTCAGTGTCTAATGAGTCATTTTACATCTTGTTCATGCTTCAGTTGCACCTAGGCAAGGTCATTTCCCTCTCCTAGGGTTTTGAAAGCTAATTTCTCTTGAATGGTCAAATCATTAGCAAAACTTGTATCCAGATGTTCATACACCTTCCCCTATCCTTCATGTACCTTATCAAACACTTTCCATCACTGAGATCCCCCAAATTCCTCATTTTTGCACAAACCCTAGTTTCTAGCTACAACCTGGCAATTTTCTAGGTTTGGCCTGTGTTTTGCCCTTTTGGACCCCTTCCCCTCGCTCAATCTCTGAGATTCCACTTTCCCCTACTTTCTAACATCCCTCCCCACTCCCAAAAATTTCCCCAAGAATTTAGAAGCCCCCTATCCCCTTCATTTCGCTCCATTTCGACAAAATTCCTTGTTTCACACATCGGGACAAGTCGCACTCAAATGATGTTCCAGAGCAATAAAAGATGAATTTGGGAAAACTGAGAGAGGTTTTTGTCCATAACATTCCAAAGAATAAAAACCTCCTTCACTTTTTTCTCAGGTGTCATGGTTTTAGAGAAATGTCAAAATTTCAATCGCCAGATCCAAGGAGGTTGGCCAAGGCACTAAAATGACGGAAAAAGGCCCGACCCACTCCAAATTTTGGCCAAAGCCTCTTTGAATGAGCATGGTACTTTATTGGGGACTCCCAGCCCAAATTTCAAGAAATTTGGAGAAAATTTTGTCAATTGTGAATTTTTTGTGCCAAACACAGGTTTTCTCCACCAATGGGTCGCGCGCCGCGCACGACCCTTTCGTTTGGCAACTCCATTTTGGGAAAACTCAGAATTTATGGATTTTTCATGAAAATTTACACTTTCTCAGCCATTACCAAGAAATTTCACCAAGTTTTGGGCCTCCAGAAAGTCAAAAAACAAGCAAAAAATGACTTTCTGCCACATTTTTGACACACAGGAAGCAGTCTTGGGAGATTGCAATTTTGGAGGGGAAAATGACCACCAAATTCAGAAATTCCACTTGGGTTGGAAATTAGACATCCCGACCTTTCCAACAAGCCCACTTTTGCCTCATTTGGACACCTGGAAGTGCCTCAAAAGTTCCTCCAAAGGCGCGCGACCCATTCAGGAATTGTGCGCGACCCATCAGGCAGTTTGCACAGGAATTCAACCTACAGCTCAGCAAAACGCAGTTTTGATTGGATTTGACTTTTTGGAGTTGATTTTAATCCTCCTTGTTGTAAATGATATAATTTTATGATGTTTAGACACTTATTTATCTCTTCTAGAAGATTCATTCATAAGATAGGTAAAATTTAATGAATGAATTGGTTTCCTAGCTTATAGAGGCAAGTTGTTTTGACTGCCTAGATTTTAGTGCTCAGTTTAGAATTGGTTGAAACAGCTTCTAGAAGGATGAGCTCGACCCCTAGAGGCAAGGAAAGGTGTTAGCTTGCCTATATTATGTATTTTCTTAGTCATTTTCAGAGGTTGGAGAGGTTGGACTATGGAGGGAGAAGCTCTTATTGTATTACTCACTGTATCTCTGCAATTTTTTGCAAAGGAAGACCAGGGTTTTGCAGTCCTTTTTGGGATTCTTGTGGTCACATGTGTTGATGGTGTGTTTCTATTTGTACTTGTAAGTGTGTTATGTGAATCATTTCCTTACTTTTCCTTCTGCAAATTAGGCAAATGAAGTGTTAAAGTAGAATTCATGACTGTCATGCTCTGCTTTTAAGTTTGCTTAATATCAATGTTTTCAACTGTTTAAGGGGAATTCAAGGTTATTGCTTGCTCTTCTTAACTCCTCATCGGTCATTCTCATCCATCCACCTCTATCAAAGGCATCAATACTGTTTCCTACCTCGCCCCAAAGAACCCCCTGCAGAAACTGTGTCCAATCCCCGCACCAAAATTTGCCCTTCCCCAACTTTCCACCAAAACCCTAAAAATCCCAAATTAAACCTTTTGATCAGTTTACTAGCCTAAAATCAGTGTTTCCTTATTGGTTATCTCACCCGTTGAAGATCTTTACTGAGATATACCGGAGAGAGCCCTCTCCTGCCCCGTAGGGCTAGCTACGAGGCTAAGTGGTTTGATGTTGCCTTGAAGTTTACCTTTCTCAGCCTGAGGTGAAATTTCAAGCGCTAACAGGACAAAAGTACATCCATGAGTAGAAAACTACAGAACACTCTATTGGGCAACATGAACACCAGTCTAACCCCAGACATCTCGTGAGTCTACCTGCCCCTAATTACAGTATTGTGGAAGATATGAAGAAGACTTGCGCAAACATCAGTTTTTTCTAGTTGGCCAAGATTCAAGGTCAGCGGGACATCCTGATGCGCACTGGGGCATACATTTATAGACAGTGTAGCCTCTACTAGTAAGGGAGAAAGCACATCTCCCAGATCACTCACAACTGTACCAAACACACCCCGGATGGAAGAAGAAAACTTTGTTTTCCCTCCATTCTTGCTATCATTTGAAATCTTCAACTGTAATGTTCAAAACTATTTGGTTGATTATGGCACGTCAACCAATGTCATGCCACTTTCCATTTCCAAGAAGATCAATGCACAATGGAGCAAGACATTAGCGCAGATCATCCAACTCAATCGGACATGCGTACTAGCAATTGGTGAACTCTGGGATGTGATCATGCGACTATCTCATGACGACTGAGTTCACCAGCGCATAAACTGTTGTTGTGGACATATCGGAAGCATATGGATTACTGCTCAACAGAGACTGGTCTAGCAAGTTGAACGAATAATTTGCTATAGACTGGTCACACTTGTGGCTTCTGTACAAGGGAAAAAGCAATCAAATCGAGGTGTTATTTGAGAGATACATGAGGCACAATGTCACTCCCATCAATGGCGCGAATGAACTATTAGCCTTCGCAGAGATCATGTTCGACAACTGCCTCTTGGAAACAACGCTGGGGTGTTATCTCGCACGACCATCTTTGACTCCACCAGACACGCAGTTGGGTCTCCGTCCTTGCCCAACTGCTGGAAATGAAACCTGTATAATGCATTGTAACAATAGTAGTAGTAGTGCAAGTGCGTCGAACGGTCCATGTACAGAGGAGTTGTGGACTATGTACTTCGATGGATCAAAGACACAAGATGGATCTTGAGTCGGGTGTGTCTTGATCGAACCAAAGCACAGGAAACACGTGATCTCGGGTCTCTTGGAGTTCGAGTGCTGAATATGAAGCACTCGTGTTGGGCTTGAAAAAGGCCATTAGCCTCGACGTTGTCGCGCTCAAAGTGGTAGGTGATGCAGAAATTGTGATACGGCAGGTATGTAACACCATACACTATTTTTCACCTCATCTGAAAAGTTAGCAGCAAGACGTATGGCGAATAATCTCTACCTTCAAAACATTCAATATCATCTTTGTGCCAAGAATGTGAAATGTAGCTGTTAGCGTGTCACCTCTTAGGGATAGATTTACTATTGAATTTTGTATAAGACTTCTATCCCTGATAACATAACTAAGCTACACACTTTTGGTGATGATCAACAGATAATTCACTTCATCAACAATGTTGATTCCTTCAAGGACACAACAACTGATGAGGATGAGCACGGGCATTCCCTACAAGCTACAACTGAGGGTAAGAAAGGCGACCTCATCCCCATGGATGTGGTTTCTCTCAACAGGCTCTGTGACTTGTAGAACCACTTTCAAGGGGAAAGAAACAACAAAACCCATAGTCCCACCATGAAGAACAAACAAATTAACCTAAGAATAGATCACAATCCAAAGTTCATCAGTCCCGGTACACATTGCACACCGAGGGAGCGGCAAAGTTTTTTTCCACTTGTTCAAATAGTACTAGGATGTTTCCATGTGCGCATATGATGACACGAGTACATATTTTACGCGAATAATCCAACATGGGATTCCAATCAAAGAAGGAGTCAAGCCATTGTAGCAAAAACTAGGTAAAACACGTCTCTCTCTTGAACCCCTTATATAGAAAGAACTGTCTAAGTCGTTGGATGTTCGTTGTTGGGATAGGGTCCCTAGGGTTAGTTTTTGGGGTTAGTTAACCCAAGTTTTGTATAAATTTTGTAAAAGATGTAAAGTCTCCGCGAAATGTGGATGTGGAGCACGCACGTAGATAGGAGTCAAAGGGGACTTAACCCCTTATTTTGGATCGGTTTTAAGATTCTCCCATGGTCCGCGGACTATGGTATTGTAAGAAGTAAAGTTATAAATAGTTGAGTCATAGCAGGTCTTGAACATAACTTAGAATGAAGAATTGTGAATGGTGAATGGTTTTTGTTGTTTTGGGCAAGTGCTGAGGATGGAAGGCCATGCTTCCTGTACTTAGGCGAGAAGGAGAAGGCTCCTACAACTGAGTGCACATGAGGCCTTGGTAAGTCCACAACTGAGTGCGTGGACCCTTGCAGCTGAGTGCGCAGGGTAGAAGATTCTGTAATCTGAACATTGAAGATCAATAAAGACTGATTTTGAAGAATTAATGTGCATTTATGTCCAATCTGTTTATGTTATATTCTGTCGCTTAATGATATGGTTTTATGAAATAATGAATGAATGCTGTGTGAAATCACTGAATCTATCTTATTTATGCATAAGTTAGGTAGCTGTCTAGTTTCGTGAAGATAAAGAGTTAATTCTGCTATGTTTTTTGATGAATTGAAAGATCTACGTGAAATCAGATCTAGGGTTGATTGTTGATGCACAAAAGTAGATAAGTTGCCTATTTAAGGTCTGTAAAGACTAATCGTAGACCTTCGTGAAGGTCTTGAAGCTATTTTCATAGACCTACAATAACAAGCCATAGGAGACTACCGATTTGTGTGAAGGCAAATCTGAGCTATAGAAGCTTGAGAACCACTTATCACATGTCCCTGGATGCATAAACCTAGTTATAACATCCCCCAATACTTCTTCAGGTGAGACTGCAGCCTGCGCTACGTAGGTTGTTGCCGAAAGGGCTAACAGTTAGGGTTTTGTTGGTTGGCATGAACAACTCTTAAACTAGGTCAGGCCCCCTTAAGCCAACAAATGGTTCCGTTGCTGGGACCGAGATCCATTTGAGAGATGTGTGATAAATGGCTTCCTTTGAAGAAAGAGATTGATAAATAGTGATCGGAAATCGAACATGTTCGTGGCTCAGGAAAACAAGAGCTCTAAATTATCCAAGGAGCAGTGGTTGCATATATTTTTTGATATAGACGAGACCGACGTGTTCTTCTACTTCTTCCCTGAAGAAATATATGAGTGGTTATCTAAATTAGCTGATAGTCAAGGGACGTGGAGGCTCGAAGGCCCTATAGTGTGGCCTCCTAAATTGGTGTGACGTCTAGAAGCCTCAGAAAGAAATATCACATGGGCTGTGGATCACTGGGTTGATTGCACGTTAGGCAGTTTTGTGACTTATTTCACGATTGATAGGAACATCAACTATAGCAAAGTGGAGCGAAGGATATTTAAAGGACCGCGAGGTAAGTATTTGAACTCACTGAAGACTTTGTTGTGTGAAAAGAAGGTTATGCAATTACCTTGATATTTGGGGCTACATGAATTGGGAGATTCTTTAGAAGGAATAGAGGATCTAGCCCAGAGTATAGTCTGCTCATTGAATCCCCTTCAAGCGACAATGAAGGGACGATGCTGACTATGCTGCGAAGTGTAGTTCAGTTAATAACTCATGTTATTCCGATGATATATCATCCATCCACTCCACCTCTACCTCTGCCTCATACACCTTCACCTATGCCTCCATCTCCACCCCCACCATCCAACATGGAAAACACGATGAAGATGCGGATTTTTAAAGGGATGGGGACTGAAGATCCAGAACAATTCTGGTTTGTCGCATATCACAGGAACTAACCACGATAAAGGTGGCACTTTTTTTCCAAAATTTGCAGACCGGGAGTCTCAAAACATAAATAACAATTTTCAGCCCAAAAGGTGCGATTTAGGCTCCAGAACGCAGCTTTCAACCCAAAAAGTGTGATTTCATAAAAAACCAAGTCAGAACCTGCAATTTCTGGGTTTTAGGGTTTTTCTCAGATCTGTTTCTGGGTTTTGCTGAGAGTTGTCTACTGGGTGTCTAACCTCTGTCTCATCCCACTTAGGCCTTGATCCATTATGTTTTACTCGTCGAAGTCAAATTTAGCCTCCCCTAGGGTTTCTAGTACACTTCCACCTTTCTAGGAGGAGTTTAGCTGAGTGAGAAGTTTGAGTTTCTGCAACACTTTCAGCCACATTTTCCAGATTTGTAACCTTTTGTTTTAGATCTGATAAGATAGGTTGCTACCATCCATAGTTTCACATTTAAACTTATTTGGTAATTCCCTTAGGGTCCCATCAGTTTCCCTAGGTATTACACCCATCTCCCTATCTTTTTGCAGCGATCTTGCCTCTAGTTTTTTGCTGTTGCTGCAGCACTTTCCAGAAACTTAGTGTCGCTTGATCCCAATCACACCGACATTCAGATCTCTTGACCATTTCAGTGTATTTTCCATTGGTTTAGCCACCAAGCAATATAGTGTTTGCAAACCCAGTTTGGGTGGGGTTTAGTTAATTGTTTTTCTGTTATTTATTTCAGTTTATTTTCAACAAGTTTTTGTTTTTTGTTTTGTTTGTTTGTTTGTTTTTTACAAACACGATATGGGCTTAATCGATTAATACACTTGCACACACAAGCACACCTTAAGAGAAGGGTGCTTGGTTTACACTGCCGAGTCAAGAATTAACATAATAAATTTAGCTCCTCGCATCGAGACAAAAGATATATTGTTGATCTCCCTTTACCATTTCAGTGTTCCGTGTGTGCTTCCATCATGGACCACCAAGGCATGAGTCATGGGGACTATTAGGCCTTCACCCCCAGTTTCCGCTTGGGCATATTACTCCTCCCTATCGGTTTCGAGTTCATAGCCCTCCAAGTCCCCATCCCAACTCTTCTTCTAGTCCTTCTAATTCCTCATCTGATTCCAAACTTCCTTCAGCACATATCATCACCAGGTATGGATCCACAATTGGTGCAGGAACCCAACCTAGTGGTGGCTCCGGTTCTACAACAATGGTCACATCAGGTGGAACAGTCTCCGGAACCATTTCAACAACCCCCATGCTCCCTTTTATGGCTGGGTTAAGTCTACCGGATCTTAACCAGTTGATAAATGACCCCATACACCATGATGCTAGTTGGCCCCTATGTCGACTAAGCTTCTCTCATACATCCCAAAGTTTGAGGGTATTGCTGGAGAGGATCCTACCAACCATGTTTGATCCTTCCACATGTGGTGTTCATCCAACTCCATAACCGATGACTCCATTCGTCTTCGGATATTCCAACGCACACTCGCATGAGATGCCGCAAAATGGTATATAGACTAGCCTTCCGCCTCTCATTCCGTTTTTGCGACGCTTGCTAAAGCATTCTTATCCTATTTCCAGTTACCTCTCTGGTACGACACTGGTACTAATATTTTGACCACATTCCGTCAATCCTCTGCTACACGCCTTTCTAACCATGTTTAAGAGTGGCGTCGAAGGAGGAGCACATGTCATGCCCCGCCTTTGGAAGACCGTGCTTCTCTAGATTGGTTTCTCAAGATCCTTTTATCCCCCATCGGGAAAGATATCGCATCCCATTTTCCTTAGAATGAGGAAGAAGCTCTCTAGACCGCTTTGAGATATGATCTGATATATGCTCAATCAGGTTATGTCTATACCACTATTCTAGACCTGCCCTGTCCTGGAAGTGCTAATGCGGTGGGGGTATATCACGCCACTGACGGTATTGTTGGATCCATTTCAAACTCTCCATCATACACTCAACAAAGTTATGGCTATCCCCAGGGGGGCACCAGTTCCTCCAACATTTATGCCCCTCTTGCTTGCAACGTGTTTCCAGCGCCTCAACCCGTATACCAAACTGTTGCTCCTTCTTATGCATAACCTGGTGCTCCAACCCCTCAAGAATTAGCACCGCAACAACCCATGCATCCTCAGCCCCAGCAACCACCGCCCCCTCAAGGTCAGGTGTTTGCACAACAAAGTGTAACCAATTCCCAGGATTCGAAGAAAAATAATAAACGGAAGGGTAACAAGGGTAACCAGGGTAACCAAGGTAACTAACGTAGTGCACCCTAGGGGAACCAACCTAACACCAACAACCAGAAACAGGGTGGCAAACCCAAGCAGAACAAGGCCATTCGTATGAATAAGCAATGTAGAAGAAAAACACCGAGAAGCAATCCCAAAAGAAAAATTATCAATACAATATCAGAAGTCAAGGGGCTCCCCCTATAATTGGGGAAATGCGATAAAAGCTGAAATTGCCGATGAGGAAGGTTGATCCACCAACTGTCCCAAAGAAGAAAACACAAAGAAATCCCAGGAAGACAATGATGGACAAGATTACGTCCATGATTAGAAAACTACTAAACACTCCACTAGACAACATGAACAACAGTCTAACCATGGACATCTTGGTGATTCTACCCTCCCTTGATTACAATATTGTGGAAGATATGAAGAAGACTCGCATAAACATCGATTTGTTCTAGTTGGCCAAGATTCAAGGTCAGAGGGACATCTTGATGTGCACATTGGGGCATACATCTATAGACAATGTAGCCTCTACCAGTAAGGGAGAAAGCACATCTTCCAGATCACTCAAAATTGTACTAAACACACTCCGGATGGAAGAAGAAAACTTTGTTTTCCCTCCATTCTTGCTATAATTTAAAATATTCAAATGTAATGTTCAAAACTGTTTGGTTGATTCTGGCACGTTAGCCAACGTCATGCCACTTTCCATTTGCAAGAATGATCAATTCGCAATGGAGAAGGACATCAATGCAGATGATGCAACTCAATCGCACATGCATACCAGCAATTGGGGAACTCTGGGATGTGATCATCCGAATATCTCATGACAAATGAGTTCACCAGTGCATAAACATTGTTGTTGTGGACATACCGGAAGCATATGGATTACTGCTTAACAGAGACTGGTCTAGCAAGCTGAATGAATACTTTGCTATAGACTAGTCACACTTGTGGCTTATCTACAAGGAAAAAAGCATTCAAATTGGGGTGTTATTCGAGAGATACATGAGGACAATGTCACTCCCATCAATGGCGGGAATGAACTATTAGCCTTTGCAGAGCTCATATTTGACAACTACCTCTTGGAAACAACGCTTGGGTGTTATCTCGCACGACCATCTTTGACCCCACCAGACACACAGTTGGGTCTCCTTCCTTGCCCAACTGATGGAAATGAAACCTGTATAGTGCATTGTAACAGTAGTAGTAGTAGTAGTGCAAGTGCGTCGAACGATCCGTGTATAGAGGAGTTGTGGACCATGTACTTCGACGGATCAAAGACACAAGATGGCTCTTGAGCTGGGTGTGTCTTGATCAAACCAAAGCACATGAAACACGTGATCTCAGGTCTCTTGGATTTCGAGTGCACATTCGAGTGCTGAATATGAAGCACTCATGTTGGGCTTGAAAAAGGCCATTAGCCTTGACGTTGTCGTGCTCAAAGTGGTAGGTGATGCAGAAATCGTGATACAGTAGGTACGTAACACCATACACTATTTATCACCTCATCTCAAAAGTTCTCAACAAGAGGTATGGAGACTAATCTCTACCTTCCAAGCATTCAATATCATTGTTGTGCAAAGAATGTGTAATGCAGTTGCTAGCATGTCACCGCTTAGGGATAGATTTACTATTGAATTTTGTATAATCCTTCTATCCCTGATAACATAACTAAGCTACACACTTTTGGTGATGATCAACAGATAATTCACTTCATGAACAATGTTGATTCCTTCAAGGACACAACAACTAATGAGGATGAGCATGAGCAGTCCCTGCAAGCTATAGCTGATGGCAAGAAAGGCGACCTCATCCCCAATGATGTGGTTTCTTTCAACAGGCTCTATGACTTGCAGAACCACTTTCAAGGGGAAAGAAACAAAAAAACCCATAGTCCCACCATGAAGAACAAACAAACCAACCTAAGAATAGATCACGATCCAATGTTCATCAGTCTTGGTATGCGCTGCACATCGAGGGAGAGACAAAGTTCTTTTCGCTTGTTCAAATAGTACCAGGATGTTTCCGCGTGGGCATATGATGACCTGAGTAAATAGTTTACATGAATAATCCAACACGGGATTCCAATCAAAGAAGGAGTCAAGCCATTGCAGCAAAAACTGGGTAAAACACATATCTCTCTTGAACCCCTTATACAGAAAGAATTGGCTAAGTTGTTGGATGTTCGTTGTTGGGATTGGGTCCCTAGGGTCCGTTTTTGGGGTTTGTTAACGTAAGTTTTGTAAAATATGTAAAGTCTCTGTGAAATGTGGATGCGGAGCACGTATGTAGATAGGAGTCAAAGGGGACTTAGCCCTTTGTTTTGGGTCGGTTTTAAGATTCTCCCATGGTCCGCGGACCATGGTATTCTATGAAGTAAAGTTATAAATAGTTGAGTCATAACGGGTCTTGAACTTAACTTAGAATGAATAATTGTGAACGGTGAATGGTTTTTGTCTTTTAGGGCAAGTGCTAAGGCAGGAAGTCTCTACTTCCTATACTTAGGCGAGAAGGGGAAGGCTCCTAGAACTGAGTGTGCAGGAGGCCTTGATAAGTCCGCAGCCGAGTGCGCGGACCCCTGCAGTTGAGTGTGCATGGTAGAAGAGTCTATAATATGAAAATTGAAGATCAATAAAGACTGATTTTGAAGAATTAATGTGCATTTCTGTCCAATCTATTTATGTTATATTATGTTGCTTAATGATATGGTTTTATGAAATAATGAATGAATGCTGCCCCCAATCACTGAATCTATCTTATTTATGCATGAGTTAAGTAGCTATCTAGTTTCATGAAGATAAAGAGTTAATTCTGCTATGTTTTCTGATGAATTTATAGATTTGCGTGAAATTTGATCTAGGGTTAATTATTGATGCACAAAAGTAGATAAGCTATCTGTTTAAGGTCTGAAAAGATTGATCATAGACCTTCGCAAAGGTCTGGAAGCTCTTTTCATAGAGTTGTAGTAGCAAGCCATAGGAGACTATCGATATGTGCAAAGGAAGATTTGAGCTCTAGAAGCTTGAGATGCACTTATCACATGTCCTTGGATGCATAAACCTAGTTCTAGCATCCTCCAATACTTCTTCGGGTGAGACTGCAGCCTGCACTATGCAGGTTATTGCTGAAAGGGCCAACACTTAGGGTTTTGTTGGTTGGCACGAACAACTCTTAAACTGGGTTAGGCCCCCTTGCGCCAACAAATGGTTTCATTGCTAGGACCGGGATCTATCTGAGAGATGTGCGATAAATGGTTTCTTAAAAAGAAAGATATTGATAAATAGATTGATCGGAAATCTTATGCGTTTGCGGCTCAGGAAAACAAGAGCCCTAAATTATCCAAGGAGAAGTGGTTGCAAATATTTTTGTATATAGACGAGACCGACGCGTTCTTCTGCTTCTTCCCTGAAGTAATATCTAAGTGGTTATCTAAATTAGCTGATAGTCAAGGGATGTGGAGGCTTGAAGGCCCTATAGCATGGACTCCTGAATTGGTGCGACGTATGGAAGCCTCAGAAAGCAATATCGTGCGGGCTGTGGATCATTGGGTTGATCGCACGTTAGGCAATTTCGTGACTTATTTCACGATTGATAGGAACATCAGCTATAGCAAAGGATATTTAAAGGACCGCGAGGTAAGTATTTGAACTCACTGAAGACTTGGATTAAAATTTGTTGTGTGAAAAGAAGGTTATGTAATTATCTTGATGTTTGGGGCTACATGAATTGGGAGATTCTTTACAAGAAACAAAGGATCTAGCCCATAGTATAGTCCGCTCATTGAATCCCCTTCAAGCGAAAACGAAGGGACGATGTTGACTATGCTGCGAAGTGCAGTTCAGTTAATAACTCATGGTATTTTGATGATATCTCATCCATCCACTCCACCTCTACCTCCGCATCATACACCTTCACCTACGCCTCCATCTCCACCCCTACCATTCAACATGGAAAACACGATGAAGATGCTGATTTTTAAAGGGATGGGGACTAAATATCTAGAACAATTTTGGTTTGTTGCAGATCACAGGAACTAGCCACGGCAAAGGCCGCAATTTTTTTCCAAAATTTACAGACTGAGAGTCTCGAAACATAAATCACATTTTTCAGCCCAAAAGATGAAATTTGGGCTCCAGAACACATATTTTAGCCCAAAAAGTGTGATTTCATCAAAAAACAGGTGAGAACCTGCAATTTATGGGTTTTAGGGTTTTTATCAAATCTGTTTCTGGGTTTTGCTGAGAGTTGTCTACTGGGTGTCTGACCACTGTCTCATACCTCTTAGGCCTTAATCCATTCTGTTTTACTCATCAAATTCAAATTTAGCCTCCCCTAGGGCTTCTAGTACACTTCCAACTTTCTAGGAGGAGTTTAGCTGAGTGAGAAGTTTGAGTTTCTGCAACACTTTCAACCACATTTTCCATATCTATAACCTTTTGTTTCAGATCTAATAAGATAGGTTGCTACCATCCATAGTTCCACATTTAAACTTATTTGGTCATTCCCTTAGGGTCCCATCGGTTTCCCTAGGTGTTACACCCATCTCCCTATCATTTTGTAGCGATCTTCCCTCTGGTTTTTTGCTGTTGTTGCACCACTTTCCAGCAACTTAGTGTCGCTTGATCCCGGTCACACTGACATTCAAATATCTTGACTATTTCAGTGTATTTTACATCGGTTTAGCCACCAAGAAATACAGTGTTTGCAAACCCAGTTTGGGTGGGGTTTAGTTAATTCTTTTCCTATTTATTTTATGTTATTTATTTTAGTTTATTTGCAGAAAGTTTTTTTTTGTTTTTGTTTGTTTGTTTTTTTTTTACAAACACGATCTGAGCTTAATCAATTAATACACTTGCACACACAAACACACCTTAAGTGAAGGGCACTTGGTTTACAACACTGAGCCAAGACTTAACATAATAAATTTATCTCCCCGCATTGAGACAAAAGATATATTGTTGATACCCCTTGAACATTTCAGTGTTTCGTGTGTCCTTCCATCATTGCGCCACCAAGGTGTGAGTCACAGAGACTATTAGGCCTTCACCTTCAATTTCCGCTTGGGCGTATTACTCCTTCCCGTCGATTTCGAGTTCATAGCCCTCTGAGTCCCCATCCCGGCTCTTCTCCTGGTCCTTATAATTCCTCATCTGACTTTGAACTTCCTTCACTGCATATTGTCACCACGTCTAGACCCACATCTGGTGCAAGAACCCAACCTAATGGTGGCTCTGGTTCTACAACGGTGGTGACATCAGGTGAAACAGTCTCAGGAACCATTTCAACAGCCCCCATGCTCTGCTTTATGGTTGGCTTAAGTCTACCAGATCTTAACCAATTGATAAACGACCCCATACTCCATGATCCTGGTTGGCCCCTATGTCGACTAAGCTTCCCTCAAACATCCAAAATTTTGAGGGTATTGTTGGAGAGGATCCTACCAACCATGTTCGATCCTTCCACATGTGGTGCTCGCCCAACTCCATAACTGAAGACTCCATTCGTCTTCGGCTCTTCCAACACACGCTCACTAGAGACACTGCAAAATGGTATGTAGACCAGCCCACCGCCTCTCATTCCATTTTCATGACGCTTTATAAAGTGTTCTTATCCTATTTCCAGTTACCTCTCTGTTACGACACTGGTACTAAGATTTTGACCACATTCCATCAATCCTCTGCTACTCGCCTTTCTGACCATGTTCAAGGAGGAGCACACGTCGTGTCCCACCTTTCGAAGACCATGTTTATCTAGATTGGTTTCTCAAGAGACTTTTATCCTCCATCAGGAAATATGTCACGTCCCATTTTCCTCAGATTGAGGAAGAAGCTCTCTAGACCGCTTTGAGATATGCTCCGATTTATGCTCAATCAGGTTACGTCTATACCATTATTCCAGACCTCCCTCGTCATGGAAGTGCTAATGCGATGGGGGCATCTCACGTCACCGACGGTATCATTGGATCCATTTCACACTCTCCACCATATACTCAATAGAGTTATGGCTATCCGTAGGGGGCCACCAGTTCCTCCAACATTTATGCCCCTCCTACTTGCAATGTGTTTCCAGGGCCTCAACCCATCTACCAAATTTTTGCTCCTTCTTATGAAAAACCTGGCACTCCAACCCCTCAAGCATTAACACTGCAACAACCCATGCATCCTCAGGTCAGCATCCACTGCCCCCTCAGGGTCAGGTGTTTGCACAACAGAGTGATACCAATTCCCAGAATTTAAAGAAAAAGAATAAAGTGAAGGGTAACAAGGTTAACCAAGGTAACCAACCTAGTGAACCCCAGGGGAACCAACCTAACACCGACAACCAACAACAGGGTGGCCAACCCAAGCAGAACAAGGCTATTCGTATGAATAAGCAGCGCAAAAGACAAACACCAAGAAGCAACCCCAAAATAAAAATTATCGATACAATCTCAGAATTCAAGGGGCTCCCCCTACAATTGGGGAAATGAGATAAAAGATGAAATTGTTGATGAGGAAGGTTTATCCACCAACCGTCCCAAAGAAGAAAACACAAAGAAATCCCGAAAAGACAACGATGGAAAAGAGTACGTCCATGAGTAGAAAACTATAGAACACTCCACTGGATAACATGAACACCAATCTAGCCCCAGACATCTGGGTGAGTCTACCTACCCTTGATTACAATATTGTGGAAGATATGAAGAAGAATCGCACAAACATCAGTTCGTTCTGGTTGGCCAAGATTCAAGGTCAGTGGGACATCCTGATGTGCATAGTGGGGCATACATCTACAGACAGTGTAGCCTCTACCAGTAAGGGAGAAAGCACATCTCCCAGATCACTCACAATTGTACTAAACACACTCCGAATGGAAGAAGAAAACTTTGTTTTCCCTCCATTCTTGCTATCATTTGAAATCTTCAACTGTAATGTTCAAAATTGTTTGGTTGATTCTGGCACGTTAGCCAACGTCATGCCACTTTCCATTTCCAAGAAGGTCAATGTGAAATGGAGCAAGACATCAACGTAGATCATCCAAATCAATTGAACATGTGTACCAGCAATTGGTGAACTCCGGGATGTGATCATCTGACTATCTCATGACGACTGAGTTCACTAGTGCATAAACATTGTTGTTGTGGACATACCGGAAGCATATGGATTACTCCTCAGCAGAGACTGGTCTAGCAAGCTGAATGAATACTTTGCTACAGACTCGTCACACTTGTGGGTTCTGTACAATGGAAAAAGCAATCAAATTGGGGTGTTATTTGAGAGATACATGAGGCCCAATGTCACTCCCATAAATGGTGAGAATGAACTATTATCCTTCGCAGAGCTCATGTTCGACAACTTCCTCTTGGAAACAACGCTGGGTGTTATATCGCATGACCATGTTTGACCCCACCAGACATGCAGTTGGGTCTCCTTCCTTGCCCAACTAATGGAAATGAAACCTGTATTGTGCATTGTAACAGTAGTAGTAGTAGTGAAAGTGCGTTGCATGGTCTGTGTACAGAGGAGTTGTGGACCATGTACTTCGACGGATCAAAGACACAAGATGGCTCTTGAGCCGGGTGTGTTTTGATCAAACCAAAACACAGGAAACACGTGATATAGAGTCTCCTGGAGTTCGAGTGCATGTTTGAGTGATGAATACGAAGCACTCATGTTGGGCTTGAAAAAGGCCATTATCCTCGACATTGTCGTGCTCAAAGTGGTGGGTGATGCAGTAATCGTGATACGGTAGGTACGTAACACCATACACTATTTATCACCTCATCTAAAAATTTAGTATCAAGAGGTATGGAAACTAATATCTACCTTACAAGCATTCAATATCATTTTTGTGCCAAGAATGTGTAATGCAACTGCTAACATGTCACTGCTTAGGGATAGATTTACTATTGAATTTTGTATAAGCCTTCTATCCCTGATAACATAACTAAGCTATGCACTTTTGGTGATGATCAACAGATAATTCACTTCATGAACAACGTTGATTCCTTCAAGGACACAACAGCTGATGAGGATGAGCATGAGCATTCCCTGCAAGCTACAACTGATGGCAAGAAAGGTGACCTTATCTCCAAGTATGTGGTTTCTATCAACAGGTTCTATGACTTGGAGAACCACTTTCAAGGGGAGAGAAACAACAAAACCCGTAGTCCCACCATGAAGAACAAACAAATCAACCTAAGAATAGATCATGGTCCAAATTTCATCAATCCCGGTACGCACTGCACACCGAGGGAGCGGCAAAGTTTTTTCCTCTTTTTCAAATAGTACCAAGATGTTTCCGCGTGGGCATATGATGACTTGAGTACATAGTTTACGTGAATAATCCAACACAGGATTCCAATCAAAGAAGGAGTCAAGCCATTACAGAAAAAAACTGGGTAAAACACATCTGTCTCTTGAACCCCTTATACAGAAAGAACTGGCTAAGTTGTTGGATATTCATTATTGGGATAGGCTCCCTAGGGACAGTTTTTGGGGTTTGTTAACGTAAGTTTTGTATAAATTTTTTAAAAGATGTAAAGTCTCCGCAAAATGTGGATGTGGAGCATATAGGTAGATAGGAGTCAAAGGGGACTTATCCCATTGTTTTGGGTCGGTTTTAAGATTCTCCCATGGTCTGCGGACCATGGTATTGTATGAAGGAAAGTTATAAATAGTTGAGTCATAACGGGTCTTGAACTTAACTTAGAATGAAGAATTGTGAACGATGAATGGTTTTTGTTGTTTTGGGCAAGTGCTAAGGCAAGAAGGCTTTGCTTCCTGTACTAATGCGAGAAGGGGAAGGCTCCTACAACTGAGTGTGCAGGAGGCCTTGGTAACTTTGTAGCTAGGTGCGCGGACCCCTGCAGCTGAGTGCGCAGGGTAGAAGAGTCTGTAATCTGAACATTGAAGATCAATAAAGACTGATTTTGAAGAATTACTGTGCATTTATGTCAAATCTGTTTATGTTATATTCTGTTGCTTAATGATATGGTTTTATGAAATAATGAATGAATGCTACGTGAAATCACTAAATCTGTCTTATTTATGCATGAGTTAAGTAGATATCTAGTTTCGCGAAGATAAATAGTTAATTCTGCTATGTTTTTTGATGAATTGATAGATTTGCGCGAAATCAGATCTAGGGTTAATTATTGATGCACAAAAGTAGATAAGCTGCCTGTTTAAGGTCTGCAAAGACTGATTGTAGACCTTTGCGAAGGTTTGGAAGCTATTTTCATAGAGTTACTTTAGCAAGCCATAGGAGACTACCAATTTGTGCGAAGGCGGATCTGAGCTATAGAAGCTTGAGAACCAATTATCACATGTCCATGGATGCATAAACCTAGTTCTAGCATCCCCCAATACTTCTGTGGGTGAAACTGCAGCCTACGCTACACAGGTTGTTGCCGAAAGGGCTAGCAGTTAGGATTTTGTTGGTTGGCGCGAACAACTCTTAAACTGGGTCAGGCCCCCTTAAGCCAACAAATGGTTTCGTTGTTGAGATCAGGATCTATCTGAGAGATGTGTGATAAATGGTTTCCTACGAAGGAAGATATTGGTAAATAGATTGATCAGAAATCACATGCGTTTGCGGCTCGGGAAAACAGGAGCCCTTAATTATCCAAGGAGCAATGGTTGCAGATATTTTTGTATATAGATGAGACCAACGTGTTCTTCTGCTTCTTCCTTGAGGAAATATACGAGTGGTTATCTAAATTAGTTGATAGTCAAGGGACGTGGAGGCTCGAAGGCCCTATAGTGTGGACTCCTGAATTGGTGGGATGTCTAGAAGCCTCAGAAAGCAATATCGTGTGGATTGTGGATCACTGGGCTGATCGTACGTTAGGCAGTTTTGTGACTTATTTCGCGATTGATAGGAACATCAACTATAGTGAAGGATATTTAAAGGACCACAAGGTAAGCATTTGAACTCACTAAAGACTTGGATTAAAATTTTGTTGTGTGAAAAGAAGGTTATGCGATTACCTTGATGTTTGGGGCTACACGAATTGGGAGATTCTTTAGATGATGACGGCTGAGCCCTGCTTAGAGGATCAGAACATAAATATTATGCTGAGATGTGGTATAACAACTGGCGCAGATAAAGGTAAGCATCCTGAGGAAGATGGATGGGTACGCAAGGTTGCTAAGAAGGAAGTAGACTTTGATCTGAATAGCGCTAAAGAGACTTTCTTGGAAGAAAAGAAGAATTTCTATGAGGCCTCCACCTTAGGAATTCAGGAGAAAATGATGGAGACTAATACGTCGCAAGAAGTGGATCCTTCAATACTAGCTACGTTTCTAAAGACTTGTATGAAGTTGTTGCGTGATCAGAAAGTCGTCGAAGGATTGCAAGACTTAATAGAAAAATGTGCCAATAAGGAAAAGACCCCTACTGAACAACACACAATGAGGAATATTAGTAAACATAAGGCACAGACGGGACGCGAGATGATGATAACCACGCAGATAGGTGAAATGAAATGAACCAGGTAATCTTGGATATGGGGTCTGATGCGAATGTGTTGCCTAAGAAAACATGGGAGAGGATGGGGAGACCTGCACTACAGTGGTCTCCTATTCAGCCGCGCATGGAAAATCAACCAAAGATTATTCCAATGGGGTGCTTATACGGTGTAATAGTGGAAATTGAGGGTGCAAGTGCACTGGCTGAATGTAAGGTCATTGAGATAGTGGATGACAATAACCCATACCCCACACTATTAGGAATTAACTGGGCCATTGATATGAACAGAGTAATCAACTTGAAGAAGCGAAAGATGTCCTTTGAGAAGAAGTTGCTTAGGGTAGTAGTGCCATTAGACCCTACTAAAGGAACGCGTTATAATAAACCTGTGAGTTATTATGTAAAAAGTGACGATGATCTAGATCAGATATACAAGATAACAACACAATATGAGGATTGGATCAATCCTATAGCCGATGGATGAATTGTGTGGGACAAGGATAGCTCTTGCACCTCAGATTCAGATGAAGAGCTTGAGAATTGGAATAATAGGCTGCATGAAGTATCTATGCTCCATTGCAGCAGGATGACCAAGTCACTGAGGTGTGTTTCGACTGAGGTAAGAAATATTCCGAACTATGATGTTTTTACTAATGTGGAATTGTTTTTATATGAATTTGAAAGAGAAGTACCAGAAGAGCATCGGTTCTAGGCACTGGAATTGGTACTGTCCGCTATGCCTTCCCGTTGGTGGGGTACATACAAGGAGAGCTTTGCTGGATGGAGAGAATACCAGAGAATGATGAAGTTAAGGTTCGACTATGCTAATACTAGAATGATAGAAAAATATAATGGGAAGGATGATCCACATGATCATTTAGCATGATGGACTAAAGCCTAGGGAACATAAACACAACCATAATGGGTGCATTTATTCTACCATACATTAGATACAATCCCAATGAATTGGTAGTTGGAAATAGAGCTTCACCATGGGACTACTGGATGGGACGTTTTAAGAAATTTTTTTCTATTAACCCTCATCTTTGAGGATAGGTTTGAGAGCATTGATGAAGCACTACAAGAAATTAAAGCAACTATATTTAGAACGCTGAAGGAACTAGTAGAATGGACTCATCCATATTGGAGTACACAACTGCACCACATGTTGGAATGCTATAATATGACTGCTAAAGAAGAGGATGATCCACAAAATATTACCATTCTTGAAACTGAAGGAAAATGCAAGATCAAAGGACTGAAGGTGGCGAACCCAGACATATCAGAGCCTTTGAAACTCGATAGGTAAACATTAGATCTGAAGAAGAACCTAAGTTCAAGCAGCTAGGAGACTATTGGGATGAAAATACTGTTGATAAGATAGCTGAGTTATTTCCCGAGTACCAGGACTTATTTCCCTCGAGGTTTTCAGATTTGAAAGGGATTGCCAGCGATTTAGGCGTTATGAGGATTACATTGAAACTGGATGCGAAGCCTATTAAGGAACGACCTTATTGATTGAATCCAAATTATAAGGAGAAGGTGCACCTAGAACTGGATAAGATGCTGGAAGCTGGTATTATTCATCCTGTAGAAGAATCTGATTGGGTAAGCCTAATGGTGGTCCAAGGAAAAAAATAGAAGAACAAAATCCGCATATTCATAGATCTACAGAATCTAAATGACACTTGTGTGCATGATCCATTTCCGACACCATTTACTGATGAAGTATTAGAGAATGTTGGTGGACATGAGGCATATTCGTTCCCTGATGGATTTTTAGGCTATCATAAAATACAGATCGTGCCAGAGGATCGAAGCAAAACAACCTTCCTGACTAAATGGGGTTGGTTTCAATATACACTTATGCCATTCAGATTAAAGAACACCCCGTGATATTTTCCCGAGTAGAGATCACGACATTCAAAGAGTTCATTCATAAGTTTCTGGAAGTATATTTTGATGATTGGACTGTGTTTGGTTTGGTGAAGTGCCATGTTGCGAGTTTGCGCCTCATGCTGGATATGTGTCAAGGGTATCAGATCATGCTGAACTTGAAGAAGTGTATATTTTTTGTACCTTTTGGAATTTTCTCGATCATGTTGTATGTAAGCAAGGAATGATGGTGGATGCTTCAAATATTTTCATTATTGTGAACTTGGAAGCCCCTAGGAATGTGAAATAGCTACGCGCAAAATTGGGATACACTGGGTACTACAAGAAGTTTATCAAGGTGCATGCCTAGATAACCGCGCCGATGGAAAAGTTGTTAAAGAAAGATGCGATGTTTTGCTGGGATGAAAATTGTCAGTGCAACTTGGATGTCTTAAAGGAAAAAATGGTGACTGCGCCTATTTTGGTGTTTCTGGACTGGAAAAAGGAATTTCATGTGCATGTTGATGCTTCATGTATTTCGTTGGGAGCAACATTAACACAAGAAAGTGAGGGAGAAATAGATCATACGATATCTTTCACGAGATGGAAGTTATCCAAAGTTGAGAATAATTACTCCACCACAGAACGCGAGGGGCTGGCTATGGTCTACGTGCTGCAAAAATTCATACATTATTTGTTGGGCGGACACTTCAAGATGTATAGAGATCACTCTGCATTGAAGTACCTGGTCAATAAGCCTGTGTTGGGGGGAAGATATGCGATGGTTGCTATTGTTCTAGGAGTAAGACTTCGAGGTGATTGTGAAGCCTAGAAGGCTGAATGTAGGCCCAAACCATCTATCAAGGACTGAAACAGGGGAGGAACCAAATTGTTTGGAGAAAGGACTGGTAGACGCACAACTCATTGCGGTGAGTGTGGCGGATAATCATTTTGCCGATATTATTTAATTGTTAACAACAGGATCAACTTCAGAAGGTTATTCCACTCAACAAAAGAAGGAGTTAGTAGTTTGCGCTGCAGACTTTTCAATAATAACAGGTCATTTATATAATATGGGGGCGGATGAGATCTTCAGTAAGTATGTTCCAGAGTTTGAACGCGCTAGTATCCTAGATGAAGCTCACGGAGCGTGGCAGGGGGTCACTATGCAGGAAAAGTGACCATGCAGAAGATTTTTCGTGTTGGGTTATGGTGGCCAACATTACACGAGGATTCTAAGGCATATTGCAATGCGTGTGATGCTTTCCAAAGGATGGGGCAGCCTTGGCGAAGGGATGAATTTCCTTTAAATCCCCAAGTTTCGTTGTAGGTATTTGAAAAATGGGCCATTGATTTTATAGGTCCCATACAACCACCAGGAAATAGATAGGCACGCAGTATATCATTACTGCAATAGAGTATTTAACAAGATGGGTGGAAGCACAACCAGTGAGGTATTGTACAATGGCCACTGCTTCGAAGTTTCTATTTGAGTATGTGTTAACAAGGTTTGGTTGTCCTAAGATTTTGATGAGTGATAGGGGTACAAGTTTTTTGAATGAAATGGTCCACGCGATGTTGGAAGAATTTTAGGTATATCATCAGAAGAGCACACCCTATCACCCACAGGAAAATGAAACGGTGGAAGCTTTTAATAAGATCTTGGAGCATGCATTGACAAAGGTATGCAACGTGTAGAGGAATGACTGGGACATGCACGTACTTGTTGTATTATGGGCTTATAGGATGAACGATAAGAAGTTAATAGGACAAATGCCATTCAAGTTGGTCTATGGAATTGAAGCAGCCATGCCAATGCAGTATATTGTGCCTAGTTTAAAGATTGTGGCCTTGACTGCGATGGTGGACCGCAAGTGTTACACAGTAATTTGTCACTGTCTCTCTACCAGTCTCCCTATGGTGTCATGAAATCAAATTAATCATGCTCATGCTCTCTATTCTGGCCAAATGACCCACTTTTCCAAAGTTTTTGCTATCAGCGCGACTTTTGGCAAAATAACCGCGCTGATGGGCGCTCCATAACAGACCGAATGCATTGTCAGCGCGGAAGCACATGTGTTTCCCGCGCTGATCGAATTTCATGAGCCAACACATCCTATGATTGTATTAAGTCGCGCTGACACAGCCTGCTCCGTTATTAAGATGCGACGTCAGCGCTCCAGTCTAGTTATGCGCCCACGCTGATCCTGTTTGGGCGAGTTTGTTCTAACAGCCAGCCTTCCAGATGACTCCAGACCTGGTTGTTGGCCTTGTGAATGTCGCCTCCCTTCTATGGCATGTCTGTTCGTCATTTGAGCCACCTTCCTTGGAGATAAGCTCATCCTCCCACCATTCATGGAGACTCCTTCTCCTATTTAAACCTCTACCATTGCCATGAGCAGCTAGTTTGGATAGTTTGGATAGTGTGGAATTCATAGTGCTTAGAGTGCTGCTGCTAATAGGTAGTTGGTGTGACAAGTGTGGATTTGCTAGAGGAAGCTTAAGGAAGGTTGTGAGTATTGCTTGTGTGAGAGAGAGTTTTGTCTTGGGAGAATCTACCTCCAAGGGTGAATGCTTAAGAGACTTGCTGGTTGGACCCTCTTGAGAAGGACTCAGCGTCAGAACTTTGGTTGTACCTTTCTCTGTTATTGATTAATAATAGATGACTACTGTTATGGTTCCATTCTCATTTGTCTTTGTAATGGTTAATGTGAATTACGTCCTTTCTGACTGATGTATAATTGCATTTATTAGATTTCACGTTTGTGTTTGTGTTTCTCTTCGTGTGTGCAGGTATCTATCTACGGGGATCGTGGAAGATCGTGACCGGCCAAAGCGAAGGAGCGAGAACGACATCTCTTCATCAAACAATAGCGTTGGAATCCAAGTAGGTGTTCATTGCCTATCTTTTATTTGCAATTAGGAACTTGCAAGGTAGCATTGATTGATTGTTGCTAGACCCATTTTGGGCTAGTAGGGATCGCCTCTATCCGTAGAGGGGATTTACCTCTCCAACAATTTGGCGACTTCGCTGGGGAGCTGGCCTTGGTCTCTTTTTGTTCATTCTTGTTTTTGAGTTTGATTGTTACTCTCTTGTCAAAGATTGGGGATTAGTTCTCTGCTTTTAGACTTCTTGGTTCAGTCTGGGAGGTGTGTTAATTATTTAAAGAGTTATTGCCTTGGTTTGGGAGCTTTTGGCTTGATTCTGCCTGTTTTTTGGCCTCAGCGCGGTTTATATCAAAACAGTCGTGCTGACAGCGCATATCTGTTTCTTTGACTTCGTGGTCATCGCGTAATTACGCCTGACAGTCGCGACGATCCTGGAAATCGGATCAGTGCGGAAAAGACGTGTACAGTCACGATGTCAGCGCCACTTGGTATGCTTTTTACCTGCGCTGACCTTGGGTTGCTAGCTTAATTCCCGCGACGACTCCTGAAATCGGATCAGCGCAGGTGGTCTGTGTAAAAAGTGCACTGACATTGCGGGTTGTCTGTGTAAAAATTGCGCTGACATAGTGATCATCTCGGGTTCTCAGTGTGTAACTTGCGCTGATTCCTGAAAAGTTGTTTTTATAACTTTATCTCCTGAATTCATCAATCTTTCTTATCCCCTGTTGTTTCTTGTCCCTCAATTAGCTTGTTTTGATTACTTTTGATTAGGGGCACTCTCTCTTTGATTTCATTCGAGTGAGTCTTGTGTTTTTTAGACCTTGTGACCTAGCCCTTTAGAAGTTTCATCGAGAAACCATTTGCTTGGGTTACTTGTCTATTCAAGGTTCATCCACAACCCTCTTATTGATTTGCTTGAGGCTTTTTCACTGCTTGTTGCTGGTTGATTTTTAGTGTCGATTATTGAACCAATTTTTTATGTTGATTCGATTTCTTCACTACCAAGCATAGATCACAATTGTCTGGATCGATCAGTTCACACTTGCTTGTTTGCCTTCTTGAATTCACAATTTTTTTTTTTTGCATTCATTTAGCATACGAAAGTGAAAGTGCATTTGCATTACGAATTTTCATGTTTGAGAAATTGAAAAGCAAAATTTAAATCTTTCATTAGTAGTATCTATGCATCGTGAGATTAGTGTATTGATGCATTGTGTTTCTTAGTGTTTTCATTCGCTTGTCTTGGTTTGGGAATGATATTTCTACCCTCTCATAGGTAGGTGTTCATTGAAGGAAAGGATACTTCATTCATTATAGCTTGCATTTAGGGAATTGCGAGAGTTTTCATACGGTAGGACCTGAAACCGAAACTTAATTCAAGATCAACCATAAAATAAACTGAATAAACCTAAAAACGCATTGGAACTTAACGCAAACATCTAGAGGTCTAGGCTAGAGACGTGTTCCGGCGTCTTTAAACATAGTCACTATTGTTTCACATTACGGTTGGGTGATTCCTCCTTCTGTGACTCGATAGTGCTCTAACACGGATTGTGCTCCCACGTACCGTCGCGTATATAGGGAGACCCCACTAGGCTTTTATCCTTGATCCATAGGAAGCCGAGTCTGCCGCCTTGCGAGCCGTAACACACCGAACACAACATTCGGGAAGATTGACTGCAGTATGGAAAGTCCTTGGTTCTCATACGATTGCCAAGGTGTATAAGCAGTTTTACGGATTGCTTGGTAAACCCTTTGCCTAGAGTCTCCAGAGTAGTCACTTTTGATCCTTTTCGGACTCCTTAAAAGAAAAGGTGCCAGTGAGTGTCTTGTCACTTCGTGCTCATTAAACATTCGAAGGAGACTGGAGTCATCTTTTCGTCCTTTTCTCGACTCTTGAAACATGAAAAGGTCAAGTTAAGTTCCTGTGTCTTAAAATTTTTTTCGGCCACGTTAACATCACCTGGTTAGATCTCGTGTGCATTAGCTTGAGTAGGTTTCTTTTTGTTTGCCATGGCAACTTTTCCGGGGTTCACCAACCCAAGTTCCCCTCCTGACGGGAATCCTGGTCAGCTCCCTCCTCTCGGGAATGTTGGTGCTCCTTATATGGCAACGTTATCCCTTTCGGGGTTAACTGTCGGGTTGCCTGTTTGGTTGTTTTCAACCTCTTTGGTCCCTATCGTATCGGCTGCTAGTCCATCAGTCCCTCCACCTGAACAATATCGTGTTTATCCTAAGGTGGATCTCTCCCCTTCGACGCCTACTTCTACATCTTCCTCTTGTACTTCGCCTGGTGAAAGTCTCGATTTGAATAACCAGGTGGCTAAGAAGAAGAAGAAGAAGACCAAGAAGAAGAAGTCTCCTAAGGGAGAGGCTATAAGTATAACTGTTACTCCCTTGAGTACACCTGAAGTCGAGCCCCCTTCCGCCCCTCTGTGGAAGGTCAAGTTTCCTTGTCGATTATGCAAGGAGGACCATCTGCTTCGCGATTGTCCTGGTATTCCCAGGGTACTAGAAGTATGGTCTCGCGATCCGGCCCACCCCTCATCGTCCTCTGAAGCTCACGGCGATGCTACCCTATCAGTTGGGAATGGTAAGGGAAAAGGGAAGATTCGAATCCCCTGTAGACTTTGTGAAGGCAATCATCCCCTTCACCTTTGTCCACTCATGGATAAAGCCTCCAGTGTCTTGGAAAGTCTCCCAGCTCCCTCACCCCAACTCCCCGTTGGATATCAATGTCTTTCTGCAACTGCAGATCATCCGCCTCCCGAAAATGAGATTGGTTCACATTCTTCTCTTGTCCAGCCTCCTCTTCCCGAACCTGGTTGTGCCCAGCCTGTTCCAGACCAACCATTGGTCGGAAAGAGTGTCGACTCGAGTCCACCGCTCGCTCACTCTGTTTTGGAAGAGAATCACGCCCATGTTCTTCTCGTCTCTTCAGATTCTCCGGAGTCCCGAAATGACTCTTCTAACCCAGCTGCTCTCGAAGGTTCTCCTTCGGTTCCTTTAGCACATGGGGGCAATCATACGATTCCCCCACCAAGTAGTCTGGTTGCTTCCTTTGATTGGAACTACCTGATCGCCGGTCGCCTTCCATCCCATATGCCTTTCCAGATCACAGTACATGCCTGTGCTAAGGCAGTACCTGGTACTGTCTTGGATGAAGGGGCGTCTGTCAGTCTTATGCTGTACACTACTTGGCAAGCCTTAGGTTCCCCGCAGCTTGGGCCAGTTACTCAGAATCTGTTGGCCTTCGACGGAGGAGCCTATCCATCTCTAGGAGTTCTCCCGAAGTTCCCTATTACTTTGGGGGGAAAAACCGTCTATATAGACGTCTTGGTTACCCAAGGTGTTTTAGACTTTAGTCTTCTCCTTGGTCGCGACTATGTTTACGCCATGGGGGCCCTTGTTTCTTCGCTTTTCCGTGTGGTTTGCTTTCCGCATGATGGAAGAATTGTGACTATCGATCAATTGTCGTTCGTTAGTCCCCCAATGCCTCCTGCGCAGTTGTCGTCCCCTCCTAGTTTTTATCCACCAGTTGTCTCTGCCCCACCGCAGATCAACTACGTGGCCACCTACCCCGTGCCTGTATCCAGTGATGACACCGTCATGCATAGTGTCCTGGGGGCATTGGGCCTTGACTTCCAAGATGTTTCCCTTCCACCGGGAGTGACAATCTTGGAAGCCCCGACTTTCTGTTCATTATGATGTAGTTTGGTCGGAGCATAGTTCACTTTCCTATGTCAAGCTCCTTAAAAAATGAAACTAGGTTTGGTTGGAGCATAGTTCTTTTCCTATGTCAAGCTCCTTAAAAAATGAAACTAGGCTTGGTCGAGCATAGTTCCTGATCTTGTTTCAAGCTCGTTAAAAAATGAAACAAGGGTTATGAGGATAGTTCTTTTACTGTGTCAACCTCATTAAAAAATGAAACAACCCCTTTTCCCAATCAAGTCTTTGATTAAGATCTCGTAAAATACAAGTGGAGTCTTTCATCGATCTCGAGAGTGAACCTTCATTCCATCGACTTTGTTGAATGCAATGAAGCTTGGGGGGCATGTACCTCGATTTGCGTTATTATGCTGGGGGGCATGTGAACTTATAACAAGCATAGTTTTTCATTTCAAGCTTGTGTAAACATGAAATCGAATCCAAGCAGAGTTCTCCATGGTTCAAGCTTGTGTAAAAATGAACCCATACCCGATTTACATCTCGTGATTGCCATTTTTATCCGCTGAATTCTGCTAGATGAGCCTTGGTTGTTTCATTCCATTGCTACCATCTCTTTGGCCGATCATATGCTCTCACTTGGTTGTTTATCCTTTCCTGAGGAACCGCAGCGATGAGTGGTTTTATTAGCCAGCCTCTTGACCATTACATGTTTTGAGCGGTTCCACCATTACCGGAACCAGTTGCTACCTTTTATACCACTCGTTCCTCTAGGACAAGTCACCTTTAAGCTCTTTTCTGACTCGTAAAATGTGAAAAGATTGCCGAGTATTTTTCCCTTTTTGACTCGTTAAAGAGAATAAAAATGGAGGTCTACTTTCAACTCTTTTTCAACCGTTAAAGATGAAAAGATTGCCGAGTTATTCCTCTTGACTCGTTAAACGTTAATAAGAGGCGGTCGCCTTTAAAACTCTTTTTACGACCGCGTAAAAACAAAAAGATTGTCGGGCCCTTGTCGTTTCCGGCTCGTTAACGGTTACGAAACGACGTGATACCGATTGTTTTTTTACTTTTTCAGATCGATGTCACTACTTACGAAAAGTACTCCTCGATCATACTGGTCGGGCGGTTCTTTCGAGCATTGTTTTATACTTTTTCGGGCTCGAGAGACACAACTTTACGAAAAAGGACCCCCCTGGAGTTTTGTTTTCTGCTGTCTTTTCAGACTCTCTAAACAGGAAAAGACGCCGAGTTCTTCCTTTGTCAGACTCGTTAAAACTTAATGACATCGGACATCGTCGAAATGACACTTCCCAAGCATATGCTATCCCCGTCAAGCTTGTCACCCAAAAATAATCGGGGTACCTGCTAGAAATGGTGGGGAAAATGGAACTGTAATAATGGTCGTGTCGGCAGTATGTCGCTCTTGAACATGGCACTCGTCTGCATTCGTGTCTGGGTAGGGATTTCTTATCTTGTTTTACACTAGCCTCCGTGGGTTTGGGTTATCCTATTTGACCTCTCATCTGCTCATTGCCTTGTCACCATGACCTCTATTCATTTGATGTCAGATACTGCTAAATCCGCTGTCGTGCCGCCGATATGTTCAAGAGAGGTTGACCTCTGCAAACTTACCACCGCCCTCTGATGTCTCACACAAAATCTTTTATCCTTCTTTGTCTCGTGTCGATGATGTGGGAAACATTATGGCCCACCTTCGATCAAGGTTACTTCCTGTCGACTTCAGCTCATTATCCAGGAAAGTGACCTAGAGACTCCATTCAGGTGCCTTAGAGCCTGCATGCCTCAATGGCAGGTTCTTCGTGTTCGACGTGAGGTTTTCATCATTGGCCTTCGATCGAATGATTCTGCGGGTGTTCGACACCAGCTCATTGATTCACACGCCGCGGATTGTACCTATAAGTACCTTGAGGACCATTGTCATTATTGGTGGTACCTTTCGCGTCTGTTAACAGTTTTCATTATTGGCTGGTAATCAGACGATGTTCATGCATGTTCGACTTCAGCTCATGTATTCACATGCTTGGACTTGTACTTTGTTTGGGTTGGGATGGAGCGCAAGACCCTGGTTTTGTCTGTTGCGAACCAGGCTACGATTTTGTGGATTATTATTACATGACTCATTGATGGATGGCTGCGCCCATACCTAAGTCTTTTGAGATGGCTGCGACCATACCTTTTTATCATCATGGTCTCTTCAGCTGGGTGGCTGCGTCCATACCACAGACCTTTTTCGTATGTCTTTTGGATGGCTGCGCCCATGCCTAGACTACATGTAATCGAGATATCAGTTGTACATACGTGCAGGTTCTTCCTGGTGGTGTTCCAGTTCAGCGAGTTTTGTAAAGCATTTCACCCCTCCCACTCTCTCGGGCTTCATGCTTTAGGGGGCATCTGTTACACAGTAATTTGTCACTGTCTCTCTGCCAGTCTCCCTACGGTGTCATGAAATCAAATTAATCATGCTCATGCTCTCTAATCTGGCCAAATGACCCACTTTTCCAAAGTTTTTGCTATCAGCGCGACTTTTGGCAAAATAACCGCGCTGATGGGTGCTCCATAACAGACCGAATGCGTTGTCAGCGCGGAAGCACACGTGTTTCCCGCGCTGATCGAATTTCATGAGCGAACGCATCCTATGATTGTATTAAGTCGTGCTGACACAGCCTGCTCCGTTATTAAGATGCGACGTCAGTGCTCCAGTCCAGTTATGCGCCTGCGCTGATCCTATTTGGGCGAGTTTGTTCTAACAGCCAACCTTCCAGATGACTCCAGACCTGGTTGTTGGCCTTGTGAATGTCGCCCTCCCTTCTATGGCATGTCTGTTCGTCATTTGAGCCACCTTCCTTGGAGATAAGCTCATCCTCCCACCATTCATGGAGACTCCTTCTCCTATTTAAACCTCTACCATTGCCATGAGCAGCTAGTTTGGATAGTTTGGATAGTGTGGAATTCATAGTGCTTAGAGTGTTGCTGCTAATAGGTAGTTGGTGTGACAAGTGTGGATTTGCTAGAGGAAGCTTAAGGAAGGTTGTGAGTATTGCTTGTGTGAGAGAGAGTTTTGTCTTGGGAGAATCTACCTCCAAGGGTGAATGCTTAAGAGACTTGCTGGTTGGACCCTCTTGAGAAGGACTCAGCGTCAGAACTTTGGTTGTACCTTTCTCTATTATTGATTAATAATAGATGACTACTGTTATGGTTCCATTCTCATTTGTCTTTGTAATGGTTAATGTGAATTACGTCCTTTCTAACTGATGTATAATTGCATTTATTAGATTTCACGTTTGTGTTTGTGTTTCTCTTCGTGTGTGCAGGTATCTATCTACGGGGATCGTGGAAGATCGTGACCGGCCAAAGCGAAGGAGCGAGAACGACATCTCTTCATCAAACAATAACGTTGGAATCCAAGTAGGTGTTCATTGCCTATCTTTTATTTGCAATTAGGAACTTGCACAGTAGCATTGATTGATTGTTGCTAGACCCATTTTGGGCTAGTAGGGATCGCCTCTATCCGTAGAGGGGATTTACCTCTCCAACAGCAAGACCTTGGAAGAACATATCATGCAGATCATGGAATTAGAAGAAAACCTTTTCCTTGTAGGATTCCACCAACAAGTGCAAAAGGAATGTGAGAAGGCATGTCATGATTGGCATATTAAGTTGTGCACATTCAAGGTGGATGATTTGGTGTTGTTATATGATAGCAAGTTCACGAAGTTTCCATGAAAATTTCAAATGCATTGGTTGGAGCCATATGTTATTAAGGAGATCGCGGATGGTGGTGTAACTCACCTCGTGAAACTAAATGGAGAACCATGCCCTGGAAAAGTGAACGGAAGTATATTGAAGCTATACACAGGGGATCTTTCCCCGACATGATAAATATATAGCATCAGGACAATCTTAGTAATCGAGGCAGTTGTAAGGGATTGTGGGACTATAAACTATGCTGCCCGAAGAGGTGAAGAACATGGTAGAAAGGCTGCACTATGGATGATAGGAGTGTGACAGGTGAAGCTGTGCTAGATGAGCTATGCCATGAATGATGGTGCCGTGCAGGTGGGTCCAAATGTAGCCGTTGAGGTTACTATTCATGATTTGATGGCCAAACATCTATTAAGAGGAGCGGGTAGGCACTATTTATGGCAAAAATATTTAAAGATATGCCTCTAAAAAGACATTTATTATCAGAATTTGGGGGGAATAGTCAGATTTGAATTCAAAAATACCTATAGACATCGCATGTTGGACCACCAAAGAACACTTTTCATTCTGAGACTTGTATGAGCGATTTGGTGTCTGAATTTTATGAGTCGTCAATTCTGGAAGGATTTCGTGGCAAGCCCAACATTTGTTGCCTTACCTACATGGAACTAGAAGGCCAGTCTCCAGCAGATGACTGCCACCAACCCCGTTCAGTGAGTTCTGAAGATGCTGTTTCCGATGCAACGGGACCTGAGATATCAATCATGGAAGCTACAACCCATGTGCCTACTTCGACAAGGTCACTGAGGCCAAAGAAATCCACCGCAAAAGAGAAGCAACCAACCACAAAAGAAAAGCAATCATCCGCAAAACATAAGGAGAAGAATCCAATGCCCATGAGAATGTCACCATGGAAGAATTGGAGGTGCAACAGAAGGAGAAAAAAGACAAACAACCAGAGCAAGTGGTGAGTTAGAAGAGGAGGAGTACCAAGGTGTGGAGGAAGTAGATGCCGAAGAGATCGAGCCTATCTCACGACTTCCCGAGTATATCCCTCTGCGGAAGGGAAAGACTAAGGTTACCAAAGACCCTGATTCTGGGAAGTTCATGGTGTTGACTCCCCTGTTTCCTGAACAGGTGGAATTTGAAGGTCCTAGGTTAGTGCACATTCCAGTACTGAAAATGGAGGACTGGGACCTCGCAGACCATGAGAAGTTCCCACATTTGGCTACTAGAAAATATATGACAAAGATATATTACGAAGAGACGGGGGTTACGTAGTTGGAATCCATGAAGTGGGTCTGCGGTGTTGAGCAGGCAGGGCTATTGCACATGCTCTGCGTGTCGCATTATCATCGTTCAACTCTCAACACAGTGTGTGTGCGCTAGCTCCTCATGCTGGTGCACAATGGGTGTCTATGGCTTAGGGAGCCCATCTTGATTACGAACATGTTGATCCATAGGATAACAAAGTTTCCTTATGAAGGAGCGGGCCCTGCCAAGGAGTTTCGAGGGAAAACCGAGGAAAAAGACTTGGCGGATAAAATGAAGAAAGAGTATGGCCTTATTGAAAAGTCACACAGATACTCTATCTGCTCAATTCAAGACCAGGCAGTGAAGTTCGCTACCCAAATTATTGCAGGCAAAATTATGAGAAAGTGCTGCACGGACGAAGTTCCGACGCCGGTAGTGTCACTTACAACACAATGCAAAAAGGGCGTGAAATACAATTGGGTGAAGTATCTATGCCAGGAGTTCCTCATGAATTGTCGAGAAGCCTAGGAAGAAAGCAAGCCATTCCATTATGCATGGCTATTGTTGTCTATTGTGTTAGTCACTTGGAGGTTGCCACAGGACAGTTAGTTCCCCCTGCACAAGGAAGATTTACCTGAGGCAGCACAGTTTTCCTCGTTGTGGTCAACAAATATCTAGCAAGGATTAAGAAGTCCAAAGTTTTCTGGATTTTGGTAGAGATGGACCTTCATATGGTAATTAGTCAGAGGCCAAGGTTGTCCCCAACCTTGTTCGCACAGTTGTCGGCCTACACGAAGTTCAAGGCTGATTTTCATAGTGTCTCCATCAGAGCGAGGAAGGACCCAAACACACATGGCACCAATTGAACTATTTGGTATCTGAGATAGATGTGCAGGAGATTTTTGGGTATTAACCAATAGAGTGGCACGAATGCATGGGACTTGATGTGGGCACAAGAAAAGGCACAAAGAGATTTGCTGTGCAGAAGAGAAAGGATTTAGATGAGAAGGCCACGCATGCCTTGGCTGAGCATAAGAAGAAGGAAACTAATAAGGCTACTGTGGAGAAAGAACAGATGGAGAAGGAGAACTTTCCTAAAGAGCAGGCTGAAAAGGAACTACAGGATTCAGAAGAAGGTGACAAATCAGCTTCACAACACACTGACGAGCAAGAGCTGTTGGAGCAGGGAGGAGGCGGTGGTGAGGAGTAGAGAACTCCTTTCATCTTGAAGAGACGCGGTTAGATATAGACTTCCAGACAACGCAAAAAACACAAGTCTGAAAGGAAGACACATCTTGACCCAATGGTGCTGATAGAAGGCGATCTCGATGAGAGCGGGGACAAGTTGAGAGACACAACAACTGAAGTGTTGCAGCAGTTTGAGAAAATATATGTAGACGCTGGAGTGTCCAAAAGGATTTGCGTGAGATGTAGATCCGGGCTAATAGGATCGAGGTGGGCGTTGGGAAAGCGAGCGAAGCACAAGCAAGCCTAACATAAGGAAGTAGCACAGTGGCAAAGCTAGAATGGAATCTAGACCTCAGAGTCATACCATTTCCAGAGTGGTCAGTCTGCATAGAATCATATGAGGATTGCATTGTGATAAATACAATGAAGGACATGGGGCTGAATTTATTCACGATGCTGCTCCAGACCCTTCACGCACTACATCAGGGGGTGTGAAATAAGTTGAGGATCAGAGAACAACGCGCCCTCACCGTCGTTAGTGAGTTTAAAGTCAAGAACGAACAAATATTCGCGGATAAAACCTAGGGACTGAAGGGAAAGGAGGAGCTGCAGACACGATGTCAGAGCCTATAAATAATGATCAAGAAGGCCTGCAAGTTAGTACATGAATTGAACATAGCAGAGGATGCAAAAACCTTAGCCAAAGTAAGGAAGTTGGCTGCTGCATTACGTGCATCAAAGGAGGAAGTCGATAGGGTTACCTTTGATTTCTAGATGAAGATCGCAGAGCTGCAGTTGAAGTTTCATCCCATGAATCCGCCAGAGGTATGGGAGCAATGTGCAACAACCATCAAGGAGAATATCAGCACCTTGGATGATGCAGTCAATAACTGCACAACGATGTTCGATGCAGAAATAGAATTATGGACAAATCTGCAGGAGGATCCGAACTTGTAGAAGCTAAACACCGATGTATGTGAGACACAACAGAAGTATGATGAGGTCTAAAAAATGGCATGCACTTGGCACCAGTGCAACGCGTCACAAATTTACAAGATGGAAAGCAGCTGCAAGCACAGGTGGAATAATTGCAACGAAAAGAGGCACTGCTAAAGACCATATTACAACCGTGGCTAGAGGAATCTTGTTAGCTTACTTTGTCACTTGAGGAAAAGCTAAAGGTGCTATAGAAGATGTTAGCACTTGAATTTGGCCTCAGGCTGAAAAAGACAAAATCCAAGGCAACATCAAACCACTTAGCCTCGTAGCTAGCCCTACGGGGACAGGAGAGGGCTCTCTCCAGATCTATCTCGGCAAAAGGTCTTCAAAGGGCTGAGATGACCAATAAAGAACACTAATTTTAGGCTAGTAAACTAATAGGGAAAGTTTGATTTTAAATTTTTATGTTTTTGTTGGAAAACTGAACACGACAATTTTGGGTGCGGGGATGAGACACAATTTTTGCAGAGGTCTTTTTGGGGCAAGGTAGGAGATTGTCTTGATGCCTTTGAAATAAGTGAATGGATAGATATGACTGGTGAGGTGCTAAGGAGAGCAAGAAACCATCGAGAGTTCTCCTTAAACAGATGAAAGCATAGATATTAAGCAAACTTAAAGGCAGAGCATAGAAACCATGAATTCTACCTTAACACTTCATTTACTTAATTTGCAGAAGAGAAGAGTAGGAAAATGATACACATAACAAACTTACAAGTACATGAGAGAAACACACCATCAACAAAAATTACCACAGGAATCCCAAATAGTGCTGCAAAACCCTGGTCTTTCCTTTGCCAAAATTGCAGAGATACAAAGTATAAAACAGTCTAAGCTTATCCCTCAAGCGTCCAACCATGAAAATGACTAAGAAAATACATAATATAGGTAAGCTAACACATTCCCTTGCCTCTAGGGGTCGTGCTCATCATCCTAGGATCTGTTTCAACCAATTCTAAACTGAGCGTGCTTTGAGTACCTTCATTTTTGCTTTGCACACATGCATGCGGGCCCAATAATGATTCTTCATGTGGCGGAGCATATCTTTGTCCCTGTTTGCCTTGGCTAGAAACTTCTCTAAATGATTATTCACCCGAATGAGCATAGACCCTTGCTCAATAGGTGTCAAATCACCGGGTCTCTTGCGAGCCAAGTTCCGGTCTTCTCGGATCCTCCGCAACTAATCAAGAGTGTGTTCATCCTCCAACTGTTTGTTGCGCTGCTCTAAGTATGTGATTGTCCAATTTTCCATTTCAAACTTTTGCTGCAACAAGTCATTTTAATCCTTTTGTTGCTGAATGATCTCCTTTACCTCTAAGCTAGGAGAGCTGATATCAAGGTCAACAATATCTATGTCCGGATAACTTGATGGCCCCTCATCAACCATGGACTGCTTGCCTCTCTCTTGTACCTGTGCTGCTGTCGAAAGCGAGGTCCCTTCCACCTGATGTGGAGATAACACTCGCTGTGCTGATGGAGAAGGCGAGACCCCTTCCACCTGGTGTGGAGATAATACTCGCCGTGCAGATGCAAATAAGGCCCTGTGGCCCCTCTGGTATGTAACCCATGCTGGAGTGCTGACATGCTCGGGCTCTGGAATGTGAACCTGATGTGAAGGCCCTCCCTCATCATGGAAAATCTTAGGAGGTGGCTGTGGCACCATAAAGAAGTCGCGAGAAATGAAATCCTCCCAAGCAATACCCTGCTGTGCCAACTGATGCATCACTATTATCTCGATCAGTGCATAATGATATATACTTTTGTGTTGTTGTGCGGGGTTCTTCCTTTGCACTACGGGCACCATCTTCTCTATATTTCGGCACATGAAAAATGGAATGTTCATCATTCGTACCCGGGTGAAATGCATCAACAAACGGATATGGTATGAATATAAACGTGAAAATCTGCCCTCACAAGTGAAATAGCGCATAATGAGCCTCATTAGGGGTGCATACTCATCCCTTAGGAATCTGAAAGGAAAAATAACAGTTAGGTGTCTCATGCACCCGGGTTTGATGTATGGTTGATAATGAAATCTGTCTAGCTGCTTGCGCTTGGTCCACTCTTCCCCAACATTTGGTATCCCGGTGGCTTGAGCAACAATTTCAGGTGATAGGGTGAAATCCACTCCTGCAAGGTTCACATGACCATTGTGCAAATATAGGACAAACAAGCGGACTAGTTCTCTGTGATGTTTAATTTGTGAGATCCGCTCACAATATCCAAAGCATGATTGATACTGGAAACATGTCATTGCAAGTGGACAAGCTTGCAACTGAGCTAAAGAAGTGGGCTCCTCCCTAACATGCCGACCACCCTTACCACCCTTGTGATGCCTCCTTGGAACTTCTACCTCTGGTGTTGAATCACTGTCATAACTCTGCTGATAATCTGATTTGGTTTCTGACATGGTTTTGAAGGCAAGACGACTGAAATGTATTGCTGACTTTGCACCCAATTAATTGTTGTTTGACTTTTTCAAATGTTGTTACCAAGGGGACATAAATACAAGGGAATTGTTAGGGATAGGGGAACATGAGGGAATTAGGGACAATAAACATAAAGAAGGAATTTAGGGAAGGAAACATGGGAAATCACAAATTGTGGGATTTTAAAGTGAAGTAGGGTTTGGGAATTAAGTAGGTTTTAGGAATTTTAGAGAGGAGAATTATGAAATTTGATGGGAAAATTTGAAGGAGAATGGTGATGAAAATGAGGGAAAAGAGGGATTACAAATGGGCAACCTTGGACAAAAAAAAAAATTTGAAACCCTAGCACCATTTAGACTTTAAATCTTCCACAACAATGTAGGGTTTTGACTTATCATTTTCATGGCATTTAAACATATTTATTTCTCTTTCATCTTGCAAAACCAAATCTAGCCATGAAGGAGAGGCCTACCTGCAATTTGTTTGAGAGAAAAGTCGATTTGATAACTTGCTGGCAGTTTGTTGAGCAGAAAACCCAACGCGTAGCGCGCCTTGCCCAACGTGTAGCACCCCTCTGACGCGTAGCGCACGTGCAAAATAACACTGCGAAAGGCAGCTTGATGCGTAGCGCGCCCCTGACGCGTAGCGCACCCTCCCTGATGCGTAGCGCGCCTCTAAAACTACCCAATTTGCTCAAGAACTCTTTAAATCGCCTTTGCAAGGATTCACTTAGCTTGTGAGAGGCAAATGAGTTGCTAATGAAGAGTGATGTGCTTTTATAGGCTTCCTTTAGATTTTTACTTGCTCAAACCCACTTTATAATGTTTTGAGTGTTGACACTTTTTTGAATTAATTGGCTCTGACTTTTGGTTTCTTTTCTTTGAAAAATTGGTTGAAATGATGATTTCTTCTGAATTTTTTTGTAGGGATAGCTCTTAAGATGCTTTGGCAAAGGAGACCAAGGCTGCACTTCGACATTTGGAGAATTTGAAATTTTGAGAATTTTTACAAAAAATGAAATAATGACCTTTGTTTTTCAAAAACAGAGTTTTGAAAACAAGGTGAAAATTTAGCTGGACAATAGTGAGAATTGTTGAAATGATGCTTTATGAAGGACATCCCTCTGGCCTGCTGGTCCTTTATGACCTCTTAAGACCAGAATGGACTCAACCCTAGACCTAAGACCTCGAAACTTAAAGCAAGATGAATGACCCTTTGAAGATTTTATTAACTTGAACAAACCTGAACCAGCAGTGCCAAACAGGAGGGGAATAAAAGACACAAACTCCCTCCACCGGGATTATGGCATGCCTAACGGAATGCAACATGATCACACTGATGGGACACCTAATCATGAAATGCAAAGAGCTTTCATCTCTGGTGGAGGGCTACTAGACCGACTCTAACATTGGCTCCAATGGGGATGGTAGCTCCTTGGAGATGCCAAGAACCTCAGACCTCTGGGAGAGCAGACTAGTGCTTTCAACCATTGGGCGATGGAGTCATTATTTACTCATTAGACACAAGCTCTGACAGCTTTAGTGATTGTAGATTTGACTGAAAATTGGACACAACTTTGACCCAAACTAACTCAATTGTGGACATAAAATAGACTGATAAAAACACCTTGACAAACCTCAAACCAACCAATCTTCATCTTCAGAATTATAGCCTTTACCGCAGGCCCCAGACTGAAGATGAAAGATCAGTACACACATGCGATAAAATAAAAGTAAAACGGTATGTACAATGATGATGACAAGAACAGAAAATGCTCAGACATGGTACCTCTTTAGCAACCGACCATTGATCGACCCTCTGGGATAATCATCTCCGTTCATTTCCTTGAGAAGAAAAGCATTTTGGCCCCGATATGCTGCGATCTTGGAGGGACCCTTCCATAAATTATCAAATTTGCCGTGCTTCCCTTTGTCCTCATTCCGAGAATCCCACTTCAAAACCACATCATCTATTTGAAAGTCATCTGGTTTTGCTTTCCTGTCATATATCTTCTTTATGCGCTCTTGCAACTTGAGGGTATTGTGAAGAACTTCCTCCCGTGTCTGCTGTAAATGAATCATTTGATTAATCCGCCTTTGCATGGGATCTTCCTCACTACCCACTTCTTGAAGCAATTTGACCACGGGAATAGAGAGCGAATTAGGAAACACTGCATCTGTCCCATACACCAACTCAAAAGGAGACATGCCAATTGACTTTTTCTGACTTACCCTATCAGCCCACAGTGCATTCACTAACTTTTTATGCTAGCTCTTCTTACTGATTTCCAGCAACTTTTTAATGATATTTACCAAGGACTTATTTGAAGATTCTGCCAACCCATTTCCTTGCGGATGGTAGGCGGTAGAATGCCCCAAGCTGATATTGTATTTGTAGCAAAAGTCAACCATTCTTTTTGATTTAAATGATGCTGCATTATCTGTAATTAACTTACTCGGACAGCCAAAACGTGACAGTATATTATTTTCAAGGAAAGAAATAATTACCGCATCCGTGGCCTGCCGGGTGGGAATGGCTTCAATCCATTTTGTGAAGTAATCTGTAGCTGTCAGTATCCATCTATGCTGTCCTGATGATGCCGGATGGATCTCGCCGATAAAATCCAAGCCCCATTGCTGAAATGGTGCGCTGACTTCAATTGGTTTGAGAGGCAATCGCTGTAATTTCTGTTTCCCTTGAAAAATTTGGCACTCGTGACAATTCTTGACATATTATACATCTGAAAACAATGAAGGCCAATAAAAACCTGCCCTTAGGATCTTATTTGCTGTAGTCTTCCAAAACAAATGGCCCCCGCAGTCACCTTTATGAAAATCTTTCACCACTGTTTTGGCTTCCTCCTCAACCAAACAATTCAGCAATATTCCACCGGGGTCTTTCCAATATAGTGCAGATTTGAGGATGCAAAACTTGGCTGCTTTCAACTTCAATGTCCTACTTTTATTTCGAGGCATCCCGAGAGGTGAAGACAAATTTTGAAGTACATATATAATATCAGCATACCAAGGAGAAGAAATAAAGATGTCTGATACCTGTTGTGCTAAATTCTCCTCATCTTCATCAGACATGGTAGCTATCAAATTGATATCTAGGACGTGGAGATTAGTTTCAGCCATCAATTTGGCAAGACCTTGACCTTTGATCAACTTAGTGGGTTTAATTTCCACATCATACTCTAATAGTGCAGCAATCCACCTACCGCGCCTTCCTTTCGGTTCTGCATGTACTAAAACATCCTTTACTGCTGCGTTAGGAACATATGCAATAATGTGAGAATTCAATATATACACACGGAAATCCTTCAAGGCCTTCACAAGTGCAAGCGCTTGTTTTTCGATGATGTTATACTTCAATGCTCCGTCCCTTATAATATGGCTGAAAAAAGCAATAGGCTTCTCAACTACATCTCTTTTTTGCATCAGTACAGCTGCCAATGTGTGCTCAGAAGCAAATGAAAATAAAATAAAATCTTGTGTGTAATCCGGACTGATTAGAGTAGGGGCTGAAGATAGAACCAACTTTACCAAATTGAAATATTTTACTGCCTCTTCAGTCCACTTTAGCTGGCTGTCCTTTTTCAGCATGCTTGTGATTTCTCTAAGATGCTCGGCTAGATTCAGAATGAAGCAACATAGAAAATTCAACTTACCATTAAAGGACTGTATTTCTTTTTTGTTCCGAGGCTGCTCGATTTGCTGAATAGCTTCAACACGTGCAGGATCTATACAGATGCCATCTTTGGAAATGATGTGGCCCAAGAGCTTGCCTTCACTCATGGCGAAAAGACTCTTCTTTGGATTCAACGAAATACCATATTTTCTGCACTTTTGAAAAACCAATTTCAAGTGATATAAATGTTCTTCATCAGATTTCGAAAATACAGTCAAATCATCAAGGTAAATAACTAAAAAGACATCCTTCTCGTTGGCAAAGGCCATATCCATCGCACGCTGAAAAGTGGCACCTGCATTTTTCAAACCAAACGGCATCTTTGCATAATGAAATGTTCCCCATGGAGTAGTGAATGCAGTTTTGTCACGATCATCCTCATTTACCAAAATCTGATTGTACCTGGAATAGCCATCGAGTAGCGACATCCTTGATGCTCCAACTACTCGCTGCAGTATATGATCCATCTTGGGCAACAGATAATTGTCTTTTAAAGACACCTTATTCAAATTTCTGAAGTCAATGCATAAACGGATCTCACCGGTCTTCTTTCTTACGGGTACCAAATTGGATATCCAATCGGAAAATCTGATAGGTACTATGATTCCAGACTTGTACAACCTATTCACTTCTTTTTCTATCAATGGCAGCAATTTAGGATTGATTCTCCTCAACTTTTGACGGAAAGGTTTCTGATTTGGCTTTATAGGAATAATATGCTGAATGATATTAGTGTCATATGTTTTCAGATCTGAATAATCCCATGCAAAGACATTAGAAAACGAAGATAACAATCTGACATACTCCTTCTTTACCTTTGGTGACAACGAATTTGATAGCTTTACCATCTTGGGATTCTCAACTGCTCCAATGTTTACCTCTTCAACACCTTCTTCAGTTGGTCTCAATGTCGGTTTGCGGGCCACATCATCTTGATCAAACAACTCTTCCAAAGGAATCAATCCTTTAGGAATGAAATTATCCTTAAGTTGCAGCACATCCATTTGATTTACTTCATCTGATTTTGTATCTATGGAAATGTCTTTAAAATCAGCTTCAATCTGCAGAAAATCTTTAATTTCTTCATCATCCTGGAAGACTTGCCAACATCTTTGATTATCCGGAACTGTGGGGCGGTGTTTCACATAAATCTCAAATTTGTTGCTAGAATTCATTGGAATTTTTAAGTTACCTGCTGCCTTGGCCAGCGCATCCGCAACACCATTTTGTATGCAGGGCACACATGTCAAAGTATGTTTAGAAAATAATTTAAAAATATCTAGGACAACATTTTGATATGCCCTCATACGAGGATGCTTGGCCTGAAACTCACCTTTAACTTGCTTTATCACCAACTCAGAATCACCATAAACTGCAATCTTCTTTGCTTTCAGTGAAGAATTTTAAGGCCAGCAATGAGAGCCTCATATTCTGCCTCATTATTTGAACAATCGAATGCTAGTTTATAAGAACACACTCTCACCTTGCTTGGGACTTTGTCTCGGGCAGAAAAGGGACTTCGAATGCACACACCAATACCAGCACCATCGCTGCCCACAGCGCCATCAAAATCCATGGTCCAAAGACCATATTCATCTTCTTCCAACTGCTGAAACTATGTTGCCTCTGTTTTCTCTGTTTGCTGCCCCTTAACTTCAGCTGTTTGTTTCATGGCAGCTGGCTTTTCTTCTCTTTCCTTTTGCAGAACTTCTCTAAAGTTTTCAGTAATCTCTGGTATATCCTCTACCTGAACTAACTGACTATCTATCTCATTAAAATTATCAGCAAACAAAACAAACGACTCTAAATCTGTATGTACATAATTTACAGGATGATTTATTGGCTTTTCTTTGCTAGTTATCATGTATCTCATCTTTTGCTCCCGATATAACTTTCTCATTTGACCGAAGACTGGAATTGTAGCATAAGAAAAATCTAGCTGAAGTGTACCTTTCAACTTAGCTCCCCAAGACCTTGAAAGCAACATACCAAAACGCGGAGGAATATCCGCCACAACCACATCCATCAAGACATTCTTAGCTGGAATTTGATCTAGGCTTACCACCAAGTCCTTGATCAATCCGATACACTTTACCCGGCTGGAATCAAATGAATACAAATCATGATATTTTCTTGTGATATCTAATCCCAGCTTTTCCATGATTGCTTTCGCCATCAAATTGTGCGAAGCACCCGAGTCAAACATAGCATTATGTAAAACATACTCGTGCAACCTCAAACTGATATAGAAGGGAGGAACATCACTTTCAGGAGACTCACCATCTAAAGCAGGCCCAAAAATTAATTCCGGCTGATCATCTTCTACATTTACTGTGTCAAGCATTGGATCAATATTCATAATTTTGGAAATTTGACCTCGGTAGCTGGTATTTTTCATGATTTCAGTCAATGGAATAGACACTTTTAGCTTTGAAATTTCATTCTCCAAACTAAATGCTGAAACCTTTTCACCTTCTTTGGCTGGAACTTCTCTTCTTTCAACTTTATCCCTCATTGTGCTTGGTGGCTGATTTACTTTATCTGCTGAAGATGATTGACTTGCTGGGGGATCAATCATTTCTTTTCCTTTTTTCTGTGGGGAAGCTGAATCATTTTTTGCTGAAGTATCTTTCTTCTTCTGAATGGGATTTATGGGAACAACTCGATTTCTTAATTGTCTCTGCTGAGCGGACAAAGCATTGAGATATCCTCTTTGATACTCCTACGATTCTTCCTCAAGTGCTGCATCATTTGATAAGATATAATTCTCATCCTGATGGATGATGTAGTTTCTCACAAATTCTTCTTCTTCTGTAATATAGGTAGGCAGATCATCAGGAGTGAAAAAATGATTTTCCTCCCCGATAGTATCACCTTCATCCTCGGATTCTTGGCTAACAAAATTCTGCTGAAGAGGAGGTTTTATTTGCTGCTGAGCTGCTAACTCTTGTGCCCTTGTTTCACGCTGCTTAATTCTGTATTGTGGATGCTGCGGACCTCAGAAATTAGGATTGCGAATCTACGGTTCCGGCTTGTCGAGATGAGCATTTTCGAGCATCCTTTCTACCTTACGAAGGAGCTGATCTGATGTAGAAGCTTCTTCTTTGATTGTCACTCGTTTTTCGGCTTTCATCCTTGCTCTTTTATCATTCAAATTCGCTTCAACACTAACAGCGATTTTCTGCATATCCTCCAAGGTAGGCGGATCTCTATCTCGCAGTGAATAAGCCATCTCCGGATCAAAGCCGTCCGGGAATTTGAGAAGAGCTGATTTTCTAGATGGTCTTAAATCATCTGGAATAGCATTGTAAACTGTGTTAAATCTGATAATGTAATCTTGGACAAACTCACCATGATTGCGTTTGAGATTGTTGTACTCGGCATTAATCTGAAGTGGATCCTTTCTGATTTCCCATCGATCTAGAAACTACTTCTGAAGTTCATCCAATGTGGGTATGCTTCTAGCTGTCAAACCTCTGAACCATTTTCTTACTTCTCCTCCGAATGTTTGCACAAACGAACGCATAGTTACATCTTCTTCATCTATCTCATATAGATCAAAGAAAGTTGTCATTCTATATATATGCTGCTGAGCGGAAACACCTTGAGGAGTGCCATCAAACATGGGAATTTTACTCTGATAATCAGCTGGCATATCATGCAGATTTTGAGGAAGAGCAAGAGGGGAAAACCGGGCAGCCATTGCTTTAGGTAGATTGGGTCTAGGAGTAGCAGGTGGAGTAGGTGAATGAGGGGTATAGGGAGGTGTAGGCGGAGGAGAAGCGATATGAGATGAAGAGGGAGAATTGACCATAGATTCAGGATGTGTGACTATAGGGGATATAGAAATAAAAGGAGGATTGGTCTGTTCGTGCGGAACATAAGCCGTGATAGTAGATCCAATATTGACAGATATAGTTTCGAGGAAATCAACAAGATTAGTGACTTGGATATCTGTCTGAAGGTGTCTTAGGATGAAATTTTCAACCAATTTATTGTGTCTCTCGATTTCAAGGGCAGCGGCAAAATCAGGATTGAGAACTAGAGAATCAAGTGCACTTTCAGATTTGGTTTTGAACAGGGACAACTCAAAACTCTCGTCAAAATCAATGTCTTCAAGATACTTAAAAACAACTGGACATGAGTGAGATTTGAATATATGACTAGAATCCGAAGCCAGCTTGGATATCAAGGAACAAAGAGCCAATTAGCCTGTGAAAACTCTCAACTTATCATCAAAAGTTTCAGAGTTTACAAATGTACTGGGGTAAAATGCAAATGAAGCGCTGTATTCACAAGCTCACGGAGATGGACTGAAGCAGCGTTTATCTACTTCCGCTTATGCAAAGCAAAAGCGTTTCGAAGGCTACCTGGCATAACTTCAGGCTCTGTCTAAGACTTATGAAACAAACACATCAACCCAAAAACAAGTTTGTTCTCCCCAGTATGGTCGCCAATATGTTAGCGCTTGAATTTGGCCTCAGGCTGAAAAAGACAAAATCCAAGGCAACGTCAAACCACTTAGCCTTGTAGCTAGCCCTACGGGGACAGGAGAGGGCTCTCTCCAGGTCTATCTCGGCAAAAGGTCTTCAAAGGGCTGAGATGACCAATAAAGAACACTGATTTTAGGCTAGTAAACTGATAGGGAAAGTTTGATTTTAAATTTTTAGGTTTTTGTTGGAAAACTAAGCACGACAATTTTGGGTGCCGGGATGAGACACAGTTTTTGCAGAGGTCTTTTTGGGGCAAGGTAGGAGATTGTATTTATGCCTTTGAAATAAGTGAATGGATATATATGACCGGTGAGGAGCTAAGGAGAGCAAGAAACCATCGAGAGTTCTCCTTAAACAGATGAAAACATAGATATTAAGCAAACTTAAAGGCAGAGCATAGAAACCATGAATTCTACCTTAACACTTCATTTACTTAATTTGCAGAAGAGAAGAGTAGGAAAATGATACACATAACAAACTTAAAAGTACATGAGAGAAACACACCATCAACACAAATTACCACAGGAATCCCAAATAGTGCAGCAAAACCCTGGTCTTTCCTTTGCCAAAATTGCAGAGATACAAAGTATAAAACAGTCTAAGCTTATCCCTCAAGAGTCCAACCATGAAAATGACTAAGAAAATACATAATATAGGCAAGCTAACACATTCCCTTGCCTCTAGGGGTCGAGCTCATCATCCTAGGAGCTGTTTCAACCAATTCTAAACTGAGCACTACAATCTAGGCAATCAAAACAACTTGCCTCTATAAGCTAGGAAACCAATTCATTCATTAATTTTTTGCCATTTTATGAATGAATCTTCTAGAATAGGTAAAAAAGTTTCATGTCAACATAAAATTACATAAATTACATCAAGGAGGATGAAAAATCTCACGAAAAAGTCAAAACTGGTCAAATGCTGCGTTTTCTTGAGCTGAAGGTGCAAAATTGGCAAATTTCCCTGATGCGTAGCGCGCCATTTCTCAACGTGTAGCGCGCCTTTCAGCCCACTTTTGGGGCACTTTCCAGCATCCAAATGAGGCACAAGTGGGCTTGTTGGAAAGATCTGGATGTCTACTTTCCAGCCCAAGTGGAATTTCTCAATTTGGTGGCCATTTGCCCCTCTAACAATGCAATCTCCCAAGACTGCTTCCTGTGTTTCCAAAAAGTGGCAGAAGGTCATTTTTTGCTTGTTTTTTGACCTTTTGAGGGCCCAAAACTCAATGAAATGTCTTGGAAGTGGCTGAGCAAGTGTATTTTGTCATGAAAAATCCAAAAATGCTGAGTTTTCGTGAAATGGACCTCCCCAACTTAAGGGTAGCGCGCGGTGCGCTACGCGTTGAGGGCAAAAACCTGTTTTTAGCAAAAAAAATTCAAAATTGACCAAAATTGCTCCAAATTTCCTGAATTTTGAGCTGGAGGTGTATCATTGAGCACTATGCTCCTTCAAGGTGGCTTCAGCCAAAATCTGAAGTGGATCGGGCCTTTTCCTCCGTTTTAGTGCCTTGGCCAAGCGTGCTTTGAGTACCTTCATTTTTGCTTTGCACACATGCATGCGGGCCCAATAATGATTCTTCATGTGGCGGAGCATATCTTTGTCCCTGTTTGCCTTGGCTAGCAACTTCTCTAAATGAGCATTCACCCGAATGAGCATAGACCCTTGCTCAATAGGTGTCAAATCACCGGGTCTCTTGCGAGCCAAGTTCCGGTCTTCTCGGATCCTCCGCAACTCATCAAGAGTGTGTTCATCCTCCAACTGTTTGTTGCGCTGCTCTAAGTATGTGATTGTCCAATTTGCCATTTCCAACTTTTGCTACAACAAGTCATTTTCAGCCTTTTGTTGCTGAATGATCTCCTTTAGCTCTAAGTTGGGAGAGTTGATATCAAGGTCAACAATATCTATGTCCGGATCACCTGATGGCCCCTCATCAACCATGGGCTGCTTGCCTCTCTCTTGTACCTGTGCTGCTGTCGAAAGCGAGGCCCCTTCCACCTGATGTGGAGATAACACTCACTATGCTGATGAAGAAGGCGAGACCCCTTCCACCTGGTGTGGAGATAATACTCGCCGTGCAGATGCAAATAAGGCCCTGTGGCCTCTCTGGTATGTAACCCATGCTGGAGTGCTGACATGCTCGGGCTCTGGAATGTGAACCTGATGTGAAGGCCCTCCCTCATCATGGACAATCTCAGGAGGTGGCTGTGGCACCATAAAGAAGTCGCGAGAAATGAAATCCTCCCAAGAAATACCCTGCTATGCCAACTGATGCATCACTATGATCTCGATCAGTGCATAATGATATATACTTTTGTGTTGCTGTGCGGGGTTCTTCCTTTGCACTACGGGTACCATTTTCTCTATATTTCGGCACATGAAAAATGGAATGTTCATCATTCGTACCCGGGTGAAATGCATCAACAAACGGATATGGTACGAATATAAACGTGAAAATCTGCCCTCACAAGTGAAATAGCGCATAATGAGCCTCATTAGGGGTGCATACTCATCCCTTAGGAATCTGAAAGGAAAAACAACAGTTAGGTGTCTCGTGCACCCGGGTTTGATGTATGGTTGATAATGAAATCTGTCTAGCTGCTTGCGCTTGGTCCACTCTTCCCCAACATTTGGTATCTCGGTGGCTTGAGCAACAATTTCAGGTGATAGGGTGAAATCCACTCCTGCAAGGTTCACATGACCATTGTGCAAATATAGGACAAACAAGCAGACTAGTTCTCTGTGATGTTGAATTTGTGAGATCCGCTCACAATATCCAAAGCATGATTGATACTGAAAACATGTCATTGCAAGTGGACAAGCTTGCAACTGAGCCAAAGAAGTGGGCTCCTCCCTGACATGCCGACCACCCTTACCACCCTTGTGATGCCTCCTTGGCACTTCTACCTCTGGTGTTGAATCACTGTCATAACTCTGCTGATAATCTGATTCGGTTTCTGACATGGTTTTGAAGGCAAGATGACTGAAATGTATTGCTGACTTTGCACCCAATTAACTACTGTTTGACTTTTTCAAATGCTGTTACCAAGGGGACATAAATACAAGGGAATTGTTAGGGATAGGGGAACATGAGGGAATTAGGGACAATAAACATAAAGAAGGAATTTAGGGAAGGCAACATGGGAAATCACAAAATTGTGGGATTTTAAAGTGAAGTAGGGTTTGGGAATTAAGTAGGTTTTAGGAATTTTAGAGAGGAGAATTATGAAATTTCATGGGAAAATTTGAAGGAGAATGGTGATGAAAATGAGGGAAAAGAGGGATTACAAATGGGCAACCTTGGACAGCAAAAAAAATTTGAAACCCTAGCACCATTTAGACTTTAAATCTTCCACAACAATGTAGGGTTTTGACTTATCATTTTCATGGCATTTAAACATATTTATTTCTCTTTCATCTTGCAAAACCAAATCTAGCCATGAAGGAGAGGCCTACCTGCAATTTGTTTGAGAGAAAAGTCGATTTGATAACTTGCTGGCAGTTTGTTGAGCAGAAAACCCAACGCGTAGCGCGCCTTGCCCAACACGTAGCGCCCCTCTGATGCATAGTGCACGTGCAAAATAACACTGAGAAAGGCAGCTTGATGCGTAGCGCGCCCCTGACGCGTAGCGCGCCCTCCTTGATGCGTAGCGCGTCTCTGAAACTGCCCAATTTTCTCAAGAACTCTTAAAATCGCCTTTGCAAGGATTCACTTAGCTTGTGAGAGGCAAATGAGTTGCTAATGAAGAGTGATGTGATTTTATAGGCTTCCTTTAGATTTTTACTTGCTCAAACCCACTTTATAATGTTTTGAGTGTTGACACTTTTTTGAATTAATTGGCTCTGACTTTTGGTTTCTTTTATTTAAAAAATTGGTTGAAATGATGATTTCTTCTGAAAATTTTTGCAGGGATAGCTCTTAAGATGCTTTGGCAAAGGAGACCAAGGCTGCACTTCGACATTTGGAGAATTTGAAATTTTGAGAATTTTTACAAAAAATGAAATAATGACCTTTGTTTTTCAAAAACAGAGTTTTGAAAACAAGGTGAAAATTTAGCTGTACAATAGTGAGAATTGTTTAAATGATGCTTTATGAAGGACATCCCTCTGGCCTGCTGGTCCTTTATGACCTCTTAAGACAAGAATGGACTCAACCCTAGACCTAAGACCTCGAAACTTAAAGCAAGAATAATGACCCTTTGAAGATTTTATTAACTTGAACAAACCTGAACCAACTGTGCCAAACAAGAGGGGAATAAAAGACACAAACTCCCTCCACCGGGATTATGGCATGCCTAACGGAATGCAACATGATCACACTGATGGGACACCTAATCATGAAATGCAAAGAGCTTTGATCTCTGGTGGAGGGCTACTAGACCGACTCTAACAGAAGACACATAGGACAATGCACCTAACAGTGGAGGGCCCAACAAAAAACAAATTAGTCCAAGAGGTCCAACAGGTAGCAGAGCGCTGCCGAAGTTACAGTGTTGCAGGTTGAGTTGGGTGGTCTTTGTAGTAGGATCAAGGTGCCAACTGAATGACTCAAGGGTGAGCCACAATCTGTGTGTTGGGGGCCTGTTGGGATAGGGTCCCTAGGGCCAGTTTTTGGGGTTAGTTAACCCAAGTTTTGTATAAATTTTGTAAAAGATGTAAAGTCTCCGCGAAATGTGGATACAGAGCGCGTAGTTAGATAAGAGTCAAAGGGGACTTAGCCCCTTGTTTTGGGTTGATTTTAAGATTCTCCCATGGTCCACGAACCATGGTATTGTATGAAAGAAATTTATAAATAGTTGAGTCATAGCGGCTCTTGAACTTAACATAGAATGAAGAATTGTGAACGGTGAATTGTTTTTGTTGTTTTGGGCAAGTGCTAAGGTAGGAAGGCTCTGCTTCCTGTACTTAGGAAATAAGGGGAAGGCTTCTGTAGTTGAGTGTGCAGGAGGCCTTAGTATGTCTGCATCTGAGTGCATGGACCCCTGTAGCTGAGTGCGCAGGGTAGAAGAGTCTGTAATTTGAACATTGAAGATCAATAAAGACTCATTTTGAAGAATTACTCTGCATTTTTGTCAAATCTGTTTATGTTATATTCTGTAGCTTAATGATATGGTTTTATGAAATAATAATGAATTCTGCGTGAAATCATTGAATCTGTCTTATTTATGCATGTTAAGTAGCTATCTAGTTTCATGAATATAATGAGTTAGTTCTTCTATGTTTTCTAATGAATTGATAAATCTGCATGAAATAATGTCTAAGGTTAATTATTGATGCACGAATTTAGATAAGCTACCTATTCAAGGTCCGCAAAGACTGATCGTAGACCGTCGCGAAGGTTTGGAAGCTATTTTTATAGAGTTACAATAGCAAGCGATAGGAGAATACCGATCTGCACGAAGGTAGATTTGAGCTATAAAAGCTTGAGAACCACTTATAACATGTCCCTAGATGCAGAAATCTGGTTCTAGCATCCCCCAATATTGCTTCGGGTGAGATTACATCTTGCGCTATGCAGGTTGTTACCGAAAGGGCCAGTAGTTAGGGTTTTGTTGGCTGGCACGAACAACTATAAACCTAAGTCAAGCCCCCTTAAGCCAACATTCAGATCAGTTACAAAGTTCGTTATTTTACATGGGTTTCTAATTTAAGTTTTGCACATAAGAAATCTGGGGAAACCACCTATGCATTGATTTAAGAAACTTGAACCATTCCCGGAACAAAAATAACTACCTCGTGCCATCATCGGAACCTATGTTATGCACAATATCTGAAGCAAGAATGTTGTCTTCACCTAATGGTCTTTCGGGATACCACCATGTTCCAGTAGCAGAACCTGATAGTGTTATATTGGTTCACGAGAAGCTTGGCCCTCACACATATCGTCTGCAATCACTTGATGGGAGGATTGACAACCTTCCTGTCAATGGAAAAAATCTCAAACTCTATTTTTCGTAGTTCAGGCCGCGCCTTGCGCCATGTACATAAGTCTATCTACTACTTATTGTTTTGTTTGCTTTTCTTACTATTTTTGTTTCATGTTGTTTTGTTTGCTTAATATCCTGCTATTTTTGGTTTTGTAAATAAGTGCTGCCCTTTACTGAGTTCTGGCTTTGGAATGAGTATGCGGTTGAGATCTAAAGAATCTTGTGACACTGTAGCACTTGGCCAGTCCTGTGTCCATCTTCTCTGTGCTTGGTTATAACCTTCGGCCACTGAAGTCTTGATGGGAAATATGATCCATTTGCAAGGGAATCTTGGGTCCAACCATGACCCTGTGTCCACACTGGGAAACCCCATGCATGTACTCAACCTTCTGCTCTGTGTGTTCAATCTCATTCTACTAGTAGAAACAGAGAAGGGGAAAATCTAAAAGAGAAAAACTATGTTAGAAGTAGTACATGCTTCTCTGAAGGAAAAACCACTTTTTCTCTCAATAAGTTGGGATCCCTATTCCGCCCCAAAAATAAATAAGTTCATATGCACAATCCTCTTTAAAAAAAATAAAAATACAAAGGCGAAAGAACAGAAAGGCTTCCTGCGTAGAGAGGTGAAGCATACAACTCCACCGGGGTATCGACCAGGCTCATTGGCAGTGGATAAATGCATGTGTTCTTGCGTGACTCTGTCGGGGTACTGTCCAGGCCTGCTGGCAGTGGAGCAACACCAAAAATGAAAACTTATACTCTGAAATTTTTTAACTTGTGAGCCAAACCACCCTTCTTGATTTCGAAACGCTGTGATCAAGATGAATGGTATTTTTGTGTTTGACTAAGTTGGAGAAAGGTGAACCATGCCTGTCCATGGGATAAGTGGGGAAGCCGAAGTAACCCGCATAGTGATTCAATTCTCCTTGAAAGGCCAAGGCCCTTTGCTGTCAATGAACAAAAAAGAAGAAGCTGGTATTGAACAAGTGTGTCGCCAAGTGTTGCAGCGACTACAACACCCTACAAAACTTTGGCCTGCATCCAATTTCAGAGATTCACCTGGGCTTTTACTTGATTTTTGCAAGCACTTGGGCTCACCCTGTGGGTTCTTGATGAATCTTTTCACCCTCCTTGCTTGATCGTTCAATGGAAAATTTTTTGCATGTTGGTCACAATGTCATACTTGCAGCCATGTTCTAGTCATGCACAAGGTTCTCACTTCATCTGTACATGTTGTATTCACTATGTAAATATCCATCGCGCTCACACATGAAGTTGTATACACTATCGCGCAAGCATCATTGTGGTCATTCAACGATCTATCACAAGCACCGCACTTGTCGCTCACACTTTCAGTCAGTCACACTGAGTATGTGTTGTCTTGATGGTTTGAGGGGTTTTGTCGTTGAGTCATGTTCAGTGTGTGTTCGCAAGGTCACGTATGCACAAGTTCACTCACTCACATACTTAGCCATTTTTGCTGAAGTTATGATGACTGAATCATCCTCAAGTAGTCAGACCCTCGCTGAGCTGCATTGTGCAATTTCAACGCTCAGTGAACTTGCACTGCTGTCCAGAATTGCATAGAGCTTGAGGCTGTCCTCTAGGCAGCCTGTACTATGCAATCCTAGAATCGACAGAACCAACTGTCACCCAGAACAATGCAAAAGTTTCTTAGCAATCCATCTCAATCTACACTGACCGCAAGCGAAACAACCAACCCCCTAACTGGTCAATTTGAGAGTTTGACCGGGCAGTGACCTCAGGACTAACTCCCCCAGAAAATTGTGCAAAATCTGCAGACCTTGCCCACTCCATTGACTAAAGAAATTGCGCTGACATGCGGGACAGACACTCTGTGTCCGTCCCTACTTCCCTAAAAAAATTACGCAGTTTTTTCCAGCCAACCACCAGTCAACCGACCTGCTTCTCACCCAAAAAACCGCAATGGGAAGTCAACCAACAACCCAGCATCCCGCTTAGTTCAAAAAATACAATCAGATGTCCAATAGCCCAACATCCCGTTTAGCTCAAAAGCTGCGATGGGATGTTCAGCAGCCCAGCATCCCGCTCAACTCAAAAATTGCGATGGGGTGTCTAGTAGACCAACCTCCCAACAATTGCGTAGTTTTCACCAGTAGCATTCCTGCAGCCCACTGCCAACTCCCCTAAAAAAATGCACATTTTTTTCCCGGCAAGCCTCTTGCAGCCCGCTGCCAGCTCCCCAGAGGAATTGCGTAGTGTTTGTTGGTAAGCCCCTCTACTGCCTGCATTGCTTCCCCCCAAAAATTGTGCAGATCTGCCTGCCAGCTGAGCCAAATTCTGCAGAAAATCACTGCTGATTCAGATTGTCCATCTTAGTCTCCTAGTGACTTCTGTGCAATTTTCACCGGTAGTGCCTGAAGCTCGCATCCCAGCTTTAAGTATTCCTTGTGCAATTTCATAGCCTTGTCCTCTCTCTCGGTCACCTACATCTGAAAGCGAACGACAATGCATCATGGTGGACTAGGAGGTTTATGGATTTGATGTCGTCTCGTCATGAGTGATTGCAAATATATGTACATGGATAAGACATGACGCGACGACATACATGATGAATAAGGAGAGAACATGCAAGGAGATTTGTTCGCAAACGGACGAACGAATGATGCATGCGAGGAGATATTTTCACGAATCGATGAACATGTAAACCATGCCAAAGTACAAGCAAAGAAGCGATGCACACATGAAAAATCAAGTGAACACCAAGACCATCGCAAACTCTGCACACCTTTCCATGTGAAGGTGAAGCTATGATACACGAAGAGGACATCCATCACTCAACAACATTATAGATCGACATGTACACCACCACCATCATGAACATACCAACACTATCGTGTCGAGTCATGTCATGAGTCATGTCGGACACATCACTATTATGGGCCATACTGTTGTAAACCAATGTAATGTAACGTGGAAGTCAAAGAGACCCACATGTAATCTGAAGAGTCATGTAAAGTTGAAAAGTCATGAAAGTAAAGTAGTCACGAGGGAAGTTGAACAATCACAAGGGAAAGTTTTACCCTTGGCTATAAATACCCCTCATTTGTACATGTGAAGGAATTTTCACCTTGGCTCCTCCCACATAGCCTTGAGAGTCTGTAGTCTTTTCTTTGGGGAGTGAGCAGTGGCTCAAATTCCCCTATCACGAGGTTAGTGATGTATGGTGTACCTTTGGAACTTTCACTTAATTCAGAAGCCTGATAACAGGCCAGTACATTTTCACACATGTATTATAAGTGTTTGTAAGACTAATCTTGAACACTTGTAATGCGTGTTGCTTTAACCTGTGTTAAAACAATTGAACTCTTTCAGTTTCTCTAATACATATATTTATGAAATTTTTTGTATAAGTTGTTAATGCCATCTTTCCCACGTGGGCTGCCTCACCGAACATCAGACAAAACCTTTCCCATAAACTTGTTATAACGACCGTCGCACTTGCGTGGACTACTCTGTTGGGTGTTGTATGTGCTATCTTATCTTGTGTGTTGTGAATGTTGCATCTGTGTGGACTTCTCCTCCAGAAGTTGTGCATGTCTTGTTGTGTTGTGTGTCTTTGAAAGATTTTGGACCTTTTCCCTTTTGACTGGAGATTCACTTCCACCCTCTCCCTCTACGGTGAAAGAACCTTGACACAAGTAACACTAGCACTCACCAGGCACGCGAACCTCACTTTTCTTAGATAAAGAAGACCACTCTCATGTGCTGACAAGCAAGAGATAAGGCACACATTTAAGATAATGGAAACCAATCCATCACACTAGATGGGACTCCTACACCAAACGGTGTGAGGTCTAGTTTGGACTTCATATCGGGGAAATCCCTAGAATGTTGGCGGATCTAGGACCATCAACAGGCTGTTAAAGTTTTCAACCCTAAACCTACCATCAGCTGCCATTGATCCCACTTGAACTAGGAACCCTTCTCTCCTGCGAGTTTATCAACCAAATAGACCTTCGACTCTGATACCAGTTGTTAGAAAATTATATATTACAGAGCAATGGAACACATAAAATATTGCAGAAACACAAATACAGAAAATGCATAAAACAAGAGAGAGACACAAATATACATGGTTCACCCAATTTGGGCTATGTCCATGGAGAAACAAACAGTTATTCCTTTTATATTATCCAACAAAATGAAGGGATACAACCTATAGCCGATCCATTGTAATTTCCTCTTCGCTCTCACATAGTCTCCTCTCTCTTTCTTGCTCAGAATACACATATGCATAGCCGCAATAAATTTCCCTCATATATAGCAAGTGGTTATCTTCTAGGGAAAAAAACCCTAAATTAAACATAACTTCTACTGTCAAATAATACGCCTAATGAATGGCTCAGATTGACTATGAAATTATAATATTTTACATGGAAATTTTACATATATTTTTAGCTTCGGGGGCACTGCTCCCGAACCCCCACCAAGGGGCAAGGGGGCTCATAAAAATTGTTTTCATCCCCCCTAGCAGTGAACAAATGGATGACATTTCCATCCCATTATGAACTGGGGTCCAATGCGGTGATACCTCTGAATAAATAAGATAATCAGGCTCCACACCCAACAGGGCGGTGGGAGCTGTTGGGAAAGAAATCCTTTTTTTTTTTTTTTTTTTTTTTTTTTTTCAGATAGAAACAATCACTCTAGTCCTATGGGAGGATCCAACAACAATAAAAGACAAATATATGTAAATTTTCCTAGTTTATACTAGAAAACACAAAGGAGGATAGATGACCTACCTCACTCTGATGCTAACATCTGTTGGTGTCGTCCTTGATTCTTTCGTTTCAAATCTCAATCTCCTCTTGATCGTTATGGATGAGTACCTTCAAGAAAAATCACATGGAGACAACAAACACATACATATCAAAATTTATTCCTATATAAACCATGTAACAGATCAAGGCGTATTACACTAAATCAGCAATAATTGACACATTTATGGAAAGCAAACACATAATGTATTATTAATAGATGGTAAAGGCAACATTACAACCACTTAAGCCTTGATGTTGGAAGCCTCCTTTAGGTGATTTTCCAATTCCTAGCCTTAACCTTCAAGAACTCCTTTCTCCTTAGCAAAATGGGAAACAGTTGGGCATAGTTAAGCACTAGGAAGGCAACCAATCATAAGCCAACCATTAGTGGATAGTAGGGATATCATTTATAGGGAAGGAGAGGGAGTTGAGGATCCATGAACGGAGGGAGAATTTCCACATCTCAAGGGAAATATCAATGAAAGTAGGATCAAAGACCAAGAATGGGAGGTATCATTCCAATCCTCATTCACCTGTAACCATCTTGTCGTTCTCAAGACTTATAGTAATAGAAGCTTCTCCTCTATTTTGGGAAAAAATACATGAAGAGGACAAACACAGGTTTTCCTAATAAAAGTTGCGTTCGAAGCACGAGGAGAGTATGATGCAACAAGTGACCAACACAGGTCACTAGTTATGCAAAACGTGTTGATCCTGAAAAACAAGGCTTTTGACAAGTTTCTTTAGATTTATTTCAAGGAAAGTATTCTTCTTTTCTTCAAGGATGCTTCTAAACATGTTTCATGGTGAATACATTGACAACTTCCATCATTTGTGGCATTAAAAGAACAAATTTCAACACTTCAAGATACGAAATAGGGAGTGTGAAAAAATATTGTATAATAGATGCCCCCTGAAGAATGAAGGCAAAACGAGAAGTGATGGTTGATGTGCTTTACAAGACAAGGCAAGGACTTAGAGAAACACCATCATGAGACCTGCAAATAAAAAAAATATAACATATTTGACATCTTTGATGTAAGTATGCCTACTAATACATATTTGAGTGGGCATCTAACAATACATGAATCCACGACATGGAAGCAACCATTCAAATAGAAAGGATTACGTTTATGGATCCACGACATGGATGCAACCATATGAATAGAAGGGATTATGTGTACAATCATGAATACTTCATAACCCCACGCAACCTGGATTTATCAGATGTACCCCAAGGTATTCATCTTTGTCCCAATCCAACCAAAGTACGAATCTAATCATGTGAATAAATGTGTCGGAGTTGAACATGGTAGAAACCACCTGATTACTAGTCAATGATGTAAACCATTAATAGGCATGAGAGAAACCGCAAATGATGACGATGGATTTCAAGGTACAACAACATAATCCATGAGTGTGAACAATGAAGGTGAAGTCGAACACTCACAAACTGATTCGATCAAAGGCCAGTATGTGAACATATCATTGAATGCGAAGAACCTTCCATTGAGGCATGCAAGCTCCAAGGTACTGAAAGGGAGTTTCTAAATCATCTTCCTGGATAATGAGTTGGAGTTGATAGGAAGTGATCCATTGAAGGAGGGCCATAACTTTTGCCACATCATCGACACGAAATGTAGGATTTTGTAGAGTTGGCAAGAGTGATTTAGGATTGTTGTAGAAAATTCAAACATGGTATAAGTGGTTTGAATTGCTGATGGGACTTCTCTTTAACATATTGGTGATTTGGTAGCATTTGTCTCAAAATATGATCATAGGTCTTCGTGACAATAGGATATAATCAGATGAGAGGCAAATGGATTCCCAAAACCCAGTAAGGCAAGTGATGAAGTGAGGATAACCCAAAGCCGACACGAGATGCAGATAAGTGTCATGTTCAAGAGCAACCTTCTGCCTTTTATACAAAATACAAGATATATGTTTCCTTCCATTCTCCCCCCCCACTATTTCTAGTGAGTACCTATTTAATTTTAATCTCAAGCTTGAAGAGGATACCATATGCTTGTCGTATAAGTTCATCCTTTATATGATTCCATCCTATTATTTATAACGAGCCCTAGAAAGGAGTAGCTCGGTCTCGTCACAGTGAAAAATTCTTCGTTGTTTTAGTTTTATGAGTCCGATGGAGGGGTGAAGTCTTTTTCATGTTTATAGAGTTTGAAAAAGAGGCGAAAAGTAAACTCCAAATGTCTCTTTTCGTAGATAGTCTCTCGAATCCGAAAAGGTAGAAAACAATATTCAAGAGAACCTCTTAGTCATGTGTGACTAAGGTATTCCTTTTTCGTAAGTAGTCTATATCAGTCCGAAAAGGGTTAAACTTATACTGGGTAGACGTATTTTCATTTACTTTTACGAGTTCTAAAAGACAAGCGTTCAACAATATTTTCATATTTCGAGAGTTAGAAAAGAGCTGAAAGATGACTCCAAGGGAGTTCCTTTTTTGCTTATTTTTTATGAGTCTGAAAAGGTGATAAAATAAAACTCGATACTTTATCCAAAATCAAATACTGTCGCCAATTAATAATAACCTATTTCTACACATGTGAATAAATGTTACCCGGTTCGAGAACAATATACAAATATAGGTAAAAATATGCCCTAAATGGTAAAAATACTTCTAAAAGTTTATGGAAACTCCAAAAGTAAAAATAAAATTACCATTTGTCATTTTGTGAGTTGGAGAGTACATTTTCCCCTAAATTTCCCCGATATTCAGGTGAGGAGTGTGATCGATCCAGGGCACCATTCAATGAACCGTCTATTACAGGTAAGAGATATGTCCTTCCTCTGCAATTTAGTGGTAATTTCAAGCAATTTAATCCATGGAAAAGGTAGTTAGGAGGGTCTAAAGAAAAGTTGAGTTGAGGGCGGGAAACACGGATTTTACCCATCGGGATCGGCTGCCCTCGCTAAGATTGATGGTGCCATTGCGCTGGAAGAGAGAAAAAACTTGGGGACAGACGTGCCGACACTGTGAAGAATTTTTTTATTTTTGAACAGATCTCCAAAATTGTTGATTGTTTTGCAAATTTTCTGCCATGGCATCGGATTAAAGCCTTGTTCATTGATGTTTTATAGGTTAATTGTTGGAGAAAATGATTATTAAGTGGAAATAAAGAGGCCATGAAGTGAATATCATCAAGAATCACATGATCCTAATTGCATAAGGGCTCTTTGTGCATGTGGATTTCTTAAATTCTTTTGTACCCCTAGGATTAGAGCCCAAGTGGAGTTATTGCAACACTTGATAGGATGGTGGGATGTAGACCGTCAGATGTTTATAATAGGGGACCAAGAGCTTGACATAAAAGTTGCAGACATATACTTCATCACTGGTTTGTCCAAGAGAGGACAATGAGTTCAATTGTCTGGTCCTTGTGCTAGAGGAGAAAGCACTGACATGCTAATAGCTAGACATTTCCATGGTTCCCGCAAGACAAAAAGCAGGAAGATAGACATCAAAACCATAAAAAATATGCCATTAAGAAAATTTCTCTACACCATAGTTAGAATGGTTGTGGTCCAAGCTCTACATGAGGTGATAAAATCCCAATTCTAGTATGCAGTGGATTGCCTCAATTCGACCGTGTTCAACTAGTGTGAAGGACTACTGGTCAATATGAAAGACCAGCTCACCAAGTGCAAGATAGGTAAACTCAAACAATTTGGATACATATCAATTTTGGTGACGTTCTTTCTAGAGCGCGTTTCACTATTCAGATATCAGTGGGTGGAGGTAGAAGCTCCCCGACCCAAGGATCCATGTTTACTGCGGTGGGGAGAGTCGATGCCTTTTCATGGAGGTGGGCAACAAATGTCCTTTCCACGTGCATTATTTTTATGGCTACATTAGTAGATTATCATGGTGGACGATTGGGCCTTGGTGGGCTCCAGTATTGCAGCAATAATGCTGCAACTCCTGGGACTCCCTTCTTTACTTTTATCAACCCTGTAGTTCGTAACGAACTTAGAAGCGACGGTGCTGTATGCACAAGTACTAGCTCTTGTCGCAACTGTCACTTGGTTAGCTGGCACAAGTCCGCTAGGGGCTTAAGCCAACTTCTATGAGCTCTTAGAAGAAGATTTTTAACTGATGGATGGAAGCTAACTCAAAGGAAGCTGATCTACTTGCAGAAAGAAACTGAAAGCCAAAAAGTAACATAAACCCTAGCAAACCCTAATTCTACCAGCTAGTCCTACTGATGCAAAGGAGAGAATGCAAACTATTTAAAGAGATGCCATTACTTCTATGAAGGTAAAACACACATGTCTAGGCTACCTCTATCTGAAGGAAACATCTTTTTGTATTTTTGAATAAGTTATCAGAATTATCATGCATGTGTTTTAACTGGTTTTTTTCTGTGTAGGGGTGGATCAAGGAAGAGAAATGCTTGGAAAAGGTTGGGAAGGTTCAGAGAGGGTTTAAGGAGTACCTAACACTCTTCCAGAGAGTTTCACAAAGTTTGGCTGTCCAGCAACCTCATTTGTGAGCTTCTACAAGAAGTCTGCAGGGGTTCTACAGGATGTTTCAGGGATTTCTACAGGATGTTCAAGAATTTCTACAGGATGTTTTAAAATTGGATTTTGGAGGATGGGTGAGTGAAGTGAGGTGCATGAATGGATAGGGAGGTAGGGTAAGGGCCTGAAATGACCCAGGGACTGATGGATGGAGTGGTGAGAGGATGTGGAAAGCTGGCTTGGCTTAAAGAAGGCTAAGACAATGGAGGAGCAAGAAGGTAGGGTTACGTGGGCAGAAGAACAATTGTGAGACAAGGAACCTAACTAGGAGATGGAGCAGCTGGCCTGGACGAAGCTTAGGTGGATGAGAGAGTGATGGAGATGCCCTGCACGGTGTACACTTAACCGAATCAACCAAGTCCTGCACACAATCAAAATCTTAGCTAATCTATCCTAACTGTCAACGAAACAAATGAACAACAGCTTTATTTATAAAGAGAACCATGTACAACACTTAAGCAAAGAAACATTTCAAAGGCCCGAACGCATAACCAACTTCTACAAATGAAAACATTACACCAAAGATTGCATGGTCAAGCAAACTAGTGTTTTTGTTGGGCAGCACTGTTTCTACAATTCCAGCCCCTGATCCAATAACGGAGAGGTGAAACTGAGAGTGTTTTCAACCCTTTTCCTTGGAGCTTTATCTATTATTATCCTACTAATCTACTCTACACATTTGAAGCAATTCTATTTATCAACAGTGACCTATTTAACCAACACAACTAAATCTTACTCAACAGAAACACGTTTCAAATGCATAAAAGGAAAATCACAATGCATAAAGAAAAGATAATAATACAAAGAAGGAGGCCCTAGGCTCTTAGGTTGGGCCCAACCCGAGAGCTATGGCTCCTATAGAAAACTTAGAGCTGATATCAAATCTAACTGCTTCTCATTATCAAAAAATAATCATAAGTCAAGAGTTATGCCAACAATGGATACAAGAGAACAAAATGGAGCTAGCAGTATTGTAGTGCAAAGTATGCAAGAGTTTCAAAAAGTCCCTCACGAAGGCTGAGGCCTTATCATTTATACACCACGAGGTCCTAGCTGGCCTCCTAAATCTATGGGACTTGGCTACCCAAACTATGAGTGAACAACTCCTTCCAAAAATCTGTTTGGCTGCCTTCTAGATCCGGTTTTGGTGGCCTTTGGAGCTCGGAGTTGGGGGTGAAGATCCCGAGGGAGGCTATTTAATGCCATAGACAACCCCCCCTACGAATCCTCAACCCAAGCTTGGCTATCTCCTAGCCCATAACTGCTCGGTTTTGCTCCAACATGTGTCCAAAAAACCTGAAAGGAGCACGTGTTAGCCACCTAGGAAGAGTGACTACCCTTATTCGTACAAATGACATAAACATACTAAAAAATAATGCATAAATTATGAAAAATGAAGGATTGAACAAAGATAATTAGGCCAAATGAGCCCAAAATGTTACGAAATTTGGGGCTCATCATCACCCCCCTGCTAAAATGATTTCTCATCCCTGAGAAACTAGTCCAGCTCCTCGTCTTTCATTGCTTTAATCGCCACTCTCACATCCCAGGCTTCTGAAGTAGTATCCTCCTCACTGTCATGGAACCCGGCCTTCCTTTCCACCTCTTCCCACTGCTTATGCTCTTCTTTTTCTGTGCTTCCTTCTACCAATCCCAAAAGTAAAGGTGGGCTTAGCTTGAGGCCGATCCAGCTGGCCTGGAGGTTCTGCATGGACTTCTTGTAGAGAGGCACCCGTGCCAGGGCCTCCCTCATTCTAGTTGGAGTGTGATATTCCCTGATTTTGAGGCTGTGGGACAATGTGTTCCACCTACGGGTGCAAGCATGAACACAATTGTCCCCTAATAATCGCTCCATATCTTCGAAGTGTGCTATAGCATGAGCCTACTGATCCATGTATTTTAGTAAAGCCTGAGAGTTGGTTGCTAGGTGCTGGTGGGCTGATATCAATGCGGTGGGGTCCCCTAGCTCTGCTCTAATTAGCAGTGGTTCATGTAACTCTCGGTTCATAACAACTTTGACCTCTGCCGCTCTCTTTTCTTTGTGGTTTAACCATGAGGTTAGTGCCATCAGCTGCATATCTCCCACGACTGTGTTGGGGTCCCATGAAGTTACATTTGGAAGGGCCAAATTATGGAGGTAGAACTCTGATAGCTTGGCCTTGTCCTCTGTTGAGCTGCTGTTGCATAAATCTGTGAACTGCTGGGGGTTTTGGATTTGGGAGATACCCCTCTATGCCAATGCATTAATTTGGAATTGCAGCCATTGGTCCCGTAGGTATAGGCCATAAGATTTGGCTGGCTGCCTACATTGCAGAGCATCCATAGCCCAACTGGCCATGCAAGCCAGTTGTGCCTCCTTTTCTTGCACCTTCTGTTTGAGAGCTTGTATCTCTATGTTTGCTTGCAATTCTCTTTCCTGTAGTTGCTGGTTTAGTTCCTCAAGATCAACTTGCATTTCTTCTTTGCCTTGAGGTTCTGCTGTAGTGTCCTCTGATGCTGTGCCCCTTTCTTTCAACTGTCCTTGTAGCTGCAGTTTGAGCTTCTCATTCTCTTCCTGTAGAAATATTCGCTGGCAGTTTGGCACATGTTTTGCCATAGCCAATTCTCTTCTTGCCTCCTTGAGTTGTTCCTCCAAGGGGCCTATATCTGCTACTCCTTTAGACTTAGCTATTCTCATCCATGTGTGGGTCCTCACCCTTTCTTCCTCCAGTGCAAAGAAAAGTGGCACTGTGAATTTTTGTGGAATGATTTTCCCGGCCTCCAAAAAGTTATAATAAGAGCTCAAGCTGGGCTGGGGGCTAGGTTCCATAATGTACTCTACCTCTTCTTCTCTTTGTGGTGATTTGGCTGCCTCCCCCTCCATTCTTTCGGTCTCCTTGAGCCTGGCCAATGTTTCCTGTAGAACGGCTTCAACATCCTGTAGAGGGGTTTTTGAAGCTAACCTTTCCATTCTCTCCCTCCAGGTAGTTGTCTTTGGGCTCCCTCGCTCATAAGTGACTGATACCTTGGAGGGGGACTTCTCCTTTGGCGAGGTAGGGGTGTCTTCAATAGTAATTGGGTCTTTGGATGGAGGTTGGGGCCTACCGGTTTTAATTCTTACACTCCTCCTTGCTTTGAAATACAGAGGAGTCTCCCTCTTTCATTTTTCCTTTGGCTTGGGAGAGGTACTTAGGGTGGCCAGCACAACTGTTGCCTCCCTAGCAAGAATTTCAGCCGTTTTCTCCTTCTGTTTTCCTTTTTCAGGACTTCCTGTAGAAAGCCCTGTAGTGGCTGATTTCTGGTTTCCTGTAGAAGCCATTTTTAACCTTCCTGTAGAAACAGACGACACCGTTTTAGCCTATTTGGCTGAGGGTGATTTTTCTTTTAACTTCGCTGAGGCTGCGTTAGAGGTGCCCTCACTAGCGTGGAATTTTTTAGTCCTTTCCACCCTGCTCTGTAGTCTTTTCTCCCTGGGTGTTGGTGTGGTTTTGTCACCCTCTGTTTTGGCAACTTGGTTTCTCTTTTGTTTTCCCTTCTGTTCTTTCTTTGGTGTTTTGCCCGGGGTTTCTTGACCTTTACCTTTCTTCTCTGCTTGAGTGTGTTCCTTCTCCTCGCTGCTGGAGGAGGTGAGCTCCTCAGCTAGAATTCGGATGTCATCATCCTTAGTCAGATTTTGAAAAGTTTCCCAGGAGAGAGGGACGGTGTACGTGTGGAGTGCATCTTCCATGAGGAGCGTGATGAGCCCATGATGGGCTATCTGGTTTGGCGTTCCCTCTCTCAGTTTGGTGGCACACTCAGTCATGTATTGCAGGAGGAAGTAAGGAATGCTCAACTTTTTCTCTGAGGGTAGGTCTATTTGGTGCCTGAGTTCTGTGAGAAACCGGAAATGATAGCTATACACGATGCTAAATCGCCCTTCACAAGTAATATACTTCATAATTTGGAGGCTGACCTCACTCCAGAACGACTGTCGGCTGGTTCTTCGAACTCCATTCTTGTCCTCTGAGAATTGTTCCTCTGGCAAGAAGAACTCCTTCTTAGCTTTTCGACCCAGTTTTCTTTCCTCCTTATCCCAGGGTACCCCCATCGGCAGATCAGTTACTCTGCTAATGAACTGTGGGGTGAGTCTGAGGGTCAATCCTCTGAAGTTGACAACGACCAATGTCTTTGACTTTGGCTTCAAGGATCGTAGGAATTCTTCTGCAACCTCGTCATCGTGACCTTGAAGCTTGTCACAGAATGACATCCATTGTGCACGAGAAAACAAGTCCACCACCTCAGGGGTTTCCCGTAACTTCTTTGAGTCTGTAGGCTCTTTTCTAATGAACCCTCCCGACATGGTAAAAACTTTCTTTGTTGTCCTGAGCTTGCCTGCTCGTATACAGAAGTGGATCTTCGGGATTTTCTTAGACAGAGCGCAGAGCTATGTCTCTGTTATGCACACAGGTTCATAAAATTCACGAATTTGTATGAATGAGCCTTAATAGTGGCTCAATTATAAATCAAACCCTGGAGAAAATCCCGCATACATACTACAACAACAATTCTCATGCAGCGATAAGGAAACGCTTGTAAATTCATGCACAAACTTTAATTCACGGTTTCCTACCCCTTCAACACGTCGACTTCACCACCTTTTGAACCAATTGCATGGGAGAACTATGTTCAGGCTTACCTCATTCCAGAATTTCCACCTTCGAAGTGAACAGTCCAAATTCCTCTGTAATGTTGGGCTTCCTGTAGCACAGCTTCCTGTAGAAGTCGTGCACGGATTCTGGGGAGCGCTTCAGTGTTTCTGGACCTTCTGTGCAGCAACAGGACGTTGGAATAGGCCGAGAACTTGGGTTAACAACCTTCAAAGAATTTAGGATGCGTACTCAACTGCAAAATGGTTGAGAATAAATGACTGCAGTGTGCCATGAGTAATTCAACCGGCTGATTTGAATTTCTGCGGAATTCGTGGCACGGGGGTGAGCTGTCCCCGTCGGCCCGTTGGCCGACGTCACCGCTATCATTACATTGCATGTATTCCTGACCGCCGAATCCTTCCTTGTATATCTACTGCCGCCATTCCTGTTAGATCACCGCTTCTCCCCAACTGGACGTTTCCCACGTGTCCATTTCCTGTCTTATCGACATAACCAAAGCCTTTCGGATCCGACGAGGCCGTCGGACTGGTTGTGGTGTCCAGTTGAATGGCTACCCGACTTGTTCAATCCATTCATTTCCATAGTTACGCACATTTTAGAGTATAGCTTATGTAATTTGACGAAACAGGGTGAGGCACTTACCTGTGCGGCCGTGGACGTGATTTTTCTCAGGCTTCAGGATGAGGGATGATGGATCCGCTTGCTGCTGCTTCGTGCACAGGCACGGGAGCTCCTATTCATGGATGGTTGCTGGTTGCAAGACTGGTTTCCTGGCTGTGAATGTTGCATGCGCCGGCTTCATGAGTTGCAGGTTTCTTCATGGTGTGTGCTCTAGCCGGATCAACTGCTACAAGATTCCTGTAGGACATCCTGTAGCAGTTTCTCCTCCTGGGGTGCATGCCGAAATAATGGAGTCACGTTCACAGGTGCAGGGTCCTTAGATTGCCTTGACAGGTAAAGTGTTGAGCCTCTGCATGCTTTATTTCCCACTTAAAAATATTTTTTCTGAGAAACCATTGTTCTGGTATGACTATGAAGGTATTTCAATCATGTGGCAGCAATGGTGGTGAAAGGAGGCGACAACAGTGGGGGATGGAGAAGAAAAAGTGGTTGCATGCCTCCTCATCAGACTTCGAGCTTCAAATTCTTCTACATAGTCAGTCCTGGCCCGTCCAAAGGTTCTAAAGGATGTTTCCTGTAGAGATATAGAACTTCCTGTAGAAAGTCCTGTAGCTTCTTGTAGAAGGCTAAACTATGACCAGATTGCACCCAAACCTTGGAAGAGATGAGTGTTTATGGAGGGAGTGCTTGTGAGGTCGCCTGGTAGCATGGTAGGGACCCTTGTCCTTGAGTTGAGAGGCCTCCTTTTTGCATGGAATACCTGCAACCTGCATCAATTTCCAAAGATTAAGCATGTTTCTCTGTTTCTACCTCCTTCTTTTTTCTTTTCTTTTTTTTCTCTTCTTCTTTTTCTCTTTTTTTTTTTTTCTTTTTTTCTTTTTAAGAGACAGCAGGGGCGCCTCAATGAGGTTTTCACCCCTACTATCTGCCTTGGGCACCTCAGAGAGGTTTTCACCCAAGGGTCTTTTTATTCCAATTCTTTTTTCAGAGAGACAACATGGGTGCCTCAATGAGGTTTTCACCCCTACCATCTGCCTTGGGTGCCTCAGAAAGGTTTTCACCCAAGGATCTTTTTTATTATATATATATATTTTTTTCCTTTTTTTTTTTTTTTTGTTTTTATGATGCTTAGGGTATGCCCAAAACAAAGGCAGAACCCTTCTCTATGACCGGCACTGATTTTTCCACAGTTTTGATGAACTCTTGCCTCGAAAGAGGTTTTCTGTAGATCTTTAGTCGATGCCCATTGACGAGCATGGGGATGGCTTCCTCATCAATGGTCCGAATAAGGACAGAACCATTTTCATTAGACTTCTCCACTACATATGGTCCTAGCCATCTTGTCCTCAGATTCCCCTTGAAATCCTTGTGTCTGGAATCATACAACAACGCCCAATCTCCCGGCTGGAATTGTTTGTCATTGAGGTGCCGGTCATGCCATATCTTCCTCTGAAGTTGAACCACTTCTGAGTGGAGAAGGGCCTGCATTCGATGTTCATCTAGCCCATTCAGCTGCAATAACCTTTCTTGTTGGGCATGGCTGAGATGTAGGTCTAGCTGAGCTGCCATCCTCAATGTGTTATACTCGAACTCAATTGACAACAAAGCTCTCTTCCAATAGACCAGCTCATAAGGTGTGAATCCGGTTGTGGTCTTCCAAGTGGTGTTGTAAGCCCAAGTGGCCTCAACCAGGCGATCTTCCCAATCCTTTCTGCTGCTGCTCACCACCTTAGTCAAAATCCCTTCTAATGCTCTATTGGTGACTTCCACCTACCCATTTGCTTGAGGATGATAGGGGGTGGAAGTCCTATGCTTGATCTTGTGATGAGAGAGCAAGTCTTCAATTAAGTTGGAGGTGAACTGGCTTCCTTGATCGGTGACTAACTCTCTTGGGTAGCCAAATTTGTAGAAGATGTTTTCTCTTAAAAAATCAACCACCTTTTCTTCTGTCGCTGCTTTGATTGCCTTGGTTTTCGCCCACTTTGTCAGATAGTCTGTGCACACAATGATGTAAGACCTTTGCCTTGAAGGAGGATTGATAGGACCCACAAAATCCATACCCCACTTCTCAAATGGTTCAAGAGTCACTTGAGGTTGGAGACGCATTTCGTCCCTTGGAGTCGGCTTCCCCATTCTTTGGCATCGGTCACATTGGCTGATATATTTTTTGACATCTTGACGAAGCGTGGGCCAATAATAGCCTGCCTGTAGAATTTTGAAGGCAGTCCTCTTGGCTGCAAAATGTCCTCCACAAGGCCCATCATGACAGGTTAGGAGGATGTCAAAGACTTCCTCCTCCCTTACACAATGCCTTAAGATCTAATCGGGGCCAAGTTTGAACAGGTTGCCCCCGATCCAAGTGAATGAGGCACTTTTCCTCACAATTCTGCTTTTCTCTTTTGAGGATAGATGCAGAGGGAACTGTGCTGAGACCAGATAGTTTGCTATATCAACAAACCATGGAGAGAGTACTGAGATAGCAAACATATGTTCATCTGGCATTTGGTCATCCATTGTTCCATCTTCACCTGCAGGTAAATCCAATCTAGACAAGAAGTCAACAAAAACAATTTTCTTTACCAGGTTTGTCAATGATAGCCAAATCAAACTACTGCAACAAAAGTAACCATCTAATAATACGAGCATTCACATCCGGTTTATTCATTAAATATCTAATTATAGCATGTGTTAGAGTCGGTCTAGTTATCCCTCTGTCAGAGATCAAAGCTCTTTTCCATTTCATGATTAGGTGTCCCATCAGTTTTGATCAGTTGCATTTCGTTAGGCATGCCATAAGTCTAATGGAGCGGGTTGTGTCACTCATTCCCCTCGTGCTTGGCACTGCTGGTTCAGGCCTGTTTATTAGAATAAGTCTTCAAAGGTAATTTACAATCATGTTTTAAATTTTGAGGTCTTAGGTCTAGGGTTGAGTCAATTTTGTCTTGAAAAGTCTTAGAAGACCAGCAGGCCAGAGGGATGTCTTTGATAGATCATCACTTCAATAATTTTCATCATTCTACAGCTGAATTAGGACTTCTCTTCAAAACTCTGTTTTGAAGATAAGTTGCCATCTCATTTTTGTAAAAAATGTCAAAATTTTCAGTTCTTCAATCGTTCAAGTGCAGCCTTGGTCTCCTTTGCCAGAGCATATCAGAGCTATCCATGCAAAAAATTATCAGAGAAAATCATTATTTCAACCGATTTTAAAAGGGGAAACCAAAAAGGTCAGAGCCTATTAATTTTGAAAAAGTGTCAACAACCAAACATAAGAAAATGGGTTTTGGGTTAAGCAAAAATCAACAAGGAGTCTATATGAAGATATTTCTCCTCATTTGCAACCCATTCCACATTCCAAGAGCAAAGAGCATTGTTCTCAGGCGATTTTGTGAGTTTGTGAGCAAATTGGGCCATTTCCAGGGCGCGCGGCGCATCAGGTTGGGCGCGTGGCGCATCAGTGGCGCGCGGTGCATCAGGCGACAAATTCCAGTGCTATCTTACACGCGCGCGGCGCGTTGGGTGAGGCGCGCGGCGCATTGAAGTTTATGCCCAGACTTTGTCCAAAACACACTCAAACACCTCTTCTCACGCATCGAATCACACGTAGGCTTTTATCCACGACTCATTCTTGGTTTTGAAAGGTTTATGTAAAGAAATTATGCTATATTTGCCATAAAAAAACCAAGTGTAAAAACCCTCCTTGTCCATTAATTTGCTGTAAGGATTTAAATGCCAAGATTGCTGTAGGGTTTTCAAAAATAAATGTTGCCAAGGTTTTCCTATTTCCTTTGTTTCCCATCCCCTATATTCACCAATATTTTCCCCAATAATTCCTCATAGAACCCTACACTATCCTCCCTCAAATCCTAACCCCTCCCTTCTACTACAAACATATATTCCCTACCTCATCCCAAACCCTAAAAATTCAAGATTTCCATGGCCCTTCCCTTCCCTAAATTCCTTGTTTTATTTCCATTTTCCCCATTTCCCTAATGTTTTCCCTTTCTTAACAATTCCCTTGTATATTTGTGTCCCCTTGGTCACAACATTTTGAGAAAAAGAAAAAGTCTACAGTCAATTTTGCACACAGTTGTATATCAGCATATATATATATTCCAACTACCTTGTTTTTAAAGAACATGTCAGATACCGAGTCAGTATATGAGCAGGATTATGATAATGACTCTACATCGGAGGTAAATGTACCTAATGTGCCACGGATGTATCAAAAAGGTGGCAAAAGTGGACAACATGTTAGGGAGGAGCCTACCTCTTTGGCTCAATTGCAAGCCTGTCCACTTGCAATGGACTATTTTTGGTATCAATCATGTTTTGAATACTGTGAGCGGATCTCACAAATCCAGCATCATCGAGAACTAGTCCGTTTATTTGTTCTACATTTGCAGGATGGTCATGTAAACCTTGCCGGAGTGAATTTCACCTTGTCACCCGAGACTATTGCTCAGGCCACTGGAATACCAAATGTAGGGGAGGAATGGAGTAAACGCCAGAAGTTAGACATATTCTACTATGAGCCATATATCAAGCCCGGGTATATAAGACATTTGAGTGCAGTTTTTCCTTTCAGATTCCTAAAGGATGAGTATGCACCATTGATGAAACTCATCATCCGATATTTTAGTTGCGAGGGCAGATTCTCATGACTCTATGCGTTCCATGTTCGTTTGTTGATGCATTTCACAAGGTTACATATGATGAACATTCCATTTTTCATGTGTCGCAACATAGAAAGGATGGTGCCTTTAGTACAAAGGAAGAGCCCAACACATCAGCATAAGAGCATCTATCATTATGCATTGATTAAAATCGTAGTGATGCATCAGTTGGCACAGCAGGGCATTACTTGGGAAGATTTCATCTCCCGTGATTACTTTGCAGCATTACAGCGACCTCCGCAGATAGTTCATGATGAGGGAGGACCTTCACACTAGCCAGACATTCCCGAGACTGAGAATATAAGTGCTCCTCCATATGTGACATACCAGCGAGGCTACAGGGCCTTATTTGCATCTACACGACGAATACTATCTCCACCCGGGGTGGAAGGGGTCTCGTTGACTTCATCAGCACAGCAAGTGTTATCTCCACCTCGTGTGGAAGGGGCCTCGCTTTCGACAGCAGCACCGTAGGTACAGGATAAGGGCAAGAAGCCCAAGCATGAGGAGAGGCCTTCAGGTGAGCCATCAGGTTTTGTTACTATTCATGATGATGAGACAGCTTCAGAATCAGAGAAGACCCAATATATCAGGTATCTAGAGCAGCGGAATAAACAGCTTGAGGACCAGCACGTGATCATAGAGCTACAGAACATCCGTGAGAATCGCCAAGCTGCCCAACATAGAGAAATTGAGTTCACCTCTCTAGAGCAATAGGTAAATGAGGATCGAGAGGCTAATCTCGAGAGGGTCAACATCTACTTGGAGGAAAAGCTGAAAAAGGCCAATAGAGACAATGCATTATTGAAACACATGGCTATGCATTACAAGGTCCGGAACCTAGTTTGCAAGGCGCAAATTAGGAGTCTTAAGGCAAAATTGAAGAAAGCGGTCAAGAAACAAAAAAGACAAAATTAGCTTGATCATCTTCGGCTTTTGGCCGAAGCCTCTTTGGCTGAGCATAGTACTTTATTGGGGACCCCCAGCCCAAATTTCAAGGAATTTGGAAGAAATTTTGTCAATTTTGAATTTTTGGCTCTAAAAAATAGGTTTTTTGGTTCAACGCGTAGCGCGCAGCGCACGACCCATAAGATTGAGAGGTCCAAATCACAAATGGTTTGCATTTTTGGATTTTTCATGATGAAATATACCTGCTCAGCTATTGCCAAGGCATTTCATCAAGGTTTGGGTCCCCAAAAGGTCAAAAAACATGCAAAAAATGACCTCACTGCCCCTTTTTGGACACACAGGAAGCAACCTTGGGAGAATGCACTTTTGGAAGGGAAAATGGACATCAAATTGGAAAATTCCACTTGGGTTGGAAAGTAGACATCCAGGGCTTTCCAACAAGCCAACCTGAGCTCAATTTAGATGCCAGGAAGTGCCCCAAATGTAGGTGGAAAGGTGCACAATGCATAGGGCTTAGGCGCGCGGCACATCAGGGTTTTTTGGCACAATTTTCATCTTCAGCTCAGGAAACGTAGCCAGTTTGACCAGTTTTGACTTGTGATGGGATTTTTCACCCTTCTTGATGTAATTAATGGAACTTTATGTTGAATTGACACTTATTTACCTATTCTAGATGATTCATTCATAAAATAGCAAAAATTTAATGAATGAATTGGTTTCCTAGCTTATAGAGGCAAGTTGTTTTGACTGCCTAGATTGTAGTGCTTTGTTTAGAATTGGTTGAAACAGCTCCTAGGATGATGAGCTCGACCCCTAGAGGCAAGGGAATGTGTTAGCTTGCCTATATTATGTATATTCTTAATCATTTTCAGGGTTGGACTCTTGGGAATAACTTGATACACTATTGTACATATTTTATCTGCATTTTTGGCAAAGGATAGACTAGGGTTTTGCAGCACTATTTGGGATTCATGTGGCATTATGTGTTGATGGTGTGTTTCTCTCAGTACTTGTAAGTTGTGTATGTGTACCACTTTCCTTATTTAATCTTCTGCAATTAAACAAATGAAGTGTTAAGGTAGAATCCATAAATTTGCTATGCTCTGCCTTTAAATTTGTTTAATTTTCCATGTTTTCTTCAGTTTAAGGAGAATCCTTGAGACTTCCTTGCTCTCCTTAGCACCTCACCTGTCAGGTCTATTCATTCAATCACTTTAAAGGCATCAAAACAATCGCCTATCTTGCCCCAAGTAGACCTCTGCAAAAGCTATGCCTCATCCCCGCACCCAAAATTGCCTTTCCCTTGAATTCAACAAAACTTCAAAAAATAAATTCCATAGTCCTTGTACTTCATACCTAGCCTAAAATTAGTCATCAATTCAGTCATCTCGAGCCTCTTTGATTACCTTTTGCCGAGATTGACTGGAGAGAGCCCTCTCTTGTCCTCGTAGGGCTAGCTACGAGGCTGAGCGTTGTTTGATGTAGCCTTGAGTCTTACCTTATTTCAGCCTAAGGTAGATTCGAGCACTAACAGCATGATCAGTATGTACAAATGTTTGATAGCCAATGATGTAGTGTCGGAACTTGTTCAGGGCATGGACCACGGCCAAGAACTCTTTCTCAGTTACAGTATAATTCATTTCTGCCTTGGATAAGTTTTTGCTGACAAAGTATATGGCATATGGGAGTTTTTGTTCAACCTGTCCTAAGGCTGCCCCTATGGCTTTGTTCGAGGCATCAGTGTGGATGTGGAAAGGTAGGGCCCAGTTTGGACCTCTCAATATCGGGGCGGACACCAACTTATCCTTTAATTCATTCAGAGCCCTTTGACAGTCATCTGTCCATTTGAACTCAACATCTTTGGCTAAGAGGCCAAACAGTGGCGAGGCTAGCTTACTGAAGTCTTTAATGAATCTTCTATAATATCCTGCTAAGCCTAAGAAACTCTGAACATCTCTTACCTTCTGAGGAGGTGGAACCTTTTTGATGAGAGCAATTTTATTAGGATCCACCTGCAATCCTTGGCGAGAAATGGTATGTCCTAGCACGGTCCCTTCAGTCATCAGGAATTCACATTTTTCAGGACTAAGGGACAGGTTCATCTCAATGCACTTGGTTAGAACTTTTCCCAGATTGGACAATGCTTCCTGGAAGTTGGACCCATAAGGAGTGAATTCATCCATATATATTTCCACCGAATCATGGACCAGCTCAGAAAAGATGCTCAATACTACTCTTTGGAAAGTGGCAGGAGCGTTGCATAGCCCAAAGGGAAGGACTCGGTAAGCAAAGGTACCCGAAGGACAAGTGAAGGTGGTCTTATCTTGGTCTTCCGGGCTGATTTGGATCTGGTTATACCACTGAACCCATCTAGGAAAGAGAAAAACTTCTTTCCCGCCAGTCCATCCAACACTTGATCTATGAAAGGTAGAGGGAAGTGGTCTTTCTTGGTGGCTTTGTTCAATTCTCAGTAGTCCACACAGATTCTCCACTTTCCATTTTTCTTGGGTACCAACACCAGAGGGGACACCCACTCGCTATCCGAGATGGGGTAGATGAATCCTGCATCCAACAATTTTTGCAATTCTTCTTTGACAATGTCCTTAAGGGCTGGATTCATTCTCCTCTGAGGTTGCCTGACCGGTTTACAATCTTCTTTAATGTAGATGTGATGGGTACAGACCGAAGGATGAACTCCTTTCATCTCGTTATAGCTCCAAGCAAAAGCACCTAGATGACTGGCCAGCAGACTATACAGCTCCTTTTCCTGGGAAGGAGATAGGGAGGAGCTGATCTTTAACGTTCTCTTGGGGCCAAACTCCACATTTTTAACTCTGGGAGAGATCAGATCAGTCACACAAAGGTCCACTAAGGTGCTGGCTTGAGTATCCTCCACCAATTTCTCTAAGGACAATGCACTGGGAGGGGGATTCTGAATCAAGGTCTCAATCAAATCATCCTCAGTTTGAGGACCTCCCCTGGTGGTTTCTAAGGTGCACGAGGGTGCAGAGTACACCTCATCCTCTTCTCCTTCTTCCAACCAAAGTGGTAAGTCATGCTGTAATAGAGGTTGGGCAGGAGGGTATAGGACTAGCTGCTTGGACATAGGACCATTTTTGATGGTCATGTTTCTTGCTTGGAAGCTTATGTAAGCATCCACAGTGGCTAACCAAGCCCTTCCAAAAATAAGGGGGTATCCAGTAAGCTTTGCCTTTGGTTGAAGAACCAAGAAGTCCGCAGGATACTCCCAAGAGTCAACAGAGGCCAAGAAATCCTCCACAATCCCTTCGGGAGTCACGGTGGAGCGATCTGCCCACTGCAGGACCGTCGAGGTCTTCCTTAAGGAACCTTGAAGGTTGAGTTTGAGCATGGTATCCCTGGTCATCACATTAATGGTAGCCCCTAAATCAATAAAAGTGTGGGGTATGATGGTGCCATTGATGTGGACATCGACTACAGGACTCCCAGGATCCAAATACTTTGGATAGATTACTTGCCCCAACATAAGATCAGACAGTTGTCCTATGACATTGATGGTTGAGGCATCTCTTTTTCGCCTGCCTGTGTGCTTGAAACACTTTTCCTTAACCAATTTGTTGTATATCGGTACATCTTTGATGGCTTGGAGAAGTGGTATTTTCACACACAACTGTTTGAGTTCTCCCAGAAGCTCATTCTCTTCTGGGTCGGGTTGTGTGGTTACTGTTAGTCTCTCAGGAAAGGGTGGAATGGCCTTGGGTTCACTTTCCTGTTTATCTTCCTCGTCCTCTGGAGGAGGAGGTTGGCGATCCGAAGAGTCTTCCCGGATCGCAGGTTGATCTCCTGGATCTCCACAGCATAGGTAGGGCATGTTGTTTCCCCGGTATATGCCTACTGGGTCTGTCGGTTGTTGGGGTTCAGGTTCGGTTGAGCAGGCATTTGGGGTTGTTTTGGAGGAGCAGGAGGTAATGGTTGTGGTTGAGCTGGTGGTGGAGGCAAAATGGCGGGATGAGTGTTGTACTGGGGCCTCCACCCCGGTTGAGGTGCATTCCACTGAGTTTTTGGCTGGACATGTGAGTGAAACGAATGAGTAATGGACTGAGTATGGTATTGAGGTGGGTAAGACCATGAAGGAGGCACAGACCAGGAAGGATGAGCAGGGGGGCCCCAAGAAGGCATAGGAGCAGATTGGTTGGGGCTTGTTGTGGCCGGCAACAACCCCCCCTTTTTCTTTGTTCATTTAAGTGTTAACCAAAATACTAAATGAATGGGGACCCTTAGTTAACGTTTAGGAAGAGCAAGAGTTCCCTTTCGTAAAAATAAGGTTACCATCATAAGCCTAGGTAGGTCTTTTGAATATTTTAAACCTAAGTCTATGATAAGGAGAAAATCTTTAAAGTCGCGTTGCAAAAAAGATAGGAAATTCCTCCATTTCTCTTTAAATATCAGTATGCGCAAGACCCCCGTGTTAAGTATAACATCGCGTCGCAGCAAAATAATACTCATAAGGAAAAACTTAAAAATTTACTGATCTGCGATAACACCGATCGCAAGATCGCATATCGCAGAAATGAGCCGGCAAGATTTGGCAAACATCAAACTTCTGCGATCTGCGATGTTGAGATCGCTGCGATAGTGCGTTCTCGCGATCTGCGATGGTGCGATTTGCGATGGCGCGATATGCGAGGTTATGTAAGAAAATCATAAATCACTTCATTACGAATCCTTCGGGCACGCCATTCAAGGAAAAAGCCACTTACCATAATCTAACTCGAAATCATGCGCTTTTAATGATAGTAAATGAATTAGTTGTCAGTTATTAAATGAAGTAAAGACATGTGCCTTTGTATAGAATTACTTCACGTAAGGTGGCATATTTGATACATCTGTTGCATTTAAAACTCTCCCATCACCTTTCTGGATCAGTCATTTCCATTTCACTCGTAATCTGTAGGAATGAAGAGCCAAGACGATTCAAACCCAAACGCAGGAAGAAATGGGAAAGAAAAATAAAGCTCAAAGCTCTGAAGCGATGGAAAAGACGAAGGAGATGGCGCCTTTGTATACAGACACAACCTGTAACAGAGACACAGGGATATCGACATGGGAAAGCATGTACAGGCTGCTTGAAGAGGAAAATCCTAAAATAATGAAGGTTGCTGCTGTCGCGGGCTCACAACGCTCTTCCGAGGCATCCTTAGAGGAGCTAGCATGTTCATTTCTTCACAGAATAGCAGCAAGACCCAAAATTCTACCATATACGGATATGATCAAGTGGATACTTGATAATGCAGACATGAACAACAGACAATTCAAAGTTCAAGGACACGGGCTCATCGGATCATTCATTGCGCAAGATTTGAAGCTTATGTATCATCTTCCTGAACTGCAGGCGACTTACAATGCACAATTCGTCAAGAAATTTTCGGCCGAGAACCCAGACCTATCAGAGACCACCAAAGATTGGTCCAGAAAAGAGGAGCCGCTCAAAAAGGACAAAAACGGTATGTACAGCACTGGTTCCCTCACCTCTCCGTATTGTTTTGCTGCGGCCATGCTTTGTAGGTTATTTGGGATGCCGGATATCAATAAGTTTTCGTCTGAATGGCTACCATTAATTGATGCTGCCACAAATGCCGATATTATGGATTGGGCCAAGATCCTTTCTGATAATCTATACATGGCTGTTATCAATTACCGGTCTAAAAGATCCTTGTCTCAAAGGATCTATCCTCCTTTTTATCTGTCTGCATATATTATGGATTCTATTTGTTATGTGTCTAAATTTCCCATTATGTGTTGGAAATGGACTACCCAGGACCCATTACCTATCCATGTTTATCATAAGGTGTTATGGGATTCTCAGTTCGTCCCTCACTTCTACCAGATTTGCCACGGGCTTATTTTTCCCTTGTATAGAATAATGTATGAGGAAGACCCCTCGAGGTGCTCACCCGAGGCACAAATAGACATCATCCCCATCGCAAGATGGTTCGGGGAAGAATGGTTTACCTATATTAGAGTGTTTGGAAGCACTGTACCTCCACATGTCCTACCTCTATATATTCCTGATAAACTTTTGGCTCGGGAAATTGCTTATCAAACCTGTTCAGAAGGCGGCCTGACCAAAGACCTAAAGGACAAAAAGAAGGCCATATGGCCTCAATTTCCTGTAGCTTGTGGGGCCTTCTCATTGTTCGATGTAGGACACGCTTTCACTGAAGTGGAGAATGTGACGTGTCTACAATTATTTAAATTCCCAGCAAGGCCATTTGACCCAAATGATGTTGCCCAAGATTTCACAACAAACGTCAAAATAAAAGTATTTGTTGGAAAGAAAGATTTGTTTGATGATTTGTTTCAGAGTAGAAGCTCACTCCAAGAAATTTTGCGGGAAGCTCGGTCGAGGTTGTCTCCAGATGACCTCCAAAGATTCATGTTATACAGGGAAAGAAGGCTGGCCAATGTTCCTCTAGAGAAGCTGCGACTGCCTGCCAGAGAACCAACTCCAAGCATTAGCCTCAGTGGAAACTCTAGCACTTCCAGATCTAAATCCAACGCTGCGCAAGGAGTACCAGAACAGCCTAAAGAGTCTGGACGCGACCAAGAAAAAAATGAAGAAACAACTAAAGATACAGCTCAGTCAAGTGCAATGTCACAACGGCGAGTTATCGCCTCCCCGCCAAGAGATGTCCCCCCTCCTGTCATCGAAGAACCACTCGTCACAACAGAACTGGACAAAGAATGGGAAACCTTCAATGAACTGATCAATCTTGAAGGGCAAGCCCCCAAAACACCTGTGAACAACACACAGGTAGTGCAAGAAGTGGTTTCGACCATAGTTAGCAGTGTCACAGAAACGGAACACATTCCTATCGCTCCGCCTTCTGAGCTTCTACTTAATGTAGAAGAAATTCCCCCACTGGATGTATTCTATAGTCCCCAACACAAAGCAGTTGTAAGGAGACAGAGGAAGAAAAGAAAACTAGAAAATACACTGTCACCAGATGCTGAACATTTGGACGTCTTATGGAAATACCCCAACAATAACCCAACTGAAAATCTCACTAAGCTATCTCAAATCGCATGAGCATATGCTTCTGCAACTATTGACAAGGCATCAGAAGTTCAACAACTATTGAAAGAACAAGAAAATCAAATACAACTGCTACAACGATAGTTGCATCAAGCCAATGCTAATATTGAAGCTTCCAAACAGCTCGAGAAGCTGCAGGAAGACTTTCAGCAGATGCAGATAGGCTACCAAAGAAGTCTAGACGAGAAAGGAAAATAATTGCAGACTTTACAGGAAATGCATAAAGATGAGCCTAAGCTGGCAGAATTTATTTCAGAATCTATTGGCTTAAATGAGCAACTACTGCAGCAACAGGAAGAGTTGGGACGTAAAATATCACAGTGGAGTCACTATTGCGAGCTAAGCGATAAAATCACCAATCAAGTGGTAGACTTGCGGAGTGACTATGATTAGAGTGACAGGTGGGTGACGGAATACTTAACTTGGCAGGATGAAGATGCAGTGAAAAGAGCAGGTGCACCCAGGATAAACGAAAATCATAAAGAATTGCTCTTTAATAAATGGGATGATCAAATCAGGCAAGCGGAGCGAGTAGCGGAGACAGCGGCTACACAGGCAAGCATTCTTATCGACTGTGTAAATGAGAATTTACACAGGACCAATTTAATCGCAGATACTACCCCGGGGTACCTACCAAATAAGTTACAACTGGAAGCAGAATGGAAGTAGAAAGCGCAGGCAAAGGGAAAGGTGATCCAAGCATTAAACAGGTTGGATTGGGAATGTTACTGGACATACTTGGTCAAACCACACGGTCAATGGATGACGGTGAAATGCATCACAAACGTGGCCGAAAAAGTAGTGCCAACTCTCGTAGATGTTGTTTTCGCAGCCCAGCTCAACGCAGAAGTCAGTCAGCCAACTCTCCTCAAGCCCATGATGAACACTTGCAACTTTAAGGACCAAATTCAGAAGTAGCCTTATTTTATAATGTTGTTTTTTCTTTTTATTAGATTAGAAAAAGGACGGTCATTTGAAAACCGTATCCTAAATTTTATAAAGATACTGTTATTAGAATTAGGAAGTAGTATTTTAACCCTTCTCATGCATTTAGAGAAGGGTCCAGAAATTTGTCAAAAACTTGTCCTCGGAACATGCACTTCTGCACCCTCAGAGGGGTTTTTGATGAATGGATGGATCGAGATTTATTAATGTTTGCATTTGATGTCTGCTACTGATGTTGCACTTCTGTACTCTTAGTAGATGTTAGAACAAGTAGAGATAAATCGTTTTTGCTTGAAGCTTGTGAGTAGGATTAGTCATAAATGGTACTTTTATCTCTTGACCATTTCTGCTTATATTCTTAAAGTGATATACAGTTTTCAGTTGTTTATATGTTAATGCATGAATGTGTGGGTTGCCATTTGGCACTTCTGTACGGTGGAGTCATTTATTTGTGTTTGATATATGAATAACTTATTATGCGATTTGCTGTTCACAACTGTTTTGCTTAACTTTTTATGCAGAGTGGTTTATCTTAATTGATTTCTATTCTTATGATAGCTGAATGATCTTTATTACCAGTTATTGTTCGAAATATCTTTAGATCGCATAATAGAAGAAATACACCCCGGGTTAGCGTAGATTAGATGTGTTGTTTCTCATTAGATTACAATAGCATAGAGTCAGTCTGGAAGTTTGAATTAAATTAGCTTTAAAGTACTCCTAGATCAGCATCATCCAACTCTACACACCCACACACCCCTTAGATTGGGAAATTGGTCCCATTATCCCCAGTCGGACCCGCTATACCAAACGGATAAGGAGCTGCCAACCAAGGTCCGGACCGGGTGGGTATCCCCCTTGTTGTCGACCCGATTTTCGGGGCTTCAACATATTTGGCGCTAGAAGGAGGGCCTGAACATAGTGTCTGTTGGAATGTTTTTCAATTGTAAAATTTGAATCACGATGGCTGCTCATAAAATTCCTATTTGGAGTTGCATCCATGTTCCTACCTCTTCCAACACTCCACCAGAAGTGGTAAGACTTTTGTCTCAGGTAAAATTCAATGGTAAGAATAATTCTTCTGCTTTTAACCATGCTCTTCAATTTATTCAAAAAGTTTCAAGTTCTGATATTCAGAGAATTGATGAAGGCGTTTTATGCAGAATTTTTACTCTTACATTCACGGCGGAAGCTAGAAAATGGTGCAGAACCCTCCCAGTTGCATCAATTCACAGCTGGGACCAATTCGTCAAGACTTTTATTTTTGAATTTGATTGTTATGATTATGATCAGGTATATGATGAAATTGATTATCTACGGAAACAAGATGAATCTGTCAGGGATTTTAATATACGATTTCATCTTAATTGTCTAAAGTATGATCTTGAAAGTGAACTCATGGATGAAGAGTCTTCAGATTATGCTGAGTATTCCCTGCCTCCTATGTCTGATCAAGCAGAAATTAGTTCGAGCTTTGTCTCATTTTCTTCTAATGTGAATGAGGATTCTAAGTTGAATATACAAATAAGCCATGATGAAGAAAGTCCCCAAAGCCTAGGAGTCATGCATGCTCTAATGCAAGAAGACAAAAGCGAAAATGCTGGAGGAAAGCCTACCTTGGAACCAGGAGATGGCTTTGATACAAGGTCAGATAATGTCATTGCAAATCAACAAATACATATGCCAAGGTTAGAACAACAAACTATTTCTCTTTTAAAAAGTATCAGTACACAAAGGTATGATCTAAAGCCTGATGTCTATGATGAATCTGATGAACAAAGATTTTTCCATGATGAAATTTCCAAATGCATTGTTCCAGAATCGCATTTTTCTCTTTATCCTGATGTTTTTAGTGATGATAATTTTTCCCCTCTCAATATTAAAGATATCTCAAAAAACACAGAGGATTATTCAAATGAGTCATCATTAGGTTTTCAAGATAAAAAGACAGCTATAGAACATCCTTTGACCATTTTCAAACAAGAACCACTTGACCTTCCTTGTCTGAAAATATATGACGAAAAAGAGAAATCTAGGGAAACCTGTAAAATCGTTTATGATAGTTACTTTGACGACGATGATGTTGTTGATTTATCCCAAGTAACTCAACTAAGCTTAGATAATGAGAGATATCCTAATTCAGAAATCATATCAGTCAATCCTCATTTCAAAGTAAAAGATCATTTGTATGATTTTACTATCCAAGACAATACCCCGATCTATGATTCATATAATGAGAAAACCCCCACACCTGTCCACAATCATAACTTGTCTTCCGATTCACAAGACAAAATTCGAAATTACTCGGATCCCATAATTCTGGCCAGTTCTTGTGAGAAGCAAGATATTACAAGTAAATCCCAGTTGTGCTGTAACATTGTTTGTACAGATAATATTTTCTTTCTTTCTCACTTGCACTCATTTTGTACAAAATCGGATTGTGTTTTAAATTTCCACACTTTTGATAGATTACTGTGGCATGTTGAGCATCTTATCAAAGAACATTCGAAAGACGTGATACTATTTTTGAGAGCCAAACTGTGTCAAGAAAGTATAGAACCTTTTCAATTTCAAGATCAATCAATATCAGACTTTCTTAGAAAACTTCTTTGGCATCCAAAACATCATCAACAAAAGAAAGTACCTTTCGAAACTTGTTGGCAATTCGCGCCAATTGATAAGAATCTTTCCAGGAATTTCTATCTATTCTGCATTGATTTATTTAGTGGTTTATATATGGAAACTTTCCTTTTATACGAAATCGCTAAAAGCTCAACTTTAACGAACAGTAGGTTACAAGCCATTGAAACTAAAAAATCATGTTCACAAACTGGCTCGTCATCTTTCCTATTACAAGATCATCAATCCATAACAGAAATTCATCCTGATTTTTATGATCCAATAGGTTCCCAGTTGGAAAGAAGTTTTCATGAGAAGGAAATATCAAACAGAATTCCGACTGAGGTTACATATTTTTATTCCCCATCCAACATTAAAAGTTCAAGAAAAGTTTTGTTCTCAACGCTAATGTTCGGAAGTTACATACGGCTAGGAATGAAAATGAGGAGATGGTTCCACTGGAAATATCATTTCACCTAGTTAATGTTCTGTATATAGTTAGATTAGGAGTAGGAGTAATTTAGCTAGTTTATTAGGTTTCAGGTTCACTTTTAATAGTTGGTAGAAAAGAGATTATCCCTCTTCTGTGCATAATCCTAAAGAATGTCTGCCTCTCATTTTGTTAAATTTTTCCCCATAATAAAATTTGCTATGGTTAACAACATTTGACATTTACTAAAGACACCATTTCTCTGTCAGGTTTTGAGCTTCTGCTTGTGTAAATAGCAAATCTTTCAGAAACTTGATCCTTATTATTTATAGATATAGTTAAAAAACTTTAAACCAGATACGATACTAGTCTCAACTTCCAAAAGCTTGACAAAAGTATTCTTAGTAAAGAAATTGTTTTATATCAGTACGATGAAAAGTATCAATAACAAAATAAAAATTCCCTGTAGAAGCAGCCATTTCCAAAAAACTCTATTATTGTCGTCCAGAGCTTTCTTAAGGAAAGCAATGATATCCTCCCTGTTAGAGAAAATCGCAGCATTCAGAGGGACAATCCAAGAAACGCTATATCTCAAAGAATGAGAGGTCTCATCACAAGCCGGCTTATCATGATCATAGATATTATAACTTGCTGACTTTGCCAAAACTGTCCACCAAAATAGGGCAACGACTCAAGATTGTTGAAATCAATAGACAAGGGGTCTCATCACGAGCCAGCTTGTTCAACAAAAGTGTAAATCAAGTGAATGACTGTGTCATAATTTGGCTACCAAACCAAGACATTGTTCTTTAGAGAAGAAAAAGTGTCAATCTGGGTTTTTCTCCGAAGGATGTAGATCGCCTTAAGCAGGATAAAGGATCATTACTGGGTAATAGGTAACCCTGTCGAGGCTATGGACGCCTGCTGGCAGCAGAGGCTCTACCTGCGGCAAAAGAGCATATTTAAAAGACTGCTACACAGGGGAGACTTTATTTTATTTTTACAAGACCAAGTAATGGCTGATGTAAATGCAAGGACAAGCTGAGGATACAAGTAATTAAAATAGAAAGAGGTTGAAACGAAATATCATTGACAGTTTGAAGTATGACATGCTTTATCTTTTTATAATAAAGTTTAAGTTTCCTGAATTTTTTTTTTTTGTTTCGGAAGTTTAAAAAATTCATTAGAAAATCAGAGATAACTGGTTCTCCCAAGTGAATCGCCAATTGTTGTGGCTGGCAACAACCCCCCCCTTTTTCTTTGTTCATTTAAGTGTTAACCAAAATACTAAATGAATGGGGACCCTTAGTTAACGTTTAGGAAGAGCAAGAGTTCCCTTTCCTCAAAATAAGGTTACCATCATAAGCCTAGGTAGGTCTTTTGAATATTTTAAACCTAAGTCTATGATAAGGAGAAAATCTTTAAAGTCGCGTTGCAAAAAAGATAGGAAATGCCTCCATTTCTCTTTAAATATCAGTATGCGCAAGACCCCCGTGTTAAGTATAACATCGCGTCGCAGCAAAGTAATACTCATAAGGAAAAACTTAAAAATTTACCGATCTGCGATAACACCGATCGCAAGATCGCATATCGTAGAAATGAGCCGGCAAGATTTGGCAAACATCAAACTTCTGCGATCTGCGATGTTGCGATCGCTGCGATAGTGCATTCTCGCGATCTGTGATGGTGCGATATGCGAGGTTACGTAAGCAAATCATAAATCAATTCATTACGAATCCTTCGGGCACACCATTCAAGGAAAAATCCACTTACCATAATCTGACTCGAAATCATGCGCTTTTAATGATAGTAAATGAATTAGTTGTCAGTTATTAAATGAATTAAAGACGCGTGCCTTTGTAGAGAATTACTTCACGTAAGGTGGCATATTTGATACATCTGTTGCATTTAAAACTCTCCCTTCACCTTTCTGGATCAGTCATTTCCATTTCACTCGTAATCTGCAGGAACGAAGAGCCAAGACGATTCAAACCCAAACGCAGGAAGAAATGGGAAAGAAAAATAAAGCTCAAAGCTCTGAAGCGAAGGAAAAGACGAAGGAGATGGCGCCTTTGTATACAGACACAACCTGTAACAGAGACGCAGGGATATCGACATGGGAAAGCATGTACAGGCTGCTTGAAGAGGAAAATCCTAGAATAATGAAGGTTGCTGCTGTCGCGGGCTCACAACGCTCTTCCGAGGCATCCTTAGAGGAGCTAGCATGTTCATTTCTTCACAGAATAGCAGCAAGACCCAAAATTCTACCATATATGGATATGATCAAGTGGATACTTGATAATGCAGACATGAACAACAGACAATTCAAAGTTCAAGGACACGGGCTCATCAGATCATTCGCTGCGCAAGATTTGAAGCTTATGTATCATCTTCCTGAACCGCAGGTGACTTACAATGCACAATTCGTCAAGAAATTTGCGGCCGAGAACCCAGACCTATCAGAGACCACCAAAGATTGGTCCAGAAAAGAGGAGCCGCTAAAAAAGGACAAAAACGGTATGTACAGCACTGGTTCCCTCACCTCTCCGTATTGTTTTGCTGCGGCCATGCTTTGTAGGTTATTTGGGATGCCGGATATCAATAAGTTTTCATCTCAATGGCTACCATTAATTGATGCTGCCACAAACACTGATATTATGGATTGGGCCAAGATCCTTTCTGATAATCTATACACGGCTGTTATCAATTACCGGTCTAAAAGATCCTTGTCTCAAAGGATCTATCCTCCTTTTTATCTGTCTGCATATATTATGGATTCTATTTGTTATGTGTCTAAATTTCCCATTATGGGTTGGAAATGGACTACCCAGGACCCATTACCTATCCATGTTTATCATAAGGTGTTATTGGATTCTCAGTTCGTCCCTCACTTCTACCAGATTTGCCACGGGCTTATTTTGCCCTTGTATAGAATAATCTATGAGGAAGACCCCCCGAGGTGCTCACCCGAGGCACAAATAGACATCATCCCCATCGCAAGATGGTTCGAGGAAGAATGGTTTACCTATATTAGAGTGTTTGGAAGCACTATACCTCCACATGTCCTACCTCTATATATTCCTGATAAACTTTTGGCTCGGGAAATTGCTTATCAAACCTGTTCAGAAGGCGGCCTGACCAAAGACCTAAAGGACAAAAAGAAGGCCATATGGCCTCAATTTCCTGTAGCTTGTGGGGCCTTCTCATTGTTCGATGTAGGACACGCTTTCACCGAAGTGGAGAATGTGACGTGTCTACAATTATTTAAATTCCCAGCAAGGCCATTTGACCCAAATGATGTTGCCCAAGATTTCACAACGAACGTCAAAATAAAAGTATTTGTTGGAAAGAAAGATTTGTTTGATGATTTGTTTCAGAGTAGAAGCTCACTCCAAGAAATTTTGCGGGAAGCTCGGTCGAGTTTGTCTCCAGATGACCTCCAAAGATTCATGTTATACAGGGAAAGAAGGCTGGCCAGTGTTCCTCTAGAGAAGCTGCGACTGCTTGCCAGAGAACCAACTCCAAGCATTATACTCCGTGGAAACTCTAGCACTTCCAGATCTAAATCCAACGCTGCGCAAGGAGTACCAGAACAGCCTAAAGAGTCTGGACGCGACCAAGAAAAAAATGAAGAAACAACTAAAGATACAGCTCAGTCAAGTGCAATGTCACAATGGCAAGTTATCGCCTCCCCGCCAAGAGATGTCCCCCCTCCTGTCATCGAAGCACCACTCGTCACAACAGAACTAGACAAAGAATGGGAAACCTTCAATGAACTGATCAATCTTGAAGGGCAAGCCCCCAAAACACCTGTGAACAACACACAGGTAGTGCAAGAAGTGGTTTCGACCATAGTCAACAGTGTCACAGAAACGGAACACATTCCTATCGCTCCGTCTTCTGAGCTTCTACTTAATGTAGAAGAAATTCCCCCACTGAATGTATTCTATAGTCCCCAACACAAAGCAGTTGTAAGGAGACAGAGGAAGAAAAGAAAACTAGAAAATACACTGTCACCAGATGCTGAACATTTGGACGTCTTATGGAAAGACCCCAACAATAACCCGACTGAAAATCTCACTAAGCTATCTCAAATCGCAGGGGCATATGCTTCTGCAACTATTGACAAGGCATCAGAAGTTCAGCAACTATTGAAAGAACAAGAAAATCAAATATAGCTGCTACAACAACAGTTGCATCAAGCCAATGCTAATATTGAAGCTTCCAAACAGCTCGAGAAGCTGCAGGAAGACTTTCAACAGATGCAGATAGGCTACCAAAGAAGTCTAGACGAGAAAGGAAAACAATTGCAGACTTTACAGGAAATGCATAAAGATGAGCCTAAGCTGGCAGAATTTATTTCAGAATCTATTGGCTTAAATGAGAAACTACTGCAGCAACAGGAAGAGTTGGGACGTAAAATATCACAGTGGAGTCACTATTGCGAGCTAAGCGATAAAATCACCAATCAAGTGGTAGACTTGCGGAGTGACTATGATCAGAGTGACAAGCGGGTGACAGAATACTTAACTTGGCAGGATGAAGATGCAGGGAAAAGAGAAGGTGCACCCAAGATAAACGAAAATCATAAAGAATTGCTCTTTAATAAATGGGATGATCAAATCAGGCAGGCGGAGCGAGCAGCGGAGACAGTGGCTACACAGGCAAGCATTCTTATCGACTGTGTAAATGAGAATTTACACAGGACCAATTTAATCGTAGAGACCACCCCAGGGTACCTACCAAATAAGTTACAACTGGAAGCAGAATGGAAGCAAAAACCACAGGCAAAGGGAAAGGCGATCTAAGCATTAAATAGGTTGGATTGGGAATGTTACTGGACATACTTGGTCAAACCAAACAGTCAATGGATGACGGTGAAATGCATCACAAACGCGGCTGAAAAAGTAGTGCCAGCTCTCGTAGATGTTGTTTTCGCAGCCCAGCTCAGCGCAGAAGTCAGTCAGCCGACTCTCCTCAAGCCCATCATGAACACTTGCAACTTTAAGGACCAAATTCAGAAGTAGCCTTATTTTAGAATGTTGTTTTTTCTTTTTATTAGATTAGAAAAAGGACGGTCATTTGAAAACCGTATCCTAAATTTTGTAAAGATACTGTTATTAGAATTAGGAAGTAGTATTTTAACCCTTCTCATGCATTTAGAGAAGGGTCCAGAAATTTGTCAAAAGCTTGTCCTCGAAACATGCACTTCTGCACCCTCAGAGGGGGTTTTGATGAATGGATGGATCGAGATTTATTAATGTTTGCATTTGATGTCTGCTACTGATGTTGCACTTCTGTACTCTTAGTAGATGTTAGAACAAGTAGAGATAAATCGTTTTTTCTTGAAGCTTGTGAGTAGGATTAGTCATAAATGGTACTTTTATCTCTTGACCATTTCTGCTTATATTCTTAAAGTGATATACAGTTTTCAGTTGTTTATATGTTAATGCATGAATGTGTGGGTTACCATTTGGCACTTCTGTACGGTGCACTTCTAACTCTTCTTATGTTATAGGATCTTCGTATATCTCAGGAGGCTCACCTATAGGTTCTTCTGGATCACTGTACCAAAGAAGAGAGAAGGGTGACTCAGTGAAGTGGTGGGGGTGTTGGGTAAGAATTTGCCGGTTTTATCTCTGTTCCTACGAGGTATGAAATGGAAAGACTTTTGATTGCTTTTTGTTTGTTTGTTTGTTTGTCTTTGTTTGTTTGTTTATTTGTTTGTTTGTTTGTTTTTGTTTTTGTTTTTGTTTTTGTGTTTTTGTTTTTTTTGTTGTTGTTGTTGTTTTTTTTTGGCACCTGCAAAACTAAAAATAGATTGAATTGCAACTAGCTATCTTGCTGAAATGAAAATGCGGAATTGAAATGAAAGCAGGAAAGGACTAATCTATGTTGCTCAAATGAAATTGCAGAATTGAAATGCTAATCTATGCTTGCAGAATTGAAATGCTAATCTACGCTTGCAGAATTGAAATTGCAGAATTGAAATGCTAATCTACGCTTGCAGAATTGAAATGCTAATCTACGCTTGCAGAATTGAGATTGCGGAATTGAAATGATAATATATGAAAGCAGGAAATGTCTACTTTACTTTTGCGGAAATGAAATTGCAGAATGGAAATGAAATAAAATATTTAGCAGAAGGCGAGTGTAGGAAAATAGAAGAAAAGCAACAATCACCAATACTCTGACGCTTCCCCGGCAACGGCGCCAAAAATATGGTGGGCTCCAGTATTGCAGCAATAATGCTGCAACTCCTGGGACTCCTTTCTTTACTTTTATCAACCTGGTAGTTCGTAACAGACTTGGAAGCGACGGTGCTGTATGCACAAGTACTAGCTCTTGCCGCAGCTGTCAGTTGGTCAGCTGGCACAAGTCCGCTAGGGGCTTAAGCCAACTTCTATGAGCTCTTAGAAGAAGCTTTTTAACTGATGGATGGAAGCTAACTCAAAGGAAGCTGATCTACTTGTAAAAAGAAACTGAAAGCCAAAAAGTAACATAAACCCCAGCAAACCCTAATTCTACCAGCTAGTCCTACTGATGCAAAGGAGAGAATGCAAGCTATTTAAAGAGATGCCATTACTTCTATGAAGGTAAAACGCACATGTCTAGGCTACCTCTATCTGAAGGAAACATCTTTTTGTATTTTTGAATAAGTTATCAGAATTATCATGCATGTGTTTTAACTGGTTTTTTCTGTGTAGGGGTGGATCAAGGAAGAGAAATGCTTGGAAAAGGTTGGGAAGGTTCAGAGAGGGTTTAAGGAGTACCTAACACTCTTCCGGAGAGTTTCACAAAGTTTGGCTGTCCAACAACCTCATTTGTGAGCTTCTACAGGAAGTCTATAGGGGTTCTACAGGATGTTTCAGGGATTTCTACAGGATGTTCAGGAATTTTTACAGGATGTTTTAAAATTGGATTTTGGAGGATGGGTGAGTGAAGTGAGGTGCATGAATGGATAGGGAGGTAGGGTAGGGGCCTGAAATGACCCAGGGACTGATGGATGGAGTGGTGAGAGGATGTGGAAAGCTGGCTTGGATTAAAGAAGGCTAAGACAATGGAGGAGCAAGAAGGTAGGGTTACGTGGGCAGAAGAAAAGTTGTGAGACGAGGAACCTAACTAGGAGATGGAGCAGCTGGCCCGGACGAAGCTTAGGTGGATGAGAGAGTGATGGAGATGCCATGCACGGTGTACACTTAACCGAATCAACCAAGTCCTACACACAATCAAAATCTTAGCTAATCTATCCTAACTGTCAACGAAACAAATGAACAACAACTTTATTTATAAAGAGAACCATGTACAACACTTAAGCAAAGAAACATTTCAAAGGCCTGAACGCATAACCAACTTCTACAAATGAAAACATTACACCAAAGATTGCATGGTCAAGAAAACTAGTGTTTTTGTTGGGCAGCACTGTTTCTGCAATTCCAGCCCCTGATCCAATAAGGGAGAGGTGAAACTGAGAGTGTTGTCAACCCTTTTTCTTGGAGCTTTATCTGTTATTATCGTACTAATCTACTCTACACATCTGAAGCAATTCTATTTATCAGCAGTGACCTATTTAACCAACACAACTAAATCTTACTCAACAGAAACACGTTTCAAATGCATAAAAGGAAAATCACAATGCATAAAGAAAAGATAACAATACAAAGAAGGAGGCCCTAGGCTCTTAGGTTGGGCCCAACCCCGAGAGCTATGGCTCCTATAGAAAACTTAGAGCTGATATCAAATCTGACTGCTTCTCATTATCAAAAAATAATCATAAGTCAAGAGTTATGCCAACAATGGCTACAAGAGAACAAAATGGAGCTAGCAGTACTATAGTGCAAAGTATGCAAGAGTTTCAAAAAGTCCCTCACGAAGGCTGAGGCCTTATCATTTATACACCACGAGGCCCTAGCTAGCCTCCTAAATCTATGGGACTTGGCTGCCCAAACTGTGAGTGAACAACTCCTTCCAAAAATCTGTTTGGCTGCCTTTTAGATCCGGTTTTGGTGGCCTTTGGAGCTCGGAGTTGGGGGTGAAGATCCCGAGGGAGGCTAATTAATGCCATAGACAACCCCCCCTAGAATCCTCAACCCAAGCTTGACTGTCTCCTAGCCCATAACTGCTCGGTTTTGCTCCAACATGTGTCCAAAAAACCTGAAAGGAGCATATGTTAGCCACCTAGGAAGAGTGACTACCCTTATTCGTACAAATGGCATAAACATACTAAAAAATAATGCATAAGTTATGAAAAATGAAGGATTGAACAATGATAATTAGGCCAAATGAGCCCAAAATGTTACCAAATTTGGGGCTCATCAGGCCTATGCTGGGATGGATTTCCGAGGAGATCCTGATCTCCCACTGTCGTCTGGAGCACAGTGGAATGACTCATGTAAAGAATTATTTTTTAAGTTTTTTTTTAATTACTTGAACTGAGATCAAGACTTGTGATATTTTGCATATGTGGGACCAAAGAGACCACCAGGGGTTTCTTCGATAGTGAGGAGAGTGACGCGACAACTTGAGGATGTACCATATGTTGAAGGAGTTGATCCAACTATGTACATGGAGTGCAATCTAGAGGTCTTAACTAGAGGCATTCCATATTATGCTACTATTGATGAGGTGCCACTTCAGTATCAGAGGCATACCATGGAGGTATCAGCTAGACTACGTCAACTTTTGAGCTGATTGTTTAGGGCTATATCATGCTATCATGAGCATCATGTTGGCGGATAGACATGTCTCTAGTCTTATTTTTTCACTTATGTAGGCTCGAGGAGCCATGTGTCTCAGAACACAAATTTTGATTTTTGATGTAAAAAACATTTTGCAAACTCTATATGGCGATCTATATATACATGTTTTACCTTATATAACCTATTGTACCATGGTTTTATTTTTACATATTTTGCAAATGTCAATCTAAAACATGGTTAGCTAATGCATTTGTCAATGTATTCAGATGTATTGGAATGTGTTGATATGCTATGTAATCAAAATTTATTTCCAAGAGACGAACACACAAATACATTCTTAAAATGTTAGGGTTTCTGACGGAATAATGTCTGCTTAATTGTAATACAATGAGTTGTGAATCTATTTTAACAACCAACGCTCTAATACCAAGTGCAATAGCTTCCTAAAACAGCTTGATTACCACACTGTATTTTTCTATATTGTTAGTTGTGTGCCTTAAACATATACCGTATAATCTCACTAACTCATCATTGAGAGTAAAGAGTGACCACGCAGCAAAAGTCAATTTTCGTGTACTACGACAAGTTCCATCAGTGAAACTAACATGAGGAAGATGGTTTGTCGACATTTTTAAACCAAGTGGAACACGTGGTAAGCATGGGAAAACATGTTTGCAAAAATGCAAATAATCACACCAAAACACAACACACTAATGAAACACACACTAATGTACAAAGTATCTACGCAAGATTAAGCATAATAATTTTTTAGGTAGAGCCCATTGCGGGGCTCAGACAACTGATTTCCATCATAATCAACTAACTCATATGCACCCTTTTGTAATACACGTTTGAAAATATAGGGTCCATGCCACATGGGTTCGAATTTTCCGAACCCTAGTTTAACATTAGCATGATCATACAATAAGACCAAGTCACCTTCCACATATGCACGAGGGCTCACGGTTTTATCATATTGGGCTTTAACTCATCTTTTTTGAGCCTTAGTTACTAATGCTGCAATTCGGCGAATCTCGTTAAGATGTTATAAGTAAAGCAACTGCTCTTCTTTAGGTGAAGTACCAGGAAGTATTTCAATGACTAGCTTCAATAATGGGATCTCACACTTAATTGTTAGAGTGGCTTTGAGTCCATACACCAATTCGAAAGGTGTGAATTCGGTTGTTGTTTTAGCAGCGGTTCGATATTCCCATAAGGTTGAAAAAAACATAAGATGCTAGTTCTTTTTATGCATCCCAATAGTTCATTGAAGCATAATGACCAAAAATTTGTTGACAACTTCAAATTGACCATTGGCCTATGGGTAATATGGAGTTGAGCTATCATGATGTAAACCCAATTGAGCAGTGAGTTATGTCATCATGTAATTATGGAAATGGGAGCAATGGCTGGTGACTATGGCTTTTAGAACACCAAACCAATCTATGACATGACAAAAAAGGAAAAGAGTAGTAGTTATACTATCAACATCATAGGTAGGCATCACCTCTACCCATTTTTTGAAATAATCCACGACAACAATGATGTACCCATGCCCCTTGCTGAGTGAGGGTTACAAGTCATCAAATCAATGCCCCATTTTGGAAATGGACCAACAATAATAACTAGGTGTAAGAGAGCAGGTGGGGTTTGCTATTTCTGATTAAGATTTGGAAAGCGTTACATTTATGGACTGCAAGAATGAAATCTTTGAAGATGGGAGGCCAAAAATAGTCGACGCGAAGGATCTTTTAAGTTGTTGCGTATCCTGACATATGATTGCTACAGGCTCCGGAGTGGAAATCATTTAAATATTTCTCATCTTCCTCATGTGCCAAACATCGTCGAAGGACTGAATCCACACCAACGTGGTATAAGGTATCCCCAATAATGCGATAAGTTTGGGATTGGTACCAGATTCAATGTCATTCAGAGAAAGATGTAGGAATTTATAGGGTAAGTTCCTTAGATAGAACACGAAGGGACACCGCTCAAAAATAGATCACAGATCAATACACCAGTATTCTTGACGTGGTTAAAACCCTCAAAGAGGGAAATAGACCACGACCTGAGCCAACGCGGCCACTTTAGGAAATTTATTAATGTAAAAGAAATAAAATTTACATAAGCTTCTCTCATGAACAGTCACCTTACAAATGACCCTCCATGCTCTTTAAATAGAGATCATGGACCAATCATGTGTTAAGCCACAAATCAAGTGTCGGTAATACCGAGGAGAGAATGAACCGTTGGATCATTTCATGTCTAGAACATATCATGACCGTCAGATTGTAAGTTACAAAAGTACAAAGTAAAGAAACACACTTTACCTAACTCTACACTATACCAAGTTATACTTAACTATTTCCCATGTGTCATATCCTAACATCCCCCCTTAAAACAACTTGGGATAGGATTGAAGAATGTAAAAATATGACACAATAGGAGAAGGAAGGATGAATTAGAGCCTATGCCCCTTTAGTGACAACTTCCTGAACTCTAACCATAAATCAAAGTTTAGTAAACTTCGCCTCTGTGAGAGACTTTGTAAAGATGCCTGCAACTTGATCATCGGTTGAACAATATTACACTTCAAGAACATGGTTATGAATGAGCTTTCTGATGAAGTGCATGTGTAGTTCAATGTGTTTGTTGTGCTAATGTTGGACTGGATCTTTGCATAGTTGAATGACACTTTGATTATCACACCAAACTGTAGTATGATGCTGTTGTTGAAAGCCAAATTCTGACAGGATCTGATGAAGCCATAGGTCTTCCTTACTAGCTTCTACGACACCATGATACTTTGCTTCTGCTGAAGAAAGAGAAATGGCACTTTGTTTCTTGCAAGCCCATGTAATAGGTCCAAAACCAAGAGTGAAAACATAACCTGCAGTAGACTTCTGATCATTAGGGTCACCATCCCAGTTAGAATTAGTGAAACCAACCAATAGAGGAGATGCTTATGCACTGTAATAAATCCCAAACTTAACTGTACCTCAAACATAACGAAGTATTCTTTTAGCTTCTTTCCAATGACTTTCAAGTGGGTTTTGCATAAACCGAGCAATAAGGCTAACAACAAAGGAAAGGTGACGGGCCTTATTGGGTGCAAGAATTACACTTAAGAAAACTCCTCAATACTTAAATTGTCAACTCGGGGGATCCATAAACTTAGAAATGAAGCACAGGAAATGCCAAAGATGGTATGAATATTTATAATATAAATCCCTACTTTCTTTAAAGGAAAGATTGAAAAATCAAACTAAAAAGAGAAAAAGGCAACTTGAACCATCAAAATAATCTAAGATTGGAACAAGGAAGAATGCATTTGCAAAATGGAATTAGAAATAAACGGGCAATCACTCGAGCTAACTATTGTTTAACTACTAAATGTGTGTTTTTATTTAGCAGAGACACTTCACAGTCTCATCAGATGGGCCCTTTAAACCTGCTCCTTTAGATATTTCCTTCTTGCACTAATCTATCCTGCATTATTGCAGTCTTCTTGCACTAGTGCAGGAATAGATATTTATGCAGAGGGTATAAATGGTGTCTTTACTAAAGGCATTTTACTTCCTACAAAGGCTTGAACTTTTCCAAGTTCAAAGCACTCAGATCCCGTGGCAAGAAACTAGTTCTTGCACTAGATCAGAGCTTCTTGCACTTAGCATTTAATTCTTAAAATAAGTGTTTAGTTACTACAAGTGCTATTACACTGTTAAATTAAATTGCACAAATAAAAATGAATGTTTCTGATTTTGACAGAGTGTAGAAATAAAGAAACAATCCATATACATTTATCCTGTCATAAAGTGTTTAATGAAAGCAAGAAAATTGTGGGAAGTAAACTAGAAAGGCTTGCTGCATCACACCAACGTGCATTGGTGTAGGTTCATTTCTCCTGCTTGGACAAGGTGGGGAAAACCAACCAAACAGAATTGCAAAAAAGGAATATCACACCAACGTGCACTGGTGTAGGTTTATTTCTCCTGCTTGGACCAGGTGGGGAAAACCAGTCTGAAATAAGGTGCAAGAAAAGTAAATTTAGCTACTTCACACCACGGATCGACTTTCACTCAGATAGGAATGCATATGCTTGAAATTAAATCACACTTAACAATATAAACACAAATTACAAGAAACATGAAATAGGGTAAACGTGCTGGGTTGTCTAGGCCCTAGCCAACCAGCGCGTTTCCCTTTCAAATGAAAACGCTGCCCAATAATTTAATCAATTCATCAGCTTCAAACACAGAAATACAATTTATAAAACATGAGGCGGAGCTCCCTTCTTATTAATTCACTGAGGCAAATACATGCGTGAATACATAGTCCAACCCAGATTCGAGTGATAACAAAACACAGTAACCTGTTACCGCCTCTCTGGATGTATCTCTGTTCTATACAAAAATTCTATCCAAAAACTATCCTGTCCTATTTACATTCTTCATTATATAGATCTTTGGCCAAAGGCAAAAATAGATCATTTAACCAATTACATAACCAAATGCAGAATTTAGATTTCGGCCTTCAAAATTAGACAGTTTAACAAAATTGGTCGTAGCCAATCTCCAGCTGTTTGTTCATCATAAATTCAATCTCAGTTGCCTTTGGATTGATCTCGCTATCGTGGCTAAAGCTCAACTGCCTTTAGATTGATCTTGCTGTCATGGATGAAGCTGCTCAAAATGAGGCGGTGATCAAGGAGGTCTGGACCTACTGCAAGGATTTGCTATGCTGGCACCGGTGCAAGATCCGATCCTGCATTAGGATCAACAGTCACGGTAAGTACTTTGACTACCAAATAAACATTGGAGATATCGATAAGTTACAAAGAGTGATTATAAGCAAGAAATCATGTAATAAATAATTAATTAATGCTAAGTTAAGTTAAAAATATGAAAAATAAAGTGCATACGAAATATGTCACCATTCTTGGACTGGTGCAAGATGAGGGTGTATAAGAGAGGTAAAACAACGGTAAATGGTTATGATTTAGGAAGGGGAAAATGGAAAAAAGAGCAAATTAGGGGGCTAACATCCTCCCATCCCTAAACTATTGTGTGTCCTGACACAACTCTTTACCTCTGCAAAAAAATTCAAAACTTTGAGCATTCCCACTCAATCCTGCTCTGGCATACTGTCATCAACCTACAATGTTTCAGACTTCTTCTTTTTGATGTTCTTTAGTTTCTTTGTCACCTTTTTAAGTCGCTTGAAACATTGCACAGCTTGATACTTCCAGACTTTAACTTATCTTTTCTTTTTCTGTATCTCTGTCGTCAATTCTCCTCTACTCTTTCTTTATCCTCCTGCACTTTAGCTATAAGCTATTCTAAATTCTGCACTTGAAGCTCTAGTTTAGCGACCCAAGCAACAGGAGTTACCAAATATTTTTCTTTTTATGTTTCGGCAGGAGCTGTGTCTTCCTCAGGGACCTCAATATACCTCATGGTTACATCAGGAAATTCTTCTTCCTCTGGTCCCTCTTATTCTGGTTCGTCCTCCTCTGGTTCTTCTCCTCTGGCGTCTTTTTCTTCTTCTTCTGCTTCTTCTTCTGTGGGTTCTTCTTGTACTGGTGCAAGAGGGGATTCAACGCCCTGCGGGGACTGTGGTTATTTTTCTGCATCAGATACTTTATTCTTTTTCCAGGGTTTTGTAATGAAATAGGTTGACAGAGCATCATCTCCGACCTCTGCAGACTTTGCTGCGTCCACAAGGAATGACAAGTTGTCGTTTTCGGGGGTCTGTGCCTATACTGGTGGTGTAGAAGGAGTCTCTTCAACAGGTGCGCTAGTTGTCTTCTTATTTGAAGATGGGGCCTTTTCTTCTGTTGATTTTTCCGATCATTTACTTTTTGCACTGGTGTAAGAAGGACTCCCCTTTTCATTCTTACTCGGGCCCTTGCTTGTGCTGGCGGGGTCCTCTGTCTCCTTACCCGTAGCTGTATTTTTATGTAGTTGTTTCAACAACGCCTCCCATGTCATGCCTTCAACTTCTAGCTATTTCAGGACCAGAATCTTTATCAGGCCGTGGTGATATAGCTTCATGTTGGCTTGGTCCGCCCATCCGTCCTACACACCTTTGGCCATTTTTCCAAGCTCTTAAGAAAAAAATATGGGAAATTCATCCTCCATCGGATGTGCCGGCCGGCTTCGAAATGCTGCAACATCCTAAAATGATATACCAAAGTGCGAGTGTATCTTCCTTCATAGGTTACAAACTTCTATAGGATGAAAAGGAGGTCTTTCGACTGTCCCAGCAGGGCACTGCGCTGAACTCCTACCTTGCAGTCTACCTCTATCTTCTTGTCGACGACAAAATGCTGCCATCGCTTCGTTTCTATTTTCTGATTTTTAAACCACTGCTCACTAGTATTTTCCAAGCCTGTCGCTGCTGCTATAAATTCCTCTGTGACTTTAAATTTGAGAGGCCCAATTTTTACTCGGCTGTTTTTGAAACTTTTGGCAAACTGTAAAGCCACTTCTTTATCGTGCCTGTCAAACTTCTACAAGAACTGAAGAAAGCCCGAGTCTCGTAATAGTGCAAGACTATTGCGATTCTCGGCAGTCTGTTCTACCCTACTGAGAGACGAGGGTTTGTTTCGAATAGGCGGCATTGTTGCTTAATGGCTATGAACAGTTGAGAATTTTACATGCAACACTGGGAGAATCAGTTCTTACAAATAGGGATCCAACTGACCACCATCCTTTCCATCTTATCACCCGTCCATTCACCGTAGATGCACGGCATCTTTGAGGTTAGGCCGGATTGGTACTTGCGGCGTCATTTTAATGGCTAGGTGAGGTAATCATTATCAGTGAAGGACATCTAGGATTATGGCGGAAAGGGGGCAATTATGTCCAAGCAACGGTTAAATACTTCTGCATTCCTTCATAATTAAAAAAAAAGAACTTAGCATTCATTAAAAATGATCATGATTCCTAACTTAAAAACACCTTGTACTTTAAATAATTTTCTCCTAGTTAGTATGATAGCACAAGTACTCGTCAGCTAAGTGAAAGGACTTCATATAAATTTTCATGATGACCACTTTCCTATGACGTATGCTATGAAAAGAACAAATTGTACTATGTTTATGACATGGTGCATGCTTGCACTGGTCTATTTGCACCACTCAAATTATGCTATTTTGATGGTACCATTCTGCTTGCTTTATCATATAGGACAGCATGCTTGCACTAGTGTAAGCATAATATCTAAAAATAGAGAAATTAAATAAAATATAGGCTGGACTTCGAAATGACTTCCTCAACTTATACTGGAAATTTGCTTCGCCCTTCCTTGATACTTCATAGCATATCCTTTTGCTCATTGTGTGCGAGATCCTGCAATAAATTCATGAGGGAACAAAGAAGTGGGAAAAGGGAAATTTCAGAATGCGAAGGAATTCTGTTACAGGGATTCTAGGAATAGTACCAAAAGGGGGAATAAATAGAAGTGGGATAGGGAAAAAAATTTCAAGGGTAAAGTGGGATTTTTTCGAAGCGGACATGGTAAATTTATAAGAATGTGGGAAGGTTAATCATTTTGGGATTGAAGAAGAAAATTGAGGGGATATTACAGAAGTGGAATATGAAGAAAGGCAGAAAATTTTCTGGAAGGTCTGCCTGCACTGGTGCAAGAAAAAATAACTGCAGCGAAAATTAAGTGTTACTTGAATAAAAATATCCATGCTAATTACCCCAATTGTATAAAGGTTGGTTCTGCTGAACCTGCTTTTACTTGGTGGTCGCTAGCATATCTAAAGATCAAGCAACATTTTCTTTTTATTAGAAATTTTTGATCTTCCTGCTAGCAAGTTGGTTTTCAGGTTGATCCTTCTACAATCATGTCAGTGAACTGATTTTCATAATTACAAGAAAATATTTTTTTTTTCTTTATTTATTTATTTATTTTATTTTATTTTTAAGAAGAAGAAGAATTCATGTTTTCAAAAGGTTGGTATCACCATTCACCACTACCGTCCCGAATTGCTGTTGGACTTGTTGCGTAAAATCTTTCTTGGTAGTTGACTGAAAATACTTCTTTAACTTGTGTCCATTTACCAAGAATATTGAATTTTGTCCATCAATAGTTTTAACTTCTACTGCTCCATTCTCGAATACTCGGATCACTTCATAAGGTCCCATCCAACTTGTGTGGAATTTCCCTTTAAAGATTTTAAATATAGAATCGTAAAGGAGCACCCAATCACCTGTTTGGAATTGCTTTTTCTCAATAGACTTGTCATGCCACCTTTTACATTGCTGCTGAATAACATCCCTACGAAATTCATCTAACTCATTTAATTGGAGAAGACAGTGTTGTTGTGCCTCAGAGAGATCTAGTCCTAACTGAACTGCAGTCCTGAAAGTTTTGATATGGAATTCAATTGGTAACAAAACCTGTTTACCATATACCAGCTCATATGGTCTATGTCCCGTGCTATTTCTCCAAGTGGTTCTGTATGCCCACAAAGCCTCTGGTAATCTTTTAGCCTAGTCTTTCTGATGCATATTTACTGTCTTTTAAGAATGGACTCGATCACTTTGTTTGTGGATTCCACCTGGCCATTTGCTTGCGGGTGATACAGTGTGGATTTCTTGTGTCAGATCTTATATTGCTCCATCACACCCTGTACCAGATTAGAAATAAACTGCGGACCATTGTCAGAAACAATTTCTCTAGGCACACCAAATCTAGTAAAAATTTCAGTAAAATGAAAAACAACAACTTTTTCTGTAGCAAAAGAAATAGCTTTAGCTTCTACCCATTTTGTAACAAAATCTGTACAAACTAAGATATGCTTTTTACTTAATGATGTTGGATTTATTGGCCCTATAAAATCAATAACCCATTTTTCAAATTGCTCAATCATAACTTGGGGGCATAAAGGAATTTCATGGGCTTGATTAGGCTGGCCCATTCGCTGAAAGCTATCACAACGCCTGACATACTGTTTGGCATCCTTAAACAAGGAAGGCCAAAAGTAACCAGCACACAATACTTTATATGTAGCCTGCTTATCATTGAACTGGCCTCCACAAGGTTCATCATGAGTAGATTTCAATATGTCAAACACTTCCTCCTCTCTTACACACCTACGGATAATCAGATTTGGACCAGTGTAAAAGAGATCTCCTTGAATCTAGGAATATGCAACACTTTTTTGAACAATACTCTTCTTTTCATGAGCGGACAAGTGGGGTGGTGTTTTCCTAGTAACCAAGTAATTAGCAATGTCAGAAAACCATGGGGAATATGTTGACATAGAAAAAAGATGTGCATCTGGAAAATCATCATTAACGAGAGTTGCTTCACCAAGATTATCTAATCTAGACAGAAAATCTGCTACAACATTAGATTTTCCTAGTCTATCAACAATAGTAATATTAAATTCCTGCAACAATAGTAACTACCTAGTCACTCTATCGCTAGTTAATGGCTTGTTCATCAAATATTTGATCACGGAATGATCAGTATGTACAAATACTTCATATCCTGTAATATAGTTTCTGAACTTATTAATTGCAAAAATTACAACGAAAAACTCTTTCTCTGTAACTGTATAATTTAATTAAGCGGAAGACAAATTCTTACTAATATAATAAATAACATAGGGTTGTTTATTTTCCTCTTATCATAAAGCTGCACCAATATCCAAATCTGAAGCATAAGAGGAAATGTGAAAGGGCAGGGACCAGTTAGGACCTCTTAAAACTGGTGCATGTACTAACTTTTCCTTCAATGTTTCAAAAGACTATTGGCAAGCTGTGATCCAAGAAAATTCACTATCCTTAGCTAGAAGTCGGAAAAGAGGGGCAACTATCTTAGAATTTTTTTCAATGAATCTCCTATGGTAACCAACATGTCCTAAAAAACCTCTTACTTCCCTTTGAGTTTTGGGTGCAGGAAGATGCAAAATGATTTTGATCTTTGCTGGATCAACCTGGATACCTTTACCAGAAATCAAATGGCCAAGTACAAATCCCGCTTTGTACATTAATCTACATTTCTTGTCACTCAAGGCGAGATGGGCTTCATAACAACGAAGAATTAATTTTTCCAGATTTTCGAGAGCTTCCTGAAGAGAATCACCAAACACAGAAAAGTCATCCATATAAATTTCTACAAATTTTAGATCAGCAAAAATGGCCAGGACTACCCTTTGAAAGGTAGCCAGGGCATTACACAAACCTAATGGAAGCACTCTATAAGAAAATGTACCCCATAGACATATAAAAGTAGTTTTATCCTATTCTTCAGGTGCAATCTGTATCTGGTTATAACCACTGAAGCCATCCAAAAAGGAAAAATATTTCTTTCCTGCAAGGGTATCAAGCACCTCGTCAATGAAAGGGAGAGGGAAGTAATATTTGAGAGTGGCTTTGTTTAATTATCGATAATCAATACAAATACACCATCTTCCATCTTTCTTAGGTACTAGCACTAATGGAGAGACCCACTCACTGTTAGAAATAGGATAGATAAAACCGGCATCCAAGAGTTTTTGTACTTCTTCCTTCACAATATCTCTTAGAGCTGGATTCATTCACCCTTGGGGTTGTCAGATAGGTTGGGTTCCTTCCTGAATATAGATATGATGTGTACAAGTTTCAGGAGGAATACCCTTCATATCTTCATAGCCCCATGCAAAGGCACTAAGATGGTTTTACAACAAATTCACAAGCTGCTCTTGCTGAGATGAGTCCAAATATGAACTAATATACAAGGATTTACTGGGGCTAATATCAACAAGAGTAGTATCAGGCTTAGGAGTACTCAAGGGGGTGGTCAAATGCAATGGTATAGAAGAATGAGAATCATGATTATCTTGAAAATCTAGGCCGAAAATCTGGCTCAATAGCTCAAAATTAGGCATAGTGTCTAGATAATTTAGGAAATCTTGAATCTCATCTTCTTATGAAGACCCAATATACTGATGGATAAGGGAAATGGGCTAAGTCTCCTCATCACTGCTTTGATCCAACCATAAAGTATCTCAAAGGTCCTGAACGGATCTGGCTGGGGGGTATAAGGTAACTTTCTTCCTAGATTCTCCATACGAAATATACATATCACCGAAGCGACATCCAATATATGCATTGACTGTAGCAAGCCATGGTTGACCCAAGATCAAGGGATGTCATCCTAATGGGTTCTTTTGTTGTGTTGATGCCTTGAAAATTGTTGTATCAACATCGGTGAAAACCACCCGGTCCAGACCTTAAAAACAACTCTTTTTCCGTTTGGTGTGGTGGCTCCAACTGGATATAATGGGACCAATTTCCAAATGATTTATAAATGGGATGGATAAGTGATTGATTTTCTAATGGGAATGATGGATGATTTATTCTAGAATGAAACAATATAAATAACTAATCTATCTCGGGAAGTCTTTCTCTTAGTGCAATTTTTGATGATTCTTATTGACAAGTAGGCATATAGATGACTCTACTTATAAACAAAAATATTCATTCATATGATAATTACTTTGTTCAAATAGTTGAACAAAGTAATAATTAAAACGTTATCACACTAATATTTATATATTACTAATACATATACATATGAAAAATTAACAACTCTTAAACATTCAATAGTGTTAAGTGAAAGAATTGTTGTAAGAGCATATACATATATAAATAATAGCAAAATTAAATAAATGCTGATTCACATAAAAGCATGAAATAGAAAACATAGATAGTAGTACCATATGCATTTGAGTCTCCTCCGATATAAATTGCATTCAGATCTCGCCTTTCAACTTGGAAACACTTTCACAAGAAGTAATAGTGCATATCACATAAAAGTGTTCTTCATTAAAACTTAGAATTCAGGTCCAATTTTTATAAAAATAAATAAATCGGAAGTATAGTAGTGCAACTTCCAATCCAAGTCTTAATACAAAAATTTGAGGACCCTTTCTAAAAACATGAAAGGGTCTATAAATATTATCTAAACTAACAAACTATGAAATAAAAATGCTATGTTCTGGTATAACCAAATCACAAATATGTGAAAATCTTTTTGAAATAGACATGGTGCAGCTGGTCAGAATGATTCACTGTATTGGTTGCTTATCTTGTGACTTGAGCTGACAAATGGAAAGCATCGGTTGTAGTTCTGGTGGATGACTCATGCGTGAGTGTAACTGAGCAGTGTATGTGGCATCAGAAAGTTTGGGAATCATATGGCCGATTGCATCAGTGAGGCATTTCATCGCTGTCCACTGACTGTGTGGTTTAACAAGGAAAAATCAAAAGGTTTCCCATGTTAAAGTTTGAATACCTGCAATCAATCTTTCCCTCTACTCCAGTTCTAGTTTCCATGTTTGTTCCAATGCTTTTACTGATGGAAGTTTCCCTGGAGAACACTCTATACTTAAATTTGACAGATAAAGAGTATCATTAATCAATTCAACCAGATTGTTTGTTTCCGATCTGCATCTTGATTTCGCTCTTTCTGCCTTCATTAGTTGAGATTGCCATTCAGTGAATAGGATTTCTTTATGCGATTCTAGAATTTGTGGTAGATTTGCAACTTTTCTTTCTTCGGTTTCTTGCCAGGAGAGAAAATCTGTTAATCTTTCATCTGCTTGCTCCAAGTTTAGTCTTGCATCAACTAATTTATCAACCATGGATGAGGAAATTTCACACAAAGGAAGAGTGAGTGAGATATTATGACACAATAGGCTCAACTGTTTAGACAATGCCTTGGTAATTTGTAGAGCCTCCGATCTGAATTCTCCCACTTGGGGATATTCTTTGAATCTTTCTATTTGGAGTGATAGTTGAGTGACCTGTTCTTCCTTTGATTTTCTCAACTGTTCGTTTATTGATTGCAACTTGCTCAATGCTTGGGATAATTCCCGTTGCTTCTAAATTGCTTGTTGATCAATCCTTTGTTTTTCTTTGAGCAATTGCTCATTCAATTGGTCATCTAACTACCTCTGGACTGCTAACTGTTGTTCCAACTTCTCTATCTTTTGTTGTTTCTCTTATGCCTATGTTTCCAGCAATATGATTGCTTGGTCTTTTTCTTTGAGCAAGTTACTGACCTCCAATGCTTAATCCATTGTGGCCGCTGTTATCACTCAGGTTGTTCCCTGATTCCTAAAGGGAATACGGTCGAGGTAACCACTAACCAATCTTTTAGTTGCAGGTCCTAGCCTACCTACAACCAGAGAGGGCTATCTCTTTGTAATTTAGCTTTGTTTTTTGGAGTATTTTAGGCTAGTTATTATGCACAAGTTTTTGTTTTGAGTTTGTTGGAAGGTAATTTCAGGTGGAACAGGGATGCAAGTAGGAAACAATTTGTTCCATTGGGTAGATGGAGTCAGAGTGAGTGAACTAGTGAAGTGTTGAAGTGTTCATTTGGTAAAAGGAGTTTGCTACAGAGCAGGGTAGTCAATTTAGGAGCAATTTTTATATCTGAAATGGTGAAATGAAGTCAGTGAATGAATGGCAATCAAGAATATTTCATTACGCTGGCAGAGGGAAAGTGCATGAAGATTACTAAGAAGCAATGAAGAATTCCTAAGCAACATTCAGAGTGAGAGAACTAGTGCAAATAGGAGCAATTAAGAATTCCTATTTATGACTAATCCTGAAGAAAACATATACAATAACTGAGATTGAACACAAAGTGCTTTTTAGGCAAATTCTGTGCTATTCTTCTTCTCTGCTACCAGGTTTATGGAACATACATGAAATTGCATACATAGAAAACATAAAAAACATAGAGAAGAGAGACTTATTGATCCATGAACGACGCAAGAATTCTGTAGCATTTCCCAGAGCTTCAATTCCACATTCAGATAGTTCAACACAGTGAAATTCCAACAGCCTTTGTATTATACAGCTTCAATGACTTACAACGCGGTTCAAAAATGAAATTACCAACCCCAAATACATATTATGGGGAGGTATTTATACAAAAGGGAGATACAAAATATCATGAGGATAAGTCTTGAACTCATAACTTTCTTTACCAACTATTAAGAAGTAGTAACTAAGGGAATAAATGCTATAGTAAATATGAATGTGGTAGCTGTCCAATTTGTCAGAGGAATTTTGACTTTCTGGGCTGAATGAGTCAGCTGCTTACTGTGCATTCATTTTGCGTGTGCTGTCCTGATGCCGATACACTGTTTTTTGCTGTCTTGGTCTTCATCATCGGTGCTCCATTTCTTTGCATTCAATGAGCTGTAGTGACCATTCAGTTTCTGTCTTGTGCTGCTTTAAGTCTTTTGCCAGGTGGACCGTGTATGATTTCGCTGACCTGTTGTTGATAAAAAAGGAATTAATAAATAACATTTACCTGAGCAGTGTCTCCATCATTCCTCTCCACCAATCCTCTGTAGGCAGCTGATGTCTTTGTATCTTTATCAGTGTTTCATCAACTTCAGTGTATCTATAAAAGTTTGGCTGGACTTCAAAGAGATGGTTTATCTCGTGTGCAATGTAGAACAGATTCTCTAGTTTGTCATAAACACTCTGTCCAGATGGAGGTCCGGTTTCTTCTGATGTGCTCGAAGATGTTGTGATTTGATTGGAGGCATAGTTGTTCACCCTGTTGGCATAATGCTCATGTGACAACAGTCTTCCAGCGCTGGTTACTAAGCTGGGTAACCCCCTACTCTGTAATGCTGTGATCTTTATTCTGAACTCATCTACCTCTGCTTGCATTTCTTGGCATTTTCTTTCTAGAGTTTGCACAAAATTCCTTAGGGTCAACACTCTTTTTACTAGCAATATAGTATCAGTCCTGTTCTTGATTCCTATTACTGCCAACTGCTCTTTGGTGTGAGTGTTCAGGAATTGGATCATTCTATTAGCTTGCTCAGGCATATTTCCCAAAGATATTCTAGCCTTTTGATTTTCAAACTGAGCCAAGCCTATCAAATCCATTTGCTCATGAATGGTTTCAATGGATTGCCACTGGTTTGTAATGGATTGGCCAATCTTGGCCCACAAAATTTTCTTGACATCAGCCAGAGTTTTATCAAATGCAAGATCTTTTTCTAGCTCCTTTATCCTTTTTTCCAGGGCTTTCACTTCCATTGTTTTCTCAGCTACATCCTGCTTTGACTTGTCATATTTTTCCTCAATTTTAGCTAGCTTTTCTTTGGCCTCTTTTAATTCTGCCATCTGCACTTCAAGGGCTTTTATTTCTTTCATCATCCCCTCCATACTCAAGCTAGTGTCTTGCTCTGCTGCTGCTGTCGTTGTTGCTGAGACTGGTGTCGAGCTTGAAGTACTTGCTTCTGATGTTTGACCAGTGGGGGGGGCTGTTGTGGTGGCCGTAGGAGGAGCAGCTTTAAGAATCTGAGCTGTTTGAATTGGCTAAGAGGCCAACTCTCCTTGTCTCCCTTGCAATGATGCCTCCAAGGCACTCTCTGTTTCTATCAACCTTTTATGCAAGCTCATAAGTAAAGTTACCACATCCTGCTCTTCCTTTTGTTGTGCTATCTCTGTGGCTTGAGAATGCAATGTAGCTGGCAGCTTGAGTTGTCTTTTGAGGGCTGCTATGTCTTCCTCTTTCTTCTTTATCAAAGCTTGCACACCCTTGGGATCAGTGGGATCATGTCCCAGCTTTATAATGATCTCCTCCAAGGACGTGATTCTATTGTCCTTGGCCTATGATGAAGCTTTCTCCAATTCTAGTTGGGCAGAAGTATTGTGTAGAGAGTTTTGCAATCTATGGGCCAACAAAGTTTTGTCTGCCAACGTAGAATATACCATTTTGCCGGTCTGCTTTTGCAATTCAATCTGGTCCATCAGATGGATATCTTTGGAGAGCACTTCCAGATTGGTTCTAATATAGTCAGCAGCTGATTGTGGTTGCTGCATTATAGGTATGAAATGACTAAGAGTCATCTTGCCTTCCTGGATGTCATAGGCTGCCATTAGCCTTTGCTGATTGGTGGGTGCCATCCTTAGCAATTGGTTGTAAAGCTGGTACCTCACTGGCTCATTTCTAGCCTTAATATCGGTGAACGCATTCTTAATATCCGAGCCCTGTCTGCTTTGTTGCCTAGTAGATGTTACCTCCACCGCTTGTTGTCTTTCTTGCTCCTGCTGAAAGGAGCTAGCTGATGTCTCCATGCTTGAGGGAACTTGCTGTTCTGTTGGCCCTTCTGGTATTTCTTCCTCTGAAAAAGGATTTAATCTCTGTCTCTTTTCTCCTTGCTGGTCGGTAGACGTCCCTGGAGGTGTCTCTTCTTGTCTATCCCTTTTCTTTGCTCTTTCCTCATTGGCAGGAGTTTGTAACACCAGAATTTCAGTTGCCTTTGCTTGAGTAGAAGGGTCTTGCCCTTGACTTTGTTCATATGTGGAAGCAGGCCGATCTACCATTGTTTCTTGTTGTTCCAAATTGTGCACTTGCTCTTCTGAATGCTGCACCCCTTTACCTTTATCTGTTGCTGCTGGTGGGGCACTTACTTGGGTAGGTTGCTGGGAGGCCATGGCAGATGAGGTGCCTTCTCCAAGGTGCCGAGGGGCTGTGAAAAACACCTGTCCAAAAGATTCCAAGTCAACTGCTTTTTCAAGGTCTTTGATTGCTTTTTCTGCTATCTCTTCCTCAGAAAGTTCTTCAACTAGTGTGCCCTCTACCCATTCTTGTTGATTAGCATATTGTTCAATTTTCGGGATATTGCAGTGTACATATCTTGCAAGCCTGTGTTTGACTCTTCTAAGGCTTATAAAGTGATTGGGGTCATATGGTGCCAAATAAAAGCTTGTTTTTAGCAACAGAAAATTTTTCAAAATCTTGTCTGCTTCTTCCTAGGCTTCTTCTCTCTTATTAAAAAAATGGGCCCAATTGATGTCTAATCTTGAGCTGTGCCTTTTTGCTTTTGCCATAGAAATGAATCATATCTGAATTACCAAAATTCCGGAAGTATTCCAAGGCAAAGAGTCTCATGGGGACATATTTGGGCAGTCTGTAGGGAGCTAATTCACAGCCATAAATCCTAATTACTGTGTGGTTTTGGTAAAAATACCAGTCACCAATGCTGTAGCTTTTGGAAAGCTGTAGAATCTTTTGCATCTCATCAGTGAGTCTAGGAAGAGGAGTGCTCACCAGTAAGGAGGAAGCTGGATGTATGAATAGGTCAATAAACTCGCAGTAGGTATATGGAGAATAATAAACATGGTGGCAGACTGATGACTAAAATATTACAGACCTTCGCTCCCCCTTGGCATCCAATTTTTTGAGGAAAACTGGGAAACTATCAGGCTGATAGTACAACAGCAAATGATATATGTAGGAGGTGTATTTGAATACCCTTTCTCTCTTCAGGTTCATGAATTTCTCATGAATTTTGTTAGCTATGAAGGTGGCATAATCATACTGGACAACAGGGGGCTGTCCTGGAGCAAACATGGACAGCAACACCAATACTGTCTCATCAACAAACTCATTGGTATTGAATCCTAAGATGCAGGATATCATGTCTACCAGTAGTCTCCCTGTTTCATTGAACCAAACATGTATATAAGGAGGAGGTTGCCGGGGCTGAAAACCTGGTTGCATGAACAACTTGGCAATTCTTGTGATCTCTGAGATAGGTAGTTTGGCACCTTGGTCAAGCAGAAGCTTCATGGAGAGAGGAGCCAGAGGCTTATTTGGCTCAAAGTTTAGCATCTTGTTTATGGCTTGAGGGGTGATGTGAAACAAAACAGTCCCAGATGGGGCCAAAACTGCTCTTTGACTGGGCTCATAATTTTCACAGCACTGATGGATGAGGTCAGGGAATACATTTACTTGTGGGAGATAATAGATTGGCATGTTGGACACCCAGATACCAAGGACATCCACATTGCTTCTGTATCTTTTCCTTATCTCACAAAAGGTTTCAATGTGATATTTGTTGCTCAGTTCAACTGTTTCCTTCATTTGGTAATCCCTGTCAGCAAGGGGTAGCCACTCAAAGTTCCTATGTAGTGCATTCAAGGGGGCAATATTTAACGCTGTGGGAGTGGCCATTTTGAAGTTTTTCTGTGTTTATACTTGGAACCAGGATTAGTGCAACAACAGACTAATAAAAACTGCTTCTGAGGACTTGTAAGGGAGCTGAAGAATGAGTTTAAATATGGCAGTGGCCTTCACTGTCCGTAGTTATGACAAAACAGGCAAATTTACAGGGTTCAGACAGGCTTTTCTCTATTTAATGAATTCACTGGATTGATAGGCTATGTGGGAAAACTGCAGAGGGAATGAGGATGTTTTTTGAGCCAGATGGGTGAAATTTTGCAGAGGAATTTGGCAAAGGGAGTGAGTGCACGGGCAATATGTAGATTCTGCTAGCAAAACGAACTTAAAAATGATTTTTAACAGTGAATTTGCAGAGGAGCGCAAGTTCGTAGGGTTTCTTTTGAACGGGGGAACGACCAGTGAATTTATAGGTGAATTTGAGGTGTAGGAGTGCTTTTCGGTGGGAATTTGCAGGTGTTTAAGCAACTGAAATGGAGAGAAATGGCGAAAAAAAGGTTAATAGGTGAAATGTGGGTAAGTACATGGTTTTTGTGGCGCAGAGGGCGGCTCAGGAGGTTCAATGGCGAACTGTGGAGTTGAATTTGTAGGCGGCACTGGCATAGTTGATAAAATTTGGCTTTGGGCAGTGAGTCATTGTAAAACTGCATGCATGTCGCTCCCCAATTAACCAATAGAAATGAACGAAAAAAGTCATTTTCACGTATTTTTATAAAATTTGGGACTTTTGGCGATTTTGGCGCTTTTTGGTGATGACGTCAGCATGACGTCATTTGGTGGGTGGCAAGTATGGTATGGTGACGTGGCAGCCGACGTGGGCGCTAACATGGCTAGATGATTAGGCAGACATGTCGGACGGAACAATGGTGTGGGGGCTGGCGTGGCATATGACGTGCATGGCGGGGACAGAAGGTGGTAAATGGTTTTATCGGACCGCCTTTGGTACAGGGGCGGTATATGTCAGAGGAGGCTCGATGCAGTAGAAATGGGACACACGTCCTTTGTATGACAGCAAAACCGTCGTTCTATCGGGCGCTAACTCCCGTACGTCGGGGTCGCTCCGAAATCGGCGAGGGCCGTCGGATCTGGGAGGGCGGATCGGAGGGTTGACGGGACGCAAAGTTGCGGGTATGATAGGTGCGGGGACCTGCCCATATATTAAATATTATATAAAATACCGTGGGGGTAAAACTTTGGTTATGTGGGTTTTGGGCGCCGAGGGTTATGGTTTATCCGTTTAATCAAATATCAAAACAAAACCCAAAGATATGAGCCCGGAGGGTAAAATAGTAATGTTTATGAGTGAAGGGGGAATGGCCATTAACTTAACCAAATGCTAAGTTAATTCCAAGGGCTAGGATGCGGAAAGGCTAATATTAGTCCCAAATGGACTAAATATTTCCCAAGACTGTATTATATGGCTATAGTGCCATGGGGTGGGAGTATTTAATATTTTTGGGTTTTTATATAGTTTTTTTGTATAATAGGGACAGGGAAGTGATTTAGGGAGTTAAATAATAGAGTTAGAAGTTAATATGGCTTTATGGATTGAAATTGTATGGGTGAGTGCTGAGTATCTGGAGTGAGAATTAAGACATAAGAAGATGAAAGGAGTATGGAGTAATGATTTTTACACAAGACATGTGGCTTCTTTCCAATAAGCAAACTAAAAGTTTAACTTAGTACTTCTCATGAAATGAAGTGGAACAGGACCCTTGGACAGATCCCAAGCTCCTTGAGGAAATGTTAGTGAGTGATTTCTGGGAGAATGATAAAGGGAGTTAGTCATGCTTCCATTGTTATGCAAACAAACAACTGCCATGCTACCAATGTCATTGATGAGATGAATCTTCCTTGACAAGACAAAAATGAGTACCCACCTGCTTCTGCAACCTCAAACTACCTACCCAACCTAATACACCTAGCATCTTTTCTTCCAATTGATTGGGTGCACTTGAACTAGCAAACCCTGAAGTTCCTCTTTTTTCTTTTGACTGTTCTCCTATCTAAATCTACCCTTATTTCTTCCAAGGGCCCAAATTAAGTAGTTGGGCTCCTTAATTTCTCTACCTATCTACCCATCTACCAAGCTTAAACTATTTGGACAGATATTCTTTCTCTAGTCTGCAGCAGCAAATTTAAACATGGCATGGTCCAGATTGAGCTATTGGGTCATCCATCATGTGTAATAAACAACAAGACTTTGCACATTGTGAACTTGCAAATCAGCTAGCAGTGGCATTTTGGCTGGCCACTTTCCTGGTCTTTCTTTGGGGTTCATTTCTATTATTTTTTCTGACCAATTTACTCTTTTCACCCTTTGATTATTCTTTTAGGGCATACCCTCTTTAAATTTTTTAATTCTCTCTAGTTCTTTTACAAAATATGGAACCTTTGCAGCATGAAAAGATGAACATATTTGGCACTTCCCAGGTCAATCATGAAAAATGAAACCTATTGGTATAGGAACCTAACAACCGCTCTGTATGCTCCAACATACTAAGAAAGTTTAGTGAGATCTTCAGAAGGGTTAACTTCTTCTCTCCATACCACATTTGTTATCTCAATTTGTAAAGTTAAAAGAGGAGATTGATCATTTTTCCTCTTTTTCCTTTGTCTTTTGACTACAACCCTATGCTTAGGGCTGTAGAAGACATCCAGTGGTGGTATTTCTTCTACATGCAAAAAAATTTCATCGAAGGGATTTTCAGGGATTATTTCTACATCCTTGTGAGTCATGGGTGGGTCGCTAGTTACTTAACTCGGAACTGTATTGATTACTGATTTTTGACCAGTTGTCACCTCAGGTGTGCTGAATCTTTGAAGACTCTCAGTATTGATAATAATGGAATTAAATTGTTGCCATTCCTTGATCAGTTTGGGATCAACATAAATGCTTGAATCAGTGAGTTCACTACTTTTTCCTTCTCCCTGCTCCTGCTTTGACAATTTTTCTTTCTTAGGAATCTTCTCCACTACAGGAGTCTTGTCGGAAGCTTTTTGTTCACTTTGAATCTGTGGCTGATCTATCGGGGCTATAGCTAATAGGTTCAAAGGTAGAGTTTGCAACCTCTGGGCTCTGAGCCTATTGAATGTTTATAACCCCTCTTCTCCATATTTAATCCTATCCAATCCTTTAACTTGAAAAAATATTTCGGCTGAAGCAAATAAATCATCAAAGACATCTGCTTCATGATCAAATTTGGCAAGTTTAGCTTGAGAGGTAACGTTATAGGCAACCTTCCTTGGGTCATATTGCCTATTCGGAATGGTGGCAAGATTTAGCATCTGAATCTTCTATGCTTCTTTCTCTGCATGCTTGTAATCATGAAAGGTAAAAATGCCACATCATAGGGGGAATATAGGTCACATTTGTTTCTTGGAATCCTTAAGGGTTCTTGATGTTCCTGAAACTATTATCTAATATGCCAATTCTTGGGCTAACAATTTATCAGGAACATATAGAGGAAGAACATGGGGTTTAGTGAGGCTGCCAAAAAGCCTCACATAGGTAAATTTCTCCTCTCTGAACTAGCTACCTACTGCTGTTAGGTCAACTGCTGCTTCCTGCGATATCTTGGGAGTAGGCTTATTGAAAATAGAATAATATATAGGTGAAACAAAACCATTGCAAATTCTATATAGGTGATTTTTATAGTGTGCCTTCAACAACTGCTTATGGTAGATATGAATAGGGTTGGGATCTTGGGAAGTCCACTTCCATCCAAGTATCGGAAATTCAGAATTAAAACAAATAATATTTAGAATATATGCACTGTAGTAGAAAGGAGGAATGATTTGGGAAGTTGTAAATGATTTCCTTCTGTATTCTAATATCTCAGTGGCTAATCTATCAGATAAAATATTTGCCCAATCCATAACATAACCATTAATCGCACCTTCCATTAACAGGACCATATCTATAGAAAATTTTGCAGAATCTTGTTGTCCCCACAGTCTACACATCATAGTTCCAGCATAGCAATAAGGAGAAACTAATGAGTCGACAGAATACTTCCCCGATGAATCATGCTTATGTTTTTCCGGGAAATACCTCCAGTGCTTGATAGGGTCTGATTCCAAGTTGTTTTCTTTTGCAAACGCTTCCAGGAATGCCTTGTTATAGCGCTTCTTAGGCTGAGGTAGATGGTACATTTGCCTGAGATCTTCATGTTTGAATGACCCGAATATCCTTCCATCGGCCATGGAAAAAGTTATATCTGAAGTTGCGATTTTCTCGACAACCCATCTAACCACATCAGTGTATGGAAAAATTTTGGCCCGTGCTACTATTCTGTGAAGGTATGAACAGGCCAATTCTTTGAGAGTCCCCTCTGACTTGTTGGTTGAATCAGTTGTAGATTCCTCTGATAATTCTTCGGGTTCTTCTGCTTCTATCAGATTATAGATGCTTTCCTAGCTCGTATTTCCTAGACCAAGACATGTTGTGTTTGAGATTAATCCTTTCTTGTTCGGTCCTGGTTCTTTGGGTACAGGGGTTGCTTTGGGTACAGGGATTGCTTTAGCCTTCTTAGATTTCTTCCCCATCTTCTCTGGATTCATGAGTTTTGAGAAACTCTGCATAGAGAATTTCAAATCGTAATACAGGGATATGTCGCTGAAAGCTACTATGAAAATGAACAGAATTAACGTAATTTTCGTATGATAAATCAAATGTACAAAATTACCACAAATGAAATCTTTTGAAGGACACACTCTTAACTGTAAAATTTAATAGCTGTTCGAGCCACTAATCGTGATGAATAAATATAATAAATACCCATCTCATCGATGATTATCTCAAGCGTGTGCTCGGATTTTCCCGATCGGCGATCAGCTATAAATCGCAAATCGCAATCGGGAGTTTCAAAGGGACAGGCTTTATCACTTGCAACGCATATCTCTGATTACCGATAAAGTAATATTATAATAAAGCAGGGTATCATGCATGCAAACCATTTAAGTGTATGTTTTCCTCTTGAGATGCGCGCCCTATTAAGTGATCACAATCGGGGGTTTGGTTTGTGCTTTTATCCCCATGTCATATGATTTCCTTGATTGCCAATTGCAATTACCTTTATCAGATCAGGGAAATTGATGAAGCACTGTTTGTGTGTGTCCCTTTGTCCTTTGATATCTCCGATTTCCGATTGTGATTTCCTTTATCGGATCGGAGGATTTGTTGAGGTCCCATTTGTGTATATCCCTTTGTCATCTCCGATGGCCGGTTGCGATTGCCTTTATCGGATCAAAGGATTTGATAAGGCCTTGTTTGCGTATGTCCCTTTGTCATTGCGATATGCAATCTCCGATCGCTTTATCGCAATGTAGAATTATTTATATTGTTTTTAAAGGAACACTTTGTATTTTTCAAAAAGGCTTTAAAAAATGAATCATTTACATCGGGCTTTTGATAAAGATTTTCCTTGTAAAGAGGTCAATACCAGTTTTATTTATCAACTCACAAATCTAAATAAGTTTATTTAAAAAGGGACCCATTTCTTATTAAAAATTTTGTGTAAAAGTTTTTTAGAAATGGGGGGGTTGTCGTACATCACAACAATCGGTGATTCACTGGGAGAAACAATTATCTCTGAGAAAATAATATAATATTTTAACCTTCTTAATCTGAAAACCTTAGTGGATAGAGAAAATCTAATATAACTAGGTAATCATAAACTCTAAATATAATGAAAATTATTTTTGCTATCTTTTTCTCATTTCAAAATTAAGTACATTCTAAGTTTAAGTAAACGTTAATTGGTTGATAATGATAAAACACAAGACTTCCTCAACTTAGCTTATATAATGACTCCTTTAACACAGGTAGAGCCATTGCTACTAGCAAACGTTTATAGTCTAGACAGGGTTACCTTTTAACCATTTGATCATTCATTGTCCCATCCATTTTAGAGTATAATTTAAAAGAATGAATCCAAAAGATATGTTTCCACATTTTTTGTATTACATTTTATTTTTCCTTATTTCTTTATTCTGTAAGATAAAAAGCCATTATCCTGGTTTGGTGGCCAACTGTTGACAATGCCATTCACTGGTTGTAATTTAACTGAACAAGCTGGCTCGTGATGAGACCCCTTGTCTTATAATTATAAGCCATTACCCTGTTTTGGTATGCAGTGTTGGTAATGTCAGTTGAACTAGTCGCCTATGATCATGGTAAGTAGGCTCATGATGAGACCTCTTATCTTTTATATCAAATATATTTTAGAATTACACTCTGAAAAATTATAAACTTTGATGGATGGGGTGAATAATTTTCTCCTTAAGAGAACATGGATGACAATTTCAAGAGTTGAAGATGCTAAGATTGGATCAGTCTTTGCTTTGTATTGATAACCTTTTTTAGGCTTCTAAAACTTAGAACAATTTACAGTATTTTTGAGTTTTGAGAAGATTTTCACAAAAATAAAAAGGGTTTTTAGAGTTTATTTATACCTAATTTCCTAGAACTTTCCTTTTCCTTCAAGGCTTCCATCTATTGAAAGTAAATATTAAGACTATTTTCTTTTAGTTAACCTTTTCAAAATAGTAAAGACTAATAGAAGTCTATTTACAACTTTATTTTCTAAGAAAGAAAATAAACTAATTATTCACACAAATATAGCTGAAAATTGAATATTTACAATGTGAGAAGGGGATACCTCCTCAATTGAAGAATTTTTTAAAATAAGCCCATTGACAGGAAGATAATCTCTCTTTCTTGATAGATCTTGCAATAAGAATGTTGATGGGCCTATCTTCTGGCTGATTTGAAATGGTCCGAGCCACATTTTTTGAAATTTAGTGTGTTTTCCTTTATCCTCATGGGCTTTGTCCCATTTCAAAGCAAGATCACCAACTTGTGAATTTTTTGAGCTGCTTGAAGTTGTATCAAAAGAAGACTTAATAATTTGTTGATGCTTCGCATGTGTAATTTGGGCTTTCTCCCTTTCTTCCTTTAGTTTCAGGATCCGATTATGTCTCAATTGAATAGAAGATGAGAGATTTTCTTCAATAAACTGCACTAAGGCTAGTGATGGAAGCACTAAGTTTGCTGGTATGATAGCCTCCTTTCCATATACTAGATTAAATGAAGAAGTTCGTATTGAGGCCTTCTGTGTTATACGATCTGCCCATAATGCCAATATCAAAGACTTGTGCCAATTCTTATGATTCTGATCAATAGTTTTCTTAATGATTTTGATAAGATTTTTATTGGTAGATTATGCTAAACCATTACCCTAAGGGTAGTATTTTGCAGAATATTTCAATTTGAATCCTCTTTTGATAGCAAATTCAAGTATGGAATTACCATAGAAATAAGATGCATTATAAAAAATAAGAGCGTTTTGAACACTAAACCTGGTAATGATGAACTGGCCTATGAATTCAATGATCGCCTCAGAGTTTGCTACCTTCAAAGGAATTGCTTCTACCAACTTAGTAAAGTAATCAATAGCTTTAAGGATATACCTGTGCTGTTTGGATGAATGAGGAATAATTTCTCCAATGATATCCAATCCCCATTGTTCAAAGGGCTGTTCAATGTTGACTGGTTGCAGAGGAAAATTTGGCTTCCTTTGTCTTCCACTGGTAATTTGACATGTTATGCATTTCCTTACATATTCATGAATATCTCTAAATAAGGTAGGCCAATAATACCCAGCATGAATAATTTTGTATCAGCTCCAAAATGTCCTCCTACTGGACCATTATGTAATTCCTGCAAGACCTTTTGCGCTTCAGGTTTTTCTAAGCATCTTAACAAAATTGAATCATAATTCCATTTAAAAAACACATCATCAACAATCATGAAGTTTTTTGCTTTCAGTCTTATTGCACGTTTATTTTTGTAGGAAATATTAGAAGGAGCATATCCATTTTTCAAATAGAATATCAAATCTACATATTGCGATTCATGATTGATGGTACTTAGCTCATTGATTTCTTCGATATTATTTGTATCTTCATGTTCTGAATGTTAGAAGCTCCTGTTAACAACCTGCAAAAATATTGGCCTTTGACAATATTTACTGGTCTAATGTCTAAATCACACTCTTGTAATGCCATGACCGAGTGTGTCCTTTTTTCTCCCAATTCCCTTTGATCTAGTAACTGTCTTACTGCTAAAAAATGGACTATAACTTTTGTGTGAGCCTTTAAGAGAAAGGGCCTAAAGTGTTTAATGGCCTTTTATACAACAAAGGCTTGCTTTTTAACTTCGGAGTAATTAATTTCAACACATTGAAGACTTGAACTATAAAATGAAATTGGTGCTTCCAAGTTTTGATCATTGATTTGTGTCAGCACTGCTGCGTAAGATGAATCAGATGCGAGAGTATATAAAATGAAATGATTTGAAAATTCAGGGGTGTTTAATGCGGGAGCATTTATGATTGCCTGCTTGATTGAATTAAATGTTTAGAATGCAACAAGATGATGGAGCTTAGTGGAAAGAAGTCGCCTTCACTAAGTGGGTCCGCAGGCTATTTTTGGCGCAAAATCTATTTTTAGACATATGGATCATGGTCTATGATTTGCAGGAAGCTATTTGTGGATGTTTGGTCATGTTGGTAAAAATAGATGGACTTCTATTTTTAGACATATGGGCGGTTTCTATTTTTAGAATGCCAGGCTAAAAATAGAACAGTCGAATATTATTGTCTCATAATAATATTTGGACTATAAACATTATCTTATCCTCTTGGAGCACTTCAGTTTGAGCTACAGATGTGGCACATGCAGCTGTCAGAAGGAAATACGCTTTTCTTGTGGGTCAGTTGAGCTATTGCATGCAGAACTTTAGTTAGAACTCATGTGGTTGAGTTTGTTGGAGTTGATTGTGGAGTTGATGGAGTTGTGTTCAGTTTGACTTGGTTAAACTAGTTTTATTTTAGTCTAACTAAAGAATACAATAATGATGAGCTGTGTGAATTAATTATTAATTAATTCACTAATTATTAACTCATAAATCAACTAAAGAATACATCAGTTAACTCAGTGCATGTACAGTTCAGTGGAGACAGGTGTTAGAGGTTGAGATTGCTATTAGTTGTGACTATAGTTGTGCATGAGATTTGCACATGCATGGATGGAGATTGCCCATGAGGCTTGCGTAGTATAACCAAAGGAATTTGATTTCACAGAGTGATTGATTCTCTTGCAGGATTGCGCAATGGAGGCAGGCAAACAGTGGAGAAGATTTGAGGCTTCAGATCTGAGCTAGTTTGTGTGTAACAGGTGGAGATAGTACTGAGTACTTGTGAGGAGTATTGTACTATGTATTGTTACATGTTCTCTATCATTATAATATATAGATAGTGTGGGGTTTTTAGCTGTATGCTTTCCCTAGGTTACATACTATGTCAATGTGTGCATGCGATTGATGTTTCATTGTTTTGATGCTGCTAAATTGATGATCAACGTAGAGGAGATTATGTATTGTGCATGTATTCCGAAATAGTGTATAATCAGGATAATCTCTGTGAATAAGTGATTAATTATTCAAAATTTCTACATGGTATTAGAGCTGTTGATCATCAGATCTACTATTCAGAAAGTGTTTACATTTTATTTCTTCAGGGAGAGTCTGTAATCAAGCCAGGTAGCCTCTGGATTCATCCTTCCTTTGGAAGGTGAGATATTCAGTGAAAGCCCATACAGTCAATCTCTGTATGAGAAATACCTTGTTCTCAAGAATTTTAGATTAGAGGCGGTTGAGTTTTGAGCTGGTGGAATTCGAATTTGCAGCAATGTTTTCTTGGTATCAATGTGGCAATGCCTTTCAACGGATTGCGATTAGAGTATGCTCTTGAGGGAAGCTCGAACTATATTGCATGGAAGGACAGGATGGAGGCGGTGTTAGATGATAATGGGCTGAAGGATTTCATAGAGGCTGAGGTCCCAAAGCCTACTGATACTGCGCAAGTTGATGCTTGACAAAAGAAGACAACAAAGTGTCGAAGGATTCTGTTGGAGGGCATGAAGGATCACATTGTGTCCAGCCTACATGGAAAGGCTTCTCCATACTTGATGTGGAAAGCATTGACAGATCTATTCCAAAGCAAGAGCGATCAGAGGAAGCTGGCGCTCAAGGATAAACTCAGAAACATTAAATGCGAGAAGGGAGACAGTATGCCCAAGTATCTCATGAAGTTCACTCAGTGCAGGGATGAGCTGGGAAATGTGGGGGTGACTGTTGATGATGAGGACTTGGTGAGCTTGGCTCTCCTTGGTCTTCCGAAGAGTTGGCATTCCTATCAGGACTCTGTCAATGGTCGGGAGAAATTTCCAGGATGGGAGAGACTTTGGTCAGATCTTGTGCAGGAGGAGATTAGACGAATACCAGGGACAGATCTTCATCAAAGGGACCTGATGAAGAAAATTGCGCTTTGGCTACCAAAGCAAAGAAGGGGAATAACAAGAAAGCTTCTCATTCCGGTGCGAAAGGCAAGAAGCAGGACATGTCCAAGGTGAAGTGCTTTCACTGTCACCAGCACGGACACTATGCCACTAATTGTCCGCAAAAGAAGAAGAACAAGCAAGCTGCTGGATCTGCAGCAGGCGAGGCTCTAGCCTCATAGTTTGAACTTGATTTTTCATTGATCGCATGCTTGGTTTCAAGTGTGATGGGATCGGTATGGTTCTTGGACAGTGGTGCATCTTTTCACATGACAGGAGATCAAGATTTGTTTTCTGATCTGGAGGAGAAAGATCTTGGGGTGCACATCGAGATGGGAGATGATGGTAGATACAGTGCGACCTGTATCAGTACCATTTCCTTTGAGAGGGAGTCTGGTAAACCCTTCGTATTGAAGGAAGTGATGCATGTTCGAGGATTGAAGAAGAATATTATCTCTGTGGCGATGTTAGAAGATAAGGGATATGATGTTGTTTTCAGCAAGGGAAAGGCTTTCCTGCGCAGCAAGACAACTGGAGAAACCCGGAAGATAGGGATTCGAGTGAGGAACCTTTATCAGTTGCATGTAGATGGCTGCGCACCAATGGCATGCAAGGCAGAATGATTGGTGAGCCGGGATGATGGCGAGTTGTGGCACAGGAGATTGGGCCACCTTCACCATGGAGCCTTGAAGATATTGCAGCAGATCACTACTGGGCTTCCTAAAGGTACCCTTGTGCAATCAGATCAGTGCAAGGGGTGTACTTTGGGAAAGTTTGTGAAAGCCACCTTTCACGAGAAGGATAGTCGCGCCACGACGATCCTTGAGAGAATTCACATAGAAATGTGTGGACCTTTCTCAGTAGCTTTAACAACAAAACACAGGTATTATGTGATCTTTGTTGATGATTTGTCTCGTAAGTGCTGGATCTTCTTCATGCAGAAGAAGAGCGAGACATACTCAAAGTTCTGTGAGTTCAAAGCATTAGTCGAGAAGGAGTCGGGGAAGAAGGTGAAGGCTTTTAGGAGCGACAATGGTGGTGAATACATCTCTGGCAAGTTCAAGGATTTCTGTAGTGCAGAAGGGATTCGAAGAGAGCTCATAGCTCCCCATAACGCACAACAGAACGGGGTTGCTGAGCAGAAGAACAGAATGATCGTGGGTGCTGCACGGGCGATGTTGCATGATCAGGGCCTACCCCTTCACTTGTGGGTGGAAGCATGCAATACTGCAGTATATGTGCAGAATCATTGTCCTCACAGAATACTTGGCATGAGTACACCCGAGGAGGCTTATTCTGGTAAGAAGCCTGATCTTTCTCATTTGAGGATTTTTGGTGCTAACGTTTACATGCATGTGACAAAGGATGCTAGGAAGAAGTTGGAGCTGACCATAGAGGTTGGGATATTTGTAGGGTACACTGATACGCCCCACAACTATCGTGTGTATTTTCTAGACAGTGGCAAGACTGTTGTGCGATGGGATATAAAATTTCAGGAGGAGAAAGCCATGAAGTGTTCGCTTGAGAGGGAGCCACACTTGCATGCAGATGAGGAGCTATTAGTTCCTAAGGATGAGCTTCAGGACGTGGATCAGCCATAGGACGAAGTTCATGGAGTGGAAGAGACCACTCATGCAGTGCCAACCATCAGAGGGCGAAAGAGCTTGATAGAAGCTGAGCGACTAGCTCAAGATGCAGAGAAGGTTGTAGGACCACCTACAGCTCAACGTAGACAAAGACAGTCACCTGATCGGTACACTGGATACATGGCTCTTGTGAGTAAATGTGTTGTTACTGAGCCATCCTCTTTCGAGGAAGCTGTGGAGGATCCCGCATGGGTAGATGCCATGGTGGAAGAGTATGATTCGATTTTCAAAAGCAGTGCATGGGAGATTGTCCCAAGACCGGAAGGGAAATCAGTGGTGGGTTCGAGATGGATCTACAAAGTTAAGCAGGCAGCTGACAGGAGTGTGGAGAAGTACAAGGCAAGATTTCTTGCCTAAGGCTTTTCACAGATAGAGGGGATCGATTACGAGGAGACCTTTGCACCTATCGCAAGGTATTCTTCCATACAGACAATTCTTGCTCTCTCAGCGCAGATGGGGTGGCACATTCATCAGATGGATGTGAAGACTGCATTCCTCAACAGAGTCATTGAGGAGGAGGTGTACATAGAGCAGCCCGAAGGTTTCGAGATCTTCAACAGCGAGTCACATGTGTGCAGGCTCAAGAGAGAGCTGTATGGGTTGAAACAAGCACCACGTGCTTGGTACACACGGATAGACAGTTATTTCACTGGAATTGGATTCTCCAAGAGTGAGGCGGATCCTAACCTATACCGGATTGTGGTGGAGGGTAAGTTACTTATCATTGTACTTTATGTAGATGATTTGATTCTAACAGGTGATGAACTGTTGATACTTTCATGCAAGGATGATCTTGATAAGGAGTTTGAGATGAAGGACTTGGGCCTCCTTCATTATTTCCTAGGATTGGAAATTTGGCAGCACAGTGATGGACTATTTGTTTCTCAGGGTAAGTATGCTCGGGAGATAGTGGAGAAGTTCAACATGCATGGATGCAAGCTTGTTGATACTCCTCTTCCTGGAGGTTGGAGGAAGGAGGATGCTACTTCGGCGGAGGTAGTGGATGCCATTGTTTATCGTCAATTGGTGGGGTCGCTTATGTATCTGGTCAATACACGACCCGATATATGCTATGCTGTTAACCAGCTTTCACAAGATATGGTTAAGCCAACCAAGCTCTTCTGGAAGGTAGGCAAGCATGTATTGCGTTATCTCAGAGGCACATCGGGATATGGATTGTGGTACAGACAGGAGGATGAGGTGAAGCTATGTGGCTTAATGGATGCAAATTGGGCAGGGAGCCCAACGGACAGAAAGAGCACATCTGGAGGGGTCTTCAGTATCGGATCGATAGCAGTTTCTTGGTACAACAAAAAGCAAAGATCCGTGGCACTCAGTTCAGCAGAGGCCGAGTATATGGCAGCAAGTTTGGCTGCATGCGAGGCTATATGGATGAGGAAGATCCTGGTCGGGTTGTTCGGTTCTTACTTGGAGCCTACTGTGATTTATTGTGATAACCAGAGTTGCATTAAACTCTCGGCTAATACAGTATTTCATGATAGATATAAGCACATTGACATCAGGTACCATCATATCAGAGATTGTGTGCAGTGGAGAATCATGTTACTTTCATACATTCCAATGGAGGATCAGGATGCTGATATCTTGACGAAGGCGCTCACCAGGAGCAAATTTGAATACCATCGAGGCAGGATAGGGGTTGCTGATAATCCATATCTTTTTGAGAGGGAGTGTTGAGAATGCAACAAGATGATGGAGCTTAGTGGAAAGAAGTCACCTTCACTAAGTGGGCCCGCAGGCTATTTTTGGCGCAAAGTCTATTTTTAGACATATGGATCATGGTCTATGAGTTGCAGGAAGCTATTTGTGGATGATTGGTCATGTTGGTAAATATAGATGGACTTCTATTTTTAGACATATGGGCGGTTTCTATTTTTAGACTGCCAGGCTAAAAATAGAACAGTCGAATATTATTGTCTCATAATAATATTTGGACTATAAACATTATCTTATCCTCTTGGAGCACTTCAGTTTGAGCTACAGATGTGGCACATGCAGCTGTCAGAAGGAAATACGCTTTTCTTGTGGGTCAGTTGAGCTATTGCATGCAGCACTTCAGTTAGAACTCATGTGGTTGAGTTTGGTGGAGTTGATTGTGGAGTTGATGGAGTTGTGTTTAGTTTGACTTGGTTAAACTAGTTGTATTTTAGTCTAACTAAAGAATACACTAGTGATGAGTTGTGTGAATTAATTATTAATCAATTCACTAATTATTAACTCATAAAGCAACTAAAGAATACATCAGTTAACTCAATGCATGTACAGTTTAGTGGAGACAGGTGTTAGAGGTTGAGATTGCTATCAGTTGTGACTATAGTTGTGCATGAGATTTGCACATGCATGGATGGAGATTTCCCATGAGGCTTGCGTAGTATAACCAAAGGAATTCGATTTCACAGAGTGATTGATTCTCTTGCAGGATTGCGCAGTGGAGGCAGGCAAATAGTGGAGAAGATTTGAGGCTTCAAATCTGAGCTAGTTTGTGTGTAACAGGTGGAGATAGTATTGAGTACTTGTGAGGAGTATTGTACTATGTATTGTTACATGTTCTCTATCATTATAATATACAGATAGTGTGGGGTTTTCATCTGTATGCTTTCCCCGGGTTACATACTATGTTAATGTGTGCATACGATTAATGTTTCATTGTTTTGATGTTGCTAAATTGATGATCAACGTAGAGGAGATTATGTATTGTGCATGTATTCCGCAATAGTGTATAATAGGGATAATCTCTGTGAATAAGTGATTAATTATTCAAAATTTCTACATTAAAATCCTTCCTTTCTATATGCTCCCATTTAAACACTAAGTTTTTCTTGATCATGTTTTGTAATGGTAAAACAATCTATGAAAAATCTGGAACAAATCTTTTTACAAAATTAATTTGACCTAAAAATGATTGCATTTATTTTTTATTATGTGGAAATGGAATATCATAAATCCCTTTGATTTTATCTAGATCAATATAAATACCATCTTTCGAAACAATGAATCCAAAGAGTTTACCTTGGTCAAAAGCAAAAAAGGACTTCTTAGGATTGAGTGAAATGCCATACCTTTTACAGCGTTCAAAGATTTGTTTTAAATCATGTAAATGATTTGACCTTTTCTTAGAGAAGAAAGTAATGTCATCCAAATAGACAACTCTTGTTTTGTTAATTAGACCTTTGAATGCCATGTCCATCACTCTTTGGAATGTAGCTCCAGTATTGATTAATCTGAAAATCATTTTTTGATAGGCATAAGTTCTCCACTTAGTTCTAAAAGTAGTCTTAAGTCTGTCATCGGGGTGCACCAAAATTTGGTTATACCCTGAAAAACCATCTAAGAAAGACATTAGTTCAGAACCAGCTACTGAATGGAGAGTTTGCTCCATTGTTGGTAGAGGAAAATTATCCTTTTGACTCGCTTTATTAAGATTTCTGAAATCAATGCAAATTCTAATGTCACCATTTTTCTTTTTTACTGGCACCAAGTTGGACACCCAATTTGAATGTCTAACAAGGAAAATTATCTTAGCTTTCAAGAGTTTGTTTAACTCGGCTTTTATTTGAATTTCGAGGTTGGGATGAATTTTCCTTAATTTCTACTGTACTGGTTTTTCTTCAGATATCATTGGAATTGTATGCTATATGATAGAAGTATCATATGTTTTCAAATCATCATAATTCCAAGCGAAGACATTTTTATATTTATTCAATAATCTGATAAATGCAATTCTTTCTTCTGAGGTAAGTCCTAATCCCAAATTGATGTTTTGTGGCTTGTCCTCTGTACCAAGGTTTATTAATTCAAATCTCAAAGTAGAACTTTGGAGTTTTGAATTAGTAACTTGTTTAAACCTATCTTTGATGTCATAAAGATCTTCAAGTTTGACCACTGGTTTTGGTATTGAATTTTCTTCAAATTTTTCCTTCATTTGAAGATCATGCTCACTTTCATCAATAATTTGATCATCATAGGACTTATCAGAAGTTAAGAAATTTAAAATGTCATCATCATGATTGAATACTCGCCAGTTAGTGACATTATCGGGAATCGATGGTCTAAAAATTAACTCTATTGTCGGGACTGTAATCAGATGGAAGGAGCTTAGAAGCAACATTGGCTAGCAAATCTGGTGCTATTTTGAGATCTAGGAATGGGAGAAATATTAAAAGCTAGAAAATGAGATACAAGGTCTTGTACCAGGGATTAATAATGTTTAAGGTGACTAGAAAGACAATGTATAGTATTTCTGACTTGTTTTATTACAATTTCAGAGTCACCAAACACTTTCAAATATTGTACCTTAAGACCAATTGCTTTATAAAGTCCTTGAATCAAGGATTTGTATTCAGCGGTATTGTTTGTGCACTCAAATTCTAATCTACATGATAGCATGGTATTTTCTCCCTCAGGATTAACTAAAATACATCCTGCTCCTGCACCGTCATTAGATTTAGACCCATCAAAATATAATGACCAAAATAAAGGTTTATCTACAATTTTATTTACAATTTCATCAAAAATTTTAACACACCTTGATGTATCTATTTGGGGAAATTTTCAATTTGAGATGTGAAATTATTAACTGAGAAAGGTGATGATTGAGTAGTAAAATTAACAAAGAATGATTTAGACGAGTAGTTACCAAGAATGTTATTGTTGAATGCTATAGGTTGGTTTCTTGTTCAAACTTTGTTACAGTATGAGTCATATGCTTCTCGATCAATCTTAATCTAATTTGGCTTTCCTTTATAGGGCAGTCACATGTGAGACCAGTCGGTAGAAATGTAACCATAAAGTTTCTCAGACTAGTCTCTACTTAAAATCAAACCATAGAACTCAGGAATATCAACAATTAATATGTCAATTCTCTGAACCACTCTTGGATTAGCTGATAACCTGATGGTAACTGAGTTGATTTCTCCTAATACTTGGACCTTAGTTCTATCCAACTGGACAATATGTACTGCAGACTTTTGGGGTTCAATATTCAGTTTATAACAAACTGAGGCCGGCATTATATTCGATGAAGCTCCTGAGTCTATCAAGAAATTGTGCAGATTTCTATTATAAATCTTGTAGGTCAAGAGAAAAGGAGGAGTATGGGAATTTGATCTATCTCCAATTAGAAAAACATTAGTAGCTTCTACTCTACTAGGTGGTGGTTTACCTGCCTCATTAGTAGCTTTGGACAATACCGCATTTGGAAGCGGAGAAGAAGGTACTGCATCTAATTCCTTGAGTAGCAATTTTTGTTGATGTTTGAGTTTACTAAGCTCAAACATAGTGATATTTGTTTTTTTTTCTTCATGTCATCAATGCTATTGTAATCCATAGAGTCTACAACTACTATTGTTTTAGATGTTGAAGGTGGATTGGAAGCTGATCACTGATTTTGAGCAGGTGTCACTGTAGACTTCTTTGTGGGAGTCTTTTCTTTAGTAGTAGTACCCATGTTTGTTTTCTTCTAAGTTTCTTGAATAGGTTCTGGAGTGCCTTTACTCCTGGTACTTACTGGGAAAGCTTCCTGTTCATTTTCAGTATCAGAATTGGGCAAAATGAAGTCCCACATCCCATGACATTCTACAGCTACCTCTTCTTCAGTTTCTTCAGATGATAAGACTATATCTTCTTCTTCATCGTCCTCGGGGTCTGACTCTGCGTTGGATATAGCATTAGGGGGTTTTGATTCTGGCTTCTTAAAGTTTCTAAACAACTTTTTAGTTGAAGTCTCAGTAACTTGTTTCTTGATTTCTATCATTTCATTTGACATAGTCTTTAGAACTTTTTGGAGACCTTCCATATCGTATGGATCTTTAGCTATTTTCTTCTTTGAATCATCTTTGAAGGATACTTTTTTAGATTTTCTATCTTCAAGAGCATCTTTCTTTTCTGAGGCGATGATACATTTTTCCACAACAATTGCCTCTTTCATATTTCCTGTTAGGGTAGGTTTTCCAGCTCTATCTACAAAGATAGCTATCTTTGAAGGTAAAGCTGTTATATACCATTCACTTCTAACTTGTTCAGTAGGTTTAGAGGCAGTAGGAATATTATTTAAGAGTTTATTAAATCATGAATTGAACGCTTTAATAGGTTCCCTAGATTCTGTTCTAAGATTTGAAAGATCATTAATTAACGTTGCTACAGATCTGTCATCACCGTATTTAGTTAAGAACCGTTCTTGAAAAATATTCCAACTAGTAATGGATCCTGATGGTAGGGAAAAGTACCAAGACCCTTCAGATCCTTGTAGGCTGTAAGGGAAAATTATGATAACCACATCTTCCTCAGTAACTCCTTTTAAGTTGACTGACAACATAAAATTATTTATGTGTTCGTCTTCTTGTATGCCTGCATCTGGATTGAATTTTGGCAACAATTTTTCAGGATGAGCTGGCAATGGGCTTAAAGGTGCAGGCATGGCGACTACACCAGGACTGCTCCATGGGTTCTGTGCCATTATCGAGCTACTAATAGATGATAGTGTAGATGAAGTTCCAAATGGTTGGGAAACAGATGTTGAAGTTTGAGATGGCTGAGAAATAGATGTTGAAGTTGCAGTTCCCTATTGAACGACAATCTGGAGTGGAGGAGTGGATGGTTGACTTCGCAATGGAGAAGATGAAATGGATGATGATGATGAGAAAGTTTCACTATCAGATCCTTCAGTAGTCTTCCTTGCTCTTTTCCTTTTAGGCAAAGGTAACTCAGTAGGTTCAATACCAAGCTTTTCGCTCTGAAGTCTGGTGAGGGGGTGAGAAGGAACGAATTGTGAAGTCACACTGCCTTGAGATGACTCAGATTTCTGTGGTGATATGGAGAATCCTTGAAGTTTGTGGATTAGAGACTGTACTTTAGGAGATTCTAGAGTTGATTTATCTGAGATGTTTTGGGGTTGAGCAGTGGTTGTTGTTTCCTCAACTTCTCGCTTGAAAACTGAAGTTTTAGCATGCAAGGGAGAAGTCGGAGGTGAGGTGGAGGGAGATTTACTCTCAGAATGGATTATAGATTTGGATTTTCTCGCCATTCACAGTTCATGCCCTCCTTCTAGCACCAAAAATGTTGATGCCTCGAAAATCGCTGCATCAACATCGGGGAAAACCACCTGGTCCGGACCTTAAAAGTAGCTCCTTTTCTGTTTGTTGTGGTGGCTCCGACTAGATATAATGGGACCAGTTTCCCATTGATTTATAAATGGGATGGATAAGTGATTGATTTTCTAATGGGAATGATGGATGATTTATTTTAGAATGCAACAATATAAATAACTAATCTATCCCGAGAAGTCTTTCTCTTAGTGCAATTTTTGATGGTTCTTATTGACAAGTAGGCATATAGATGACTCTACTTATAAACAAAAATATTTATTCATATGATAATTACTTTGTTCAAGTAGTTGAACAAAGTAATAATTAAAACGTTATCACACTAATCTTTATATATTACTAATACATGTACATATGAAAAATAACAACTCTTAAACATTCAATAGTGATAAGTGAAAGAATTGTTGTAAGAGCATATACATATATCAATAATAGCAAAATTAAATAAATGCTGATTCACATAATAGCATGAAACAAAAAACATAGATAGTAGTACCATATGCATTTGAGTCTCCTTTGATATAAATCGCATTCAGATCTCGCCTTTCAATTTGGAAACACTTTCACAAGAAGCAATAGTGAATATCACATAAAAGTGTTTTTCATCAAAACTCAGAGTTCAGGTCCAGTTTTTATAAAAATAAATATATCAGAAGTACAATAGTGCAACTTCCAATCCAAGTATTAATACAAAAATTTGAGGACTCTTTCTAAAAACATGAAAGGGTCTATAAATATTATCTAAACTAACAAACTATGAAATAAAAATGCTACGTGCTGGTATAACCAAATCACAAATATGTGAAAATATTCTCGAAATAGGCATGTTGCAGTCGGTTAGAATGATTCACTGTATTGCCTGCTTATCTTGTGACTTGAGATGATAAATGGCAAGCATCGGTTGTAGTTCTGATGGATGACTCATGCATGAGTGTAACTGAGTAGTGTATGTGGCATCATAAAGTTTGGGAATCATATGGTCGATTGCTTCGGTGAGGCATTTCATCACTGTCCGCTGACTGTGTGGTTTAACAAGGAAAAACCAAAAGGTTTCCCATGTTAAAGTTTGAATACCTGCAATCAATCTTTCCCTCTGCTCCAACTCATGTTTCCATGTCTGTTCCAATGCTTTTACTGATGGAAGTTTCCCTAGAGAACACTTTGTAATTAAATTTGACAGATAAAGAGTATCATTAATCAATTCAACCAGATTGTTTGTTGTCGATCTACATCTTGATGTCGCTCTTTATGCATTCATTAGTTGAGATTGCCATTCAGTGAATAGGATTTCTTTATACGGTTCCAGAATTTGTGGTAGATTTGCAACTTTTCTTTCTTCGGTTTCTTGCCAGGAGAGAAAATCTGTTAATCTTTCATCTGCTTGCTCCAAGTTTAGTCTCGTATCAACTGATTTATCAACCATGGATGAGTAAATTTCACACAAAGGAAGAGCAAGTGAGATATTATGACACAATAGGCTCAACTGTTTAGACAATGCCTTGGTACATTGCCTCTTTAGAGAAGAGGATATACGCCAGGACCCAACCCCAGAGAATGAAGAAATGAATCCGACCATATCTTGTAAAGCATTGGCAAGAATTACCACTCAAACTCTCAAGATAGAAGGACATATCAAGAAGACAAAGGTTCAAGAAGTGAAAGATCACATCAAGAAAGAAGAAATGAATCCAACCATATCTTGTAATGCATTGGCCGGAATTACCACTCCTCAAACTATCCAGATAGAAGGACATATCAAGAAAAAAAATGTTCAAGAAATGAGAGATCACAACAAGCATCAAGAAATGAATCAGACCGTATCTTGTAATGGAAGAAATTACCACTCCTCAAACTATCAAGATAGAAGGACATATCAAGAAGAAAAAGGGTCAAGCAGTGAAAGATCACATCAAGCATCAACAACAAGTTCTCCAACTTTTAAAGGATAACGTCACTTTGGTGAAAAATCGAATGAAATAATAGGTAGATCAACATCGTAGTGAAAAATGTTTTGATGTAGGTGATTGGGTATTTTTACTGCTACATCTCAAGCAAGCTATCTATGAGAAGGAAATATTGGCAATACTACATGCACTTAAGAAATGGCTACCTTACCGAATGAGAAGACACTTCAAGGTAAAAATGGATCAAGATAGTCTTAAATACTTTTTAGAACAACTATTATCTTTAGAATAACAGAAAAAATAGGTCACAATATGTTGGGTTATGATTCTGACAAGGGAAGAAAATTTTTATTGCAGATACACTCTCAAGAAAGGATGAAGATGTGGAAGCATTGTTTTGTGCTATTTTTATTATCCAACCAGATTTGATAAATGACGCAAGGGATGAATGGACGAAGGATGAAGAATTATGGCCACTCATTCAAAAGTTGCAGAAGATCCAAATTCAAACAATATTTCCAGAACTTGAAGAGGAAGGAAAAATCATATTGGAACCTGGAGCAGTCACAGAAATAAGAACCCGACAGCTACGGAATCTATTAATTTTAGAGTACCTCATCAAGTGGAAGAACTTACCCGCTGAAGATTCCACATGGGAGGACAATAATTTTATATAGAGGCATCAAGAACTACTCAAGTGTTGAGGACAACACTTTTTGAAGGAGAGGGGCATGTTAGGCCCCTATACTACTAGTGTAACCCCTTATTGTTATTAGTACAACCCCCTTATTATATTGTTTTACCCATGTAGTCCCCATATTGTTATTATTGTGCCCCATAGAAGCCCACTATTGTTATTATTGTGCCCTTACATTATTATTGTTACATCGGCTCTGATTATATTATGACCCCTTAGACTCCTATATATAGAAAGGAGGTCGTGTCATTTGTATCATCCAAGAATTGTTCATTTATGCAATATAAAGGAGGTTGCCCCCTCAAAGAGGCTGAATTTTAAGGCGTTGATCTATCTTTTCTATCTTTTTGTGAGCTGGTTTCATAACAGATTATTTCAACATCCTTGTGAACTGCTAGTTCCTTCAGTCAGAACTGTATTGATTACTGATTTTTGACCAGTTGTCACCTCAGGTGTGCTGAATCCTTGAAGGCTCTCAGTATTGCTAATAATGGAATCAAATTACTGCCATTCCTTGATCAGTTTGGGATCAACATAAATGCTTGAATCAATGAGTTCACTACTTTTTCCTTCTCCCTGCTCCTACTCCGTTAATTTTTCTTTCTTAGGAATCTTTTCCACTATAGGAGTCTTGTTGGCAGCTTTCTGTTCACTTTGAATTTGTGGTTGATCTGTCGGTGTTGTAGCTAATAGGTCCAAAGGCAGATTTTTCAACCTCTGGGCTCTGAGCCTATTGAATGTTTCTAACCCCTCTTCTCCATATTTGATCCTAGCCAATCCTTTAACTTGAAAAAATATTTCAGCTGAAGCAAATAAATCATCAAAGATATCTGCTTCATGATCGAATTTGGCAAGTTTAGCTTGAGAGGTAACATTATAGGCAACCTTCCTTGGGTCATATTGCCTATTCGAAATGGTGGCAAGATTTAGCATCTGAATCTTCTCTGCTTCTTTCTCTGCATGCTTGTAATCATGCAAGGTAAAAATGCCACATCGTAGGGGGAATATAGGCCACATTTGTTTCTTGGAATCCTTAAGGGTTCTTGATGTTCCTGAAACTGTTATCTAATATGCCAATTCTCGGGCTAACAATTTATCAGGAACAAATAGAGGAAGAACATGGGGTTTAGTGAGGCTGCCAAAAAGTCTCACATAGGTAAATTTCTCCTCTCCGAACCAGCTACCTACTACTATCAGGTCAATTGCTGCTTCCTGGGATATCCTGGGAGCAAGATTATTGAAAATAGAATAATATATAGGTGAAACAAAACCATTGCAAATTCTGTACAGGTGATTTTTATAGTGTGCCTTCCACAAATACTTGTGGTAGATATGAATAGGGTTTGGATCTTGGGAAGTCCACTTCCATCCAAGTATCGGGAATTCAGAATTAAAACAAATAATATCCAAAATATATGCACTGTAGTAGAAAGGAGGAATGATCCAGGAAGTTGTAAATGATTTCCTTTTGTATTCTAATATTTTAGTGGCTAATCTATCAGACAAAATATTTGACCAATCCATAACATAACCATTAATCGCAACTTCCATTAACGGGACCATATCTATAGAAAATTTTGTAGAATCATGTTGTCCCCACAGTCTACACATCATAGCTCCAGCATAGCAATAAGGAGAAGCTAATGAGTCGAAAAAATACTTACCCGATGAATCATGCTTATGTTTTTCCAGGAAATGCCTCTAGTGCTTGATAGGGCCTGATTCCAAGTCATTTTCTTTTGCAAAAGCTTCCAAGAATGCCTTGTTATAGTGCTTATCGGGCTGAGGTAGATGGTACATTTTCCTGAGATCTTCAGGTTTGAATGCCCTAAATATCCTTCCATTGGCCGTGGAAAATGTTCTATCTGAAGTTGGGATTTTCTCGACAACCCATCTAACCACATCAGTGTATGGCAATATTTTGTCCCGTGCTGCTATTCTGTGAAGGTATGAACAGGCCAATTCTTTGAGAGTCCCCTCTAACTTGTTGGTTGAATCAGCTATGGCTTCCTTTGATAATTCTTCAGGTTCCTCTGCTTCTATCAGATTATACATGCTTTCCCAGCTTGTATTTCCCAGACCGAGACATGTTGTGTATGAGATTAATCATTTCTTACTTGGTCGTGGTTCTTTGGCTATAGGGGTTGCTTTGGGTATAGGGATTGCTTTGGCCTTCTTAGATTTCTTCCCCATCTTCTATGGATTCATGAGTTTTGAGAAACTCTGCACAGACAATTTCAAATCGTAATACAGGGATATGCCGCTAAAAGCTACTATGAAAATGAACAGAATTAGGGTGATTGTTGTATGATAAATTGGATGTACAAAATTACCACGAATGAAATCTTTTGAAGGACACACTCTTAACTGTAAAATTTAATAGTTGTTCGAGCCACAAATCATGATGAATAAATATAATAAACACTCGTCTCATCGATGATTATCTCAAGCGTGTCTTCGGATTTTCCCGATCAGCGATAAATCACAAATCGCAATCGGGAGTTTCAAAGGGACATGCTTTATCACTTGCAACGCATATCTCTGATTGCCGATAAATTAATATTATAATAAAGCGGAGTATCATGCATGCAAACCATTTAAGTGTATGTTTTCCTCTTGAGATGGGTGCCTTATTAATTGATTGCAATCGGGGTTTTGGTTTTCACTTTTATCCCCTTGTCATATGATTTCCTCGATTGTCGATTGCGATTACCTTTATCAGATCGGGGAAATTGATGAAGCTCTATTTTTGTGTGTCCCTTTGTCCTTTGATATCTCCGATTGCCGATTGCGATTTCCTTTATCGGATCGGAGGATTTGTTGAGGCCCCGTTTGTGTATGTCCCTTTGTCATCTTCGATTGCTGATTGCGATTGCCTTTATCGAATTGGAGGATTTGATAAGGCCTTGTTTGTGTATGTCCCTTTGTCATTGCAATATGCGATCTCTGATCGCTTTATCGCAATGTAGAATTATTTATAATGTTTTTAAAGGAACAATTTGTATTTTTCAAAAAGGCTTTACAAAATGAATCATTTACATCAGGCTTTTGATAAATATTTTCCTTGTAAAGAGGTCAATACCAGTTTTATTTATCAACTCAAAAATCTAACTAAGTTTATTTAAAAAGGGACCCATTTCTTATTAAAAATTTTGTGTAAATTTTTTTTAGAAATGGGGGGGTTGTTGTACAGCATAACAGGTTGAAGCATAATGAAATTAGTAGGATATTCCCAAGAATTTAATGAGATGATCACATCGTCCAATAATACTTTTGGCTTAATTTTAGATCTATCCGCTAATTCAAGCATAATGGGAGTGGGGTGAAGATGAGACAAGGACATCCATGGTTTTCTTAGTCATGACATTAATGGCTGCCCCCAGGTTTATAAGAACATTAGAGACAAGGACATTACCAATCTGAACTGAGACAATAGGGTTTCTGGGATCAATATATTTTTCCATAGGCACACATCCCGTCATCAACTCTGCTGCTCTACCAACAAATTGAATGGTTTGGGGTTCCAATCTCTTCCTCCAAGGTTTCTTGAGACAAAGCTCCTTAATAATCTTGGTACAAATGGGGATCTCTTTGATGACTTGAAGTAAAGGTATCTTAATGAAAATATTCTGAATCTCTGATGCCAAGCTAGTCTCAGAAATAGGCTCACTTCTTTCAATTACTAGCCTCTATGGGAAGGGAGGCTGGTTGGAAGAAGATGGCAAGGATTGAAAGGGTAAGGACTGCTTAGTGACAACTTTCGGAGAATGATTAAGAGTTTCCTTTTCTTATTTCTCTTCAACAATCACTCTACGTTCCTTCTAATTTTCTGATGTTACAGTCATTCCCGATCTTAATTGAATTTCATGAACCCCAACTAGAATAGACTGGTACTCGAATAAAGGTGGGTTTGTTACATAGATCATTTGCACTGCTTTATTATTGTTAGGATTGGGCATAGGTTGAGCAGGCAACTGAGGAGGTCGAAAACGTGGAGGTAAAGGTAATGGCAGAGTAAACTAACTCGGAAGTTGAGGCATTGAATAAGGTGTATGTCTAGATGGATATGATTGCATGGGTGCCATGGTTGAGAAGGTTTCCCATGCTGATATTGATTCCCATACTGCCACTGCTGATTAGTGCTATGATAAGAATATGCATGTGAATTATAACCAAAATAGTGTGGAGAAAATTCAGGAGCCATACCTGCACCTACCCGAGGCTAATTTATTTTTGCTCCCATAGCATACAAGTATTCAACTTTAGGCTGTTCCCCTGTAAATACAGCTTTAAGTCCTGGTATAGAGGGAAATTTTTCTGTGACATGGTCTTTTGCATGAATATCACACTTATTGGTTTCTTTCAAATTAAGAGGACACTCTTTAGGAGAATGCTTGTCTCTACATTTAGGACAAAAAATACATAATGACTCTTGTTCCTTTATGAGTTTTTGTTCAAATTTTAAAGAGTCCAACTGTTTGGTAACAATATTCATTATATCAATTTTCATATTTTCCATTTTATTTTCTAGTCCAATAATCATAGCATCAGTAGATTCAGTTTTTCTGTTTCTGTTTTGAGTTCCTCTACCGGATCTATACTGATTTCTTGAAAATTTCCTGCATAATTCACAAATTTGTTCAAAAGTTTGTTGAGAAATATCACCTTGTCCTAACAGACTTAAATTATTTCTAGCATTATCAGTAAGTCCTCTTAAGAACAAGGTTCTAATAGTACTGGAATCAAGCTTAAGTTTCGACCTTTGTAAAATATACATAAATCTTTCTAGGTAATTTTCAAGAGTTTCATCATCATCTTGTATGATTGTAAAAATTTCATCCTGCATGTCCCGAGTTTTGAAATATTCTTGATATTTAGACAAAAACACTCTCTTCATCTTATCCCAAGAGGCTATAGTGTTTCCTCCTAACCCCATAAACCAGTGTAGAGCTGAGTCCTTGAGAGTAACAGGGAACAATCTTAGCTTCTCAGCGTAAGTTGAATAATCATAACTTCTACACAAAATATCAAACTCGAATAAAAAAGAGTCAGGATCTTCATGAACTTTACCATGGAAATGAGGGAGAGTTGATGGTGGAATATTCTTCATTTGTGCCATAGTATCAGGGTCCACAATTGGAAACACAAAAGTGGATTGTTCCCTACTTACCTGGTTTTCACCAGTCCCTTCCACATGATCTTCATGGTTTGCCATTGTTTCCATTTTGCTCCCAACAGATTGAACCACACCTGAGCTGTTGTCACCAGAATCCAAGTGGACTGTTTGTGCGTGATGGGCTTGAATTGGATTGGGCTTCTTGCTCACAGAAGGAGACCGAATATGAGAATTGTTTTCAGAATCCTTTCGGCCCTTAGTGGGTTTTGAACCCTTACCTTTTCTAGGCATTCATTTCAAAAATGAAAGAAAAATAACAAACAAATTCTAATAAAAAATGTTGTCAGAAATCAATCAACACCAGTAAAATTCCTTCAAAGAAGCTTTTCCAAACAATACTGCAAAAATAAAGGAAAAATTACCTCTATTGCATAATCAAAAAATTCTTACCAAATCAATCGTCTCCTTGGCAACGACGCCCAAATGTTGGGTGAAGGAATTACACTTAAGCAAACTCCTCAACACTTATATTGTCAACCCGGGGGATCCGTAAACTTAGAGACGAAGCATAGGCAATGCCAGAGATGGTATGAATATTTCTAATATAAATCCCTACTTTCTTTTAAGGAAAGATTGCAGAATCAAACTAAAAAGAGAAAAGGCAACTTGAACCATAAAAATAATATAAGACTGGAACAAGGAAGAATGCATTTGCAAAAGGGAATTAGAAATAAAGGGGCAATCACGCGAGCTAACTATTGTTTAACTACTAAGTGTGTGTTTTTCTGTAGCAGAGACACTTAGAAGTCTCATCAGATGGGCCCTTTAAACCTGCTCCTTTAGAGATTTCCTTCTTGCACTAATCTGTCCCGCATTATCATAGTTTACTTGCACTAGTGCAGGAATAGAGATTTATGCAGAGGGTATAAATAGTGTCTTTACTAAAGGCGTTTTACTTTCTGCAAGTGCTTGAACTTTTCCAAGTTCAAAGCACTCAGATCCCATGGCAAGAAACTAGTTCTTGCACTGGATCAGAGCTTCTTGCACTTAGCATTTAATTCTTAAAATAAGTGTTTAGTTACTGCAAGTGATATTACACTGTTAAAACAAATTGCACACATAAAAATGAATGTTTCTGATTTTGAGAGAGTGCAAAAATAAAGAAACAATCCATATACATTTATATTGTCATAAAGTGTTTAATGAAAGAAAGAAAATTATGGGAAGTAAACTAGAAAGGCTTGCTGCATCACACCAACATGCACTGGTGCAAGTTCATTTCTCTTGCTTGGACCAGGTGGGGAAAACCAACCAAACAGAACTGCAGAAAAGGAATATCACACCAACGTGCACTGGTGCAGGTTTATTTCTCCTGCTTGGACTAGGCGGGGAAAACCAGTCTAAAATGAGGTGCAGGAAAAGGAAATTTAGCTACTTCACACCACGGATCCACTTTCACTCAGACAGGAATGCATGTGCTTGAAATTAAATCACACTTAACAATATAAACACAAATTACAAGAAACAAGAAATAGGGTAAACGTGCTGGGTTGGTTGGGCCCTAGCCAACCAACGCGTTTCCCTTTGAAATGAAAATGTTGCTCAGTACTTTAATCAATTCATCAGCTTCAAATACAAAAATGTAATTTATAAAACATGAGGCGGAGCTCCATTCTTATTAATTCACTGAGGCAAATACGTGTGTGAATACATAGTCCAACCCAAATTTGGGTGATAACAAAATACAGTAACCTATTACCGCCTCTCTAGCTGTATCTCTATTCTATACAAAACTTCTATCTGAAAACTATCTCGTCCTATTTACATTCTTCATTATATAGATCTTTGGCCAAAGGCCAAAATAGATCATTTAACCAATTACATAACCAAATGCAGAATTTAGCTTTCGACCTTCAAAATTAGACAGTTTAACAAAACTAGCTGTAGCCAATCTCCAGCTGTTCGTTCATCATAAATTCGATCTCAGCTGCCTTTGGATCGATCTTGCTATCGTGGTTGAAGCTCGACTGCCTTTAGATTGATCTTGCTGTCGTGGCTGAAGCCGCTCAAAACGAGGCAGTGATCAAAGAGGTTCAGATCTGCTGCAAGGATTTGTTGTGTTGGCACTGGTGCAAGATCCGATCTTGCACTAGGATCAGCAGTCACGGTAAGTACTTTGACTATCAAATAAACATTGGACATATCGATAAGTTACAAAGAGTGATTATAAGAAAGAAATCATGTAATAAATAATTAATTAATGCTAAGTTAAGTTAAAAATATGAAAAATAAAGTGCATACGAAATATGTCACCATTCTTGGACTGGTGCAAGATGAGGGTGTATAAGAGAGGTAAAACAACGGTAAATGGTTATGACTTAGGAAGGGGAAAATGGAAAAAAGAGAGAAAATTAGGGGGCTAACAAGCCTCTAAATTAGACATAAATTAAGGCCCATGCCTCTAAATTAAAACATAAATTAAGGCCTATGACCATCCTTCAGCACATTAAACCTCTATTTTTTTATTAGATAACTTATTTTTAACTTTAGTATATTCATTAGGAAGCTTTATGAATAATTGAATATTTGTGCCTAATATTATTTATTTTTTGTGGAATATTATGAGAATATTGGGTAGATTATGAAGAGTTGGAGGAGGAGATAATTTATGGACTTGTTCCCTACTACTAGAGGATCAATAACAAATAATAATTCAACAAGATATTATGGAATTATGGCACAAATTGTGGAACTCCAATGATTGAGAAAATCTAGGAATGTGTTCCACTGATCAAGGGAGCAGATCCACCAATCAAGGGAGTAGATCCATTAATCAAGGGATTTCGGTGGGGAAAGATTCCTCCATCCATGGGAAATGATTCTTAATCATTTTGTATAAGTATTAAGTCGAATTTTGGAATGATTGAGGAAATCTAGGAATGTGTTCCCTGCCATTTAATGCAAATTCCTAGTATTGGGGACTAGATCCACTAATCAAGAGATTTTGGTGGGGAAAGCTTCCTCCATTCATGGGGAATGATTCCTAATCATTTTTTATAAGTACCAAGTCAAATTTTCCTCTAAGGGAGATTTTCATTAGTGTTAGTGTGGAGAGAGCTTGTATTCTTGTAGCTCCATTGTATTTTCTTGCAGGGATGTAATTCTATTGACGAAAATAATGAAGATTGGTGTCATGTTCAACTTCCAAATATTGTTCTCCTCCATAGGTCTCTGATTTTCCTTGGGCTTGGCCATCCCAGGAACCTCAGATCCCTTTTTTATCATTTTCTTTCCTTCTTTTCATTGCTTATTCACATGCATCTCTAGTTTTTATTCTTCTCTATTTTTGCATTTAGGATTAATAATTTCTTATTTTCGGATTGAGTTAAATGGTTGATGTAAGTTATTTTGTAGGATCAAAAGAATTATTTCATCCTTGGATCTTTGGAAGTTCATAGTAATCATTGAGCTTGTTGGATTAGTCTTCTTATTCCCAAATCTAGATTGCTGGACCTCCTTTTTAGCAAAGAACAGTAAATTTCTGCTATTTTTTAGAGCATGCTAAAAAGCTTCAATCGAGTTGGTTCCACTTGCATTAGATTACAAATTTTTTTTAGTTCATAATAAAAATTACCCCATTGCATTTGCACTTGATTTGGTTAGGAATTTTTTAGATTTACTATCTCACTAGTTCTCAAATTTCTAGATTTTTCGACTAGTAGTTTTTTTTTTTTTTTTTTTGCATGGGTTAACAGAGGTCTTTTTGAGTGATTCCACTTGAAATAGGGACCTAAGACATATTAGTTAAGAATTTTTTTTTTCCCATCCAATTTGGATTTGATTTTCTTGGTCATTAAACCCTCACCAATTTCATCATTTCACAAGGAAACTTCTCCAAGATTTTTGGAGCGAATCCATCCATCTCCCGACTTTGGTTTTGAGTTCTGAGTAATCTTAGGAATTTTTCCACTAAATTCCACCCATCACACACCTTTCCTAGGCCTCCCATCACCTCCAAAACCTCACATTTTTCTCTCGGCTATATCCTATAAGTTCACTGTAATTCCTACAGGATCATCCTGTAGGTTTCTAGTACATCTCGTAGGTTTTCTTGAAATGACTTGTTTTGAGGCCAAATTGATGGAAAACCTCTAGGAAGTCAGAAAAATCCTCTCAAGGGTCTCCCACACCATCCAACCATCTCCTAACCCTTCCATCCAACCTCCAACATCCTTAATTCACCTGCCACATCACCAAAGGAAATTAGTTTGCATACTTGATTTTGCATGAAAAGAAAAAAAGAGAAAAACATATTTATTTCAGTCCCTTTACTTGCAAATTAGTGATGTTTTATGCTTCTTACTTCCATGCTTAGATAGTAGCATTTGGTTCATGTTAATTTAGCATTATTGCAAATCATAGTTTCTTAGCAATTAATTAGGAAATGGTGTGATTTAGCATTGAATTTCCATCTCTTTCTTGCAATAAGTTAAGGTTCTATTTCGAACATTTCATTTTCTGTAATTAGTTTAGGATTTGATTTCAGTACATGCACTCCATTACATCATGACAACAAAGGAAGGACTCATTTTATGCCGTACATATAGTGCCGACACCTCTTAAGTTTGTACGAACCCCAGGTTAATAATTAAAGTTGGTAGCCTTGGGAGTTGCATCATTCTTGTTGCAATACCGAGGCACATCACTTTTTGGCACCGTTGCAGGGAGGCATCAAAGTATGCACTTTTTCTTCCCTAGTTGATTCATTTCTTTTTACTTTTTACAAAAACAATTTTTTTTTCATTAGGCATATTTAATTTCAAAAGTAGAAAATTGCATTTCATTATAGTTTTCATTCAATCATAAAAACAAAAACAAAATTTTCCAACACCAACCCACCCCCCCATTTGTTCACATGGTGTAGTAAGAGCCATATCACCATTCACTTTTGCAAGTAGAAGAAGAAGATGGAGAATAATGTAGAAGAAATTGATGGCGATGATGACAATGAGGAAGATCCTATTGGATTTCCCATTCAAGCTACGGATGGAAGTGTGCACATGAAGAACATCCCTCCATCTTTTATTCCAAAATTTCATGGTCTAAGTTCAGAGGATCTGGAAACCTTTCTCTTTGAATTTGAGATTGTTTGTAGATCTTAGGGTTACATATTAAAAACTCAAAAATTGAGATTGTTTCCGGCAACATTGAAGGATGGAGCTCTTAAATGGTTCATGAGTTTAGGGACTAATTCAATAAGATAATGGAATGAAATGCAAAAGATATTTCTGGAAAAATATAAAGATCATGATATTAAAGAAGAAATCTTTCGAATGAATCAAAGAGAAGATGAGAGTCTAGAGGATCTAATAGAGAGGTTCATGTATAATCTTAAGAGGGCAAAACTACATCATTTAGGATCCGACACACTAAAAACCCTCTTACTTAGAACAATTAGGGATGAGTGGATTGATCTCCTTAATCTCATAAGTAGAGGTGATGTATATCAATTATCATTTGAGGAAATTTGTGAAACATGCCAAAACATATCAAGAGGAAAAGCAAGAGTAGGTAAATCAACGTCAAGATCGGTAAGTCAAGCTAAACTTGGAAATTTGTTTGATGACATTAAAACAAAAATTCTTAGCAATCTAGCCAAACAAGTATAAATGTTAAGAATACAAAAGAAACAAAAATAAGATGTTTGTGTTGTCCATGCAGAATCACATGATGTTAAATGTTGCTCCTCATTACCAAGGTTGAAGGAAGTTCACCAAGAGGACAATGGAGTAAGTCAATTGCCAATGTAGCAATGTTATGTAGCTCCAAGAGGATCATGGAAGCCTATTCAGCCTGATATGATGCAAGAGCCTAATTCACAATTTCAAGCTTATGCACATCCACCTAGAAGTAATTGGAACACACCCTTTCCTTGACAACATTGGCCATCTCAACCCTAAAACCAATCTTGGCAACAAGGTTGGAAAGGAACTTATGGGAGCCATCCATAATATCCTCAGTCTTTTCCTCAATATCCTCCATAACAAACTTCATGTTATCCTTACCATTCACCTCCACCACAACCACAACCCCATCCACATCCATCTCAAATATACACTACCACTCAACTACCTATACCACCATTTCCAAACCCACACATTGAAGTAGCTCAACCCACTTACAATGCTGTGGTAGAACACTTCCAAACAAATCCTCTTGACCTCAAAGGTATTCACCATAGCTCAGGAAGAGTTTTGAAAAAAAGAGATTATATTGATATCATTGAAGGACTACATCCAGAATAAGAAGACTCAAAAGAGAAGATCAAAGAACCATGGGCTGAATTTGATGAAGAGAAGACAACAAAATCGGAGAGTGGGAAAGCTCCCTCATGGTTACCATCAAATCCTCCATGTATTCAAGAGATCAGTCAACAAAAAGAGGAAGACTTGAAGGTCATGGTAGAAGAAGACATACAAAGATGATCTAAATCAGCAAGTGGACCAGAGGCATCACAACTATATTGAAATATGGTTCTAGAAAGTCACTAAGTTGTAGTATCACTCTCTTCCTCAACTATGCTTGATCCTTTCAAAGTCAAATCATTTGGTCTTTGAAATCCAGGTAAATGTAAAAACACACATTTCAAGCCTCCACATCATTTTGTTTGTCATCTTGATGTGCACATGGCTCCATTGGAAGTATTCTTATACTTGAAAGTGATTTTGTTTTTCAAGTAGGGTAGGGTAGAAGAAAAAAAATGAAAAATAAGAGAAAAAATAAAAATCTAACGTGAAAACCTCCTTGGAAGTACCTCAGATTGGCTCATTGATTGAAAACCTCCATGAGGCAGTCAATGGGTTGAAAAAAAGAAAAAAGAAAAAAAGGAGAGAAAAAAGAAGATCCTAGATGAAACTCTTCTTTGAGGTGTGTAGGCAGAACTACTAGTTGAAAACCTCATTGAGGCGGCGAGTAGGCCTAGAAGAGAAAAAAAAGAGAAAAAAATAAAAGAATCCTTGCTCCATGCATGCATGTACTCTCTCACAATTGCAAGCAACAAGAACAAGTTGGTACCAAAAGGAAAATTGGTCAAGCCTAGTAAAAAAAAGTCAAATTTTGGCTTTCTCTTACTTCCCTCAAATGCTCCAACAAGGCCAAGGCCATGCCAATCCATCACCCTCATCTATTTTCACCATCCACCCATAATTCTCAAGCTTCTACCACTCATTTTCCTTGCTGTCCTAAAAAACTACAAGATGCTCTGTTTTACTAGAGGATACAAAAATACATAGAGAAAAAATTTGTTTTTTCCATAACTTGAAAACCATGCATCCATTTAAAAATTTGTTTCATGGGGAGATGCATACGGATGATGGTAACATGACCAAGCAATTTCAACAAATTCCAGTGCATAGTTTCCAAGAAATCAACCTCCATCACCTTCAACCAATTTTAGTTTTTCTCAAGATCAATGCATCCATTGACCAAAATTTTTCTATGCGGAGGTGCATAATGATGATGGCAACATGCTCAAAAAGTTTCAGCTCAATCTAGTCTACTGTTTTGGAGATATTGACAAAATAAGTCGTTGTCCTGTAAACCTACAGGATACAGAACAACACCTACAAGATTGACAGTGAGCAGTTTTAAAGGAGATCAAAAGGTCAAAGAATCTCCTCTAGAGCTTAGTAACAACATCCAGATCATCAGCATCACCATCCAACACCTACACATCAACATCAACTCAGGGACAGCATGCATGTCTCTCCAACAACCATCAGGTAGGTACAGGTATGCAATATTTTTGACCTCTTCTCTTGAGCATATTATAGTTAGAAATTTGTTGTCAATGCATGAGAGATGAGGTTTTATAAGCTAAGGATGGGTCAACAATCTCAACTACCTTCAACTAGTTAATTGCAACTCACTCCTTCACTCATGCAATGTTGAAAAATCAAATTATTAAGGGTGATGATTTCAAGGAATGAGAACAACAGTTAAAAGAAGAAATTTTTGCAAAGGCCAAGGTCACCACAACACTCCAAGCCCTCCATCCACTTCATACTCACTATCTATTCATCTTTCATCCTTCCTATTTCATTCTTGAAAAAAAACAAACAAGAGCATCCTCTTCATTTTCACAAACTTACATTATTCCCTTTGAGCCCTAGCATCATCATCCAATCCCTGTTCATCATTTCTCATCACTCCCATACAGTTAGAAGACTCTGAATGAAGAAAGAATGACTACTACATGAGGGAGAAATGCTGTTACAAGAGGGAAGGAAAACAAAAGTATGTTAAAACCCAAAATGACAGTGCCTAAGAGAGACCTAATCAAAACAGAGAATTCCAAGGTGATTAGGCAGTCACCTAGGCCACAAAAGAGAAGAAGAAGGCAACAAAAAGAAATAAGGCATTCACCATCAAAATAGAACTCAAACTACAGTGATAAAAAGAGGTGTTCCAAGAGGTCTCCAATCTCTTTATAAGCTTTTTTCCAGGGCCTAAAAATGGGAGAAATGCACGAGAGTTAAGTTGAGGGTCTTCCCTAACCTCAGTCTATCATTTATGCTTAAAACTGGTTTCCTGTAGTTTTAACAGGGTTTCTTGTAGGTTTCCTGTAGTTTTGACATGAATTACTATAGGATGTCCTAGTTCTCATCTAAATTCATTTCGAAGGTGTTAGAGGTGTCCAAATGGAAGAACAAGGTAGCAAAAGGTTGATAAGGATATGTAAGACCTTGCTAAACAAAAAAATATTCAAGAACTCATCTTGAATGAGGGCAAGAAAGCAAGCTAATGGTCTCAAGAAACAATGGTTTTTCTTTGAACAAATATGTTTTTGGGCTTGTGGAACTCCAATGATTCAGAAAATCTATGAATGTGTTCCACTGATTGTGGAACTCCAATGATTGAGAAAATCTACAAATGTGTTCCACTAATTAAGGGAGTAGATCCACCAATCAAGGGAGTAGATCCACTAATTAAGGGATTTCAGTGGGGAAAGATTCCTCCATCCATGAGGAATGATTCTTAATCATTTTTTATAAGTACCAAGTCGAATTTTCCTCTAGGGAATGATTGAGGAAATCTAGGAATGTGTTCCCTGTCATTTAATGCAAATTCCTAGTATTGGGGACTATTTCCACTAATCAAAGGATTTTGGTGGGGAAAGATTCCTCCATTCATTGGGAATGATTCATAATCATTTTGTATAAGTGCCAAGTCGAATTTTCCTCTAAGGGAGATTTTCATTAGTGTTAGTGTGGAGAGATATTGTATTCTTGTAGCTCCATTGTATTTTCTTGCAGGGATGTAATTCTATTGACGAAAATAATGAAGATTGGTGTCACGTTCAACTTCTAAATCTTGTTCTCCTCCATAGGTCTCTGAGTTTCCTTGGGCTTGGCCATCTCAGGAACCTCAGAGCCTTTTTGTATCATTTTATTTCATTCTCTTCATTGCTTATTCACATGCATCTCTAGTTTTTATTCCTTTCTATTTCTGCATTTAGGATTAATAATGTCTTGTTGTAGGATTGAGTTAAATGGTTGATGTAAGTTATTTTGCAGGATCAAAAGCATTATTTCATCCTTGGAAAATCTTTGGAAGTTCATAGTAATCATTGAGCTTCTTGGATTAGTCTTCTAATTCCCAAATCTAGATTGCTGAACCTCCTTTTTAGCAAAGAACAGTAAATTTATGCTATTTTTTAGAGCATGCTAAAAAGCTTCAATCACATTGGTTCCACTTGCATTAGATCACAAATATATTCTAGTTCATAAAAAAATTACCCCATTGCATTTTCACTTGATTTGGTTAGGCATTTTTTAGATTTACTAGGTTACTAGTTCTCAAATTTCTAGATTTTTCGACTAGTAATTTTTTTTTTTTTGCATGGGTTAACAGAGGTATTTTTGAGTGATTCCACTTGAAATATGGACCTAAGACATACTAGTTAATAAAAAAATTTGTCCCATTCAATTTGGATTTTATTTTCTTAGTCATTAAACCCTAACCAATTTGATCATTTCACAAGGAAACTTCTCCAAGATTTTTGGAGCGAATCCATCCATCTCCCAACTTTGGTTTTGAGTTCTGAGTAATCCTAGGAATTTTCCCACTCCATTCCACCCATCACACACCTTTCCTATGCCTTCCATCACCTCCAACACCTCACATTTTTCTCTATCCTGTAGGTTCTCTGTAATTCCTATAGGATCATCTTGTAGATTTCTAGTACATCTTGTAGGTTTTCCTGAAATGGCGTTTTTTGAGGTCGAATTGATGGAAAACCTCTAGGAAGTCACCAAAATCCTCCCAAGGGTCTCCCAAACCATCCAACCATCTCCTAACCCTTCCATCCAACCTCCAACATCCATAATTCACTTGCCACATCACCAAAGGAAATTAGTTTGCATACTTGATTTTGCATGAAAAGGAAAAAAGAGAAAAACTGATTTATTTCAATCCCTTTACTTGCACATTAGTGATGTTTGATGCTTCTTAGTTCGATGATTAGATAGTAGAATTTGGTTCATGATAATTTAGCATTATTGCAAAGCATAGTTTCTTAGCAGTTAATTAGGAAATGGTGTGATTTAGCATTGAATTTCCGTCTCTTTCCTTGTACTATCTTTCTTGCAATAGGTTAAGGTTCCATTTCGAACATTTCATTTTCTGCAATTAGTTTAGGATTTGACTTCAGTACATGCACTCCATTACATCATGATAACAAAGTAAGGACACATTGTATGCCGCACATGTAGTACCGACACCTTTCAAGTTTGTACGAACCCCGGGTTGATAATTAAAGACGGTAGCCTTGGGAGTTGCAACATTCTTGTTGCAATACTGAGGTGCATCAAAAGGTCAGGACATGTATGGGTCAAATACAAAAGTTTTCCTACAAGCTGATGGTATAAGGTAGCATCAACTTCAGGGGAAGTATAAGTGATTGAAAGTTTGGCTCCAGACTGAAAGGGAGAAGGGGTTGGCTTATAGTCTTCCATGTGAAAGTGGCGTAGGAGATCACAGGCATACTTGGACTCAGAAAGGGAAATACCTTCTTTGGATTGCAAGACTTGAAGACCAAGAAAATAATGCAAGTGTCTTAAGTCCGTCATTTCAAACTTCTTTTTAAGGTCAGACTTCATATGGTTTATAAGGTTTGCATCACTATCAGTAAGGATAAGACCACCAACATAAACAACAAGAATGATAAGAGACTTACCCACTTTCTTGCTATAGACAATATTGTCAGAATGACACCTAGAAAAGCCAGTATCTAAATGAAACCTATCCATTTTGGCATACCAAGCCCGAGGGGCTTGCTTGAGACCATAAAGGGATTTCTTAAGCCAACATACAAGGCTGGAGTCTATTTTTATATATCCAGGAGGTTGTTCCATATAGATTTCTTCATGCAAGTCCCCATGCAAGAAGGCGGATTTAACATCCATCTGATGGACTTCCCATTTGAAAGAGGTAACAATGGAAAAAACAAGGCAGATAGAGTTCATTTTGGCAATAGGGGAGAAGGTTTCAGTATAGTCAATGTCTTCAACTTGTGAAAAACCCTTAGCAACAAGACGACCTTTATGTTTATCAACTTTCCATCTGGTCCAAACTTGGTTCTATAAATCCATTTGCATCTAACAAATTTTCATCCCTTTGGAAGAGGAACAAGGTCCCACGTATCATTTTTCAGTAGTGAACGATATTATTCATTCATAGCTGCATCCCAATCTGGATGGTCTGAAGCTTCTGCAAAGGTGTCAGGATCATAATTCGTTGAAGCTTGAGCTAGTAAAGAAGAGGCTCTATAAAACTGAGAATGTGTACAACATTGACTTGTAGGATCACCCGCAAGAGCACCTGCTACATCCCAAGTAGTGCATACCCATTTTAGAAGCTCAGGAGCTGAAGGAGGATCCCAAGAAGGTGGGGGAGGATTTTCATCCTTGCTGTCATCATATGAAGAAGAAATATTTTTAGAAGTAGAAGGGATAGAGAAAGGTATCATATCCGCAGAACTAGGCTCGTAGGCCAATATATTTTCAGAAAACTTTACATCTCTTCTAATGATAACATTTTTGGATTTAGGTGGAAGAAGTCTATATCCTTTGACATCTTCAGAATATCCAACAAAAATACATTTTCCACTCTTAGGTTCTAAAGATTTATGTTTCTCATCTGGAATATGGGCCCATGCTTTTCTTCCAAAAAAACGAAAGTGACTTACATTTGGTTTAATTGAGCTTCATGCTTCTTCTAGAGTGATATTATTTAAAACCTTATTAGGAGTGCGATTTACTATTTAATTTGCACAGTTAATTGCTTCTGCCCAAAAATTAAGACTAAGTCCTTTAGATTGAAGCATACAATTAGCCATTTCCTTTAAGGTGTGATTCTTCCTTTCAGGTACACCATTTTGTTGTGGAGTATATGGAACAATATGTTGCAATTGAATTCCATGCTCAATGCAAAAGTTGATGAATTTGTTGTTAACATATTCTCCACCATTATTAGATCTTAGCCTAAGAAGTTGATGACCAAATTGTTTCTCAACAAAGGCCTTAAAGGCCAAGAACATGTTAAAGACTTCACTTTTGAGTTTTAAGAAGTATAACCAAGTGCGTCTGGAGAAATCATCAATGAAAGTTAAGAAATACTTGTAGCCAGAGAATGAAACAATTATAAGTGGACCACATAAATCAATATCACAAGCTGTAAAGGGGCTGCAACGTGCCAAGAGGCACGTTTTTCAAAACTATCCTGATGATGATTTCCGAGTACACATCTAGAACGAACACCATCTATGCAAGATACCATAGGAAGACCTGTCACCATATTTTCTTTACATAGATATTGAAGGGAGTGATAGTTTAAATAACCAAATCGCTCATGCCAAAGTTTTCTCACTTCATCATTATGAGCAACAAATACCGAGGGAAGATTTCATGACCCAAAGTTGTTAAAATTAAACAACCTTGTAGAATAATCAACGATTCTAGTATCTAAAATTTGTCTAGGATCTCTTATGTCCTTAGTTACAACATCATGAGGTGAAAATTCAACAATTTTACCTTCACCTGAATGAGTTATCTGATATACAGATAGAAGGTTGCAGGATAAGGTAGGAACACGTAATACATCATTAAATTGACCATTGTCTAGATGAATAGTTCCAGTCCCTGCAACACTAAGGGATATATCATCATCAACATATATGTTTTTAGTGTTACAATCATTTAAATAAGAAAACATGGCTTTATTTATGGCCATGTGATAAGAATCTACAGAATCAATGAGCCACTCATGAGAATGAGAAGAAGTAGATACATTTCGTGCATAACCAAACTGAGATGATTGACAACCACATGTAGAAAGTGTTATTCCTGAAGATGAAGTTGAAGTTGAAGAGTGCTCCAAATGGATGTTATGCTTCTTCATTGCTACTTACAAGGCTTCCATCTTCTTAAAGCATTTGGAATCTAAGTGGCCATCTTGATTACAAAAGTTGCAATGTCTATTAGTCTTCTTCCCTTTGTTTTTATTTGACTTATCATTTTGTTGAATTGATTTTTCATTTTGAGACTGAAATTACTTAGGACCCTTGTTTGCTTTAGGACCATTCTTTCTATGATACTGCTTCTTAGGATTCTTTGAATTTGGTTGTTGCTGGGCTACTAAGGCTTTCTTAGAAGAGTTTCTAGTATTAAGAAGACCAAGATGTAAGAGTTTTTCTTGTTCTCTTACTAAATAATCACAAAAGGCATCAAAAGAGGGTGACTTGTAGGCTTGTCCTTGAGAAAAAAAGGCTTCTCTAGTAGAATGGAAGGTGGAAACAAACACAGAGTAGGCTGGTCCTAATTTCGTAAGAATGGAATAGATAAGGCTACCATATTATTTATTAACCTTAACACCTTCCAAGAGAAGTCTAAGGGTCTTGAACTTGGACAAAAAATATTCAATGGAAGAAAAATTATTAGGGTCCAACGTAAACAACTCATTTACGAGTTGTGGGCTCTAATTTCATTTTTAATTCCAAAACTTTATTGAGATGTTTCATTGCTTCATCAGGGGTATCAAGTTCTGCGATATGGAATCTAAGATTTGGAGAAATAGACATCCCTATCAACCCATGTGCTCGACCTTGCTTATTTTCCCATTTGGCTTGCTTATATTCATCTTTAGGTTTAGACTCTTGGCTTGAGGCTATTCTATAAAGACCTTTACTTCTAAGTAAATCCACAATGTAGGACAACCATTGGAAGTAGTTTGTGCTGTCAAGAATAAATTGGCATGAAATTTCCATTTTAATAGAAACTGAAGCTTTAGATTCTGAAACGAAGGTTCTAATGGAAAGATCTCAAAAACTTAGGCCAATTAAAAAAACGGCTCTAAAAACGGCTTCCGGATGAAGAAGTTATGACTTTTTAAAGAAAAGTTGTTGAAGATGATGACAAAGTATGTGAACGTTCAGAAGTAAATGATAATGTTATATTAAAAAAAATCCCCCCTTTCCAAACTTAATCTAATTAGCTCACTTCTAAAAAAGATTACTTGATGTGACCCACTTTTATAAATAAGTGAAAGTCACTTTTAGAATGGTACTTTATGAGCTACTCACTAAATTGTAACTTAAATAAAATATAAAGTGACTTTAGAATTATAAGTGACTCACTTTTTATAATGGGGGAGAACACTTTTACATAAAGTAATTTTAAAACATAAGTTACATGTGCTTTTGAAAAATTAACTCAAAGAAAAGAAAGACTTGAACCCAAGACCTCTATTCTCATAAAGTAACTTTGGACCAAGTGAGCTAGTTTAAAAGGTTAGTAATTTTTGGAAAAGAAGATTTTTTATTTTATTTTATTTTATTTTATTTTTTTTTTAACTCACTGAAGCTTTGGGGTGCGTGCTTACTTGAAAAACTATTTTTTTTACAAAACAAAAAAAACCACTCAACCAAAAACGAACATGCAAAAAAAAACAAGCCTTACAGCTTAAAGTTAGATTTCACCGGAAACTAAATATGTTCCTCAATGTTTTTGATTTTTCGAGATCATACTAAGACACGACGAAAAAGAGCATACGGATGAGAAAAATCTTTCCTTTCTGTTGATGATTTGCCTAGATTGCACAAAGTCGCGGGGCAAAGAGTATACAAAAAATGAAAGGTATAGATTCAGTAATAAAAACAAAGAGATAAATAAACCAAAATAAATAGAGAGATAAATAACTAAAACTGCAAATAAAGACTATAGCCTCTAGATCTTAAAAATGACATAGCTAGGGCTACTGGAAGCCTTTTCACATTAAACAAAAGGGGTTCATCACTGGAATAGATGCTCATAACACAATAGAGCAATCCTCTCGGCCCGAAAACGATAAAAAACAATAGATCTAGGAAACGACAGTCGGATGCAATTGTACCGGCTTCGGATTTGGATCACCAACGGATGTGGCCCTCAAATGGCTCTGATACCATGTAGGAATTTACAGGGTAAGTTCCTTAGATTGAACACCAAGGGACACCACTCACAAACATATCACAGATCAGTACACTAGTATTCTTGACGCGGTTAAAACCCTCAAAGGGGAAATAGTCCACGGCCTCAGCAAACGCGGCCACTTCAGGAAATTTATTAATGTAAAATAAAGAAAATTTACATAATATTCTCTCATGAACGGTCACCCTACAAATGACCCTCCATTCTCTTTAAATAGAGATCATGGACCAATCAGTTGTTAAGCCATGGATCAAATGTCAGTAATACCGAGGAGAGAATGATCCGTTGGATCACTTCATGTCTAGAACATATCATGACTATCGGATTGTAAGTTACAAAAGTAAAAAGTAAAGAAACACACTTTACCTAACTCTACACTAGACCAATTTATACTAAACTATTTCCTATGTGTCAGAATATCCTAACACAAAATAGCTCTGGTCTAAGGGTCTGAGTTCGGAGATATATGATGATATCTCTATACCATGGATGATGGATGCTAAGAAGGACGAGAGATTCATCAAGAATCCGCTCATTAGAGACAATAGTCGTGTCTACAAAGGGAAGAACACATATCAATTCAACAAAAACTAGTGATTTCTTTGACTTAGCTTTAGTGAAATCTAAGTCAAACTCTTGCAAGATGATAATCCATTTGGAGTATTTTCCCCCAACCAAATGACGACACCAAATAAGTCATGGGGTTATAATCAAATATCACTATAGTTGTTAGGTCCCTATAATACTAGTGATTACCCCATTACTATTGTAGTTATATCCCTTATTAATATTGTTGTGCCCCTATTGTCCCCATAGAATCCCTCTATTATTATTTTTGTGCCTTTATATTATTATTGTTAGGTCGGCTGGGTTATATTGTGACTCCTTAGACTCCTATATATAGAAAGGAGGTTTTGTCATTTGAATCATCAAAGAATTGTTTATTTATGTAATGTAAAGGAGGTTTCCCCCTCGAAGAGGCTGAATTCTAAGGCATTGATCTATCTTTTCTATCCTTTTGTGAGCTAGTTTCATAACATTTGGTATTAGAGCTTTGGATTCTACGGTTTCGCTGCTCCAAATAGGTCATCATGAAATTTTCGCTATAATTTTTTTTTTTCTGTGACATTTCAGAAGTGAAAAAAAAACCTATTTGAGATGAAATTGCACTGAACCTTGGGTCCGAATTTCAGAGCTTTTCGCACTCTATTTGCAGAGATATGATCTAAGGAAGTTGGTATTTTTGTAGACTCCTGAATTACATTCCAAACAGGTGACCTAGGGAAAATCGTCATAACTTTCTCTCTGAGAATCGATTGAAGTTTCATAAGAAGGTACAGAAAGAGGACATACTATAGTTTCCTATAGATATTTCTTAGAGCCAATGGTCAAAATAGGGACACGTGGCATGTCGTACAAGTTCGCTCTACTGAACTAGTCTATAATCAGGTCACTGTGGGAGATTTGACATAACTCTTCCTTGGAGAATCCAATTTGGATTAGACTGGTGGCATTGGAAAGAGGACACAGAGGGCTACTGCAGGTTGCAATTTCAGAATTGGATGATCCGAAATTACATAGATACATCAGAGGAAATATCGAGCTCCTACAAAGTGGAAAAAGGTGTGTAGATTTTTTAAAATTTTTGCTTAAGATTGGTTTGAAAAATTATTTTGAAGGAATTCAAAGGGCATAGTAGAGTATTATTATCGCTAACTGATGCCCCGAGGAAAGAAAATGCAAACACCTAGTAAGAAACCTGAAATCTCTAGCATGACTCATGAAGAAGAGGAAGAAATGCTACATGATATATCAAAATTACAAGACCAAGTGCAACAAATGTCACTCTCACAAAAGGTAACAGAAACTAAGATACATGGCGTGGAATCTAAGATAAAGGGCATGGAAGTTAAGATGGACTATTTGAAGATAGATTTGAAGACAGATTTGAAGAGAGACATGGAAGATTTGAAGACATATTTGAGGACAGACATGGCAGATTTGAAGACAGATTTGACAAATTTTCTACAAGAAATACTTACAAATGGTGAAAGGGTAGTAAAGGAAACTCATGATGCAAAAAAATAAATGTTAATCATGATTTCATAGACTCTAACATTGGATCGAAGACCCACCATATTCCAAAAATCGATATGAGGAAGCTTGATGGCAAGGATCCCGCAACATGGATATTACAGATGGAGCAATTTTTCGATCTCAATAATGTGCAAAACACACAAAAGGTACGTATTGCACTTTATATTTGGAACTAAATCAGTTTGTATGGTATCAATGGCTTTGCTCTCTTAAAGAAATTATCACTTGGGCAATTTTTACGGAAGAATTGATAGCACATTATGAGGATACAAAAAGCAACACTTTTTTCAGCCAATTGATAAGTCTCAAACAAAAGGGTTCAATAATGGAGCACATTGAAGAGTTTCGAAAATTGAACATAAGGGTAAAAAATATTCCAGAGGAGCATAGGATTGATATGTTCATAGGGACTTTAAAGGATAATATCCAACATGATGTTCGCCTTTGGGAACTTGATTCTTTAGAGAAGGCATTCAAGTTAGCAAGAAAAATGGAAAGCAAAATTATGGCAACTAGGGAGCAGACCACTCACAACTATAAAGATGGAAGTGTTGTTGCCCCTAGTCTTCCACAACCTATAAGGTTGACACCACAACAATTGGAAGAAAAAAGAGCAAAAGGACTTTGTTACAGTTGTGATAGCAAATACACTAAAGGTCATAAGTGTGCTGAGAAGAAATTATTCTACATAGATTGTGAAGAGGAAGAAGAAAAGGAGCAAGAATGGGCAAAAGAAGAGGATATACTCCATGAAAAAAGCCTAGATAAAGAATAAATGAATCCAACCATATCTTGTAATGCATTGGTGGGAATTACCACTCCTCAAACCATCAAGATAGAAGGACAAATCAAGAAGAAAAAGGTAATAGTGTTGATTGATTTAGGAAGTACCCACAATTTTATTCATTGTAAGGTAGCAAAAGAATTGAATTGCTTCCTATATCTAGCACCAGAGTGTCAAGTGATGGTTGCAAATGGAGGAACAATAAATTGCTCTGGAAAGTGCCATAATATCAAGCTATCCATGAGAGAATATGTATTGACTAGTGCAATGCTTTCCATTCCAATGTGAGGTGCTGATGTTGTACTACGAGTCTAATGGCTACAATCCTTGGGTACAATAGCTTTTAATTTTCAAGAACTTTTCATGAAATTTTATGCAGTAGGAAAGGAAGTTGAATTAAGGGGTATTGCAGGGAAACTGGGAAAGATAATCAGCTCTAACGGTATGACAAAGATTCTAAAAAAGGAACAAAGAGGTGTAATTGCACAATTATGTTTGCTAGATGTTTCCACATCGAAATCATCTATTTCTCCAGATCTCCAAAAAGTCTTGGACAATCATTCCAAGGTATTTGAGACTCCCAAAGGTCTCCCACCTATTCGTGATCATGATCATGCTATTCATCTGATTCTAGGAAGTGTTCCTCCAAACATCAAGCCATACAGATATCCCTATGCCCAAAAGAGTGAAATTGAACGTATGGTTGCAGAAATGCTAGAGGCTGGTATAATTCAACCTAGCCAAAGTTCTTTCTCTGCTCCAGTAGGATTGGTGCATAAGAAGGATGGATCATGGCGCATGTGTTCGAATTATAGGGAGCTCAACAAGCTCACTATTAAAGATAAGTTTCCCATTCCTGTCATTAATGAATTATTGGATGAATTGCATGGATCAATTTACTTCACCAAGTTGGATCTTCGTTCAAGATATCATCAAATCAGAATGAAGACTGAAGACATTCCAAAAACAACATTTAGAACTCATGAGGGTCATTATGAATTTTTGGTCATGCCTTTTGGCCTTACCAATGCACCTTCTACATTTCTAGGTTTGATGAATTCCATTTTCAAACCCTTAGAAAATTTGTGTTCGTAATTTTTGATGATATACTAATCTATAACAAGTATTGGAAGGATCATGTTGAACATGTTGACAGGGTGCTACAACTATTGGAGGAGAAACAATTATATGCAAAAAGATCCAAATGTCTCTTTGGAGTACAAGAGGTGGAATATCTAGGTCATATTGTATCTTATGAAGGAGTTAAGGTAGACCCTAGCAAAATTAAATCCATTAAGGAATGGAAAATCCCCACATCCATAAAGCATCTACGAGGATTTCTCGGGTTGACAGGGTATTATCGCAAGTTTGTTAAAAATTATGGGAGAATAGCAACACCTCTAACAACATTATTGAAGAAAGATGCATTTTCATGGATTCCAGAAGCAATAAAGGCCTTCGAACATCTTTAAGAGGTAATGTGCCAAGCACTGGTCTTAGCTACACCGAACTTCACAAAAACCTTTATTGTGGAATGTGATGCTTCAGGAAATGGAATTGGTGTTGTTTTAATGCAAGATGAAAGACCCATTGCTTTTGAAAATCATCCAATCAAGGGAAAGTTTTTACACAAAGCCCTTTATGAGAAGGAAATGTTGGCAATACTACATGCACTTAAGAAATGGTGACCCTACCTAATGGGAAGACACTTCAAGGTAAAAATGGATCATGATAGCCTTAAATACTTTTTAGAACAAAGATATCCTTTGAAGAGCAACAAAAGTGGGTCACAAAGATGTTGGGTTATGACTTTGAAATCATCTACAAAAAAGGGAAGCAAAATGTGGTGGCAAATGCACTCTAAAGAAAGGATGAGGATGTGGAAGCATTGTTGTGCACTATTTCTATTATCCAACCAGATTGGATAAATGAAGCAAGGGAGGAATGGAAGAATGATGAAGAAGTGTGGGAACTTATTCAAAAGTTACAACAAGATTCTAGTACATATGATATATTTAGCTGGAAAAATGATTCGTTATGGTACAAAGATCGCTTATACCTCTGTAAGAATTCCCAACTCAAACAAAATATTCTTATCGAACTGCACACTTCTCCCTTAGGAGGGAACTCAGGATTTTTAAAAACTTACCACAGGGTTAAGAAGGATTTTTTATGGGATGGCCTTAAATTGGATATTCAAAAGTTTGTGGTAGAATGTTTGTTTTGCCAACAAAATAAAGTTGAAAGAATTAAGAACCCATGTCTATTACAACCTTTATCCATTCCAAGCCAATTTTGGGAGGAGGTTTCAATGAATTTTATCACAGTTTTAGCCAAGTATGAGGGAAAGAGTGTCATCATGGTGGTAGTTGACAGACTTACCAAGTATGCACACTTTTGTGCATTATCACATCCATTTAAATCCAGTAAAGTTTCTACTGCATTTATGGAAACAATTCAAAAGCTACATGGAAACCCAAAGATTATTGTAAGTGACAGAGATCCCATTTTCACTGGAAATTTTTGGACAGAATTATTTTCTTGTCTTGGTACTCAGTTAGCTCATAGCTCATCTTATCATCCTCAATCTGATGGGAAAACTGAGATAGTAAACAAATTTTTGGAAGGATATCTTCGTTGCTTTGTATATGATAAACAGAAACAATGGGTCAAATGGTTGCCTCTGGCTGAATAGTGGTACAACACTTCCTTCCATACAGCAACAAAAATGACCCCATTTATGGCACTTTATGGATATTAGCCACCATCCATCACATCATATTTAAGAGAAAATTCTAAGGTTCAAGCAGTGGAACATCACATCGAACATCAACAACAAGTCCTCCAACTCTTAAAGGATAACATCGTGTTGGCGCAAAGTAGAATGAAACAATAGGCAGATCAACATCGCAGCGAAAGAAGTTTTGATGTAGGTGATTGGGTATTCCTACAGCTACAAACATATAAAAAAATTTCCCTCAAGTAAGCTAAGAAGGATAATAAATTATCACCAAAGTATTACAGTCCGTACAAGGTGTTGCAAAAGATTGGTACTATGGCATACAAATTGGAGCTTCCTGCAGCTTCTCGAGTGCATGCAATTTTCGATGTTTCATGTTTAAAGAAGGTTATAGGTGACAAGCTCCCAGTTCAAACAATAGTGCTAAAACCTGACGAGGAAGGAAAAATTATATTGGAACTGGAAGCAATCACAGAAACAAGAACTTGACAGCTATGAAATCGATCAATTTCAGAGTATCTCATCAAGTGGAAGAACTTATCTGCTAAAGATTCCACATGGGAGGATGAGAATTTTATATAGGAGCATCCAGAACTACTCAAGCATTGAGGACAACACTTTTTTGAAGGAGAGGGGCATGTTAGGTCCCTATAATACTAGTGATTACCCCATTACTATTGTAGTTATATCCCTTATTAATATTGTTGTGCCCCTATTTCCCCATATTGTTATTACTATGCCCCATAGAATCCCTCTATTGTTATTTTTGTGCCTTTATATTATTATTGTTAGGTCGACTGGGTTATATTGTGACTCCTTAGACTCCTATATATAGAAAGGAGGTTTTGTCATTTGAATCATCAAATAATTGTTCATTTATGTAATGTAAAGGAGGTTTCCCCCTCGAAGAGGCTAAATTCTAAGGTGTTGATCTATCTTTTTTATCTTTTTGTGAGCTGGTTTCATAACAATAGTTTTTTGTAAGAGGATGTAGTGGTGAAAACATTGGACAACATGAACTGTTGCCATTGCCAACTTCTCTACATGGGCATACTGAATCTCAGCATCAAGGATATTACGGCTCAGGTAGTATATCACATGTTCATTTCTGTCACCATCATCTTGAACCAACACCATAGAAATGGTACTGTCAACATCGATAAAGTATAAGAAATAATCACAATGGTAATTAGGAGGATGCAAAAAAGGTGTGCTAATGAGTGTGTTCTTTAAATCATCAAAGGATTTCTGGGCAATGTCATGCAAAATGAATGGGACCCCTTTCTTCAAAAGGTGAGTAAGACCCTTAGCAAGCTCAACATAGTTTGGGACAAAGCGACCAAGAAAGTTTTCCTTCCCTTACAAACCCTGAAGTTGGTGTAAAGAATATGGAGGTGGTAGATTGACAATGGCCTCCACCTTAAGAGGACTAATTTAGATACCTTCTTTGGACACTACGAATCCTAAGAGACGAACAAATTCAACAAAAAAGACACATTTATGAGGATTTAACCAAATATTTTAGTGTCGGTGGTGAAGAAAAATCTCCCGAAGGTGAGCCATATGGTCTTGACGTTTAGATAAGTGTGCGGGTAAATCATCAAGAGACAACTGAACGATAATTTTGATATCGTGGAAAGAATAAGACATGGCCCTTTAGAAGGTTGCACCAACATTTTTAAGGCCAAAAGGAAGCTTTTTATAGGCAAAATTTCCCCAAGGACAGATAAAGGTAGTCTTATGTTGATCAACAGGAAGGATATTAATCTAGTTATATCCAAAAAATCCATCCATAAAGGAAAATGTTTCACTCCCAGCACATTCATCGATAATCTGGTCGATAAAGGGAGTAGGGTAATTATCCTTAGGATATGCTTTATTAACATTTCTATAATCAACATAGACACATATGGTTCCCTACTTTTTAGTCACTGGAACGATATTGGAAACCCAATCTATCAGTGGTATGGGGTAAATAAAGCCAGCTTTGAGAAGTTTTTCAACTTCACCTTTAATGGAAGCTGCCTTCCTTGGGTGCACCAGATGAAGACATTTTCGAATAGGTTTCACATCTGGGTAGGTTGGGATCTCATGCACCACAATTCTTGTATCAATACCATACATTTCTTTGTAGGTCTAGGCGAAGACATCGCAAAATTGTTTGAATAGGGCCGTATAGATCTTAATCTCATTAGAAGAACAAGAGGCCCCTATGTGAATGTTTTCTACTATCCCTGGTTTCATAGAGATGTTGATGGGCATGGTTGTCGAGATGTTTCCCAAATTTCCTTTAAACAACACCTCATGAACTAAGATGGGTGTCTGAAAGGGAGCAATCGTTCCAGGGGAAACTAAAGTATCTAGATAGGCAGAAATCACACCAAGGCTAGGAAGAAAAGATGAATGATGATGCATATCATTCCAAGGGGATTATTCAAGATACATGACTTCAACAATGCTTTCACCAATAAGGAAAGTCTCATTCAAAGGATCTTCAAAATTTGAAGAAACAAGCCACGAAGTTTGCAAATACGAGTCTAGGACCATACTCAAATGGTCATTGGTTTCAGATGCAGCCAAAAAAGCCAAAAGGGCAGCTTGGTAAGCTTGTTCGATGAGGCTGAGCGGCATGGTGTCACCAAAATTATCAATCTGATCAGGGCTAGGGATGATCCAAGGGTTGTTACTAGATGATATCATATTAACTGAAGCAACATTGGTGAGAGGAGGAAGGGAAATCATTCCCATTAAAGAAGAGTCTTTGAAAAGACCCAATTTGACATTTTCATAAGGAATGGTGGTTTTCCCAACGTAAGGTTCATTACTAGTTGAAGAGTCAGAGGAAAAGAAGGAAAATTGGTCTATTGTGACAATTTTTCCTTGGTGGGGAAAGAGAACTACACAGAAAAGAGTAGGAACCACAAAAAACATTGCGTGAGTCCAACTACGACCAAGTAGAAGGTTATAATTGAGATTTACGTCAACAACCTCTACTTCAAAATTGATAGTATTTCCTTCTAACTGAATGGGGAAATGGTTGAGAATACCATATGGTCGAAAACCTCTTCCATCAAACGCTTCCAAAGTATTTGGGGTTTGGTTGAGAGGAGGGGAGTCAAGGACTTGCTGTTACGGATCCATTTGGGCAAATCACTCCCATCATCTAGATCAGTGTTTTAGGGCTAATCAAACCTTAGTTTCAGTTGCTACATGCCCTAAACAAGTCAACCTTTTGAATGCCTCCTTCCCAGATAGTTTCATGGCTTGAATACATCATGAAATGACCTCTAGAGGGACCAGCACAGGTAGGCCCATGCAAGGGTGCGTTGCAGAGCAGTTAAGTCCATGTCAGGGTGCTTTGTATAGCACTTAGGCCCTGTTTGATCTGCGCTGGGTGAGTTTGAGTGAAATTCACATAGGATTTGGGGAATATTCTTATCTTTTGGAGCCTTCTAGAAAATTCCCAGACTTATCATCTCCTATGAGCTCAAAAATGGATGAGGAATGAGTTAAGATACATCCTATCCTCTCATCCCTTCCTCCATGGAACTAATTCTAAGTATGGAAGGCCATTCAATACCCTCATTGATGAAAAAACCTCCTCCATATTCCTATAAATTGAGCACTCACCTAAGTGATCAAAGGGGTTGTGCTTTGATGATTGTAAGGAGATAATGTTAGTTTGAGAATTGAGACTATTGTAAGTGTCGTTATGTCGTCAGATTGTCATGCTTATGATGTGATGTGGATGGAACCAAAGCTGGAGGAGTGACTTCGAATCAGGCTTCATGGTTGCAATTCTACCTTCTACTCAATAAAATATTTTCACCTTTTTCCATATGCTTATCTTGATATGTGATGCTTATATGTGTGAATGTATCTAATTCCATTTACTTGTAATCAATATATCTTTTGCTTTGATTGGTTCTTTGTCTTCTGTTGATGTTTACATGTACTTATCAAGTGTGTTAAGTACGGAAGAAGCGATAGGACCGATACAAAGGAGACAAGAGGAAAGTGATAGTACAAGTAGGTCCTTTCATTCTCTTTGTCTTATCTATTGTTTATAGGAAAAGGTTAAAGTGCTTTAAATTGTTGTTCTAGATATAACTATTGTCTAGGGAATTAGTATTTATCTATAGATACCAAATTCCTCATAACAAATTGGCGACCATACTAGGGAACGATCCTTGTTCTGAGTAGCTTATCACATCCTAGGACACTCCACCAGACCTTACTCCCTTTCATTGATTATATTCCAGTCTTGTTGAAGTGAAATTTGGTCAAAAACTGTATGTAATTGCCTCTTCAAATGGCTTACTATCACTAGTGTAGGATTGTGAGAGACACAGTGCGCTGTAGAGCACCCTTGTCTTAGGGACAATGCTTTGAAGCACACTGTCTCCCATTCACGGCTGCGCTGATCCTCCTTGGGTCATTTTTTCACCTTTGGATAGGGTTTTTCACCAAATTTCTTCTATTTGATTGCTTGCTGAATGATCAATGACTGTCATGTCTCTGAAGCCAAGCTTGTATCTCCTTTGATAGACCTACTTTGACTTGATTGATTAATGCTTCTTAAAATATTTCTTTGTCATTATCGATTCATCATCAAAGTTGGATTATAGTCTATTAATCTTTGTTCGAAAGAAAGTGTCGTAAAAGTCTTTTTTTCCTTTGAAACAGAATTGTCGTAAAGTCTTCGTTCTTGTATAAAGATTGATTGAATGTGTGTGAATTAGTTTAATTTTTGTTCATAATAAAATTAAGGGAATTGAAAAGAAAAACTTGCATCGTGCATTGAAAAAGTTTGTGTGTTCTCATAGGCATAGTTAGGGAAATTTCATTAGATTGTGCTCTTTGCTCTTTGATTGTCAAAGATCTGATTTCTCTATCCCTTAATAACTATAGTTTTCATTGTTAATTGAATGAAAGAATGTTTCTCATGTTAGTTGCATTCTAGGAACTGAAAACATACATCACATGGTGAACCTTGAAAAGAAAATTCTTAAGAAGATCAACTTAAAATTGGGGCAACCAAGCAACCATTGCTTCAAATACAAATTCTAATGAGAAACCATCCCATAAGCCTCACAAAGTTCGATATCCATGCAAAATTTGTGAAGGAGACCATCTTCTTTGAAATTGTTATAGTATTCCTTAGATTTTAGAAGAATGGTCTCGTCATTCACATCATCCTGTGTCATCAAATTCTCGAGATCATGCTGGTGACACCCCATCAACTAGTGGTAGTAAAATTCATGGAAACAAGGGTAAAGTTAAGTTTCCTTGTAGGTTATGTGAAGGGAATCTCCCCATTCACCTTTGTCCCTATCTGGATGAAGCCAAAAAAGTGTTGGATAACCGTCCTACTTCTCCACAGCGACTTCCATATGGTTACAGGAGACTCTCCCTTAATCCTTCACTAGTTGATAAAGTGACTGACCCAAATCAACCGTCAGTCAAACCCACTCTCTCTGAATGTGAATCCAATGAGTCTACACCTCACCCATCACAGGTTGAGGAAACAGTTGACCCGATTTCACCTTCATTTAATCGTACCTTTCCTGTAGAGAGTGAGTATGATACCACTCAAGTTCTTTTTGTTTCTTCAGATTCTAATGAGCTTGGAGACAACCCTCCTGTTCCATCAAGACATGAGGAAAATCCTTCCATTCTCGTAACACAAGGGGATAATACTTCCGTTTCTATGGAACCCCCTCCAAGTAGTATGGCCACTTCCTTTGATTGGAATCAGCTGGTAGGATGTCGTCTTCCTTCTTATGTGCCTTTCCAAATACTATTACAGGTTTGTAATATGATTGTACTTGACACTATTATAGATGAAGGTGCATCTGTGAGTATCCTTTCCTCCACTACTTTGCAAGCGCTCGGTTCACCGCCACTTGTGCCTATTACCTAGAATCTGTTGGCTTTTAACAGAGGAACCAATTAACCATTAGGGATCCTTCCTAAGTTGCCTATTACTTTGGGAGGAAAAATTGTTTATCTCAATGTGATGGTAGTCCCAGGCCCTTTAGATTATAATTTGCTTCTTGGGTGTGACTATGTTTATTACATGGGAGCTATTGTTTCAACACTCTTTCGAGTGATGTGTTTCCCGCATGAAGGCAGAATTGTCACCGTTGACTAGCTTTCATTTCCCGGTCTATATATGGCTTCCAGTCAACCATCTTCCCTAAAGGGTCCTTTTGTACCAATGGTATCATCCCCAACATGGGTTAATTATGTGGCAACCCGTTCCATGTGTACATAAACAAACGATCAATTTTGTGATTTTGTACGTTATGTATTGGGGGCTTTGGAACCAGATCTCTCCTTTCAGAGTATTGTTCTCCCATCTGATGAGAACCTCTTGGAATTCATGACCTCTTATGGGTCGTGATCAAGGAATGTGAGGATAGTTCTTGGTCTTGTGTCAACCTCATTAAAAAATGAAACAAAGGGTATGAGTAGAGTTCCTTGTCTTGTGTCAAGCTCGTTAAAAAATGAAACAAGGAATATGAGGATAGTTCTTTTACTGTGTCAAACTCATTAAAAAAATGAAACAGGTACCAGAGCATAGTTCGTTGTCTTGTTTCAAGCTCGTTAAAAAATGAAACAAGGAATTACAACATAGTTCCTTGTCTTGTGTCAAGTTCGTTAAAAAATGAAACAAGGTCCCATGGAGAAAAGTTCCAAGTCAAGTCTTTGAGTAGATCTCATAAAATCTCAGTTGAGTCTTTCACTTGATCTCGTAAATGAACCTTCATTCCATCCACCTGATAGCCAAGAGTAGTCTACCTAGGTGAATGCAATGAAGCTTGGGGGGCATGTGCCTAGAATCGAGTGATCATGTTGGGGGCATGTAAAACAATCTCAAGCATAGTTTTTCATGATTCAAGCTTGTGTAAAAATGACACTGAATTCAGACATAGTTCTTCATTTCAAGCTTGTGTAAAAATGAAACTGAATTCAAGCATAGTTCTTCGTTTCAAGCTTGTCTAAAAAATAAATTGAATCCAAGCATAGTTTTTCGTTTCAAGCTTGTGTAAAATGAACCCATTTCCATTTTAACCCTCGTGATTGCCATTCTATCAGCCTTTTCTGTCAGATGAGCCTTGGTTTTTCTCCTTCCATCGTCACTATCTACTTGGTCAATCATATGCTTTCACTTGGTTGTTTTACCCTTTTTGAGGAACAGTTTCAATAAGTGGTCTTATTAGCCAGCCTCTTCACATAAATCAACATGTTTTGAGAAGTTCCAACATCACCGGAACCAGTTTCCATCTTAGACACCACTTGTTCCGCAAAGTGGAGTCCTCTTTAATCTCTTTTCAGACTCTCTAAATATGAAAATATTGTCGAGCACTTGTCATTTCTAGCTTGTTAATGGATTGGAAATGCCATCTACTCAGTATAAGTTTAACCCTTTTTCGGGCTGAGATAGATTATTTACAAAAAAGGAATACGTTGACCGAACATGGTTAATAAGTTCTCTCTTGTATTGTTTTACGCTTTTTTGGACTTAAGAGACAAATCTATGAAAAATAACTTGTGGAGTTTTTTTTTCGTCCATTTTCAAACTATCTAAACATGAAAAGGACCGAGTTATCTTTGTCTTTAAACTCGTTAAAACATCAAATAGTGACAAACTTGTTGAACCTGACAAGACCGAGTTTTAGCTTCGCTAGACTCGTTAAAACATCACATAGCAATGGATTCACCCAAAGGGTGGAAATATACAACAATCATATGTTATCCTCCTCACTCGTGATAAAAATAAAGAGGTACTGGTCAACAATGACTGGGGAAAATGGAAAAAGGGGTAAACCACTTTTGGTAGCAGGTCGCTCTTGAACATGACACTTTCACTTCATCACCGTGACTATTTGGGTTGGGTTATCAGCTTGATGGTTATCATACCATTGGTCTATCATACCATCCATCACTTTGTTTTGGGTCAATGATACCAATTCATTTCAGTGTCGCCGACATGTTCAAGAGAAGTCATTCAGTTAAAATTCATCCTTTGCAATACCATAAACCTTCATTTTCATGACCGCCATTCCTGAACCTTGTGTTGTCAGTCAAATTCCGTCTCCAAAATCATTACACTTGTTTCATGTCGTTGATGTGGGATACATCAAGGCCCTCTGCAAGGAGTCGCTTCATGTCGACATTAGCTCATTATCCAAGAGTTGAGTTAGAAACACCCTTCCAGTACCTTGAGGCTTGCATAAATTAATGGAAAGTTTCTCGCTTCCATCAATAGGTTGAAATCAATGGCCTTCAACTGAAAGACTTTGTATGATGTTTGACATCAAAACATCTATTCACACCATGCAGAATGTATTGCAGTGCCTTGAGGATCATTATCATTATCGGTGATTTCTCTCGCGTTTGTTAATGACTCACATAATTTGCTGGTAATCAGATGGTGTCTTCCCATGTTTGACTTTAGATCACATATTCGCATGGTTAGAATCGTACTTGAGTGAATGATTGAATGAGGTAGAAGACCCTGGATCTAGTTTCATCCATCAGAGCTGCGATTTTAGGAAATGTACCAAATCATCTGTACAATGGCTTTAGATTGGTGGTCATTCCAATCATGGGTCTATATCTATAGATGACTGTCTATGTACTTGTAATGAAAGTTTATATGCTGAGCATGGGTATGCCTTCCCTCAACAATTCATGAGAAAAAATAAAAATATCATGATATTATGTATTGTAATCGATGCAGGTCACCAACCACTTCGGAACCTCCTCATCACATCGTAAAGCATTTCACTCGAAATTAAATTTTCGACTTCATGCTTTAGGGGGCAGCTGTTACAGATCCATTTGGGCACATCACTCCCATCATCCAGATCAGTGTTTTAGGGCTCATCAAACCCTAATTTCAGTTGCTACATTCCCTAAACAAGTCAACCTTTTGAATTCCTCCTTCCCAGACAGTTTCATGGCCTGAAGACATCCTAAAATGACCTCTAGAGGGACCATCGCAGGTATTCCCATGCAAGGGTGCGTTGCAGAGTAGTTAAGTCCATGCCAGGGTACTCTGCAGAGCACTTAGGCCCTCTTTGACCTACGTTGGGAAAGTTTGAGTGAAATTCACATAGGATTTGGGGAATATTCTTATCTTCTGGAGCCTTCTAGAATATCCCATACTTATCATCTCCTATGAGCTCGAAAATGGATGAGGAATGAGTTAAGATACATCCTATCCTCTCATCCCTTCCTCCATGGAAATAATTCTAAGTATGGAAGGCCATTCAATACCCTCATTGATGAAAAAACCTCCTCCATCTTCCTATAAATTTAGCACTCATCTAAGTGATCAAAGGGGCTAGACTTTGATGATTGTAAGGAGATAATGTTAGTTTGAGAATTGAGACTATTGTAAGTGTCATTATGCTGCTGGATTGTCATGCTTATGATGTGATGTGGATGGAACCAAAGCTGGAGGAGTGACTTCGAATCAGGCTTCATGGTTGTAATTCTTCCTTCTATCAATAAATTATTTGCACCTTTTTCCATATGCTTATCTTGATACGTGATGCTTATATGTGTGAATGTATCTGATTTCATTTACTTGTAGTCAATAGATCTTTTGCTTTGATTGGTTCTTTGTCTTCTTCTGATGTTTATAGGTACTTCTCAAGCATGTTAAGTATGGGAAGGAGCGACAAGACTGATACAAAGGAGACAAGAGGAAAGCGATAGTACAAGTAGGTCCTCTCATTCTCTTTGTCTTATCTATTGTTTATAGGAAAAGGTTGAAGTGCTTTAAACTTTTGTTCTAGATATAGCTAATGTCTAGGGAATTATTATTTATCTGTAGATGCCAAATTCCTCATAACACTTTCCAACATGATATGGACATAATGCATGTAGAGGATCCTTCATCAACAATAGTTCGATGAACAATATTTCCCATAACGACAACTTGTATGAGAAGAGAAAGTTGTGGTGGTAGGCGAGGGACATGATTTTCAAGATCAAAAGTGATCAAGTTGGAATCCGTGCGATCAATTCCTCCAACGGCGGATAGAAAAGCTTTTTGTTGTGATGGACATGTTTGAAGGACTCACAAGGCCTAGATCCCTAAGGCTGCTTGAGCCAAATCATCTACGATATTATAGTGTTGAGAAGCTCGCACATTTGTATTATAAGATGATCTCCAAAGAACACCTTTAGGGGGTGGTCAGATTATGGAATCAGTTTTATGTTTCTCAATATGGACATGAATGAAATTGGCTGAAGTGGAGGAAGAGGGTATATCAGTGGTATATTTCTCCACCACGAGTCTTTTAGGAGTTCGATAATATTTTTATCTGGTGGCTACGAAAATAGGTTCTGAGCCACTCATGAACACTTGAGAGCTTCCAGAGGTCTGAGCATGGGGTTGGTCTACCATTTGCGTTTGCTGAGATGGGAAAGGTTCCTTTAGCACAACTAGCATCCCTAAGGTGTCTTTCAGAAGACAACTTACTTCAGCACGTTGGGGGAAATCCTTAGTGTAATACCCCTTGATATGTTACATGGTTTATATTGGAATGAATTTTTCTATGTATGAATTTGTTATCTCCACATGATTATCCTTGTAGGTATTCATCCATAACGATGAAGAGGAGATTAAGCTTGGAAATGAAAGAATCAAGGACGAAACCAATGGATGTTAAAAGTAGAGTAAGGTAGGTCATCTAACCTCCTTTGTGATTTCTGGTATAAACTAGGAAAGTTTACACATATTTTTCTTTGTTTGTTGGTAGATCCTCCCATAGGAATAGAGGGATCATTTCTGTCTGCAGAAAAGATTGCCTAGCCAACAAAATTGTGACTTCGTTGGGGAGCTTATAACCCTTCCAACCTCATTTTATGTTTGGTATTTTTGATTAGTTTGGCCAACCTCCTAGTGATCTGTAACTTAGGTTCATTATGGGTCCACATTATGAGTAGTATGTTCTTTAGAGTGTCAAGATTGGATCTCTCTTTGAGTTTATTTTCATTTTCCTAACTCTTTCTCTCCCAGTGCACTTTCTCCATAAACAAATGCATTGTGAGCATTGATTTTACCCAGTACATTCGCTCTTGTACCTTTGTATCACACTGTCTTCCCACACTTATCCATAAAAATTGAGATTTTTTTAGGGTTTCTACCAGAAAGGTCTTGTGTGTCTTGATATTTGAAGTGTCCTCCTGCTATGTATGCATATAATTTTCCATTATTTTGATTGATTTCTTATTGGTTTCCAAAATTCCATCCCATTATTTGAAGTAGTGAAAGTGAATTTTGGTTGAGTCTTTAGTTCTTTGGGTCAATTGAATTTATTGTTTGCCAAGGGATTATCATTGAGCATAGATCACATTTCTTAGCATTGAAATTTGAAAGTGAATTCTCATTAATTGACAATAAAAAGTGAAAAAAATCATGTAGATGCATTTTAGTGAATTGAAATTCATTTTACTTTTGGTGGGTGCATTGGAATAGTGAAAGTGAAAGATATAGTAAGGAAGCTTTGTTTGTTGCATATTTGGTTGTTGTATCAGTGTTTGAACTTCTTCCCTACACTAGATAGCTTTCATTGAAATGAAAAGAACCATTTTTTCATATTAGTTTCATTGTAGGTGTGTTCAGGTGACATCGATTTTTGAGCCTTGAAACTGAAACTTAATTGAAGTTCAACTTTAAAATTTATCTCAATTAACCTAAGGAGCATTTGGAACATTAACAAAAACATCTAGAGGTATAGGCTAGATATGTGTTCCAATGTTGTTAAATGTAGGAGCTTTCGTTGTTTTCCAGCGTTGCATCCTGGGGTTGAAATCTCGTTCCACATACGAAAGTGTATAAGACCGTTCTCCAGTAGTTTTAGGTATATCGAAGGCGCTCCACGCATGGTAAGTATATAAGAATGCTCTCATTAAATGGTTACACATTAGACAACACTACTACGGACTGCACTCCCACGTACCGTCACATATATTTTGGGAGTTCCCAATAGGTTGCTATCCATCCATAGGTAAATGAGTATGCCGCCTTGTATACCATGATATACCGAACACAACATTAAGGGAGATTGATTGTCATACGTTAAGTCCTTGGTTCACCAAGGTGTATATTGCAGTTCACGGTTCCTTGGTAAACCTTCATGCCTAGTTACCCCTTTTTGATTTATTTTTTGTTAGTTTCTAAAATTAATTGACCACATAATAACATTTATCCTTAAAATGAATGGTTAATTGTAAAAATAGAATTAAGCCAAAAGTATTCACCAACACACAATTAGTAATTGATTTGGTGAAAAATTCATCATGGCAGAACCACCGAATCCTTTGTTGCGTCATGCGCAAGGTTCGCCTCCCGCATCCTCTTCACATTCTAAAGCCAAAAGGTTATAATAAGGGGTCCAAAATGATACCTCAGAGACAGAACACAATATCTATGGAGATGCTAATGCACCTAATCCACCTAGAGTTGTGGGTTCCGATACTATTGAGGATGAACCCCTTGAGAACCAAGGTGTTGAACTTGGTATCATCCTAAGTGTCCAACCCCTTTCTTCTTGATCACCACCTCAAGAGTCGATCACTTCATCTCAGGACTCTCCTTTGGCTAGTCCTCAACCTACTTCAGAGTTCTTGATTTTTCCTCCTAATCCACTCTTTGATCCAGATCCTGTGTATTTATCACCTCTGCATCCATATAGTCCTTTTGATACTCCTAACATACCCTTGGATCCTTCTCCTAGAGCATCTCAGGTTCCGATTCGAGAAATGTTCCCAAACATGGCGACAGATAGTGATAACCCATCTATAGAGTCAACACCCCAGGGTGTTCCTTTGGAAACATTTGAAACCCATGTTCTAGCTGCTGATGTTGATCCTATATCACTCCTTCCTCCTAAGAACTTCCCTTATGTTTCCTCTCCCTACAATCTAACAAGTGGGCCAAGTGAAACTCCTCCTTATAGTGCACCCTTGGTCCCACTGGGTTATAACTCTCTCAGTGATGCTTTTTCTGACACTTCTGGTGAAAATTCACTTTTTCATAACCCAATTTTGTCATCTGGTGTCACTCCTACTACTGGCTCATTTGTTCCAAATGTATCGGACCCTACACAGACCCCTGTCCAGCCTATAATAACGATAGGTCAAACACAAGTTCCTCTTGGGCCTTTTTCTCCTTCTACTCTGTGAAACTTGAGATTCTGGGTTCGATCCCCAATAGAGTCGCCATGTTGTTGGGTAGGAAATCCTTTCTGCAGACATAAATGATCCCTCTAGTCCTATGGGATGATCTAGCAACAAACTAAGACAAATATATGTAAAATTTCATAGTTTATACCAGAAAACACATAAGAGGATAAATGACCTACCTCACTCTGATGCTAACATCCGTTGGTGTCATCCTTGATTCTTTCATTTCCAAGATAAATCTCTTATTCATAGTTATGGATGAATACCTACAAGGAAAATCACATGGATACAAAAAACGCATACATATAAAAATTCATTCCAATATAAACCATGTGACAGATCAAGGAGTATTACACTAAATGAACAATAATTGACACATTTATGGAAAGAAAACACATAATGTATTGTTAATATATGGTAAAGGGATCATTACAACCACTTAAGCCATGATGTTGGAAGCCTCCTTTAGGTGAGTTTCCAAGTCCTATCCTTAACCTTCAAGCACTCCTTTCTCCTTAGAAAAACGGGTAGCAATTGGGCATAGTTTAGCACTAGGAAAGCAACCAATCATAAGATAAACATTAGTGGATATCAGGGATCTCATTTATAGGGAAGGAGAGGGAGTTGAGGATCCATTAAAGGAGGGAGAATTTCCACAAATCAAGGGAAAGATCCATGAAATTAGGATCAAGGACTAGGAATGGGAGGTCTCATTCCAATCCTCATTCACCTGTAACCAACTCCTTGTTCTTGAGACTTCTAGTAAGAGAAGCTTCTCCTCCATTTTGGGAAGTTCTACCTGAAGAGGATCAACACAGGTTTTCTTGATAAAATTCATGCTGCAAGCGCTAGGAGAGTATGATGCAAGAAGTGAACAAAATGGGTCACTAGTTATGTAAAACACGTTGATCCTAAAAAACAAGGTTTTTAACAAGTTTCTTTAAAATTATTTCAAGGAAAGTCTTCTTCTTTTCTTCACGGATGATTCTGAAAATGTTTCATGGTGAATACATTGAATTCTTCCATAATTTGTGGAATTAACGACACAAAGTTCAACACTTCAGGATACGAGATGGGGAGTGTGACAAAATACTATATAAGAGGTGCATGCTCAATTAGAGGTAGGTCTCTTGGGTATGTTCCTAGGAGTGATGATGTTTTGAATATCCTTGTGCCTGCTTCAATGTAGGAAGGAATGGACTCATTGTGGGATGTTATGAGAGGTAACACACCATAAGGAGTTGTATGTTTTCATTTCCCATAGTATGTGAGTTTATCGATGGTGATGATTTTTCCTTCACGAGGAAAAATAATGATGCAAAATACTGTTCACACTACTGTGGTCAGGGCATACATGTAGATGTGGCCTAGTAAGATATTGTAATCTAACTAGGCATCAAGGAATTTGATGTCTATGAGCACTCTTTCACCAACAATATCCACTAGGATGTTTTTGAAAAGTCCAATAGGTGTAGAGGGGTGTACGTTGTAAGCCTTTAATGTAATAGGGGAGTAGTAAGCTCAGGGGATCTTAGTTTTTGCCAAATTGATTTTAAAAATATACAGGGGGATTTCCCCTCATCTACAATGTGTCTATGGATGGTGATGTTCCATATGGTGATCATTATCTAAAAATCAACAACAGATGGGAGTCACGGTGAATTATTTTCCAAATCAAAGGCCATTAATCGCGAATAGGAAGGGTTGATTGCACCTAATGAAAAAACTACGGATTTTCATTGAGTTGGAAAGGTCTACAAGACCTCCAATGCTGGCGCAGCTGAAGGATATTGTGCTCAATCATAAATGATGCTATAACTAGTTGTTTCCTTTTAGTTATGGGTGTTACAAACTAATGGCCCTTTGATTATTGATGTAATAGGTTCAATAGGGGGTTGTGGTATTGTCAAAGGTGGCGTAGTGGAAAAATTAAATGATGTGGAGGGGTTTGTTTATGGGGGAGTTCCATAATCCTAGTGTCATGTTTGAAATAGAACGTCTTTGTCTGCCAGGGAAATTTCATGGTTAGATGGGTCTTAAGAACTGCCTGTGGAAGGGTTTTGGTACTAGCGAGAGGCGGGCTTATGTTGGGTGGCTACTACCCCCTAGTGGGGGAAAGGGTTTTGCACTAATGCAGGTTGTTGGGTTGTACCTCCTTTCCCCCATAATCTCTCTCATCCTTTTCAACTTTGGGAGTTGAGGAAAATGATGGGTGTAATTCCTGTATTCCTCATAAATAACACATGCATGGTTGGTCTGAAGATTAGCATTTTTATTTCACTTTTGTGGGTTATACCCTAATTTTGATTTTGGTTCCAATTGGAGGAAATACCCCTAGTTGGTGTGCACAGAGATGGGTTGTTTCCCCCTACTGAGGTTCCCATTTTGGTTTGTTCTTTCCCTTTTTTCTTGATGGTGTTTGAGGGATTAGCAATGGTGAGGCTTTCAAATGCATGTTGTTGTTGAGGGAAAGAAGGTTGTACAAAATTAAACCTTGTGTTAGGATGAGGTGAGGGGTTAGATTGAGGTGCAGGAAAAGGGTAATAAAAATTGGATTGTCTTAGGTTTATGTAAGGGGTTTGGGTAGTTGACATAGCCTTTGTGGTGAATGGAGGATACTAACGAGCCTACGTGGGAGGGTAATAGTTACTTAGTATAGTAGGATACTGGTTAGCCTACGTGGGAGGATTTTTGGAATGCACTCGATGATTAGGATAATATCCTGTTCTTTTTGGAATTTGGGTTGCAGATGGACCTCCAAATGATTAAAAATGGGGTGGTCCATTATATATATTTTTTGAACTATTGGAGCGCGTTACTAGCTTGATTTTGAGAGATGATTCCAATCAAACCGTCTACAACATTTAATGCTCCTGGCTTGTCTTGGGAAAAACTAAGAAAACGGGGAGCATTAGGTAAGAATGCATATAGGTATCTTGATTGATTGTAGATAAGATCAAACTATTGAGCTTTAGTGATAACTTCTTCCTTTGTCTGAGGCATGGTTGTAGCCACATCTTTTGCAATCGCTAACAGAAGAGATTTCAAAAGGAAATCTAGGCAAAGGTCTTTTGTTACATTGAATTTATAGAGGTTACAATGCTTTCATCACTCGTGGATATGGTCTAAAATATGAGTGGAGGTGGTTTTCCGAAAGTGGGCCAACAGTTTCAGCCTGGTGTCATGTCACACTGGGAGTTGAAAAAAAGTGAGGAATGAACAAATGAGGGATTTGAACATGCGATGGGAATCAACTAACTCACTCACATAACATTTCATGACAGGGCTAGTCAGGGTGCGTTGAAATAGCCTCATATGAACTGAGTCCTTAATGATGTTTTTAGATGAACATCACAAATGATAGGTCATGATGTAGTTAGCAGGATCTTCTCCCTTCTTTCCTTCAAACATGGGAATGTTTGAAGGCAACTTGGTTGGCATGGGGGTCCAAGTTTGATTATGGGCGATTGAATCATTATTGAGCTTAGTTAAGTATGGTAGATTCAAAGAAGTAAACAATTGGATTTTTATGTTGTTTTCCATATTGGTATGACCTGGGGATGTAGCTTGAAGAACATTTCCTTGAGAAGGAGTAGGGATACTCGGGGGAGTAGTCTATGGACTCCTTACAGGGGTAGTAAAATGGGTTCCTTGATGGGGAGGTGTCCCCAACAAGGCTGATCCTATAAAGGATGACCCAATGATATTGGTTGAATGGTGTCTTCTATGACTTGATGATGAGAGACCAGGAAAACCTCCCAGTAAAGGGGGGAGGTTTAGGATGAGAGCAACGGGTAATCATTGGTTCCCTTTGTGGGTGAATGTTACTTTATATGGTGAGAGGGGAAATTTTATCAAATTAAATGAACTAAACAAATAAAACAAAGTGAAAATAAAAGGTTAATTCTCCCTTTAACTTTATGTTATGTGATCAATCAAGCAAAAAAAGGCTTTCTGTTGTTTGTGTATGATAAAAAAATCCTACTAAGACCTATGTGTCCTTTCCACTCTCAAAGTAACTGGGCATTGTGATGATATTTTTTTGAAGGGTATTGGATCATGTCCCAAAAGTATTGGCGATGCTTCCAGGAGCAAAGAATCAACCAAGGTAATCAAGAGGCTTTAGTGTTTCCCACACCTCCACCTATAAGGAAATATTCCCTAAACATTGGCCACTAAGATACCTTCGTTCCATGGGGGCAATTAAGTCTTGAGCTTCTTAGTAGTTAGTGAATCAATGTGGAGCACTATACATGTTGGGTAGCCTCATATAGGATCAAACACAATGATACCTAAGCCTAACCCCTTCTAAATCAGGTTTTTGGGGTGCCTAGGTATTCTTTTCCGTCGGATGCTGAAGGATTTTAAGAACCCTAAAAGACAACTTTCATGTTTCAGAATGTAAACAACCAAGATGGATTATGGGATACTTACCCCCATGGTGCTAACCTGAACTATAAATTATTTTGTCACCCATGTGGGGAATTTAGTGTGTTCAAGTGTTAGAGTTGTTTTTAAAGGGGCTTATTCACTTAAGGTGTGAAAAATGTAAGCTTCAAAGAAACTAATTATCAAGACTCCAAAAGGTGTATACCCTTAATACAAAGTTGAGATGAGCTTAGTGTGTGAGGTGCAAGTGTGTGCAAGGGAATTTGTGAGCATATAAGAGTGTGAGGAAATGTGGATATGTGGTGATCCTTTAAAACCCCCCTAATTATCCTAAGTTATGATTGTTCCTTGCAAGAAAAGAAATCATGTGTGGATGATGTGCCACTTACTTCTTTCCTAATTACACTATGTGAGCATATAGGGAGATGGAAAATGATTTCTTTCAGAAATATTTCAGATGTAAACCCAAGATCATCACAAGGACACAAGGGAAGCAGGGGCTACTCCCTTTCTTACTAACACCCATTCCTAGCCCCGATAATAAAATTTGAAACGATTTGGTTAGTAAAAAATAAGTGTGAATAATGGGCCACTTACTCTTCTCCCAATTAAGTTATGTGTGATGACTGAATTGAGAAAAACAATAGAAAATATATGAGGAGTAGGGCCACTTACTTTCCCCTAGTTAATATGTGAGTTGTAATATTTCTAAGTAAAAATAATAAATTACCTTAGCAATAGTGGTGAGAAAATTAATTAAACAACCTATCTAAACTGTGAAAAAATACAGGAGTGTAGGCAGTTCATTAGGTACTTCCAAAACACTTAGGAAAGAAAAATTACAATTATTTTTTGGTTGCTCTGTGAACTTTGCAGGTTTTTCCCTACATAGACGCATGACTCGTGCCTCTGTTTGTTGTATAAATTGCATGACTGGATAGGAAAATTGAATTGAGGTATTTTTCAGGCCATGAACAGGTCTGAGTGGGATGTACAAAATTCCAGAGAAATTATGGATGCTAAAAACAGTGAAAATGCAGAGAGAGAGAGGACCCACAACACAACCAATTAAATCAAAGAAAGGCACATAATATGGTTTCCATTTTGTATTTGGTATTTTGTTGATCAAGGATCCCAAAAAACCTTTCCTTATAGCATGGTTTTCACCTACAAAGAGCATACAAACAATTGGGTGATGTTATGCTTAAACGAGAACCAACAAATCATGAAATTAAATAAGAACAATGCATGAGAAAGATTAAACAAAGAAAGTGAAACAATGCTTGAATGAAGCATAAACACATCAACAAAGACATAGGAACACAATTCCCTTTATTGATTTTTGTTAGAAGAGCTACAAATTAGATATACAAACATTTGAACAGAGTTTTTCTTGAGCAATGGTGCCCTTGAGCTCTCAGCGAAGAACTCCTTTCTTCAATATCCTATGTAAAATCACTCTCTCACAAAGAAGCTAAGATAACTCTCAATGATGGTGGAGCTCTCTCAACAATGAAATGCAAGATTGCCTTGGGGTAATTTTTCCAGCATAACAATGCTCAAAATTATTCTTCTTCTTTGGTCTTCCAATGCCTTGTTTATATAGAATTTGAAATCCTCTTTCATTGCCTTGGCTCATTAATGAGAAAATGAATTGATAGGAGGCCAAGAGGATTTCGTTGGGGGTTTAATATCTCCAAATCAACTTGAAATCGACTTTCCTTGGGTGGTACATGTCAGGGAATCCTAACCCAAATAGTGTGAAGTTGTCCTAGACTTCTGATTTTGACTTTGAGTGACCTATGTGGCCATCGAAGAAAAATATGCGCGGTCATGAATTTCTGCCTTTGGAGAGCCCGCGCAGGGTGATTTTTTACATTGAACCTATGAAAACCTTTGATTTTTTGGTTTTTATGATGTCTTTAGCTGTAAAAGCATCACCTATACATGTTGTTGTCTGATCGTGGGTTCCATCTAACTTGTACAAATGTGTGTACGATTTTTCCATGTTAACATATGTGTCCCGTGACCTTGATTTTATATCTTCCTTTTTTCAATGCCCATTTATTACATGAAAACATAACCCAGGACTATTACAAACCACTCCCTCTTGGTGGAACACCATCCTCGGTATTCTATGACACTTATGAAAATACATACTACTTATGGATCTTTATAAACACAACTTGATACAATATTTACAATGGAAAACTGTTGAAAACATGACAAACATACCACTGATTGGAGATTTATAGGCACAACTCGATATCCAAAATTACATATATATAGCCAAACACATTTACATTAACGAACAAATAAACAAGGATATAATGCATGCATATGATCAACCATCTCACATGTAGCTTCATCGGCCCAAAGTGCTTCCATTTCACTTTAACTTGCTCTATTGCTTGGTTCTGGAGCATGAGCTTCTTCTGCTACAAAATTCAATGAGGTTCTGGTTGGAACTCTCCCTCTGGTTCCAACTACAATATTGACCAGTCAATCACATGATCATCATCTTGTACAATTTTTTTAAGCAATGAAACATGGAAAACATCATGGACATTCACTGATGGAGGAAAAGGAAGTATGTATGCCATTGGTCTGATCCTTTCAAGGATCTCAAAATGTCCACAATAGTGAGGTGCCAACTTGGCACATGACCTAATATTCAAGGATCTCTTCTTGGGCTTGATATGCAAGTACACATGCTATCCAACCTGAAACTCCTTGAACACTATAGGTTGATCCACATAACTCTTCTCCCTATCTTGTGCTACCTGTTTTAGTGGCTACAACCACCCTCCAAAATTTTGCCTTAGCTTCATTTTGGAGCCTCCCTTCCAACCTTCATAGTAGCATGTCTTGCTTCATCAAGTACACAAGTTTAAGTGTTTTTCTTACACAAATGCTTCTTGTCGATCACAACTCGATGCATTCCCCTCATAGGCTGATCAACCAGACTTGGTCCACTTGCAGGATGAGCAGCTCCCCCAAGAAATTACGCAATTTTGGAGGGCAACCAACCTTCCCTCTAGAAATTGCACAATCCTGACTGGTAGCTTGATGGGCTCCAGAATTGTGTATTTTTTGCATTCAACACTCATAGTGAAAATTGCGCAATTTTCCCTAGCAGGGCTACCCAGCCCATAATTTTTGCAAATCTGGGCAACAGTCAGCTGCTCTGCTCAGAAATTGCGCAAATCCCCTAGGAAGCCAGCCCATCTCCCAACCAGAAATGTGCCTTTTCTCCCAGCAGTCGAGCAGTCTCTTACATGTGCAGTTGAGTTGACCAGTTCCCTCCGGGACCGAGCAAAACTAACTTGCATGCATGGGCTGCTTCTCCCAAGGCAGCATGCAAAGGCATCCCTTATTTCAAGGATCTATTTTTAGCAATTGGAGGTTACATGCAAGGACCATTTCAGAAACCTCTCGCCAAGTGTCGCTTTCCCTAGATTTGTGGCATGCGCATGACAACCTCGATGTTATCAAAACTCATCAATCGGATGTCGCAAAGCTCATTCCTCACATGAACCTTGAAGCTATAACATCCCACATCACATCTAGGAGCTGTCGGCACACTCAGCTCAACTATTTTGGGGTAAGCCCACTTTCAATGACTTGTGTTGCATTTCTGGCGCTTTTTTTTTATTTCGCTTCGTATGAATGATGTCTGCTTGATTTCAATGAGTGCTTGCTATCATTTTGATACATTCTAGCTTGTATGAGCACCATTTTAGTTTTCGACAACATCTCACTACTGTCACATGCATGAAACTGTTTTGCACGAACAGTCACTGATTCAGTGACTCACTTCACCCACATGCATTATGATCTATTTACTGAATCTTTCATCCAATGTTTGCATGCACTGTTAATCACTTCTACTTTCACTTAGTGTCGCCATGCATTCATTTTCATATTTTCTTTTAGTTTACTTTCTTTGAGTCTGACCAACCTTGACGGGGACTTTGCCTTCACTGAGATAACATTATGCAATCTAAGAAAGGAAGGCTCTCTCTTCCTCTCTAGAAATGCACATTTCTTCCCGGGAACTGTCCTCTAGGACTGTTTTGTGCATTTTTGAGGGACAGTGATTGCTGGCCCATAAAATCGCACAATACAGTCATTGAGCCTGCACCCATTGCCAACTGAGATTTCACATTGCGCAATTCCAACAGTTAACAACCAGACTGGACTGTGCATTGCACAGTTCCACTAGTCAGTTAGCCTTCCGGTAGCCAATACTATGCCTTGTGTAGTCTTGGTAGTCAGTCTCCTAACCTCTCGGCAGAAATTATACGACCTTCATGATCAGTCACCTAGGTATGTTGCAAGTCAGTTCTAAAGTTCATTTTGGTTTTTGACTGACAGATTGCTTGCCATGAGTTTTTCCATGCCTCTAAGTATCACAGGTGTTCATCTTCCTCTCAGAAGTACAGGTACAATGGTTTCCAGGAGAGTAGAGACAAAGACACTATTAAGAGCACACTTGGGGATGTAATCAATCAAGTGTCTATGAACTTGCCTACCCACAAAGACATAAAGTTTTTCATAGACAAGGACATCAAGATATGACAACAACAACATCACAGTGAGCAACATCATGAATGACAGCTGAATGCAACATACCGGATGCAATGAACACGAGATGAAGGTTGCTAACAACACAGAGGCGGAACAAAGCTGCAAGCTCAAGCAGATCCATTGGTGACGAAAGCAACTTTGGAGACTTAGGCTATGAGGTGATGGCGTGACATGAAGATCACGTGAAGACAGAGAATGGAACAAAGAGGGAGTTGCATGTGTTGAAGCAACAACTAAGAGAGAACATGAAGCTACACAGACAAGTGAATGAGTGTATCGGGAACATGAACATTAGGGGGCGTAACATACATTCACGGATGAAACTACACCCGTACAAGTTAAATGTCCATACCAATAGCTGGCACAGAGTAGACATGGTGAGTAGTGTTGTTGGTCACATGCAAGGGGTTCAGTGGTATGCATGTCATTGTGCACATGCATGCGATCCAACCCATTCAACAAACTCACCAAGGTGAAGACAATAAGCAAGTCCAAATAGAGCTGAACATGTACTTCGGCAAGTTGATGCGCATGACCACCAACACAAAATTGAAGGTCAGCACGAACACTATGCATCAGTGTGTTGTCGGTTTAGCCACACCCAAGAAGACCATGCACATGGTAGTGGACGAGTTTTATGAAGGAGCCATACTGATGCACCAGATGCAATAGAGGCAAGAGTTCACTTCGATAAGATGTCACCATGGGGTGCATGCACACCATCATGGATGACCAAAATTGGCTTCAGCTCACCACCTTCACCATCACAAGCATGTCAAAGAGTTGGGCTCACCTCAATGGACCAAGTGCCAGTGGTGTCACAAAGGGGAATCTCAAGGGTCACCCCACCCTTTGCTATAAATAGAACCTCATAACTCATTGTAAATGCTTTTGGTTAGACAAGCATACGATAAGACTATCTTGGAGGAGAAGATTGTAACGCGCATTGGCTTCTCCACTACATGGAGCTAGTACATCTCTTTGGAGGAGCAGGCGGATGTGGCTGTAACGTTCCACTATTGGAGCTAGTGGTTGGACATGGATGTATTGTATGACTGGAACTTACATTTCTTTATATAATAAGAGCCAACACATTTCATGCATATGTTGTGTTGTACTCCATCTATCTTGTTTATTCTAAATGGCATATGTATTTGCTTTCTTACGCATGCATGTATGTACTATTTTGTATGAGTATGTTTGAATCTTTCTAAAATGTGTTGTTGGTTTAACCATCACTTTGGATTGCCAGTTAACTTGCTTTCCAGCTTGTGATGCATCTTCGCTCGTGTGTCCACTTCCTGTTCTATTACTATTACAGGTTGCCAAGGGGCGCACTCATCTCAATCCCCATGTGCTAGAACCTCTCATGAACCTTCCTTGACTCACATCATCTGTCATACTCTTACTACCAGCAGAGTCATCCTACTTGCCTCTATGCGAAATCTCAGTCAAGGCATTATCATATGACCTACTACTGGGACTCTTACACCAAACAATCTGAGGTCTAATTGGGACTCCTTACCGAGGAGATCCCCTTACATGTTGACGAGTCCAGAACCATCAACTTTTTGGGGATAGAAGGAGGGCTAGATGACAAGGTGAGTCCTCACATCTATTTTGAATCTCTACACATCTATCATGACTAACTACCAAGTTGCTCTTCTAGAATGTATGTCTTATGAAAATGATTTCATCATCTCGTAAAATCTCTCAAATAACTTGTCTCATAAAACATTTGATGGTGGAGGCTACATAGCCTTGGTTAGGCATGCGGTCGAAATTGTAGGCCCATGCGAAAGACATGGATTCTTTTAAGAATACATGAGCTGCGTGGTGTTCATCTACACCCTTCAAGGGCACCCAATGCACTGGTGTGCCACGCTGCCCGAAAAATCTATTCATTCTCTTACTCATTTGGTCGCAGAGATAGACCGTGCTTTCAATCACTTTAACTATAAAACACTCAACAAAGAAATTCTATAATTACGAAAAGCACCTGATGAATCCATTGAATAGTTTTACACACGCTTTTGTACTATTGCATACCAATTTCCCGAAGATGATATTGATTGGGAATTTCTTGATGGGAAATTTGAGTATCTTCTTCACATATCGAAAAATCTACAATTCTTGAAATCACTCAAATCCTGCTCATACTCCGGTGATAGAACTGTGCAATCAAAGGCAAGCATAGTTGTTGTCACAAGTGACTATCTGCCTTCACCTCATCAAGTAGCTCCACTACCGCAGAGTGAGATGGGAGATCATGCACACACCTCCATTGAAATGTCACATCCTCCCACCCCACCTTCTCTTGAGATCTGCATAGATTTGGCTTGCAAGCCTGTTGGTTGTCATGTGGATTCATTCAATTGACCTCCGTCCTCTCATTCGGTTGATCCTCCAGATTGTACTATCTTGTGTTCTTCCATTCCGGACTCCTCACCTGTTGTGAACAAGGATCAAGTTGTCGACAGAGTTGGTGTTATGCAACCAACCTATGCCATCATTCATGATGAGTGTGTGCAAGAATCTAAAGAAGAACCCATGATGAAGGATGAGTCCCTTCCAACCGCGCCTCATCCACTTCATCCTGACATCCCTTGTGATTTTTCCACTGCTGATTCCCCCTGTGAAAAATCATTTCCAGATGCTTCTCCTTTTGATCATTCACAAGGCACATCGAATGTTAGTTTGTCGTCATAGTGCAGAGAGGACACATCTTCCTTTGGAAATACATCCAATCTGTCATCTATATTTCCCGAAAACACAGAGGGTGAACATCTTTGCTTCCCATCTACCCCTCTGCCCAATTCATCAAATCACGAGGATGCCAAAGAACATCTCGATTTTTTTGATCTTGGTTGTCATGATCTATTCACTTCCTCATCCAATCATGATGCTGATTCAATCATTGTTAATATGTCCAAGAAACTGGTATATGATGATCTATCTGTTAATGAAGTCAAACCTACCCAAACTATCGAGGCACTTCAGCCCGAGCTAATGGTTATGTCAGGCCCTCGCTGTCCTGAGGTTGGCTTCACTGTCGGTCAGGAATTTTTTGAAACACTCAAGGCTCCTCATCACTCTCTGCCTTGCATATAAGATCAATAAAACACCCAAATTTCACTTCCTCCACTCAAACTACATGATCCCATCGGTCATGCATTGGAGGAATATTACACAACAAGCACATATGCACAACATAAGTGGTCTATCTTTATCACATTTTCTTGCATGTCATAGCCAAGAGAATGCATACACTCAACATCTGCATGCAGTGTAGCACAACATCATGGCAGCTCCTCAAAATGCATGTCATGCACTTTCACTCATATTTGTTTGGTGGTCGCTTGTAAGCTTGGAGTGTGTTTGTGTTTTTTATACAACAAAATGGCCTCCTCATCAACTCAGAGGTGAAAGACATCATGACTGAAGCAAAGACCACAATTGTAGGCCTTGACTCCACACTAACGCTGGTTGCAAACTGTAAACCTGCTTTATAAAGCTTGTTACCAAGCCTAAGGGTGCATTAGTGACCCTGCTAACTCAAGTTGTTAGACCAGGGGTAACGTTAGTGAAACTAAGGGAAGTTCAATGGGTCAAACCAATGAATCTGCTCACAAATATCTAGATATTTATCCCTAAATTTGCTCAATAAAAGCAAGGATTTTCCAAAAAATCAAACTATTTGGGGAAATTCCAATCTAAAAAAGAAGGCAAATGGGAAAGAGTTGAAAAGCGGGGCAAGTTCATTGCTTTTACCCTAGTGAACTCTATGAGGAGCTTGGCAACCCTAACTCAGTTGCTACATAAGCAGTGAGAGGGTCATTGTGAAAGAGGTCATAGCATTTGAAAGGATAGCCTACTAAGCTGTTGTGAACTGTCACATACTTGAAGAAGTGAGCTGAAAGAGAGAGAGAGAGAGAAGCAGAAGGGGCAAAGGAATACTGATACAACAAACGGTTGTAATCACTCTTCTGTTATTAATAGAGAACTACAGTTGTGTTCCCTACTCCATGGTGTTGGTAACCTTTGTTCATTAAATTGTTCATTTGATACTTGTTTAGATGAGTGGTTTAGTTGAATGCAAATAGATGTTCATTGTGCATTCTTATATTAGTTTTCAAGATTGTATGCTGTGATTGTGTTTTCCTTTCCTTTGTGCAGGAATTGATTTGGAGCCGGCTTTGAAGGAGTTCTTCTTGGCTGCATTGAGATCTCCAAACAAATCTAGAAGGAGACTTGAGGTAATCCTCTTTCTGTACTTTGTTAACTGATATTTGATAGATGAACATGTGTATAACTTGGTAGCTTCTGCAGATAATCTTACAGTTTGTCAAAGGTCCCAGGAAGGCCTTTGAGGGTAGTTTTCATTCTCCATACACCGTGCATTTTACCCCATAGCAGAATTAGTGACTCCGCTGGGGACTATACATCTAGTTCTCGGTTTACCCAGACTCTTCTATGTTCTCTCTTCCTTCCAAGAGCTCCCTATTCTTCAACAATCCTTTTTCTAATCCACCAAATATCTTGCTGCATCCTACTAGTATACATTCATCTCAGAAACTGATCTTGGAAACCCTTGTTGTGATATATTTCCCACACTAATGCAGGTTACTAGGCTACACAGAGCTTTATAAAGCACTGTGCCTGTGTACGGAGAGTGTTAGTGACCCTACTAACTCTTTGTAGCCACTGTTACAGAGGTTAGTCTCCCTTTGCCTTGATTTCTAGCATTATCTGTGTACCAAAAGGGATGGAAAATTTTCTCATGAGCTGAAATAAGATCTGTAACTGTATTATGTCAACACATATTGTTGGCATTATGACATAGGTTTTGCACTATGACACAGGTGTTGGCACTATGACACAGGTGTTGTCCTTGATGGAAATTCACTCAAATGACAGATCACAGTTCAGGCTATTAGAATGAAGGAAAAATAGATATACACATGTTCCTCTTAACCAAGTCACGTATACATGCGGGATCGCTGATCAAAAGGCGCGTATGCGTATGCATGCACTTTCATGCAAGGAAAAGCACGTACATGTGGGAAAACTTGTTTTTTAGTCCATGGTATTTAGTCCTTGGTATTTGGACCTATGGTTTTGGACCATGGTATCTCGTTTGAAGTGTTGAACCCAGGTATTGGGTCCCAAGTATTGGTTCTAAGTGGTTTTGGACCATGGTATTAAGTAAGGCCTAAGACTATAAAAGGGGAAGGAGATCATTAGGCAAAGACACTCAAGGATTGAATATCTTATGAAGAGCAAGATCTAGAATACTGGTCATTGGGTTATGGTGCATAGCTGGATCTGAATCAAGGAGGAACCTGAGCGCAAGGAGAAGGATAAGTTATATTGATGGGTCAAGATCTTAAGGCTTGAAGAGAAGTATCTTTGTGTGATTTTGATTTGTTATATTTGGCGCATGACTTGATCTATAAATTTGATGATCTGGGTATTACTGATGTCTGAATAACTGAAAAGGGTAAGATTATCTTTTATAGATCTATATGCAGGTTCAGCATAGCAAAGGCACGTATACACGCTGGTTCGGTAATTCAAAATAGCGTATACGCAGGTTGGCCTTAATACAACAGTGTATGCATGCAGGTTCTACATATTGAAGTAGCGTACGTCTCATGAAATATGTTTTAGCTACTTTTGTTTATTGCTGCAGTGTTCTGGGTTCAGGATTGGTTTCTGGTTACTGTTAATATATTCTGGTTACTAGATTCAGAGAAGTGATTGTTTGATTCAGTTTTGGTTGGTGCAAAGGAGATTGGTTGATGCAAATATATTTGATGTTTGATTAATGTTATTGATGGATCTAGTCTGAAAATTTATGAAACATGGTCCCTGGAAGAAAAGAGAAGGTTGTAGCCTTTTGTAGGTCAGCACCTACGTACTAGTACATCAACTAGTACAGGAGCTAAGGGGGTTGTAGCTCCCTTCCAGGAAAAGCTGGAGAACGAGAGAAGGTTGTAGCCTTCTGTAGGTAGAAGCCTGAGTACTGGTATAAGGCTGCACCAGTACAGAAATATTGTAAAAATAAGTTTCTTATTAAAAGAAGATAGAGACGAATTGCAGCAGGTGGTTTTCACCCACATTGGGTTTCCACCTTATATCTTGTGTTCTTGTGTGTGACTGTCTGCTCTGTTTTTTTGTACCTGGTTATTATTTATATGGTTTTGATGCACAGATTAATGATCAACATCTGAAGAATAAATTAAATTATAAGTCTGCAGGTTATACGCTAGTTTACTTAACTACAGTTGCATATATACGCAGTTTTGACTAACTGAAGTAGCGTATACAAATATATTTGTGAAATAAAAAATAACTAACTTGCTAAAACTGATTCACCCCCCTCTCAGTATTATTTCCAACAATTGGAATCAGAGCTAGGTCCTTCAGAAGAAGCTTGATCGCTTGAAGGGAGATCTATCATCATGAGAAACTATGAAAAGGAGGCATCCATCAGGCCACCAATCTTTGATGGGAGCAACTTCGTCTATTGGAAGGTAAGAACCATAGCCTATCTTCAATATCTTGGTACAAAAGTTTGGGATATCGTGGAAGGAGGATACACATTTCCATCAACAACTCCTATAGATACGGTTGGTTAAAAGCAGTATGAAACAAATGCAAAGGTTGTCAATACTCTATTGGGGATTCTATCTCAATCAGAATTCGTCAAGGTTATGCAGCTCAAAACCGCCAAATAAATATGGGACAAGATCATTCTAAGTTATGAAGGAGACAATCAGGTAAAACGTGCAAAACTAGAATCTCTCAGAATTCAATATGAAACTCTCAGAATGCAAAATGATGAAAGTGTGGCTAATTATTTCCTACGTATAGAAGAGATTGTTAATCGCATGAAAAACTTGGGTGAAAAGATAAAAGAAGTTACTTTGGTTGAAAAGGTTCTAAGATCTTTGTCTTCTAAGTTTGAATCAAAAGTTTTTGCCATAGAAGAAAAGCAGAATCTTCAGAGTATTACTATGTCACGGCTGCACGGAATCCTAACTGCTTTCGAAATGAGAAAAGGGGGACCATCAGAAAGGAGAGAAGCCGCATTAAAAGCTTTAGGAAAAGAAGAATACAATGAGTCAGGGCATACGTCAGAAGGGGAGGAAGAATCAAACTTTGTCAAGAACCTTCAACGGGGTTCTGGAAGATTCAGAGGTAAGCTGCCTTTCAAATGTTTTTCTTGTGGAAGAGTCGATCACTATGCAGCCAAATGTCCTCATAAAGATAATCTTGATAAAGGTAAGGAACCAGTTAAATGGAATAGAAAACAAAACATAAGTAAGAAGAGTTATTATACACATGAAGATAGTGATGGACTCTCAAACAGTGATGAAGATGAACATGGTAATGATGATAGACTTTTGATGGCTTTTGAAGATGATGATTTCTTGGATTCTATAGATGAAGATGATCTCTATGAAGAAATTTCTAAACTTAAAATCCGTTTAGAAGAAAAGAATATGATCATAGATACTCTGACATTCCAACTTGCTGAAAGGGAAAAACACAATGAAAAGTTAGAATGTGAAATTGTGGGACTTAGAAAAGATATTGAGAAAACAAAAGCTATTAATCATAGATTTGATAAAGGATCTGAAACTTTAGATGAGATTATCAAAGTGCAATGTTCTCCTCTAATCAAGACAGGTCTTGGATATATTGAAGAAGCATCTCAAGCACAAAAGCCACCCACCTCCAAAAGTTATCTTGATGTAGCAAGGAGAAGTGAACAGGTTGACAATCATCAGCAAAGGCATAAAGCAGATCACCAGGTAAATCAGGATCAATCTACTTCTAGGATGAACAAAGATCACCAAGTAAATCAGGGTTAATCTACTTCAAGGATTAACAGAAGCTACAACAAACTGCAGGTAAATCATTCTCAATTTTCCTCAAGAATGAATGTCAATGGAAACTACAATCACCTGGACGGTAGGTTTGATGATCGCAGGAATTTCTTCAATGGCCAATGTTTCACTTGTCATAACTTTGGACACAAAGCTGCTCAATGTGTTGCCTACAAGACCATCATGACTAGAGAAGCACGAAATCAAAGGAGTGTGACTGGGATCATGAAAAGGACCTACAATAAATTTTCTTCTCTTGAAAATGAAATAGAATGTTCTATTTGTAATAACTTCGATCATGAAGATTCTGAATGCAGGAGTAGGTTTCGGCAAACATCTTAGAAGGAGCAATCTTCATTGTGTCCCAAAACACGGAGAAAGAAAGAATCACAACCAGAAAGATGTGGTATAGCCTTATATGTGGAAGGACAGGAAAATCAGTGGCACATTGACAGTGGATGCTTGAAAAGTATGACAGGTGATAAAGAAAAACTTCAGTCATATAGTGCCTTAGAAAAGGAAAGGAAGGTCTCATTTGGAAATGACACCCCTGCACTCATAAAAGGTAAAGGTTCTGTTCTTTTGAAAGAAAAAGTCAAAGCTAGAAATGTTATGTATGTTGATGGCTTAAAGCATAATCTATTGAGTGTTAGTCAAATGTGTGATCAAGGAAATGAGGTAATATTTCGATCAAATGGATGTATTGTTCGTGAGCTTGATACAGGAGAAACAATGATCAAAGGCATAAGAACTCCAAATAATCTATACATACTCAAGGGAGGACAACAGTAATGCTATCTAAGCAAAAATGATGAACATTAGGCATGGCACAGAAGATTGGGGCATCTAAGCTTCCCTCAGATAAGGAAAGCATGCAAATATCAGGCTGTCCGGATCTTCCTGACATCAGAATTCCAAACAATACAATATGCAAATCATGTCAGTTTGGTAAGCAAACCAGTACACATTTCCCTCAGAAGGAACGATCAGCTAGTAAGCCACTTGAACTTGTCCATACTAATTTATGTGGTCCATCAAGGAAAAAGTCACCTCGTGGAGAAGAATACTTTATAGTGTTCATTGACAACTGTTCCAGGATGTGTTGGATATGACTTCTAAAGCATAAAGACGAAGCTTTCAAAAATTTAAAAGCTTTCAAAGCCTTGGTTGAAAATGAATAAGATCACAGAATCAAATGCCTTAGATCTGATCGAGGAGGGGAATTTACCACGGATGAATTTTTCGACTTTTGTGAAGAACATGGAATAAGAAGGGAATTGTCTACTGCAAGGACTCAACAAAATTGAGTAGTGGAAAGGATGAACATAATGGTTCAACAAATGGCTTGTGCTATGCTTGATGAGTCTAGAACTCCTGCAACCTTCTGGGGTGAAGCTGCATTTGTTGTTGTTACTATTCTCAAAAATATTGAAAAAAGAAATTAGCTCTGATACCACATATTGAAAAAAGAAATTAACTCAAAGAGATTACAGGAAAACACATATAAAAACCAGAGACAAAATATTGGCGGAAAAAGGCTGAAGCCTCATGCTTCTCTCTCATTTTCATTCATTAAAAATTGAATATAATGTTACAAATAAATAGATGAGAGACAGTGTTCTCAAGATAGTGCATGCTATCTTAGACATTTTTGGTTGAGATAATTTCTCCTTTGGTTGAGATAATTTCTCCTTTGGTTGAGATAATTTCTCACCAGACACACACCAATATAGGAGTTACCTAAACTAACTCCTATCTTAGAGGAACAACCCAAGAGTTAGGCACAAATTCCTAACTTGGAATATTTAATTAATTTATTTATTTTTGGATTTATTATTGTTTTATGAGAGAGGCTAAAAAAAAAAACAAACATCCAGGTAAACAACACTCAAACTCCTCATGAACTTTGGTATGGTAAGACTCCTACGGTAAAATACTTCAAAATTTTTGGAAGAAAATGTTACATCAAAAGGACTGATGAAAACCTTGGCAAGTTTGAACCTAGAGCAGATGAAGGCATTCTCCTTGGTTACTCTTCCCGAAGTAAAGGATATAAGTGTTACAATAAAAGACTTGGAAAAATTGTTGAAAGTATTGATGTAGTGGTTGATGAAGCAGGCGACAATCCAAGGTAGGTAAAAACCGAAGATTTCAAAGATGATGAGGACTATCCTTCAACATCAAATCAGAATAATGATGAAGAAGAAACCTATGAGGCACCAGAAGAATAGATAAGGGTAGAAGAAAAAACTCCATCTAGGTATGTCCAGAAGAATCATCTAGAGACTTAAATTTTGGGGTAGAAAGAGGCAAGTGTACAAACAAGAAGAACTATTTCAGAAGCTGCAAGCTATCTAGCATTGCTCTCCTCCATTGAACCACGAAATGTAAGTGAATCATGTAAAGATGAATGTTGGCTCAAGGCCATGAATGGAGAACTTGATCAGATTGAAAAGAATAACACTTGGGAGTTGGTTCCTAGACCAAATGATAAGAATGTCATAGGAACAAAATGGATATTCAAAAACAAGATAAATGAAAATGGAGATGTTATTAGAAACAAGGCTAGACTTGTTTGTAAAGGGTATGCTCAACAAGAAGGTATAGACTTTGAAGAAAATTTTGCACTATTTGCTAGACTTGATGCTATAAGAATGTTCCTTGCTCTTTCTAGCTTTCAGGAGTTCAAAGTATATCAAATGGATGTGAAATCTGCCTTTCTAAATCGAGACTTAGAAGAAGAAGTGTACATTGAGCAACCAGATGGATTCATCCTTGGGAATGATCCAAAACGTGTATGAAGACTCAAAAAGGCTCGCTATGGCCTTAAACAGGCTCCAAGGGCTTGGTATTATCGTTTGAAAAGTACCTCCATCAACAAGGTTTTTCAAAAGGATCAACAAATAGCAATCTATATATAAAAATTGACAATGATAAATTGCTAATACTTGTTGTGTATGTTGATGATATCATCTTTGGTAGCAATGAAGAAGCCATGAGTAAAAACTTTTCCTTGGTAATGCAGAAAGAATTTGAAATGTCCCTCCCTGGTGAGATCACATATTTTCTTGGTTTACAAGTCCAACAAAACAAAGACGATATCCTTCTATCACAAACCAAGTACCTCAAGCAGATCTTGAAGAAATATGGCATGGAAGATTCAAAACTAGTATGTACCCCTATGGTAACAGGATGCAGCCTCAGCACAAATGATGAATCAGCAGCAGTACATCAACCAACCTATAGATCCATGATTGGAAGTCTACTCTATCTGACAGGTACCCGACCAGACATCATGCATGCAGTGGGAATAGTTGGAAGATTCGAAGCAAATCCAAAGGAAGCACACCTTCAGGTAGTTAAGGGGATTTTCAAATATCTTCAAGGAACAAAAAACTATGGCTTATGGTATCCTAGAGATACAAATCTCTCACTTCATGCATATACAAATGCAGATTTGGCAGGAAGCATGGATGACAAAAAAAGCACTAGTGGTGGTGCATTCTTTATGGGTTCTAGTTTAGTATCTTGGTTCAGCAAGAAACAAAGTTCAATTGCATTATCTATAGCTGAAGTAGAATATGTGGCTATTGCATCTTGCTGCACACAACTCATTTGGATGATGTAAACATTGCAAGACATTCAAATCACTTGTACTCCACCTATCTCCATTTTTTGTGATAATACAAGTGCAATCAGTATTTCAAAGAATCCAGTCATGCATTCGAAGACCAAGCACATACCTATCAAATATCATTTTCTCCGGGAACAAGTGCTTGAACAAAAGGTCAAATTGGAGTATGTTCCCTCCAAGGAACAGGTTGCTGATATATTCACCAAACCACTGCCCAGGGAGACATTTGAATACCTCAGACAGAAGCTGGGAGTAGTTGATGCATCATTTTTCTGTTGAAATTATCTGTTTATAATAATAGTGGTTGTACGTGAGTATCATGAAGGGTATCCGTGTACATACGCCGGTTTCTGTGGGTACAGTTGCGTATATGTTGGTTTGAAGACAAACAGTGGGGCCAGACTCAGGATGAAAAGAGTCTGATATGGGTTTGACAGAGACCATCTGGCACAGGTTCAGGGGGAGCATATACTTCTAATAATGCATTGTTGGCATTATCTTAGAAGATCTTGGTTCAATTTCACAGCTGTTTTTTTTTTAGGTGGAACAGGTGCAGAGGGAGATCATGGTTGCCGGTCTGAATGATGATTGACAGATGCTACTGATGTTAGTTGTTGATGACTATCATAGTCTTGTCTTAGATATTTAGTCTCTATGTCATGTATTTATTTTATTATCAAGGTCGTGTAACGGCCTATTTTGGTTTCCCCACTATGCCTGGGATGGATTATATAATGTTCTTGTTTTATCATGTGTAAACTTTTGGTGTATCCCCACTTGCTTGGGTGGATGAGTCAATATTGGTATATCCCCACTTGGTTGGGAGATGGATGTATGTATAGAGCCTTTGGTGATAGGAAGGTCATTTATGTTATATAGAGTCATGTTCTTTCTTGTAGAACATCTTTTTACAGACCTTGCCTACAGTCAGGGGGAGCATGGATAGCACAGCAGAGCAAAGATTTTAACATGTACTCAGGGGGAGCATAACCCTTTGCCCTTGATGACAAAGGGGGAGAATTAATTTGAGTGACTTGGGGTTCCCATCAAGTCCAAAGGGGGATATTGTTGGCATTATGACACAGGTTTGGCACTATGACACAGGTGTTGGCACTATGACACAGGTGTTGTCCTTGATGGAAACTCACTCAAATGACAGATCACAGTTCAGGCTCTCAGAATGAAGGAAAAAGAGATATACACATGTTCCTCTTAACCAAGTCACGTATACACGCAGGATCGCCAATCAAAAGGCGCGTATGTGTATGCATGCACTTTCATGCAAGGAAAAGTGCATACATGTGGGAAAACTTGTTTTTTAGTCCATGGTATTTAGTCCTTGGTATTTGGACCTATGGTTTTGGACCATGGTATCTCGTCTAAAGTGATGAGCCTAGGTATTGGGTCCCAAGTATTAGTTCTAAGTGGTTTTGGACCATGGTATTAAGTAAGGCCCAAAACTATAAAAGGGGAAGGAGATCATTAGGCAAAGACACTCAAGGATTGAATATCTTATGAAGAGCAAGATCTGGAATACTGGTCATTGGGTTATGATGCATAGTTGGATCTGAATCAAGGAGGAACCTGAGCGCAAGGAGAAGGATAAGTTCTATTGATGGGTCAAGATCTTAAGGATTGAAGAGAAGTATCTTTGAGTGATTTTGATCTGTTATACTTGGCGCATGACTTGATCTATAAATCTGATGATCTGGGTATTACTGATGTCTGAATAACTGAAAAGGGTTAATATTATCTTTTATAGATTTGTACATAGGTTCAACATAGCAAAAGCGCGTATACACGCTGGTTCAGTAATTCAAAATAGTGTATATCTAGGTTGGCCTTAATACAACAGTGTATGCACGCAGGTTCTACATATTGAAGTAGCATACGTCTCATGAAATATGTTTTAGCTAATTTTGTGTATTGCTGCAGTGTTTTGGGTTCAGGATTGGTTTCTGGTTACTGTTAATATATTCTAGTTACAGCATTCAGAGAAGTGATTGTTTGATTCAATTTTGGTTGGTGCAAAGGAGATTGGTTGATGCAGATGTATTTGATGTTTGATTAATGTTATTGATGGATCCGGTCTGAAAATTTATGAAACGTGGTCCCTGGAAGAAAAGAGAAGGTTGTAGCCTTCTGTAGGTCAGAACCTACGTACTAGTACAAGAGCTAAGGGGGTTGTAGCTCCCTTCCAGGAAAAGCTGGAGAACGAGAGAAGGTTGTAGCCTTCTACACGTAGAATCCTGCATACTGGTATAAGGATGCACCAATATAGAAATATTGTAAAAAGAAGTTTCTTATTAAAAGAAGATAGAGACGAATTGCAGCAGGTGGTTTTCACCCCCATTGGGTTTCCACCTTATATCTTGTGTTCTTATGTGTGATTGTCTGATTTGTTTTACTATACCTGGTTACTGTTTATATGTTTCTGATGCATAGATTAATGATCAACATCTGAAGAATAAATTAAATTATAAGTCTGCAAGTTATACGCTAGTTTACTTAACTACAGTTGTGTATATACACAGTTTTCACTAACTGAAGTAGCATATACAAATTTGTTTGTGAAATAAAAAATAATTGACTTGCTAATACTGATTCACCCCCCCCCTCAATATTATTTCCAACAAAATTGGTGTCCTAGAAATTTATTTTGAGGAAAAAGTTTTGGTTTTTCTCTCTCAAAAAACATCTTTTTTGAAAGAAACACTGATAATTTGTGTTCATCCTTTTGTTTAAATAGTTGTGAGTTGCTTCATTTTGGTTTCAAGTAGTTGTTAGGAAATACTGGAAAAAAATCTTTTGGTTATGCATGTGTTGCAAGACTATAGATGCACAGACGAATCTATGAATAGGTGAAAAATATGAATATGTAGAATACAGCTTGTATGCATCAAATTGGATTTTTTTTTCAAAGCATTATTTATGCATGATTTATTGAGTCAAGAGTCTCACCATATTTCATACGTCAACACCCCTACTAAAGACAATAATCAAGTACACATAAAATTTACATTAAAATCAATCAAATATTGTTTTGAGCAAGCCAACATTAGCTAGGCTAGGATCTTGGGATAAGCATGTGAGTGAACTACTTAAGGTTGAAAACCAAAACTATTGTCGTTAGCAAGCGAAAAATTCCTTCTGCACTCATATTATCGGGACCACTCCACTAATAACAGAGTGAAATATGAGACAACCTTGGACTGTAAATGAAGGTAGCCTGCCTTCTCTTACAAATCCTTTGGGCATTCTGTGTATTGGGGGTCCCTTTGAGGATTTCGGAACTGAGTCGGGGACTCAGGTATCCTGCCCACACAGCGTGCTGTCTACGACTATGTCCCCCCCAGTGATGTCTGTGATTTGAGATATCTCTAGTGGTCAAACTTCTAGGTACTTACACAAGGTGACTGGGACGGGCTGTCCTGGTACTTAACACGGATAGATCTACTCTGTCTTCAGTTTTTGGGAGGGTTCTCGTCTTCACGAGAGTACTTGGTCCCTCAATATGAGGTTCGGGCGAAGCTCTCGAGTAACCGTAACAGTACATTTGGCCATCCTTCTCTGTTATTCATTGAGAGTCTGGGTTTAATCTCCGGTGATAGGTGCTTATTAGACGAGGTAATTTCCCTCTGTTTGCTGATTGATCCATTTAGTGTATTTTTTATATATTTATTTAGGTACCTGAGTGCTATCATTTGAGACTTTAAAGAATATCACGATAAAATTTATTTGATAAAATTAACGGTCACCGTGGCTACATCCGGCCCTTATCATCACTCTAGACAATTGTTAGGACTTCCTCCACTCATTATGGAAGATCTGCCGAGTTCCATTGAACTGGATTCCTTATCTTCGAGGGATCAGTCTCTTAGATATCATGCGGGATCTTTTTTGACAACCGACGATTCAAGTTTCTCGAAGGATTTCTTCACCGAGGGATTTCTTCCCCCCTTTAACCCTCCGCTCACGAATCTGTTGGAACCTGTCTTGGCTCCCGTGGTACCTGTACTTACTGCTTTGGTAGTTGGGACATTTCCATCTATCCAGTCGATGCCTAGCAGGTTGTGGAACTTTAGGAATGCTTTTGGTCCTTTACCACTCCCCTAGTTGACAGTCATCACAACACCGGTAATGTGGAATCCCGCTATTCCGTTTGTCCTAGGTACAACCACTCACATGACACTCTCTATGAGTGGAACCCAGTAGATGCCAGGTTCCACCTCTATGGTGCCACACTGCATACATTTGACAAGTGCCACATATAGTTCTCCTTATAACACTCAATTCGGCACTATGGGCGTAGTTTCTGTTTACCAACAACATGGTCGACCGCCAATGTAAAGTTCAAACCCCTAGATTCATATACCTAGGGGGGTTCCCAATATGCACATGCCATAGGGAACGTAATAGTTCCCCCTCCGTTCTTAGGCATGTATGGTCAGTCACTAATTGACATGAGTGTTCCCTCTGTCAATCAAGGCCAAATAGTCAGTTCTGTGTCAGGCGGGAATCCACAAGGGGTTCCCAACCAGTCCATGGGGGAACCTTACTCACATCTCAAATGAGTCAAGGGGGCACTACTTATACTGGGGGTTATTCCATACCCCAGTATCAAAATCCTCATGGAAATCCACTCTACAACACCATACCTCAAAGCAACTGCTACACCACGCAACCCATGTACAATGTGGGGAACCAAATGATGGGAGGAGGGCAAAGCTCCTCAAGTCATCTGTCATCACCATGGTTCGAGTTGGGGGCACCTAACTCTCTGCCGTTTTTGGCAACGTTGGATATACCCAACTTATACAAGTTGACAAACGGCCCCATCTATCACAACTTACAATGGCCACCGATCCTGCATAAAATACCAACGGACATCCCAAATTTCGATGGAAAACAAGGGGAGGATCCGGGCACCCATATCACCATCTATCACCTCTGGTGTGTTTCAAACTCTTTGGTGGATGATAGTGTCTGGTTACGTCTTTTTCCCGCATCTTGACTGGCAATGCAGTGAAATGGTATATTGAGTTACCACGTGCTTCAGTAAACACCTTTGACACTTTAGCGATGGAATTCCTAAAGCACTTCCAGTTACCTATCCGCTATGAGACTAGGACAAAGCACCTCACTTCATTTCGTCAGGATACCGCCACCCACATCTCCGATCATATAAATGAATGGAGACATAGCCAGAGGTTAGTAAAAGCTCCCATCCCAGACTTTCTCTTAACAGACTGGTTTTGTAAGTCCTTACTTCCGAAAATCGCTAGAGATGTCGCGCTAGGTGGTGCGGTCACAGAAGACCAATCCATACGTTGTGCCCAGAACCTAGATCTGATATATTCACAGTCTAGCACTCTTTATGACATAATCCCCAATGCTCCTAGTAACCCCAATGCTTCCACCACTTAGCACCCCGGAGTGCACGCCAACGGGATTGTCGTCGCAACCTTTGGGGCCGCTGTAAAACAACTCAGTGGTTCCATTGCCAAACTGGCAGTGGACCACTCTACCAATACGACTACTCTTCCTGCCACTGCTATAAAATATCTGCAGTCTACACAAAAATCCAGTGGCAAGAACAAGAAAAATAAGAAAAATACCGCTCCTTATGAAGAGTAGTCACCAAAGCAGACCAACCTAAAGCAGAAGACTACTGTGCCTACTGATGAGGAAAAGGATAAACCCACCAAATATCCATGCAAAATCTATGTTGAAGACCACACGACCGGGCATTGTCTCCGGCTTCAGGAATGCACAAAATAGATTGCTAGAAAGGACACTGGATGGACCACCACGATCCTGAATAATCCTTTTCTCGCTCAGCAGCAACAAAACCTTATTGCAAACCGACCACAACACCCACAAGGGGGCAACGATGGTTAGTAGCATCCTTCAACTGGCGAAAGATCTTCTACCATTTTCACATTTGAAATAGTAGAACTCGCCACAAGAGCCAAATCATATGGAGCTCCTGTCGCTCTTGCAGCAAAACCATCCTCAGGTCAAAAGCCAATGCCGCCTAACGATTTGCATATCGAAAGGCTAGTTGAGGACCTTGTAATTCGACCCCCAAAAGGGGCACTTCGACGCACAACACATAATACATCTGCACGTGCCGCCAAACACTATAGCATTATATAGGATTTGGCGCAAGCACCGTCGGCTATGTCGGCGCTCGAAGTATTACAAACATGCCCAATGCAATGGAAAGCTTTGCTTTCGGCTATTGGAGGTATTGACCCAATGGATTCCATGCTTGCTATTTTCGACATGGAAAAATGTAAACCTCCCCTTTCTCACCAGCTTGCATTCCAGGGGCATATCACTTCAAAAGGTAAAGGTATACACATAACTGTCCTCGACGAAGGTGCTTCTACCTACGTCATGTTGGCTTTGTGTTGGCTTGCCCTGGGTTCCCAAACCCCATCCTCACCGTCGAACTCCCTTAAAGCTTTCGATGGCCACACCTTTATCCGAAAAGGATACCTAGCCAGTTTCCCCATCACTTTATGTGGGAAAACCATAACGGTGGACGTAGAAGTCATAGACAAAAAACTCGACTATAATCTCTTGCTGGGTCGCAGTTGGACATATGCCATGACGACCGTCGTATCTACTGTCTTTCACATCATCCAATTCCCATTGGATGGAAAGGTAGTTACAGTAGATCAGTTGTCTTTATGTGCCCTTGACTATTCACCATTACCAAGTGGCTTCGTACCCCTAGTAGGAGGTGGAACTAACTCTTATGTCAATTTAGGTACCGTCTACTGAAGGCTTCTTCTCTCATGGGTTGTTTTCCTCTTTAGCCGCCGAAGGTTTCACAGATGGTCAATATGGTTTCATATATTTCTCATGAACAGACCGATCCATGGATCCTACTAACTCCTTCAGAAATTGACGCATACAGAGAGAAAATGCCACTGTCACAAGCTGAATTGGCCTACCAAGCCATTCAATTTGCATCCGAATCTCCGGTCACTTTGGTTTCGGCCAACGGTACCACTTCCCCTCCCATAATCGCTCCTTATTTTGATCCACTCAATCAAGTCCTACATATGGACGAAGCTATTAGAGATATCATGAGTTTAGAAGAGCGACCTTGGGAGGATTCACGCCTTCATGTTTCGATATTTGATTCGGACATGATGCCTCTTCAAATCTTGTCACCTGACATACCAGAAATCATTTCCTCACCCTATACGATCATCTAGACTTTGGAGGCAGAAGGAAACATAGGCAATGCTTCAAAATCACTGCTCATCGATATTTCTACCAAGACAGGCACCGTGGAAGACATTCAGATTGGAGCCGATTGCAATCCTGAGGAAATTGCAAGCTCCACCTGCCTATTTAAGGAATTCCGTGATGTTTTTCCTTGGTATTATGAGGAAATGCATGGCATAGACCCTTCTATTGTCAAGCATGAGATCAAGGAAGATCGGGCATTCTTTTTCTAGTATTTTTCTTGCTCGTTAATCCAAAAAATCCTCGAGTCTCCTTCTTCAAGCTCATTAAACTACCATGAAGAAGATCGAGCATTCGTTTTATGGTATTTTTCTTGCTCGTTAATCCGAAAAACCTTGAGTCTCCTTCTTTGGGCTCGTTAAACTACTACAATGAAGAATAGAGAACTTTTAGAGATATTTTATTGCTCTTTAAAAAATACAAACATCTTTGAGTTTTCATCATTGAGCTCGTTAAATCTACATGACGATGGCCAAAGCACTTTTTGTGATATTTTATTGCTCTTTAAAAAATAAGAAACATCTTCGAGTTTTCATCGTTGCGCTCGTTAAATCCATACAACGATGCTCTGAGCAACTCTTTTTTGATATTTTTCCAACTTATTAAACTGAAAAAGACCAAGGGAGCATTCTTTTTAGGCGCTTTTATCTCGCTCTTTAAAACTGAAAAAATCTCGAGCTTTGGCTTTAGGTTCGTTAAAATTGATAAAAATGACCCGAGAATTCTTTTGGGTATTTTCTCGCTCGTTAAACTGAAAATTCCTGAGTTTTTGTTACCAAGCTCATTAAAAATATATGGTAGCAGCAAGAGCACTTTCTTTTTTGGGATTGTTTCTCACTCTTAAATTGAAAAATCCTCGAGTTTTTCCCCTCCTTTGAGCTCGTAAAACTATGAAGAAAGGATGAGCCATTCTTTTCCCTTTTTTTCTCACTCACTAAATTGAAAAAGATACCCTGAGTTTTCTTCATCTTACTCACTAAACATTTTGATGAAGGTATTGAGTTTGTCGTCGCATAACTCATTAAAAATTCACGAAGAAAAATGAGTTTAGTCTGTCGCCTCGTACTCGTAACAAAATGAGGTTGACATCTATTGAAAGTAGGTTTCTCTTTATCCGGGTTCAATAGATTAACTAACGGAAAACTAACCGATCCGGGTATACTATTAACCTTTTGTCGCACCCAGTTAACAACTATGACAAAGGGACCACCATGGAGTCTCTCTTTATGCTCTTTTAAGACTCTCTAAATATGAAAAGACCACTGAGTTGTCTAGTCTGGACTCTTTAAATTACACAGACAAGATATAGAGTTGTTCTTTTTACGATACTTTTTAGACTCTTAAAACATGAAAAGATTGGCAAGTTTGCCTGTCTGGACTCATTAAACTAATTAGATAGGGAAAAGAGTCGCTCTTTTTGTGATCCTTTTCAGACTCTTTAAACATGAAAAGATCGATGAGTTTACCTGTTTGGACTCATAAAATTAAGCAGATGGGGAAAGTGGACAATACAACTATATTCTGTATTTGAAAGAGTGGTTTGGCAGTAGTCGTTCCCTTGAACATGGCACTCCCTCAGAAAAACCTTTCTTTTGATGGCCTCTCAATATGAACCCTACCATTCTATGAGTTTTAGCCTATATACCCTGATGTAGTTGCATCTCTGTATCCTAACACTCTGTAGCGTTCATGAGTCAAGTGCTGTCTGGTTAAAACCATTGTCATGCATTCTATTGTTCAAGGGTTACCCATTTGTTTCCTCCATCAACTGATCAAACATATCCTTTCATCATGCCCTCTGTTGTTTAGACCCAAATGCTCAAAATATTCCTCAAAAAACAAAATCATTCTTGTCCCGTTTCGTGTTGACTGATGTAGGACACATTATTGCCTACCTTTTGATAGGTTTATTCCTATCGACTTCAACACTCTATCTAGGAAGATAACCCAGAAACACATTCATTTCCTTGGTACTTGCAAACATTAGTGGCAGGTTGCCTTGTGTTTGGTTAGAGGTTCTCATTGTTGGCTCATGATTAAGCGATTCTATGGGTGTTCGACAACAAAGAAATCTTTCACACTCACTAGTTTGTACTGTGCATCTTGGAGACCATCACCATTATCGGTGGCTTTCCTCACCTCTGTTAATGGTCTTCATTATTGACTGGTAATCAGATGATTTCATGCATGTTCGACATCAACACATATTTTTCACATGTATCGATCTATGCTGTTCGGTGAAGCAGAAATCAAGACCTTGGGTAGAGGCTTGCATCATTCAGCCTTGTTTCCTCTCCCAAGCTGCGGATATTGTTTTTTGGAGACAGCTGTTTCAGGATGATTCTATTATGACACTGGATCCGCTTTGTGCTTATTGGCGGCCAACATTGTTATATCTCTTCGAAGAAGATTACTCTGACATAACTACTGAGCATGGGAATGCCCGACTCAGGACATGATTTTAGCAGTTTTATATATATGTGTTGTATCAGGTTTTCCTTGCCACCCGAAGCTTCTCTCTCTCTACAAATTTTGACAGAAAATTACAGTTTTAGTAAAGTATTTCAGCCATTGTCTCTACCTCTGATCTCATACTTTAGGGGGCATCTATTATACAACAAAATGACCTCCTCATCAACTCAGAGGTGAAAGACAGCATGACTGAAGCAAAGACCAGCGCGCCCTTGACTCCACACTAATGCTGGTTGCACACTGTAAACCTACTTTATAAAGCTTGTTACCAAGCCTAAGGGTGCGTTAGTGACCCTGTTAACTCAAGTTGTTAGACCAGGGGTAGTGTTAGTGAAACTAAGGGAAGTTCAATGGGTCAAACCAATGAATCTACTCAAAAATATCTAGATATTTATCCCTAAATTTGCTCAAGAAAAGCAAGGAAATTCCCAAAAAGCAAACTATTTGGGGAAATTCCAATCTGAAAAACAAGGCAGACGGGAAAGAGTTGAAAGCGGGGCAAGTTCATTTCTTTTGTCCTAGTGAACTCTATGAGGAGCTTGGCAACCCTAACTCAATTGCTACATAAGCAATGAGAGGGTCATTGTGAAAGAGGTTAGAGCATTTGAAAGGATAGCCTACTAAGCTGTTGTGAACTGTCACATACTTGAAGAAGTGAGCTAAAAGAGAGAGAGAGAGAGAGAGAGAGAGAGAGAGAGAGAGAGAGAGAAGTGGAAGGGGCAAAGGAAGATTGATACAATGAATGGTTGTAATCACTCTTCCGTTATTAATACAGAACTGCAGTTGTGTTCCCTACTCCTTGGTGTCGGTAACCTTTGTTCATTAAGTTGTTCATTCAATACTTGTTTAGGTGAGTGGTTTAGTTGTATGCAAATAGATGTTCATTGTGCATTCTTATATTAGTTTTCAAGATAGTATGCTGTGATTGTGTTTGCCTTTCCTTTGTGCAGAAATTGATTTGGAGCTAGATTTGAAGGAGTTCTTCTTGGCTGCATTGAGATCTCCAAACAAATCTAGAAGGAGACTTGAGGCAATCCTCTTTTCGTACTTTGTTAACTAATATTTGATAGATGAACATGTGTATAACTTGGTAGCTTTTGCAGATAATCTTATAGTCTGTCGAAGGTCCCGAGAAGGCCTTTGAGGGTAGTTTTCATTCTCCATACACCGTGCATTTTACCCCATAGGAGTCTTCACTGTTACATCTTTCTTGTTTTCTGGTTCACATAGCTGTCTTGTTTGCAAACCATGCCTTCACCAACATGGGTCAACCAATGTGCCAAGATGCATTAGAAGTATCACTTCACGTGAGATGACCTAGGCACTATTAGCTTAGGAGTATGATTAATGTTTTCTTTTGATTTGTTTGCTTGCATGCTTGTTTTCTTACTTGCTTGGTTTGTTTGTTTGTCTGCTTGCTTGTTTTCTTACTTGTTTTTCTTTCACTTTTGCTTTTTCTCTTGCTTTACTTTGTTGTTTTTCGCTTGTTTCGTTCATAGGATAGTTTCGCATGAAACAATGTATTACTCTTAAAGAAAATTGGGTAAAGTACAAGAGGCCTTGTGTTGCTATCACTACTTGGTTATCTGTCATCCTGCCTCTTTATGAAGAACTTGTTACTCTTAGTACATGATACGTCAAAGGAAAATACGTACTGTTCGAAGTGAACCTTGGTGAAAACAAAATGCTTGCGCGCTAACTAGTGTCACCTACTCTAGTCGGTTGCTTTTGGGTTAACCCTTGTCATCTCAATCAAGTAGAGTAAGGTGAGGGGGAAAACCTTAACAGGCACATCAAAGGTATAATAAAATAATTCTCTACTGGAACAACCTCTTTTCTCTCAATAAGTCGGGATCCCTCTTCCACCTTTGAAATGAATAAGTGCTATGTGTTGAAAATGGCAACAAGAAAAACTAAAAATAGAAATGATAGAAATAGCACTGCTATAAATAGCAGTTCAACCAAAGTTGAACATAGCAACAAGGAATGAAATTTAATGGAAGTGCTAAAAATAGCATTCTATAAATAGCATTTTGGGATACTTTCCTATTTTAGTTAGTACCTAAACTAAATAGTGAAGTAAAATTCGAATTTGATCTTAGCAGCTGTTTGTAAAATAATTAATTAATTCATCTTGAGTTAATTAGTTAAGTAAAAAAAAACATGAAGTCTATGTGGGAACATGCAATAGTGTCTCCATTAATCGAGGAATTTATCCATCAGTTAAAGAGATAAGGATGAGTTGTAATATTGAGTTGTAATTAGTTGGCTCAGTTAATTGAGTCAAGTCCAGTTAGATTAATTCAAATAGTTTGTTGAATTAATGTAAGTTCAGTTAGTTAATGCTTGCATGCATGTAACTACTACACTTTAGATAACTAAATATTCTCTCATAAATAACTCATGCATGTCAGTTCAGACAGAGACCTAGTTGAGATCAGATGGAGGGGCAGTGTACTATCAGTTGCTAGAATATTCCATTGTGAATATTCCTTGCATGCAGAAGGAATTCTTTCCTTGAGGATTGCGCAATTACTTCTTCAGGTTTTGTGAGTGTGATGAGGCCAATTCACACATGTGGCTTCACTAGACCCCAAGAAAAATTGCTAAGGAAATAGGAGGCTTGGAGGGCTTGAGGAGGACATATACTATGTCTATTCAGTCTGTGAGCCGTATTATTTGATTGCAGAGAGAGTAGGATAGTTTGTGAGCTGATTCTTTTTGTAACTTGAACAAGATTTCCACTTTTATGATAATACAGAGATTGGGGTTTTAGGTTGAGGCTTTTTCCAGGTTATTTCTTCTGTGTTATGTGTGACTGATTTCTCATTCTCAGTTATATGTGTTTCTTGATCTTGCTCAATTCGATTAAGCTTCCGCAAAATGTTGTAGAAGTAGATCTTGTATTGTGTTTTAGTATATTGCATAATCTGTTGATCTATAGTGGGAATTTCTACATGGTATCAGAGCAAAGGTGATCAAGGTGAAGAACAACATACAAGAAGGAAGAGTTCGAAGGTTGTGGTTCCTGAATATAGAAATCGAGTTCTTATCACATCTCAATTTCACCAATGGTGTTCAGCGATTTAAGACTCAGTATGCCCTTGATGGCAGCTTGAATTATATAGCCTGGAAGGATCGTATGGAGGGAGTATTAGAAGATAACAGTCTAAAGGACTTCATTGATTAAGAAGTCCCCAAGCCGACTGATGCTACTCAACTAGTGAAATGAATGAAATGTGTGGCTAGATCAAGGAGAATCCTCTTAGAGGGAGTTTGAGACCACATTATCTCGAGCCTCCATGGAAGGAGACACCATTTTCGATGTGGAAAACATTGAAAGATCTATATAAGAACAACAATGATTAGAGGAAGCTGGCGCTGAAAGACAAGCTTCGTAAGATCAAGTGTGAAAAGGGCGACACGATCTCTACATATCTGAACAAGCTCACCACCTGTAGGGATGAGCTTGGAAGTGTAGGGATCATGACCGCTAATGATGACATGGTGAGTCTTGCACTCCTCAGTCTTCCTAAGAGCTGGCATAGCTACAAAGACTCGATTAATGGAATAGAAAAACTTCCAGATTGGGAACTTCTTTGGTCGGATTTGATGCAGGAGGAAATAAGAAGAAGCACCAGAGATGGATCCTCATCGAAGCAAGATGATGAGAAAAATCTAGCCTTAGCGAGTAAGGCGAGGAAATGGAAAGGGAAGGCATCCCATCCCAAACTCAGTTCTTCCCATGGTTGGAAGAATATTGAGAAATCGAAAGTGTGATGCTTTCATTATCATGAAGTGGGCCATTATGCTTTGAATTGTCCATAGAAGAAATCCAAGAAGGGTTCCTCGAAGGGATCTGATGGTGAGGCACTGGCCTCACAGTTTGAGCTGGATTTCTTGCTTATTGCATGCATGGTTTATCCATGGTGGGATGTGTGTGGTCCCTGGATAGTGGAGCTTCATTCCACATGTCAGGTGACAAGAATCTTTTCAGTACCTTGGAGGAGAAGGATCTACAGATGTGGATCGATATGGGTGATGATAGAAAGTACCGTGTTTCAGGTGAAGATACGGTTGTGTTTCAAAGGGAGCATGGAGCTCCCCTCACCCTGACTGATGTAAAGTATGTACTAGGTCTGATGAAGAATCTTGTGTCTATCACTATGCTAGAAGATAAAGGCTATGATGTAGTCTTTAGTAAAGGAATGGTATTCCTGAGGCATATCAGTACTGGACAGACAAAGTGAATAGGGATTCGAGTCAAGAATCTCTACAAGATGGAGGCAGATGACTATGCTGCTTTGAGTTCCAAAGCTAAGATGGTGTAGAGCCAAGATGTTGGCGAGCTATGGCATAGAAGATTGGGCCACTTGCACCATGGAGCCCTGAAGATCATGCAGCAGATTTCTACCTGATTACCCAAGCGAAAATTTGAGCAGACGACAACATGCAAAGGTTGTACCTTGGGTAAGCATGTGAAATCTTCCTTTCCGGATCGAGACAGTGGAGCTGGAGCAATCCTAGAGCGAGTTCACTTAGATGTTTGTGGACCCTTCTCTATAGCCTCCACCGCTAAACAAAGGTACTATGTTATTTTTATTGATGATTTTTCTCGTAGATGTTGGATCTAATTTATGCAAAAGAAGGATTAGACCTTATTGAGGTTTTGTGAGTTTAAAGCTTTAGCAGAGAAAGAATCTAGAAAGAAAATAAAAGCCTTGCATAGCGACAATGGTGGAGAGTATGTCTCCCAACAGTTTAAAGACTTCTGCGCTGCAGAAGGTATTAAACGGGAATTGACGACACCCCATAACCCATAGCAGAATGGGGTGGCTGAAAGGAAGAATAGATCGATTGTGGGAGCAGCTCGAGTGATGTTGCACGACCAAAGCCTACCACTGCATTTGTGGGCTGGGGCATTCAATATAATAGTATACTTGCAGAACATAAGCTCGCACTTTATATTGGGAATGAAGACACTTATGAAGGCCTATTCCAGGAAGCGACCTGATGTAAGTCACTTCCGAATCTTTGGATCATCAGTTTACTGTCATGTGACCAAAGATGCCAGGAAGAAGCTAGACCAAAGAGCTGAGTTGGGAATACTTGTGGGGTACACGAATACACCCCACAGCTATCGGGTGTACTGGCCTTCCACTCAGAGGACTGTGGTACGCAGGGATTTGAATTTCAACGAGCAGAAAGCCATGCAAGTGTCACTTGAGAGGGAGCTCAAGTGACACTTGCATGTAGAGGAGGAACTTTCAGTTCCTAAGGAGGGGGAGCCTCAGATTGATGCGGAGCAGCCGCATGCAGAGGATCCGGGAATGGAGACATCCACTCATGCTGATACTTCTAGAGATGGGCGGAAACGCTCAATGGAAGTTGACAGGTTGATGCTGGATGCGCAGGAGAATGTGGGTGTTACGAAACTAGCTCAAGAAAGGATAGAAAAGATAGATCAACGCCTTAGAATTCAGCCTCTTCGAGGGGGAAACCTCCTTTACATTACATAAATGAACAATTCTTGGATGATACAAATGAGAAAACCTCCTTTCTATATATAGGATTCTAAGGAGTCACAATATAATCCAGCCGACTTAACATTAATAATATAAAGCCACAAAAATAACAATAGAGGGATTCTATGGGGCACAGAAATAACAACATGGGGGTAATAGGGGCACAACAATATAAATAAGGGGTATAACTACAATAGTAATGGGGTAATCACTAGTATTATAGGGACCCAACATGCCCCTCTCCTTCAAAAAAGTGTTATCCTCAACGCTTGAGTAGTTCTGGATACTTCTGCATAAAATTCTCATCCTCCCATGTGGAGTCTTCAGCGGATAAGTTCTTCCACTTGATAAGATACTCTAAAATTGATCGATTTCGTAGCTGTCGAGTTCTTGTTTCTGCGACTGCTTCTGGTTCCAATATAATTTTTCCTTCCTCATCAAGTTCTGGCAATATTTTTTGAACTGGGAGCTTGTCACCTATAACCTTCTTTAAACATGAAACATGGAAAACTGGGTGCAATCGAGAAGCTGCAGGAAGCTCCAATTTGTATGCCATAGTACCAATTTTTTGCAACACCTTGTACGGACCATAATACTTTGGTGATAATTTATTATCCTTCTTAGCTTGCTTTAGGGACATTTTCTTATATGGTTGTAGCCGTAGGAATACCCAATCACCTACATCAAAACTTCTTTCACTGCTATGTTGATCTGCATGTTGTTTCATTATATTTTGTGCCAACACGAGGTTATCCTTTAAGAGTTGGAGGACTTGTTGTTGATGTTCGATGTGATGTTCCACTGCCTGAACCTTAGAATTTTCTCTTAAATATGATGTGATGGATGATGTTTGATACCCATAAAGTGCCATAAATGGGGTCATTTTTGTTGCTATATGGAAGGAAGTGTTATACCACCATTCAGCCAGAGGCAACCGTTTGACCCATTGTGTCTGTTTATCAAAAACAAAGCAATGAAGATATCCTTCCAAACATTTGTTTACTATCTCAATTTTCCCATCAGATTGAGGATGATAAGATGAGCTATGAGCTAACTGAGTACCAAGACAAGAAAATAATTCTGTCCAAAAATTTCCAGTGAAAATGGGATATCTGTCACTTACAATAATCTTTGGGTTTCCATGTAGCTTTTGAATTGTTTCCATAAATGCAGTAGAAATTGTACTGGCTTTAAATGGATGTGATAATGCACAAAAGTGTGCATACATGGTAAGTCTGTCAACTACCACCATGATTACACTCTTTCCCTCAGACTTGGGTAAACCTGTGATAAAATCCATTGAAACCTCCTCCCAACGTTGGCTTGGAATGGATAAAGGTTGTAATAGACCCGGTGTCTTAATTGTTTCAACTTTATTTTTTTGGCAAACCAAACATTCTGCCACAAAATTTTGAATATCTGATTTAAGGCCATCCCAAAAAAATTCCTTCTTAACCCTATGGTAAGTTTTTAAAAATCCTAAGTGCCCTCCTAAGGGAGAAGTGTGCAATTCCATAAGAATCTTTTGTTTTAGCTGGAAATTCTTACAAAGGTATAAGCGATCTTTGTACCATAACGAATCATTTTGCCAGCTAAATGTATCAGACGTACTGGAATCTTGTTGTAGCTTTCGAATAAGTGCCCACACTTCTTCATCATTCTTCCATTCCTCCCTTGCTTCGTTTATCCAATCTGGTTGGATAATAGAAATGGCACACAACAATGCTTCCACATCCTCATCCTTTCTTGAGAGTGCATCTGCCACCACATTTTGCTTCCCTTTTTTGTAGATGATTTCAAAGTCATAACCCAACATCTTTGTGACCCACTTTTGTTGCTCTTCAGAGGATAATCTTTGTTCTAAAAAGTATTTAAGGCTATCATGATCTGTTTTTACCTTGAAGTGTCTTCCCATTAGGTAGGGTCGCCATTTCTTAAGTGCATGGAGTATTGCCAACATTTCCTTCTCATAAATAGCTTTGCTTAAAAACTTTCCCTTGATTGGACGACTTTAAAAAGCAATGGGTCTTTCATCTTGCATTAGAACAGCACCAATTCCATTTCCTGAAGCATCACATTCCACAATAAAGGTTTTTGTGAAGTCCGGTGTAGCTAAGACTGGTGCTTGGCACATTGCCTCTTTAAGATGTTCAAAGGCCTTTGTTTCTTTCGGAGTCCATGAAAATGCATCTTTCTTCAATAATGTTGTTAGAGGTGCTGCTATTCTCCCATAATTCTTAACAAATTTGCGATAATACCCTGTCAACCCAAGAAATCCTCGTAGATGCTTTATGGATGTGGGGATTTTCCATTCCTTAATGGCTTTAATTTTGCTAGGGTCTACCTTAACTCCTTCATGAGATACAATATGACCCAAATATTCCACCTCCTGGACTCCAAAGAAACATTTGGATCTTTTTGCATATAATTGTTTCTCCTCCAATAGTTGTAGCACCTTGTCAACATGTTCAACATGATCCTTCCAAGACTTGATGTAGATTAGTATATCATCAAAAAATACTAACACAAATTTTCTAAGGAATGGTTTGAAAATTGAATTCATCAAACCTTGAAATGTTGAAGGTGCATTGGTAAGGCCAAAAGGCATGACCAAAAATTCATAATGACCCTCATGAGTTCTAAATGTTGTTTTCAGAATGTCTTCAATCTTCATTCTGATTTGATGATATCCTGAACGAAGATCCAACTTGGTGAAGTAAATTGATCCATGCAATTCATCTAGTAATTCATCAATGACAGGAATGGGGAACTTATCTTTAATAGTGAGCTTGTTGAGCTCCCTATAATCCGGACACATGCGCCATGATCCATCCTTCTTGTGCACCAATACTACTAGAGTAGAGAAAGAACTTTGACTTGGTTGAATTATACCAGCCTCTAACATTTCTGCAACCATACGTTCAATTTCACTTTTTTGGACATAGGGATATCTATACGGCCTGATGTTTGGAGGAACACTTCCTGGAATCAGATGAATAGCATGATCATGATCACGCATAGGTGGGAGACCCTTGGGAGTCTCAAATACCTTGGAATGATTGTCCAAGACTTTTTGGAGATCTGGAGAAATAGATGATTCCAATGTGGAAACATCTAGCGAGCATAATTGTGCAATTACACCTCTTTGCTCCTTTTTTAGAAGCTTTGTCATACCATGAGAGCTGATTATCTTTCCTGGTTTCCCTGCAATACCCCTTAATTCAACTTCCTTTCCTTCCGTAGAAAATTTGATGAAAAGTTCTTGAAAATTAAAAGCTATTGTACCCAAGGATTGTAGCCATTGGACTCCTAGTACAACATCAACACCTCCCATTGGAATGGAAAGCATTGGGCTAGTCAATACATATTCTCCCATGGATAGCTTGATATTATGGCACCTTCCAGAGCAATTTATTGTTCCTCCATTTGCAATCATCACTTGACACTTTGGTGTTGGATATAGGAAGCAATTCAATTCTTTTGCTACCCTACAATGAATAAAATTGTGGGTGCTTCCTGAATCAATCAACACTATTACCTTTTTCTTCTTGATTTGTCCTTCTATCTTGATGGTTTGAGGAGTGGTAATTCCCGCCAATGCATTACAAGATATGGTCAGATTTATTTGTTCTTCATCTAGGCTTTGTTCCTGGAGTATATCTTCTTCTTTTGACCTTTCTTGCTCCTTTTCTTCTTCCTCTTCACAATCTATGTAGAATAATTTCTTCTCAGCACACTTATGACCTTTAGTGTATTTGCTATCACAACTGTAACAAAGCCCTTTTGCTCTTTTTTCTTCCAATTGTTGTGGTGTCAACCTTATATGTTGTGGAAGACTAGGGGCAACAACACTTCCGTCTTTATAGTTGTGAGTGGTATGCTTCCTGGTTGCCATAATTTTGCTTTCCATTTTTCTTGCTAACCTAAATGCCTTTTCTAATGAATCAGGTTCCCAAAGGCAAACATCATGTTGGATATTATCCTTTAAAGACCCTATGAACACATCAATTCTATGCTCCTCTGGAATATCTTTTACTCTTATATTCAATTTTTGGAACTCCTCAATGTGCTCCATTACTGAACCCTTTTGTTTGAGACTTATCAATTGGCTAAAAAAAGTGTTACTTTTTGTATCTTCATAATGTGCTATCAATTCTTCCGTAAAAATTTCCCAAGTGATAAATTTTTTACGAGAGCAAAGCCATTGATACCATACAAACTGATTTGGTTCCAAATATACAGTTGCCATACGTACCTTTTGTGTGTTTTGCACATTATTGAGATCGAAGAACTGCTCTATCTGTAATATCCATGTGGCGAGATCCTTGCCATCAAACTTCCTCATATCGATTTTTGGAATATGGTGGGTCTTCGATCCAACATTAGAGTCTATGGAATCATGATTAACATTAATTTTGTTCACATCATGAGTTTCCTTTACAACCTTTTCATCATTAGTAAGTATTTCTTGTAGAAAATTTGTCAAATCTGTCTTCAAATCTGCCATGTCTGTTTTCAAATCTGTCTTCAAATCTGCCATGCCTGTCTTCAAATTTGTGTTCAAATCTATATTAAAATTGTCCATCTTAGCTTCCATGCCATTCATCTTAGCTTCCACGCCACTTATCTTAGCTTCTGTTAATTTTTGTGAGCGTGACATTTGTTGCACTTGTTCTTGTAATTTTGATATATCATGTAGCATTTCTTCCTCTTCTTCATGAGTCATGCTAGAGCTTTCAGGTTCCTTACTAGGTGTTTTCATTTTCCTTCCTCGGGGCATCAGTTACCGATAATAATTCTTTACTATGCCCTTTGAATTCCTTCAAACCCAGCTTACACAAAAATAAAAAATAAAAACTACACACCTTTTTTCACTTTGTAGAGGCCTGATATTGAATCTGATGTATCTCTGTAATTCCAGATCCTCCAATTTTGAAATTGCTACCTGTAGTAGCCTTCTGTGTCCTCTTTCCAATGCCACAAGTCTGACCCAATTTGGATTCTCCAAGGAAGAGTTATGCGAAAACTCCCACAGTGACTTGATTATAGACTAGTTCAGTAGAGAGAAATTGTACGACGTGCCACGAGTCACTGTTTCGACCTATGGATCTGAAAAATGCATACAAGAAACTACAGTCTGTCCTATTTCTCTACCTTCTTACGAAATCTCAATCCGATCCCCAGAGAGAAAGTTATGACGATTTTCCCCAGGTCACCTGTTTTGAATGTAATTCAGGAGTCTGCAAAAAGACCAACTTCCTCAGATCATATCTCCGCAAATATTGCGCGAAAAGCTCTAAAATTAGGACCCAAGGTTCAGTGCGATTTCTTCTCAAATGGGTTTTTTTTTGCGACTTCTGAAACGTCACAGAAAAAAAGTTATAGCGAAAATGCCACGATGACCTGTTTGGAGCAGCGAAACCCTAGAATCCAAAGCTCTGATACCAAATGTTATGAAACCAACTCAAGAAAAGATAGAAAAGATAGATCAACGCCTTAGAATTCAGCCTCTTCGAGGGGGAAACCTCCTTTAGATTACATAAATGAACAATTCTTGGATGATACAAATGAGAAAACCTCCTTTCTATATATAGGAGTCTAAGGAGTCACAATATAATCCAGCCGACCTAACAATAATAATATAAAGCCACAAAAATAACAATAGAGGGATTCTATGGGGCACAGAAATAACAACATGGGGGTAATAGGGGCACAACAATATAAATAAGGGGTATAACTACAATAGTAATGGGGTAATCACTAGTATTATAGGGACCCAACAGTGGGACAACCATATTCTCAACACAGAAAGAGGAGATCACCCGAGCGGTACACTGGGTACATGGCCCTGGTTGGGGAGTGTGTAGATACCAAACCTTCTTCATTCGAGGAGGCAGTGCAGCAACCAGTATGGGTTGATGCAATTGTAGAGGAGTATGACTCTCTCATTTGGAACAGTGTGTAGGATTTTGTCCCAAGGCCTCAAGGCAAGTTAGTGGTGAGTTCCAAACGGCTTTACAAGGTAAAGTAGACAACTGATGGAAGTGTTGAGAAACATAAGGCAAGGTTTGTTGCTCGTGGTTTCTCGTAGGTCAAGGGGATCGACTACGATGAGACTTTTGCTCCCGTAGCAAGGTACTCATCGATTAGATCGATGTTGGCACTATGAGCTCAGATGGGGTGGAAGATCCACCAGATGGATGTGAAGACAACATTCCTCAATGGGAAGATTGAGGAAGAGGTGTACATTAAGCAGCCAGAGGGCTTTGAGACCTTCGATCGTGAGTCACATGTGTGCCGACTCAAGAGGGCTTTGTATGGTCTGAAGCAAGCACCCCATGCTTGGTACACCAGGATTGACAACTATTTCACCGGTTTGGGCTTCACCAAGAGTGAAACAGATGCGAACCTTTACCACATCATGGTAGAAGGTAAACCATTGATCATTGTTCTTTATGTCGATGATCTGATTTTGACAGGTGATGATTAACTGATACAGTCTGGCAAGGACCTTGCAAGAGAGTTCGAGATGAAGGACATGGGCCTTATGCACTACTTTCTAGGCATGGAGGTGTGGTAGAAAGATGGTGAAGTATTTGTGTCTCAAGGCAAGTATACCAATGAGATACTCAAGCGCTTTCACATGGAGAAGTGCAAGCCCATGCAGAGTCCTCTAGCTGGGAATTGGAGGAAGGAGGATGCTACTTCAGGTGAGGTAGTAGCTGCTACTGTTTATCGACAACTGGTGGGTTTACTTATGTATTTGGTGAACACATGACCTGACTTATGCTTTGCGGTGAACCAACTGAGTCAAGCTATGGTTCAACCTACCAGGCTGTTTTGGAAGGTAGTGAAGCATGTGCTGAGATACCTCAGAGGCACATCTCAGTTCGGATTGTGGTACAAATGGATAGAGGGAGTGAAGCTTTAGAGCTTCACAGATGCAGATTGTGCAGGGAGTCCATCAGACTGGAAGAGAACTTCTGGAGGAATCTTCAACCTTGGTTCAGTTGCAGTTTCCTGGTACAGCAAGAAATAGAGATCAGTTGCACTTAGCTCAGCAGAGGCTGAATACATGGTTGCTAGTCAGGGTGCATGTGAGGCCATTTGGATGCGGAAGATTCTAGTGGGCTTTTTTGGTTAGAGGATTGATCCTACAATGATCTACTGCGATAACTAGAGTTGTATCAAACTCTCTGAGAATCCAGTTTTTCATGACAGGTCCAAGCACATTGATATCCGGTATCACCATCTTCGAGGCTGTGTGGTCAAGACGATCATGTTGTCACTGTATGTTTCGACAGAGGAACAAGATGAAAATATTTTGACGAAGGCATTGTCAAAATGCAAGTTCGAGTTCCACAGAGGCAGGATTGGGGTTACTGATAATCCCTTTCTTGTTGAGAGGGAGTGTTGAAAATAGCAACAAGAAATGCTAAAAATAGAAATGCTAAAAATAGCACTACTATAAATAGTAGTTCAACCAATGTTGAACATAGAAACAAGGAATGAAAAATGGAAGTGCTAAAAATAGCATTTCGGGATACCTTCCTATTTTAGTTAGTCCCTAAACTAAAATAGTGAAGTAAAATTTGAATTTGATCTTAGCAACTGTTTGTAAAATAATTAATTAATTCATCTTGAGTTAATTAGCTAAGGAAAATCAAACATGAAGTCTATGTGGGGACATGCAACAGTTTCTCCATTAATTGAGGAATTTATCCATCAGTTAAAGAGATAAGGATGAGTTATAATTAATTGGCTCAGTTAACTGAATCAAGTCCAGTTAGATTAATTCAAACAATTTTTTGAATTAATGTAAGTTCAGTTAGTTAATGCTTGCATGCATGTAATTGCTGCACTTCAGATAACTGAATATTCTCTCATAAATAACTCATGCATGTCCGTTCAGACAGTGACCTAGTTGAGATCAGATGGAGGGGCAGTGTCCTATTAGTTGCTAGAATATTCCATTGTGAATATTCCTTGCATGCAAAAGAAATTATTTCCATGAGGATTGCTTAGTTACTTCTTCAGGTTTTGTGAGTGTGATGAGGCCAATTCACACATGTGGCTTCACTGGACCCCAATAAAAACTGCGTAAGGAAATAGGAGGCTTGGAGGGCTTGAGGAGGAATATACTATGTCTATTAAGTCTATGAGCTATATTGTTTGATTATAGAGAGAGCAAGATAGCTAGTGAGCTAATTCTTTTTTTAACTTGAACAAGATTTCCACTTGTATGATAATACAGAGATTGGGGTTTTAGGCTGAGGCTTTCCCCAGGTTATTTCTTCTGTGTTATGTGTGATTGATTTCTCATTCTCATTTATATGTGTTCTATTGATATTGCTCAATTTGATTAAGCTCCCGCAAATTGTTGTAGAAGTAGATCTTGTATTGTGTTTAGTATATTGTATAATCTGTTGATCTACAGTGGAAATTTCTACACTAAGCACAGTTAAAAAAAATGAAAAAAAGTAAAAAAAAATAAATTGAAAAAATGAAAAATGAATAAGGCAAAAGAAGGGAAAGGCTTCCTACGTAGAGAGGTGATGCAAGTAACTCTGCCGGGGTATGGACCAGGCTCACTGGAAGCAGAGCCATTCTTGTGTTCCTATGTGACTCCGCTAGGATATTGTCCATGCCTGCTGGCAGTGGAGAAACACTAGAGATGAAACTAAGAATCTGACGACTATAATGCTTGTGAATAAATATACCCCTCAACCCCAATCAAAACAACTATGTTGCATTGGCTTGGAATGTGTGTCAATCGACGAAGATCTTGACAAATACTACATCTTACAATCAAGCTAGTGTAGAAAACAAGAGGAGCTAAGAACTAAACAATACTTTTAGAGGTGTTAGACTTGCTTTTCAGGAACAAGGTCCATTCAGAGAGCTAGAGTTCTAACAGTGCGTCGCCAAGTGTTCTAGCGGCTACAACCATCCTCCAAAATTTTGCCTTAGCTTCGTTTTGGAGCCTCCCTTCCAACCTTCACAATAGCATGTCTTACTTCGTCAAGTACATGAGCTTCAATGTTTTTCTTGCACAAAGGCAGCCTGTCGATCACATATCGATGCATTCCCCTCATAGGCTCATCACCCAAACTTGGTTCAGCTGTAGGCTGAGCGACTCCCCTAAGAAATTGCATAATTCTAGAGGGCAACCAACCTTCCCTCCAGAAATTGCACAATCCTAACTGGCAGCTTGTTGGGCTCCAGAATTGTGCAATTCTGGCAGCCAACACTCAAAATGAAAATTTCACAATTTTCTCCAGCAGGGCTGCTCAACCCAAAATTTGCGCAAATCTGGGCAGAAATCAACTGTTATGCTCAGAAATTGCACAAATCCCCTGGCATCCAACCCAGCTCCCAGCCAGAAATGCGTGTTTTCTCCTAGTAGTTGAGAAGTCTCTTGCATGTGCAGGTGAGTTGACCGTTTCCCTCCAGGACTGAGCAAAACTGACTTGCATGCATGGACTCCTTCTCCAAAGACAACATGCAAAGACATACCTTGTTTAAAGGATCTAGTTTTAGCAGTTGGAGGTTACATGTAAGGATCATTTCAGGAACCTCCCACCAAGTGTCGCTTCTCCTAGATTCGTGGCATGCGCATCACAACCTTGATGTTATCAAAACTCATCAACCGACACCATAGAGCTCATTCCTCACATCAACCTTGCAGCTCTAACATCCCACATCACATCTAGGAGTCGTCGGCACACTCATCTCAGCTGTTTTGGGGTAAGCCCACTTTCAATGACTTCTGTTGCATTTTTGGCACTTTTTGTATTTCACTTTGTATGAATGTTGTTTGCCTAATTTCAATGAGCACTTTCTATTGTTTTGATACATTCTAGCTTGTACTAGCACCGTTTCCATTTTCGTCAACATCTCACTACTGTTGCATGCATGAAACTGTTTTGCACAAACGGTCGTCGATTCGGTGACTCGCTTCACCCACATGCATGTTGACCTGTTTACTGAATATTTCATCCAATGTTTGCATGCACTGTCAATCACTTCTGCTTTCACTTAGTGTCGCCATGCATTCGCTATCATATTTTCTTTCAGTTGCGCTTCGGTGAGTCTGGCCAACCTTGGCCTGAACTTTGCCTTCACTGAGACAACATTGCACAATCTAGGGAAGGAAGGCTCTCTCTTCCTCTGCAGTAATGCACATTTCTGCCCGAGAAGTATCCTCCAGGACTATTTTGTGCATTTATGAGGGAAAATGATTGCTGAGCCAAAAAATCACGCAATACAGTCATTGAGCCTACATCCATTTCCAGTTGAGATTGCGCATTGCAAAATTCCAACAATCAACAACTAGACTAGACTGTGCATTGCGCAATTCCAGTAGTCAGTCAACCTTCCAGTAGCCCAGACTATGCCTTGCATAGTCTTGGCAGTCAGTCTCTCGACCTCCCGGCAGAAATTGCACGACCTTTATGATCAATCACCCAGGTATGTTTCAAGTCAATTCTCAAGTTCATTTTGGTTTTCGACTAAAAGCTTGCTTTCCATGAGTGTTGCCATGTCTCTCGGTACTGCAGGTGTTCATCTACCTCTCAGTAATACATGTACAATGGTTTCTAGTAGAGTAGAGACGAAGACATTGTTTAGAGCACACTTGGGGATGTAGTCGATCAAGTGTCTATGAACTTGCCTACCCACGAAGACATCAAGTTGTTCGTAGAAAAGGAAATCAAGATATGACAACAACAAAATCACAACGAGTAGCATCATGAACGAAAATTGAAGGCAACATATCAGATGCAACAAACACGAGAGGAAGGTTGTTGACAACATAGAGGCAGAACAAAGTTGCAAGCTCAAGCAGATCCATTGTTGATGAAAGCAACTTTGGAGACTCAGGCTATGAGGTGACGATGTGACATGAAGATCATGCGAAGACAGAGAATGGAACAAAGAATGATTTTCATGTGCTAAAGTAGCAACTCAAGAGAGAACTTGAAGCTACACAAACAAGCGAATGAGTGCAGCAGGAACAAGACTAATAGGGGGTGCAACATGCAGTCACAAACGAAACTGTGCCCATACAAGTTAAAGGTCCATCCTAGCAGCTGGCATGGAGCAGACATGGTGAGTAGTGTTGTTGGTCTCATGCAAGGGGTTCAGTAGTATGCATGTCATTGTGTGAACACATGCGATCCAACCCATTCAAGACTGTTACCAAGGTGAGGATAATAAGAAAGTTCAACTGGAGCTGAACATGTACTTTGGCAAGTTGATGCGCATGACCACTGACGCACACTTGAAGATTAGCATAGATGCTATGCATCAGTGTGTTGTCGGTTTAGCTGCACCCAAGAATACCATACACATGTTAGCAGGCAAGTTGGACAAAGGAGCCAAACCAATGCACTAGATGCAACGGAGGAAAGAGTTCGCTTCGACAAGATGTCACCATGGGGTGCATGCACACCATCACGGATGACCAAGCTTGGCATCAACCCACCACCTTCACCATCACAAGCATGTCAAAGAGTTGGTCTAACCTCAATGGACCGAGTGTTAGTGATGTCTTGCATGGCTTGCTCAAGCCATTTTGTCTCCCATGAGCACATGTGCATTGTAATGTAACGTCATGTCAAGTGGAAGTTCAAGTGTCAATAGTTGGATGTAATAGTCATAGAGTAGATGAAGAGTCATTAGGGTAGATGAAATGTCACAAAGGGGAATGTCAAGGGTCACCCCACCCTTTGTTATAAATAGAACCTTATAACTCATTGTAAAGGCTTTTGGTCAGCCAAGCTTTCGATAAGACTATCTTGGAGAGAGCTTGGACATGATTGTAACGCGCCTTGGCTTCTCCACTACACAGAGCTAGTACATCTCTTTGGAGGAGCAGGCGGATGTGGCTGTAACATTCCACTATTGGAGCTTGTGGTTGGACATGGATGTATTGTATGATTGTAACTTACACTTATTTATATAATAAGAGTCATCACGTTTCATGCATATGTTGTATTGTATTCCAGCAATCTTGTTTACTCTAAATGGCATACATATTTTCTTTCTTACACATGCATGTATGGACTATTTTGTATGAGTATGTATGGATATTTTTGAAATGTGTTGTTGGTTTAACCATCACTTTGGATTGCCAGCTAACTTGCTTTCCAAGCTTGTGATGCATCTTCGCTCGTGTGTTCCCTTCCCATCCGAGTACTATTACAGGTTGCTAAGGGGTGCACTTATCTCAACCCCCATGTGTTAGAACTTCTCATGCACCTGCCTTGACTCACAACAACTATCACACCCTTGCTACCAGTAGAGTCATCCTACTTGCTTCTATGTGAAACCTTGGTCAAGGAATTACCATACGACCCACAGCTGGGACTCTTACACCAAATGGTATGAGGTCTAATTGGGACTTCTTACCAAGGAGATCCCCTTACATGTTGGCGGGTCCAACACCATCAACACTACCTTTAAATTCCTTTTCATAACTTGCATCTTGTATTCCATCTATCTAAACATATCCGATCCAATCAACACCCTACTCACTAGATCAGTCTCACTGACAAGAGTATTACAACTCCTCCTAAACAAAGCCTCAAATGGACTCATATTTAAGGATTCATGATACCCATTATTATAAGAAAAATCCACCAGTGGAAGATACTCCTCCCACTTCTTTTGCTGATGCATGACATACATCTTCAACATATCATCAAGGATCATGTTAACCCTCTCTATTTTCCCATCTGTCTATGGATGATAAGTTGTAGTTAAAGCTAGCTCTATCCTGAAGCCTACAAACAACTCCTTCCAAAACTTGGAAGTGAACTAGAACAACCATGATCGAGTCATGTTGCCTTGATGTCCTAGGAAAAACTATAATGAAGTCTATGGAAATGACCTCCCATTTCCATTCCGGAATTGGAATAGGATGCAACACACCAACTGAATGGTTGCATTAAAATTTCACCTTTTAACAATCCAGGCACTTAACAACAAACTCAACCACATATTTCTTCAATTTAGGCCAATAGTAGAACTTCTTGATAGCTTTCAAAGTCTTCTAGTATCAATATGGCTTGACATGAAACCCCCTTAAAATAATATTTTTCAACTCACTATTATAAGACACATAGATCCTACTCCTTAATCTGACCAAACCATATGTTGTTAGGTGATACTCCTCATCCTTATCACCCTCACCTTGCTGCTACAATCTCTGCTTCAACTGTCAGTACCTTTCATCATGCTGCCCTGCATGTAAGATCCATTCCTATAAATCTGTCCCATAAGAGCTCATGGCTAAAGTATGATTCACCTGTACTCTCCTACTAAGAGCATCCACAACCCGGTTCTCTTTTCATTTACCTGAACTCAAAATCAAAATCACTGAGAGTAGCTAACCATCTAGCTTGCCTTGCATCTGGATTGGGCTAGTTAAATAAGTACAACATTCCACTATTATCACTCATTAGGAAGAATCTCCTACCAAGGAGATAATGTCTCGACATCTTCAATGCAAGAATGGTAATTTCTAACTCAATATTATGAGTCATGTTGTAACATTTTTTTTTGATAAGTTAGTCATTAGTTGAAAAAAATCAAAATGCCATTGAAAAATGATAAGTTAGGATATGGAACAAAAACAAAATTGAAAACAAAAAATGTTAGGATTTATTATCATTTCAGGTCCATATCATAGAAAATGATAGGGTAGTTTCTCTAAAAAAGGAAGGAAAATGATAAAATGTTAGATAAGCAATAAAAAGAAGAATATTTGCTTTAGAAAATAAAAATTAAGGCTGCTAGTTCAAACACACCTTTGAAAATTGTTGTTTAGTTGAAATAATGCTTAAACTCCTTAATCGAGGTTTAATTATTGTGATAAACCTGATCACCTTGTTAATAGTTAATAATGCATGATTTTGTCATATGGATGGAAGTGGAAAAATGTCAAATCAGCGCCAAATAACCACCAAGCACTTTTCAATGGACACAATTCACTCCACCCAGATCAACGGCGGAGGAAGCATTTCGGCCCCCCTTCAATCATTTCCCGTCAATGCGACGAGGGTGGTGGGGGGGGGGTCCAAAAAGTAGTTTTAATGGCCACCCTCTTTTGCTGTGTGTCACTCGCGTAGTGTTTCGGGCCCCCAAAGTGCAAAACTATAAACTACCTCACTACCCCCCCCCCGAAATCCTGGTGGCGGTTTCCTCCCTTCCAACCATTGGCCTCGCTCCCGCGCCATATCACCCACCCATTATCCCCTTCTTCATATGGAATCGATCATGTCATAAATCCGTTATCTTTCACCCACTCATAAACTGCCACGTCACAAAGCCATTACGCCATACAATCCTATCTTGTTGCCAGGATCATTTAACCGTTTACCCTCCCTTTAGACATTAATCTTGCTCCTCTATAACAAATTGCCTACGGTTATATTTTAAACAGAAAATTAAGCCCAATTTCACTTATAAATATCCCATGGCTCTACTGTTTACCACTTTTCTGCTTCCATCCTATCACCAAAATCCTTATTCGCTCTGTGTATATTTTACCCTGTCTTCCATATTTCAGTTAAAACAGTTTCCAAATCCCCCCCATGCAGAAAGATGGCTCCCAAAGCTAAAACACAGAAAACTACCGAAGAAGGGAATCCATCTACAACCTTACTTGACTTGGATCACCTTCCCCTTGTAGACTCCCTGTTCAAAGTCATAGACTGCGAATGCGAATTCGATTTCCATGAATTGAATTTGTGGCTAAAGCAGAAATATACTGATAAAGAAGATCCCATTCGTTTCTGGGAGACACTTTTTCCCTTGTTCTCCTTTCCCAAAACTCATCATTTCCTTGATTTGATCACTTGGTGTCAAGCCAGGTATGATCCTGTGCAAAGAACAATGATAACTCAGGATGGAAAAATCTTGATCACCATTACTTCTCATAGTATAAACCAAATGCTAATGATACCTTCATCTGACTCCGTCAGCTATTTCTCACCAACAGCTCTCATGGAACTTTACAATAAACTCACCTTCCCACAGAGAGCCCTTATCCTTGAACCTTTTCTACCAGAAGATGCTGAATTACCCAAGAGAAACCCACCATACTCATCTTCTATGTTCCCTGAAGCCACTAGACATATCATCTCCCTGCTATCATACCTTCTAGGTTATAAAAATGATCAATTTGTTGATGAATCCATCCTTGGATTCTTTTCCATTTTTAGTAACAAATATCAACCTGCTTTCATGTATAATTATAGCCAATTCTTGGTTGATAATATACATGAACAATTTATGAATTTTACCACACAAGGAGTGTTCAGATATAGCTCAGTCATAATCCATTTGATTTTGTTTCAGTAGGGAGATTCATTGCACATTCAGCTTAACAAGCAAGATGAGCAAGGAGTGAATCAATCTGTGATTCATTGGACATAGTTAGTTAAATCAGCATCATCAAAGTCTACATTCTCTTAGTTTATATATTCTTTTGTACATCCAGTTCTTCAATTACTCAATAGCCAGGCAGAGCCCAGAATTGGAGAAGAAATTAAGAAAACATTGCATCTATCTGAACAGACCAAGACTGGTGACTAGTATTTGTACATGAACTACATTGAAATTAGGATATATGGTAGTGATTTAGCTCCATAAAAACTGCCTAAGTATGTGCCAATGAGGATATTCTCACTGGAATACATCAGGCATATGATAAATATGGATGAAGTTCATTTTGTCTCAAGTAAGAAAAAGTCACAGTTCAAACTCAAAGACAAGGTAGGGACATTCATTTGTAATAATAGGTCTGTAGGTACAAAGGCAGACAAATTATTGAAGAGCATGAATCTCCAACCAAGATTCACCTGGTCTTATGATCCTTTTGGGATCATTTCAGCCCTGAGAGTTCAGTTGAAGGCAACACCTTACAACCATACTCCCAGGCCAGAATTGGAGAAGTTTATGAACCAGGAGTAGTGGTCTGAAGGGACTCTCTTAGAAGCAAATGAACAGGTTATAATAACTCCACAGGAAAATACTCCAGTCACTCAGAGTACTCAACACAAAAGAGCCAGAGAGGAAACCTAGTCAGCTACAAAATCAATTAAAGAGTATTCTATACTACAAAAGAAATTGAACACTGGATTGTCAATATCATCAGGGAGCAAGCCACTAGAAATAATTGATCTTGGAGATTTAGAAGATGTTTCATCAGTAGGGATCACTGATCCCAAACCTCCTTCTACTTCTTCAACTCCTCCTTCAGCTGAACCTATGGAGATTATTCAGTCAATTGAGATCAGCTCAACAAAAGATACTAATATATTCTCAACATTTCTAGAAATTAAACAGAAGAATGAAAATATTAAGTCACAAATGTATAGTCAGTTTTGGAAATAGACATCCATCTCTCAACACAAACTTCTCTGTGCCTTTGACAGTGAAAGAGGAAGAATGCAAATGGAATTTTTGCAAGATCAAATTTCATTTCCCAAATCCACAACAGATTACAAGAATACCATATTTTCATTTGATGTAAACCAGATACATCTTATTGATCAAATGGATTTGCATAGGCAATAAGGTGAAATTTTATTTTCAACAATGACTACAATTGCCATGTCTCTTTCCAAGCTCAGAACTGCCTTGTCAAATGTGCAGTCACAAATTAAGATTGAAAAACTGTCATCTTTAGCTAAAGATAACAAGTTAAAATCTTTTGAAGATATTATTGTTAAAATTGGATATGATCCCCAAGACTGTAAAGAAATTGAAGAAATACTCAAGAAGAAGAATACAGAGATAACAACTTTGAAGAAACAGTTGAAACTGCCTTCAACTAGAGATCCAAAAACCAAAGAGATGGCAGAAAATGAACAGCACATGGAGGAGATGTTGAAGCTCATTATTGAGCAAAACGTACAAATCAAGAAAATGGAAGAGAAAATTGAACAACTTCTCAAGGAAAAAGAGGCATCACAGGTTGTTGTGACCTTATAACAACAATTCCCATAGCAAGTACAGAGCCGAGCTCATCTCCTACTGACATTGCTTCATCTTCAGCAACAGTTGAAAAAACAAGGTTATCACAGGAGTTACAGGCACAAAAATAACAAAATGAAAAGTTACTCCAGAAGTTCCAAACCCTGGAGTCACAGAAGGTAAAGAATGATACCTTGTATGTAGAGGAAATGCAAAAGTCACACAGGTTAGAACTCAAGGTTAAACAATTAGAGAGTAAGACTCTAATGGCAGACACTTTGGCCTAGGCCAAAGAGGACATCTGGTTAGATATCAGCCACTCCAACCATACAAATTATTTTTGAGTAGCAAGAATTGATTACTAGATGCAAGACAGAGATAGATAATCAGAGGGAAGCATTGGGCACAAAACCCAAAGAAGTAGCAAGGATAATCGAAGTACTAAACTCTAAGACTAGGCAACAGTTACAAGAGAAAAATATTCCTGATAGGAGAACTACTATTTTGGATATCAAGAAAGTCCTAATGAAGAAGAATCTACTCACTCAGCTGAAAACAAAGTGTGAAGCTTCAAACATTATAGTCAGAAGGTTTCATTCTAAATTCAGCAAATTGAATAAGAAAGGTTTAGCAGAGTTAGTGTCATCAAATGATCAGCTAGTAAAGTTGGATGATTAATGTGAAATATTATATACTATTGCAATGGACAACAGTCAAATATGAAGTTGGACATGTTTTTCTTACCAAAACCAATTTTGAAAGATATACCGAAGTTGATGAGATATTTATAAGAATGGTAAATCTGGAGATACCAAGTGAGAAGAGGTGGGATCAATTGTGTGAAACAATTGATTAACTTTCCATCCCAACAAGAAGACAAAACAACAGTTTTTGAAGGAACAATCATCAACAACTTCCTACCTAATAGAGACACAACATTCAACAATTTTCTTTTCCTATTTTCTTTCAGGCTATTTTTGTAATCAGTTTAGGATATTTTGTTTACTATCTATATTAGTATAAATAACTCTCTTCTACGAGTTATTAAAGGTGGTACCTTTCCATAAGAAATTTTGTAAAGCATTGATGTACAAGCTTCTACTAGATCACTAATAATAAAGCAAAGGATTCTGAATTTGATGTCATACAATCTCATTTTCTTCCGTAAGTCTTTGATGTGTTACATTCATTCTGTTAATTCTACATATGTTTAAGTTTTACAAAGGTATCAGGTGAGAATAAGTGTGTTACAATCATTCTTAAAATTCCTTCTAAAGTTATTATTATAAAGAGATTGAGATATTGGACTGTTTGTCTGAAAGGCTCCCTCTAAATCACAAAATTGTCAGTATCTTATGTAATTTAAGCATATATTGTTTAACTTTTGAACATTGGTCAAAGGTTTTCCTACTTATGATGATTTATATTTTTATCTAAAATTTAAAGTAATCATATCTCCTTACCTTTATTTCTGCACATCTTATCAACTTAAATCACCGTGTGAAGTTAAATAACATCCCTTTGGTTATTCATTAGTACTATCTAAAAGGGTTAAATACATCATTATTATAATTCTTTTTATGCATTGGTCCTCCATAAAACCAAAACCCCAAAACAAATATCTTAGATGCTTTGGCATGATCAATTGACCATTATCATCTTAGAGGTACAAAATCAATCTGACACCATCGCTGGGGACTCGAATTTGATTAGTATCCCTGGGACAAAGATATAAATCCTATTCCTTTAAAGGTGACTAAAGGTCTAGATAGGTCAAAATTCTTCACCTGGCGACTCCACTGTACTAAACTGGCACCTTTTAAGCACACTAGATCCCATTCTGAATCTGACACAGTTAACCCTCTGCTAGATCCAGAAAAACTTGTGAGAAGGGCCAATTCCAAAAGAAGACTTCAACCATATTCTTCTTCTTTAGCCTTGTAGTCTGAAGATATATTATCATCAGATCCCTTTAGGAACATTCCATCCAATCCAAATTGGACACACTTATCACCTAGGGTTTCAGAACTTTTAGGTAAGGGAGTTGATTTTAAATCAACTTTCCTTATTCACTCACTTGAAACATATCAAGTACCCTCACTACCATTAGAATCACCTAAATCTGAGGCTGAATTGGATGTTCATTTACCTAAATTCAAACCTATAGACTTCATATCCCCCACTACTTATTCATTCCCTTCTACTTCTAAACAACCCGAAGAAACCTTGTCTATATACTCAAACCAACTATTTGAAACAAAACAAGACATTCACTCACAGGGTTAGAAGTTAGTTATTAGGATCTCCCAAAGTCATTTAGGAGATCTCCTCCTCCTTCACCTCCACACAGATATACACCTTCTATATCACCATCTTCCTCTTCTTTTTCTGTTGAAAATGCAACAAGATGATGGAGCTTAGTGGAAAGGAGTCACCTTCACTAAGTGGGCCCGGAAGGTATTTTTGGCGCACAGTGTATTTTTAGACATATGGATCATGGTCTATGAGTTGCAGGATGTTGTTTATGGATGATTGGTCATGTTGGGAAAAATAGATGGACTTCTATTTTTGGTTCATAACAGAGTGATCAGAGTCTATTTTTAGACTGCCAGGCTAAAAATAGAAACAGTCAAATATTATTAGCCCTTAGTAATATTTGGACTCTAAACATTATCTTACTCTCTTGGAGCATTTCAATTCGAGCTACGGATGTGGCACGTGCAACTGAAAAAAGGAATCACGTGGTTTCTTATGTGTTAGTTGAGCTATTGCATGGAGGACTTCAGTTAGAACTCATGCATGTGAGTTTTGTGGAGTTGGATGTGGAGTTGATGGAGTTGTGTTCAATTTGACTTAGTTGAACTAGTTGTATTTAGTCTAACTAAAGAATACACTAGTGATGAGTTGTGTGAATTGATTGTTAATTAATTCACTAATTATTAACTCATAATGCAACTGAGGAATACATCAGTTAACTCAGTGCATGGACAGTTCAATAGAGACAGGTGTTAGAGGTAAGTGAAAGGGTGAGTTGTGACTATCAATTGTGCATGAGATTTTGCACATGCATGGATTTGAGTAATGCCAATGAGGATTGCGCAGTGTGGGCCAATATCAAGGCAATTGTAGCTTGTGCTCACGTGATTCTCTTGCAGGATTGTGCAGTGGAGGCAGGCAAAGCAGCGGAGGAGATTTGAACCTGTGACTTGTTCGGATCTGAGCTAGTTTTGTGTGTAACAGGTGGAGATAGTGTTGGATACTTGTGAGGAGTATTGTACTATGTATTGTTACATGTTCTCAATCATTATAATATATAGATAGTGTGGGGTTTTCAGCTGTAAGCTTTCCCTGGGTTACATACTGTGTTAATGTGTGCATGCGATTGATGTTTCATTGATTTTAATGCTGCTAAATTGATGATCAACGTAGAGGAGGTTATGTATTATGCATGTATTCCGCAATAGTGTATAATCGGGATAATCTCTGTGAATAGGTGTTTATTATTCAAAATTTCTACATTTTCATCATCTACCCAAACACCTCATACACCATCTTCTACTATGGCATTCCAACCCATTGTACAGGCTAGCTATACAGCTTTAGTTTTGCCTCAAAACCTCGATGTATTCCCTCCTGGATATTTAAAACACCTTCCTAGGTATAATGGAGAAATCGGTTCCTCAGCTGAGGACCATCTTCAAGCATTTCTAGATTTTGTAGATAATATGAACATAGAACAAGAAAATGTTTATATGAGGTTGTTTGTCCAATCTCTTGAGGGAAATGTTAGAACCTGGTTTAGGCAGTTACTTGCAAATTCCATTAGATCATGGGAGGAGTTAACAAATATATTCAAAAACCAATGGGGTGTGAAGACATACCCTCTTTAATTTTTGACTGAGTTTTAAGAACTAAAAATAAACTTGGGTAAACCTATAGCTGATTTTATTAAAAGGTTCAACAAACTTTACCATAAGATGCCTCCTGATTGCAAACCCCCTATAGCAGTAGCCAAATCTAGGTTTTGAAAACCCTTTGAAGATGATTTTGCTGTAATGTTAAGAGAAAGAACTTCTAGGACTCTAGAAGACATGCAGACCAATGCTATAGAGGTGGAAGCAAATAGCGCTGCCTCAGCCACCTTGAAAGCTAAAGAGGAAAAGGCCCAAAGAAAGCTTAAATCTAGTCAAGAGGCCTCTACTTCTTCAAAAACTAAAACTGAAGATTCCAAAATTGATGAGATCACTTCACTTCTTAAAAAAACTATGTAAACTTTGAAATGAGAACTATATACGCAAAAGGGAACTCTGGCCAAAAAACCCTGAGAAAACATCAAAAATAGTGCTAAAAATGAAAAGTGTGTATATTGGAACGATGATTTTATTTTTTAGGGGTAAATTTTGAACATGTTTTAAAAATGGCAGTGACTACGAAATTTACTACGAAATTTTCGTGCAAAATATAGCTTCAAAACGAAAGTGATGATACTGGAACAATGACTTTTTTTTTAGGGTCAATTTTCAAACTTTTTAAAAAATGCTAGTAAAACCAAATTTTTATGTGCTAAACAAAGTTGTTTATGAGGAAAAAACACATTAATGTTTTTGGTAGAATATCATTTTTCTTTCCTAAGTATAAATTCAACATGTTTTCAACCATAACATGCTAGATACAAAAGAAATTGAATTTTTTTCAACTATAAAATTAAAAAACCATGAAATTATGAACAAATTACATCACTAAATGAATTAAAAAGTCATTATTTGTATATTGAATAAAACATACATTATATCTCTAATTTAATATTGCATTGTAGATATTTTAAACAATAAAAATTATCATAATTAAGACATATAATCCAACAACATAAAAATGCCTCATAACTTCTTATTTAACACCATATGGAAATCATTAATTTTATTTCAAGATACAATGCATACATCAGTTATATAAGCTGTCTTAAACAATTATTCAAAAGCACTCATATTTTCTTGCACACCATCAAAATTCACATCTTCAGATGAGTGACTAGATGCTGACAAAGATGTTCCATATTCTTCTCTTTCATCAACTAGTGCCCCATCTGAGTCCACATGCATGCCCAACACTTCAGGTTTCAAAATTCTTCTAGATCTACGACTGGTTTCAGCAGACTCTCATCTCAACACCGTTCCTTCTGGTAACAACCTTTTCAGAATCTTTATCATCTTGAAGCGAAGAGTTCCTCTCTTTGTTAAATTGAAGTCATAAACAAGTATGTCAACATCTTCCAATTTTAATATGTCTGTGCAGCGATGATTTATATTTGTACCCTTTCTTTTTCTCTTTCCGCCATTTTTTTTTGTCAACTACCATCTTTGGCTTATACACACCATTGAATGGGTGTGTATTTGTGGCATACTAATGTACTTCAACACTTGTAACATCCTCATTTTCTGTAAAGACCTTTATAACTTTAGCAACCTAGAATGGATAGCCATTGGGATCTCCATCTGCTAGCACTGCAATCATGCAACCCTCCTTAATATCCTATACTGAACCCCTGTAAAGGTCTTCCATGGCTTCACGTTGTGCATGAGATCTTCTGGAACCAATATACATCTCTCTTTCCTCTGCCTGTGAAGAATTAATAATACCTTGAGATTGTTGTTGTTCAACAATGTTTATTTCCTCATGTTCATTCGACACATTTTGTGGCCAAATAAATGGATTTTTCAAAGGTATATCTTCATTTGTTGTTGTTGAAATGATATCACTTTGATTATTTAAAAATGACTCCCACCAAACTGAATCAACAATGTCAAAGTACTCATATGTATATCTAATACATTTTTAAAATTTTCCAGGCAATCAGAATAATTTATGTCTCTATTTTGTCTGCGTGCATTCTAAACTTCACCAACTGATTGTAATAACAATATTTTTGATGCAAATATTGGATGATCTGGAATGAGCTTCGAAAATTGCAAACCTGATGATGGTGCCCATTCTGCAGTAGTTGAATACTTCTTGCCCCATATTAGTGTTTTCCCATCAATTTTTTTGATACGAAATTGATTCTGGAAGCTAATGTCATTAAGTTGTTCAATGCATTTCCCTCACCACATGATCCCAAAATAAACCTTCGCATGTCAACAGTTTCTTCCAAAACATCAAAAGTAGGCTCTGACATGTATGATTTCTTAAGACATTCAATTAGTGATGGCAAGCTCCCAACTTGCTTCCTCCTCAATATGACTGAAAAACGACTGAACATCTGATCAATATGGTCATGAGTGTGCCCAACAAGAAGGAAAATAACCTTTACCTTTTGAAAAATTCTCAATTCAACAAGCATGTTTAGATATCCAAAAACAACCTGATTTTTGTTTTCACAGCAAGTGTTGTCCAATTGTAGATACAAAACTTCAGGAAGATTACTAGACCAATGAGAAATCACATCATGAATTATGGTTATGGTCAGATTTGCATCATTATGAATATTTGGAGCTGTGAAGTACACCCTTGGCAACATTTTCCCATTGAAGACCATACAAACGACCAAGTGAAACTGAATAAAATTTTCCTCCTGTAAATTTTTGGGTGTGCGAACAAAATGTGGTAAAAGTGTTTTCTTTTGGTCCATACCATCAATTATCAAACCCAAATATTTATTTGGATTATCATAACACTTATTTCGATGCTTGTACAACTTCTTCCTTTCGTTTGTTTTTTGTTCACGATGCTCCTGAAGTTCTTTGACAATTAAATCTACACAACATGAAAGAAATTCATTAAGAAATATGTTTTCATAGTTGATGACTATACAATTTTAGAAGTTAAAGTTATGAATGCTTACCTCTTTCTGACCCTTCACATTTGCCCCTTTTTTATTTAAGACAATCACATGTATTGCAAATCCCCATCCTTGTATTCTTAGGAATACGGACATTGTTGAATTATTTCTTCCATACTTTCACAAAATATTGATATGTAATAAACCAACCTTGTCCCTCAACACCTTCTGCATAATATTTGTATAAGTTGTAGATTTCTCATCTTGAAAAATTATCTGCAATATGTATTGTCTCTCTATTTGGCATACACTCTCCATGCTTTGAAAACAAATCTTTCATCCATGACATTGCAGTATTTGATAATGGCCCAAACTGTCGTTTATGACGTACTTCTGAATAAAATGTGGGATCATTTTCCAAATTTTCTTGAATTCTCAAGAGACAAAAATTCCCAATCGAATGAAACATTTTGAAAGATTTTCTACAGATAAATAAAGTCCTAATATGATAATCATAACCTGACAATGTAGATTGCATGCACCCAAATAAATATGAATTTTGCATTCTTTTATTCATTGACAAATATCACTTCCTGCTTTCTAATGCAAATTTGAAATCCATATGTTTCAAACAATCTTTTTGGCAACATTCACTTGAAATGAGAGCACTGATACAACTTCTTCTTGTCAGATATTCTGCTCTACCCCTTGCATAACTAGAAGAGCTTGTATTGATACGAAAAGGTCTGCTCCTACTCCTCGATACAATATTTTTTGGCAACATCTCCATCATTAGATCATCATTTGTATAAGGATTTTCATCATCATTAAGAGGAATTTTATCCACACTATGATCAGCTTTGCTTTTCAAATATTGACTTGGAGGATATTCTTCATCTTCCCCTTCTTCATTGCTACTTTCATAGTCCTTAGAATTCGGACTGAATGGAAAATTTGACTCGATGTTTAATGGATATTCTTCCTCATGTGCATTGTCAAGTGCTACTCTCATAGTCCATAGAATTAGGACTATGTCGAAAATGTGACTGTTTACTTATTGAAGATGCTACATCATGTCCTTTGTCACTACTACCTTTATACTCATTAGAATTAGGACTAAGTGCATCATCTTGTCCTTCATCACTGCTGCTCTCATAGTCCTTAGAATTAGGACTAAGAGGACACTGTGACACTCCATTCTTTTGAAATTCATCATCATGCTCTTCATAACTATTGCTCTCACAGTCCTTAGAATTAGGACTAAGTGGACACCGTGACACTCCAATATTTTGAAATTCATCATCCCGCTCTTCATCACTGCTGCTCTCATAGTCCTTAGAATTAGGACTAACTGGACACTGTGACACTCCATAATTTTTAAATTCATCATCATTCTCTTCATCACTATTGCTCTCATAGTCCTTAGAATTAGGACTAAGTGGACACCTTAACCCTCCATTCTTTTGAAATTCGTTATCACGCTCTTCATCACTACTGCTCTCATAGTCCTTAGAATTAGGACTAAGTGGACACCGTGACACTCCATTCTTTTGAAATTCGCCATCATGCTCTTCAAAACTGTTGTTCTCATCCTCAGAATTAGGACTAAGTGGACACCGTGACACTCCATTCTTTTGAACTTCATCATCATGCTCTTCAAAACTGCTGCTCTCATAGTCCTCAGAATTAGGACTAAGTGGACATCGTGACACTACATTCTTTTCAACTTCACCATCATGCTCTTCATCACTGTTGCTTTCATAGTCCTTAGAATTAGGACTAAGTGGAATCAGTGACTCTTTATTTATTTGAAATTCTCCATCCCCTCTTTCATCAGTGCTGCTTTCATAGTCCTTAGAATCAGGACTAAGTGGAAGAATTGACTTTCTATTCATAGTGGAAGAATTCCCGCTATATTCATCAATATGAATAGAGTTGTTACGCAATGAAGATGTTGATGGTGTATAAATCGAAGCTTCACTATCAGAACAATCCATCCCTTTCAAATAGAAGATGTTGAACGATACAAATGGAGAGTCTCCTAAAGATATTATATAGCTTAGAGAATGAAATTTTCCCTTCAAACATTTTTGCGAAAATATTTCCCTCCAAAAATTTTCGCGAAAATATTTCCCTCCAAAAAGTTTGTTAGATTTATTTACCTTCATTATTTTATTTTACAATTTATTGAAAAATGTAAACTAATTTTTTTTATGCAATAAATCATTAAAATTAAAATTATAAACTACAACTTCTACATTAATTATTTTAATAGTTAAAGTATATAATATTTTTTAGAATCTGAACTCGGATATTCCACAGTTTTCATCTTTGCTGTCGTCGACGTTTCGAGTCTAGACCAAGACTCATTATCAAGACTTGTTTTTACAAAGGAGAGAGACAGTAGAGATAAATAAGGTTAGGTTGAGATGTCAAGTCTGAGAGCCGACTAGCTTAATGATTAATAATTAACTAGATATTTAATATTTTAATATATTTTTATAATTATCCTAATATATTAAAGCTCTTTTTTAAATTTATTTTTTATTATACATGGATATAATTATTAAAGTTTTTTATTAATTTCATTTAAGTGAATTATTTATGTAATAAGTTTTTTGTTATATTTTAATGATTATGTTTTAATTAATTGTAACTTATAGTAATTTTGTTTATATTTGTTTAATTTTTACAAGTTTTTAGTTGCTTATGAGGTTAATGTATTATTAATGTTGTGTTCTAAGCTTATACGATTGTTAATGAATTCCTAAAAAGTTTCTATGGTAAGGATGATTTTTAATATTTTAATATTCTTATAATTTTTTGATAAATTAAAGTTAATTTTATTTATTATACATGTATGTAATTATTATAGTTGTTAATTGATTGCTTGAGTTGATTGTTTATGTATTAAGTTTTTTTATCTAATTGTAATTTTATGCTAATTTGATTATTTTAGTTTATTTTTATTTATTTTATTCAATTCTAGCAAGTGTTGTGGGGAAAAGTATCCGATGCGGATGACACTAACCCTTTCTAAAGGTGACAGACTTTAGCAACAACTGAATGACAAAGTTTTCATGTTCATCTTTATGAAAGCACAGAGAGAATAGAAAGAGGATCAACCAACCTGGTGTCTTGCGCTTAGTCGATCCTTGTCCTTCTCGCTTTGTATCCCGTTCCCAGCTCTTTACTCTCCAAGCCGATCCAGCTACACACAGAATCTGCACAACAAAAGGGAGCAAACTACGAGATACAAGCAATCATAATTGAAGCATGGATTAGGTTGCATCAAATATACATGTAAACACAAAAGCATCTATGTAAAACAAGTATATAGAAGAACATGCAAACTTTATTGATAGAAAGTAACAGGGTTCCAGAGGAAGTTACAACCAATGATGTTGGCCCCAATCCAGCAGCACCTCCTCGGCAGCAAGAACTCTCTTCTTCACCTCTAGTAAAACAATCACCCAATAATCCTGGCAGTATACCAACAGCACTTCCTTGCTTAAACAAAATTCCAGCCTCCTTAGACCTCATAGAAGAGCTCTATATATAGGAGGGAAGAGGAAAGGATGAGTCAGCTGGAGGCTGGCATATAGCTGACTAGTGTCCTCTCCATCTTCAGTTAATCTTCAGTTCCTGTGTCCACTTGGAGATCCTTGCTTACACATGGTGATCAAGTACCTCTTACTCATCACAGGGCGAATCTCATGACCCAAGTGTCAGTTTGGAAGCTTCCTGGGCAAATGACACCTTGCAGGATGACTGTGCCACTTGGCCAATCTCGCCCAGCGCAGGTAGCCTTCATTGTTTTTGACTTCCAGCGCAGGTACAGAGTGGGACAGTTGCAATACAGCGCAGAAGCTCAGTTAAGCAGCTGACATGATCCAAAATAAGCTTGTTCTGAAGTGTTTTCAGGTGGAGAACTGATTGGAAGTGCTGTTGATTGATGACCTTGTTCTTTTAGGGGTAAGAACAACATGTTTAGGGACTGAGGATCCCTGTAATTATCGACATTCCCTGCTCCTTGACGTGAGGCACAAAAATGTCTATAACAGTTGCCCCCTAAAGTATGAGGCCGTTAATCGGGTGAAATGCTTTAGCTAGAGGGTCTGAAGTTCGTTCCAGTGCTGAGGAGAGTGCCCTGTAATACAATACAATACAATACATTATCTTTCATTCATCATTATTCTCATGATCTAGCTGAGGCGGGCATTCCCATGCTCAGCTTTCTATAAATACATTTTGGTACATATGACAGACGATCGTCTGAAGACAGACTGATAATCTTCCGCTAAAATTATCATCCTTTGAGGAGGATGATCATCTGCTGCAATGATGTACATGGCAAATGCTTTTATATTTCCTGAATATATATCGCAGCCCGGATGGATGAAACTAGATCTGGGGTCTTCAAACTCGTTCGATCTTCACTCTAAGTACAAGTCGATCCATGTGAGAATTGTGTTGAAGTCGAACATGAAAAGACATCGCTTGATTACCGGTCAATAATGAAAACCGTTAACAAGCGCGAGAGGAATCACCAATAATGACGATGACCCTCAAGGTACGGCAGTACAATTCACGCGGCGTGAATAAAGGACTTGGCGTCGAACGCCATGCAAAATCTTCTGGTCGAAGGTCATTGATGTATACCTGTCGCCGGAAGTGAGAAACTTGCCATTGAGGCATGCAAGCTTCAAAGTACTGATGGGGGTGTTCCTAGATCGACTTCTTGGATAATGAGCTGATGTCGACAAGAAGCGATCCGTCAAAGGAGGGCCTTAATGAATCCCACATCAATGACACGGAACGGAGCTAATGATTTAGTGGAGGTGGAAACAAACTGTGACATATGATTCAGGGTGGCGATCATGAAATGGATGAAGGATAATGTATGGTAGTGGATGGGACACGGTTGACACTTTCTGAATGACCCCTCTTGAACATATAACGACACTGATGCGATGGATCGGTAGCATTACCCCGAATGGATGGTGTGGCGAGGACCATGGTGATGAAACCGGTGAATGAGACAACCCAACCCGATGTGATACGGAGGAAAAGTGTCATGTTCAAGAGTGACTTGCTACCTCTAAACTTTGATGTTCTCCCAATTTTTCCCCAGTCATTTCTGACCAGTACCTCTTTATTTTTGTCAAGCTTGAGGAGGATAACATATGCTTGTTCTATAACCTGCCCTTCGGGCAAGCCCATCGCTATGATTTAACGAGCCTAGCGATAGGGAAACTCGTTCTCGTCTAAAGACAAGTTTGTCGCTATTTAATCATTTTAACGAGTCTAACGACAAGGAAAACTCGGTCCTTTTCATTTTTAGAGAGTCTAAAAAGGTACAGAAAGTCAACTCTATAATTCCTTTTTCGTCATCTAATCCCTTAAGTCCGAAAAAGTATAAAACAATACAGAAGGGATGGCTATTCGGTATTTTAACGAGCCGAACAAGACAAGCGCTCGATCTTTTTGTGTAATAATCCCTCAGGTCCAAAAAGATTAAAATCTAGAGGAGGGATAGCTTTCGGTCGTTTAACGAGCTAGAAGGCCAAAAACTCGGCAAACTTTTCATATTTTACGAGTCAGTGAAAAGAGCTCAAAGAAGACTCGTCTTTTGAGGAACGAGTGATAAACAAGGATAGCAACTGATTCCAGGTACAAATTGGAATTTCCAATCACGGTAGTGTCACAAGGATGGCTAGGTGAAATCACTCTTCGCAGCTGTTCCTCAAAATAGGTAAACACACATATGGGGGTGAACGATCGGCCAAATGAAATGGAGGTGATGGATGAAAACACGACCAAGGCTTTTAAGGCTTATAAATTTGCGATCGCAATGGCTATTTACCGAGATAGGTTCATTTTTTAATGAGCTTGAACTTTGGCGGAAAAAACTCTGCTCGCTTCATGGTCAAATTTAATTTTTTACTTTTACTAGCTTTTCTCTTTTCAAATGTAGTACTTCATCTTCAATTGCTGCAACAAATTTTGTTAGAAATGGACAATACCCTAATATTTAACTTTAAACTGTGTAAAAGTCATAAAAAGGGGTTTTTACCTCTCATTTACCATTTTATTTGCATTTTGCTTGTTGGAGCTCTGGAGGTGCCTCTTCTTCCTTGATTTTCACCAGCTGATTCCGGGAGATTCTGTGGACGATTTTCGGCGCCGTTTGGACCAGGTAGGAGCTAAACCTTAGCCCTTTACTTTCATGGTTTCCTTTTTCAGTTTCATGCACATTTTTCAGGTTTTCTGGGCCCCAGGGGTTTCATTAGAACGCCCTGGCATCAGCGCAGGTTCTCCTTTCGAAACCTGCGCTGTATTCCAGTCAGCTCTGAGGCAAACTGAATTACAGAGCAGGGGGAACACTCTCTGCCTGCGCTGGGCCTAAAAAGACTGAGTTTGCATGAGTTTTTTGATGTTTTTTCGCCAGATTTTCATCAAATTCAGGAACTTACTCATTCTCTTGTTTGATTGTAGGGAACTTTGGACAAAATGTCCCTTACATGGCGAGAACGAGAACATGAAGCAGAGGACATGGTTGCACTCCATGACCTAGTCACGGTGAACGCGCTTCGGAACTGTGGCCTGCTGAAGTTCTTCTGTATCTCTAGCATGAGAGCACAGATTTCTTTACTGCAGTATATGCTTGATGCTTGGGATCCTGTTAACCAAGTATTCCAGATTAGGGGGAAGTCCTTTCCCTTGACCATAGAGGACATGTACTTCTTGACTGGGTTGTCAAGGCGGGGTGCTCCCATTTCTTTGTCAGGTACGGCTCGAGGGACTACTTCCACCAGAGACTATATACGTCAGTATTGCCGGGAAGGTTCACAGCCGAGCAAAGACGGCAAGATCAATATCCGTGACATCACTGACAGGTCTCTCAGATCCATTCTGTTTACTATTGGTAGGATGGCCGGTAGCGCAGCTTTGCATGTTGCCAACAGATCTTATATGCAGCACGCCTTGGAGTGTCTCCAACCGAAAGTGTTTAACTGGTGTGACGCAGCACTTGTTCAGATGAAAAGTCAATTGACCAAGGTAAAGGACGGGGGGCTGAAGAACTTTGGATTTGGTTCTATTCTTACTGCCTTTGTCTTGGAGAAAATCCCATTGATGCAACCTCAGTACATCTTGCTTGATATGCCTTCTCCGACCGAGCCACGCATGCAGAGGTGGGTCGACCATATGTCCCGGCATGCTGGTCAACCTCATATTACATTCACTGAGTCCTTCTTTAGGTGGTTCGAGCGTCAGGAGATGGCATTTTCTGAGTATCCATACGTGGGTATGGACTACCGAGGTGATCCGGATTTGGTGCTTCCGGATGGCGAGCAATGGGGTGCTATTGGTAAAATCTCTGACCATATCACTGTTTATTGTTTTCATTCATGATGTTTACTGTTCAAAACTGATCAAACTCTTGGGTGCATGCAGATGTTGGTCCTGTTCGTCTAGTAGCTCGTCCACGGTCGCCAGTTGCTGCCCCAGCAGCAGAGCCAGCTAGGAGAGTTGTTATTCGCGACCTTGGTGATACTGAGATACTTGCAGCTGTGCAGGAGCAGGTTGAGAGCCTTACTCGTGGCCTTCCGGATGTACAGATTGACGAGTTACCTTTACAGTTGCAGCGACACACCATCGGCGTGCCTAGACGATGGACTCGTCTCTTGCGCATGATCGCACAGACCGTGACGTACTTTCATGAGCACCATTAGGCTAGGGTGCCCCCTAGCATCTTTTTTGAGTTCTAGGTCATATGGCCAATTTTGTTTTGATTACAGCACATTATGTACAAACTATAAACAGCTTTATATATTTTGATTTTCGGAGTTTATTTCAGTTTATTTGTGATCCACTTACATAGCACCGATGCATCTCTTTTTATATATGTTGTAAATGTCTATCTAATACATAGTTTGCCAATGAATCTGTTAATGTGTTCAAGTTTCTGGAAATATGCTGGTATTGAATTGAATCAAACTCTCTTTCCAAAATCTTAACTCTTAGAAACATACGATAAATAGCTGGATTGCGGACTGAATATATACCAGTGAGTTGTAGTATCACAAGTTGTGAGTCTAGCCTAACAATTAGTCGGCGTATACCATGAGCGATGGTATCAGAGAGGAGTTCGATCAACGCACTATACTCAGCGATATTGTTTGTTGACCGTCCAATACACACACCTCTGAAACTCACTAACTCGCCGCTTGGATCAAAAATGGCCCAGGCAGCGGAGGACAAATTCCGCGTACTACGACTCGCTCCGTCGGCATATCCCACATATGTATCAGAATAATTCGACATCTGCAACAAACAAGAAGGGTGGATTACTTAACCAAAACAAACATTTTAGCGAAAACAAAATACAACAAAAGCACTCAGGTTACTATTTAGGCATAGTAACGCTTGAGGTACAACCCGTTACGGGGTTGCGCCAGTGGTATTCCGTCATAATCCATTAACTCGTAGGCTCCTTTTGCTAACACCCTTTTAACAATATAAGGACCCATCCATAAGGACTGAAATTTTCCTGCTCCTAATTTATCGGATTCTTGGTCGTAAAGCAAAACCAAGTCACCTTCAGAGAAGTTGCGCGGTTTGACATTCTTATCGAACTGTGCTTTGACTCGTTTCTTATGAGCCTCGTTTGCCAAAGCGGCGTCACGACGGTTTTCATCCAACTGGATCAATTCCAGGAAACGAGCCTCTTCTTCTGAGGTTCCGGGGAGGAGGTCAATTGCGAGTTTAAGTGACGAAATTTCGCACTGGATCGGTAAAACTGCCTCCAGGCCATACACCAATTGGAATGGTGTGAACCCAGTGGCGTTTTTTACCGAGGTTCGGTAAGCCCATAGTGCTGAGTACAGGATTAGATGCCATCTTCTTTTATGAACCCCGATCATCCTTTGCAACATACGCTTCAGGACTTTGTTGATTGCCTCAACTTGTCCGTTGGCTTGTGGATAATACGGAGTAGAGCTGTCGTGAGATAGCCCTAATTTGGCAGCTAATTCAACCATCATGTGATTGCGAAAATGCGATCCATGATCTGTCACTATAGCTTGCGGAACGCCGAACCTGGCGACTACATGATTGAAAAAGAAAAGGGCAGCTGTTTCACCAGTGTTATCCAATGTAGGCATCGCCTCGGCCCATTTGGTAAAATAGTCAACAGCGACTATAATATACCCATGCCCCCCGGTCGAGGTGGGGTTACATTGCATGAAATCGATGCCCCACTTGGCGAAGGGCCCAACAGCAACTATCGGCTGTAAGGGTGCGGGTGGTCTTCTGGTTTTGCTATCAAAGATCTGACATGCATGGCAACTTCTGACAGCTATTATGCAATCTTTAAACATAGTTGGCCAGAAATATCCTGCTCGTAAGATTCTTTGTGCTGTTGCATATCCAGATTGATGCCCTCCGCACGCGCCTGAATGACAATCATTCAGGGCTTTTTCGGCCTCCTCATGGGTAAGGCACCTCCTTAGAACTGTATCGACGCCACGACGGTAAAGTGTATCACCGACGATCATGTAGTCTTTAGATTGGTATCGTATACGTTTCCGTTCCGAGTGTGAGGTATTAGGCCTAAATTTTTTGGGTTTGGAGATAAACAATGATGTCTCCATACCACTCATCGCTTACTGATATCAGAAACAAATTTTCATCCACGATTGACTCTTCTGATGTTTCATCGTTGGACGACGATGGGAGATCGCATAATAATTCCGCGAAAACTAGAGCTTTCTTCGATTTGGATTTTACAAAATCTAAATCAAACTCTTGAAGGATGGCTATCCATTTTGAATATTTGCCCCCAAGCAACTGTCGCGACAGTATATATGTCATGGGATTGCAACCTGACAAAACGGTAGTTTTCCTAAAAAGGACATAATGTCGAAACCTTTGAATCGCTTGAACAGCAGCAAGCGCTAGTTTTTCAACATAGGAATATTTACTTTCTGTGTCATTTAAGTTTTTACTTAAATAATAAATAGGATGTTCTATTCCATCGACTTCTTGTACTAAGACCATCGCAATGGTCGTATCTGCTGCAGCAAGATACAGGTTAAAATTTCTTTGATAGTCCAGGGCGTACATTAATGATGCTCTTACTAGACAATCTTTCAGAGCGTCAAAGGAAGCTTGCGCAACCTGGTCCCAGACAAAAGGTACATCCTTTTTCAAAAGACGAGTATAACCCTTGGCAAGTTCTGCGTAACTAGGAATGAACCTCCTCAGAAAGTTTGCTTTCCCTTGGAGTTTCTGAATCTGAAGCAAATTTGAAGGTGGAGGCAAATTAATGATTGCCTGAACCTTACAGGGGTCGAGACGAATCCCGTCCTTAGAGACAACAAAGCCAAGTAAACGACCAGAACCGACGCAAAACACACACTTGTGTGGATTGAGTCTTATCTTATAATGTCGGCAACGTAGAAATATTGCTCTCAAATGCCGCGGATGATCAGTCCGTTTTCGCGAATGAGCCGGAAGATCGTCGAGATAAGGTTGAACAATGTTCTTGATGTCATGAAAGGCATAATTCATTGCCCTCTGAAACGTCGCCCCTGCGTTCTTTAAACCAAAGGGTAATTTTCGATAAGCGAATGTGCCCCACGGACAGATGAATGCAGTCTTAGACTGGTCCTGTGGGCGGATATTTATTTGATTATACCCGGAAAATCCATCCATAAAGGAAAAGATTTCACATCCGGCGCATTCATCAATTATCTGGTCGATGAAGGGTGTAGGGTAGTTGTCCTTTGGACAAGCTTTGTTTACATCCCTATAGTCGACGCACACTCTTATCGTCCCTTGTTTTTTCATAACAGGGACAATATTCGATACCCAATCGGTTAGAGGAACCGGGTAGATGAATCCAGCATGGAGGAGTTTTTCAACTTCCGCCTTAATGGCAGCGGATTTCTTCGGATGTACCTGCCGAAGCCGTTGTCTTACTGGTTTGACATCAGGATACATTTTAATTTCATGTTCAACTATGCTCGAGTCAATGCCTGGCATTTCATCATATGACCATGCAAAGACATCTCTAAATTCGCGAAAGAGAGCACTATATATTTCCAGTTCTGAAGGGGAACAACTTTTGCCGACATGAATGTTCTCAACAACATCAGATTTTGTCGAGATGTTTATGGCTACAGTCTCTTCAATATTGGATAGGTTTCTCTCTGAATCCACCGTATTTACAGTATTTGTTAGGAATTCAAACACTGAAGGGTGGTATAGGTCGTGATGAGTTTCTTCTTCACACTCTGGAAGAAGGGAACGATGGTGGTTTCATTCCATGGTGCCCCCTCAATCATCATTGATTGTAAGACTCCTTCGTCAGTCCCATGAACTTTTGACCATGGATCTAATGGGGTACCATATTCTTCGGACCTATCTACCCAAACGCTTGACGAGCGTTCATTTGGGCTCGCCTCCCATGCCTGAAACATTGATTGCTACAATATTTCAATGGGGCTAGGTGGCAAAACCACTTGATGATCCATGACGACTTTGTCTTCTGCGACCTTAGATGAAGATACCATGTTGCATGTTGCTACAAACGGGATATTCCCTTCATGGAAAGGAGGTGGCAACGCGAAAGTTCCCATCATCGTGGGATCTTTTAGCAAGCCTACTCCTATATCTTTTATCGAATGGTCACTCCCATGGATCAGGGGAATGCTTCCAGTAACTTGTGAACCATTAGGGAGGAAATTCTGTTGGTCGACGATCGTAATCCCTCCTTCAAATGGGAATGCGATCTTCCTAAAATATGTCGACACTACAGCTGCCATGGCATATATCCATGGTCTTCCCAGTAGAATGTTATAGTCAAGATTGCCATCAATGACTTCAACATCAATCTCCACTGTTTTTCCTCCTAGTTCAACCTTAAAGTTATTTAGGATACCGTACGGAGTGTACGATCTACCGTCAAATGCTTTCAATGTCGTCGAAGATCGCGACAAGGTTGGAGATCCAAGAGTTTTCCAGCAACTCATCGACATGATACATGTCGACGCGCCCTCATCAATAATCGTTCTATGAACAGTTTTGTTGAGTGCTTTCACTTGAATAAGGAAAGCTAATTGCACTGGTAACTGAGGATCATATCCTTTGTGATCAAAGGATACAAGACTGGAATCTTTAGGATCCACTCCACCAATTGCTGATAACAATGCCTGTCTTTGGGATGGGCAATTTTGTAGTACCTCAAGAGTCGACATAGTAGATGGCGATTGGGCCAAATCCTCCACTATATTATAGTGTTGCGCCGCTCTGGCGCGAGGGTTGAATGTCGACTTGTGGACTACTCCCTTAGGTGGCTTTATTGTTAATTCATGCGTGAGGGGGGGTACAACTTCTGCCGAAGTTGTTGTCGAACTACTGGGTTGATCTTTCCTTTTGTCGTTCGACACCGGCGGATTTCCATAATCTTTATTCCTAGTCGATATCAAAGCATCACTTTGCTTAGAAACCGACAGCATAAGCACTTGAGACGGGGAAGCATTTCCACTATCAACCATATTTTGACCTGGGGTAGGAAACGGATCAGTCAACACAGCTGAAGTTTGGGAACTTTTTAGGAACCTCTTTAACTCAGCTTTGAACGGACAGTTCTTTGTTGAATGATTTTCATCACATATTTGACATGGAGGAAATTGTCTCTTTTGCCCAGGAGGGTTTGAAGAAGTTTTTTGAGGGGATGATCCACCTTGATTCTTCTTCTTCCCTTTGTTTTGTTTCTTCTTGCTTCCTGGTTGATTGGAGTTTTTGTCTTTATCCGTAGATACAGCGTTTACCTCCGAAGCAAGAATTTCCTGATTTGCTTTTTGATTCGAAGTCTTACGGGCTTTCTTATTCGAATCCCTTGTCGACTTAGCGTTTGCAGTTCCAATCACGCCATCACCGGCATGAGAGTCACTGTTCGATCCGGGAGGAGGAGGGATTGAAAATTCTGGTCTGGGGGCATCAGGTATCTTATCATAGAGCGTGCCCGACTGAGTATATACTAAGTCCAAATACTGAGCACGAGCAATAACTTGCTCCTCTGTTACGACGCCTCCCTTGGCCACATCTTCTGTAATTGCCGGCAGAAGCGACTTTATAAACCACTCAGCTAATAGCTGATCCGGAACATAGGTTTTTACCATTCTTCGCCGACGACGCCACTCATGTATATGATCAGATATATGTGTGGCCGTTGTCTGCTTGAAATTGGTCAAGATTTCTGTTCCAGTTTCGTACCTTATAGGTAACTGAAAGTGTGTCAAGAAAGTCGTGGCTAGGGAACTAAAATTGTCAAAAGAGGCTCTAGGTAATTCAATATACCATTTGGCCGCCGGACCAGTCAATGTCCTCTGGAAAAGGCGAAGCCTTATCGAATCATCATTCAAGGTATTCGACGAACACCACAGATGGAATGTCATCACATGATTCGACGGGTCTTCGCCCGGATTTCCATTGAATTTAGGAATGTCCGAAGGAAGTTTGTGAGGAATCGCTGGCCACCAATGGGCATAGGCGATTGGATCGTTCGTCAATCGATGTAAATCTGGTAATTCTAAAGTCGCCACGAATGGCAACTGCTGATTCAGGTTTGGCGAGGCGTACCCAGGGTACGATGGAATCGCTCAGCAAAGGAGCAAGAGTAACAAAACCCTCTACTTCGCTTTTGATAGAGTCAAAAGCTTTTCGATTCGGTACTCTTTTCTTCAAGAAATGAATAGCAAAATTCTACAACAACAAGATACTAGGATCTCCCCAGTGGAGTCGCCAGTTTGTTGTGGGGAAAAGTATCCGATGCGGATGACACTAACCCTTTCTAAAGGTGACAGACTTTAGCAACAACTGAATGACAAAGTTTTCATGTTCATCTTTATGAAAGCACAGAGAGAATAGAAAGAGGATCAACCAACCTGGTGTCTTGCGCTTAGTCGATCCTTGTCCTTCTCGCTTTGTATCCCGTTCCCAGCTCTTTACTCTCCAAGCCGATCCAGCTACACACAGAATCTGCACAACAAAAGGGAGCAAACTACGAGATACAAGCAATCATAATTGAAGCATGGATTAGGTTGCATCAAATATACATGTAAACACAAAAGCATCTATGTAAAACAAGTATATAGAAGAACATGCAAACTTTATTGATAGAAAGTAACAGGGTTCCAGAGGAAGTTACAACCAATGATGTTGGCCCCAATCCAGCAGCACCTCCTCGGCAGCAAGAACTCTCTTCTTCACCTCTAGTAAAACAATCACCCAATAATCCTGGCAGTATACCAACAGCACTTCCTTGCTTAAACAAAATTCCAGCCTCCTTAGACCTCATAGAAGAGCTCTATATATAGGAGGGAAGAGGAAAGGATGAGTCAGCTGGAGGCTGGCATATAGCTGACTAGTGTCCTCTCCATCTTCAGTTAATCTTCAGTTCCTGTGTCCACTTGGAGATCCTTGCTTACACATGGTGATCAAGTACCTCTTACTCATCACAGGGCGAATCTCATGACCCAAGTGTCAGTTTGGAAGCTTCCTGGGCAAATGACACCTTGCAGGATGACTGTGCCACTTGGCCAATCTCGCCCAGCGCAGGTAGCCTTCATTGTTTTTGACTTCCAGCGCAGGTACAGAGTGGGACAGTTGCAATACAGCGCAGAAGCTCAGTTAAGCAGCTGACATGATCCAAAATAAGCTTGTTCTGAAGTGTTTTCAGGTGGAGAACTGATTGGAAGTGCTGTTGATTGATGACCTTGTTCTTTTAGGGGTAAGAACAACATGTTTAGGGACTGAGGATCCCTGTAATTATCGACATTCCCTGCTCCTTGACGCGAGGCACAAAAATGTCTATAACAGCAAGTTTCTTAGTTACTTAGGAAGTTGATGTATTATTAATGCTGAGATTCTAATTTAATATAAGCTTGATAGCATATTAAACCCAAGTTTTGATCTAAACAAGGGAGGGTGGGGATTCGGTGGAGATGGGGAGGGAGGGTGTGTATTGGGGGGGGGGGGGGGGGGGGTTAGCGTGCGAGGGGGGTTGGGAGGGTGAGTGTGAGCGGGTGGGGGTGACGATGGGCAAGGTGCATGTGAGGGGGCAAGAGTGTGGAGGGGGTGGAGGTTGGGGAGGGGGGATTGGGGGCAGAGCGTAGGGTGTGAGGCGGTAGGGTGTGAGGGTGAGGGTGCGTGCGAGGGGGCGAGGTGGTGGAGGTTGGGGAGGGGTGGTTGTGTAGGGGGGGGGGGGGCATGTAGGGTGTGAGGGGGGGTTGGGGGTGGCGGGGGTAGCGTGTGAGGGCCCACCTACCCACCCCACCCACCCGCACTCACCCGTCCACCTACCCGGCCTGCCCCGCCCACCCACCCACCCGCCCTCGCCTGCCCGACCGCACTCGCACACGCTTGCCCACCCACAAATAAAAAATTTATGATATTTTTTCGTTGTTAATTTAAGTTAATATGTTTTTGTTATTTATTGATTTATGTGTTTCTATTTTTCAGGAAAATGGCATCAAAGAAGATTTCTGTGAATCTTTCTAGACCAAAGACTCTTAAAGGTGCATCTTCAAGAAACATTGGTGAAAAAACTCCACCTGAGCTCATGGCTACAAATCTTTCAAGTGCCTCAAGTGATAAGAAGATGATTTCAGACTGGAAGAATTCAAAAGAGGCAAAATTTCCATCAAGAATCTGGTATGTGAAAGAAAAAGAAAGCAAAAATGTCAATATATATCTATATATTGATATACTGAATGATAATGGAATTTTTGAGGTGATGGGAAGAGTCATAGATATGTGTTTGGTACTAGACACTGAAGTTGTTTACATACTTACAAAAGCTCCCAAGTCACATGAAAGGATTAAGTACCGACTATCATATTCATTGTATGACACGAGAGAGGTATCTACAAAGTTGTGTAAACAAATCGTAAATGAGATGACACAAAACATTGTAAGTATTGTTATTTATATTTGTATTTTGCGTTCTTGAAAGTGTCTCGCTATATTTTTTTAACTTTGTTTTTATTGACATATGATATTTTTTTGGCAGAATTTTGTTGAAAGTTGTTCAATTAGGTTGGGAGGCATTCATTTCATAGAGCATGATATCATGAAAGTTGTCAGCAGTTCTTACTCAGTGTTAGAAGAAGATATGGAAAACAAGCAAAATGTAGTAATTGATTATGTTACAAAACTACATCCAAAGAATCAGAAGGAAAGGCCTCTGGTGGATAAATCTAGCAAGGGTAAACAAGTTACTTTTGAGGACAATGAAGTTGAAACTGACAGTGAAGCATATGTTGCCATTACTGAAGATGACATTGGAACTGAGAAGAGACGTAAAAGACAAAAAGTAATAATGCCCAAGAATAAATCTATTGGGAATGTTATGACGAAGAAAGGTAAAGTTGAAGATTTTGAAGTAGTCATTACTAGCAGTCAAGAACCTAGTGAAACTTCAAAAGAAAGCAGAGAAATCATTACACTAGGAGATGATTTAGAGGATGGCATTATCAAAACAAAACAAAATGCCATTCGATAGAATTTGACAAAGAGAAACTTAATTGATGGTGGTCGTACATTTAAGCTTAATGTCAGACAAACTTATAAGGCAAGTGAAGGACAACGTCAATATCAAGTCAGAAAGCCACATCGTCTGCATGTTTACAACTTGAAGACATTGATGAGGTACAATCCATATGCTCATGTGGTTAGTTATGTGCTTCTTGTTGATCCACTTCAAGTTCCCAACAAAGAAGCATTTGATAAGTCAAAATGTTTTGAATACAATTATTATGTGCTTGGGGGGAGCCATTCTGTAGAAGCTCAAAGACAATTGATGGAGGAATATCCTAATAACCCACATTTTGAAACAATGAAATGTATTATTTATGCTGGTTTATCAGATACAGAAGCAAAGTTAGTGGCATGGGATCATAATTCAGATAATGAATATATGATGTCTATGACTTTCATCCAAAGGGTTAGATTTATTCATAGTGAATTTCAAGAAAAATGTGGTGGGGATAGGATAAATGTTACTGCAGATTTCCAAAAGGAATGTTGTATGGAAATAGGCTATCAAATTGAAGAGAAAACCAATTCAAAAGGTGGAAAAGGTAACAAAAATAGTGATTTATTCAGAGATGTTGATAACATTTTCCAATTGGCATTTAGAACTGGAGATGTTTGGAAGTTAATTTATGAGATTTTTAGCATGTGGGAAGACATTGGCATTAAAAACCAGAGGGTCAAAAAGTCTAAGCCATTGATGTGTAGCAACAATAAATTAGCTCCTGAAATGAAGCAGCTTCCACATGATATGACTATCACACGTTGGAGGGCGATGCAAGGAGTGAAAGATGAAAAAAGTGTTGAAACAATATTATCTCGTGTGAGGTCAGGGGAATTATCATTAAAGGAAATGTCCGAAGAATTTCAAAAGTAATTTTGTTGAATTATTTTTATTATTTCTAGATTATATTTATATTTTAATAAAACATGTTGTTCTTGGTAGTATTTGTTATACAAATCATTATATTAACTTTTTGTTATTTTATCTATGTAGTAACAAATTTTACATGAAAATTCAAGAACAAATGGCTAGATTGTTGAATGAAGATAGTTGGGATGATATTGTACACAACTATCCATATTCAAGTTCTACATCAACATTAAAAGCTTTTTATCTTGCATTTAAAAAGGTATCTTGATTTATACATTCATTTTTATTCATCTGTGTACTATTTTTAGTTTATAACTTACACATATATTTGTTTATTTTATAAAAGATGAGGAAGGATGATAATGGAGCGCCAGATAGTTTCAAAACCTTTATTGAAAAAATAAAGATCGAAAGACTGAGGAAGCAACGTATTAAGAATGTTGAACTTCATCCAACTCTTAATCGTTTCCTTTGGAATCGACTAGACACTATTCAATATCAAGTAATACAAGGCGACTGTGAAGACATTGCTAAACTCATACCTAAAAGGGATTATGCCCTAGTCATTGCAAATATTCCCCATGGTTTCAATATTCCAAACATTGACTATGATAGTGACCCTTATACTTATCAAGCTCTTAGTAAAGTGGTTGCGGGATTTGTAGAAGTCACGTCATCACCATTATGGGGATTTGTGACATTTCATTCAGACACATAATTGGCAATGATATTGTTAAGCTTCAAGGGGAAAACAAATTCAAGGATGCAGCTTACATGGTAAGACGTTTAAAATGTATATTTGATCAATGTTGAAAAATTCATTTATGTACAAGTTAATTGAACTTTTACTATTTCATGTTATAGGCAAAAGTCAAATCTTCTTAACAATGAAGATCAACAATTTATAAATGATTGTGAGTTCATTCATATTGATAGTTGGGAAAAAGATGATAGCCATATGTCTATGACTTTTAATCGGGTAGACGGAAATTGTCATAGCCGAACACTGCCTTATGATGCTGTTGTGAGAAAACTAACATATGAAGACAAAGAAGCAAAATGAGAGATAGTTAACATTTATCAAAAACCACAATTATTGATTAACTATCTTATAGACATATGTTCAAATGAAGGAGATTGGGTTCTGGATTTATTTTCTGGCTCAGGTAAGTTTTATTATATGGAATTGAATTTCAATATGTTATTTTTTAATTAATATGTCATTGTACTAATTTAGTTCATTATTTCTTTTGTGCTTGATAATTAGGTACAACACTAGCATGTTGCCTTCAAAAAGGAAGAAATTGCATTGTAATTGAAATAGATCCAATACAGTGCAATTTCATTCAGCAAAGAATTAATGCTCTTCAATTTCTTCCAGATGTAATGCAAGAAATTGGGTTGAAGAAAGGGGACTTTAGTGAATCACGTGTGGCAAAAAAGGCAAAAGAACCCCAACCACCATTACATGGAATGTTTGGAAAGACATGCATTGGGAGATTCGGAGACATCAAAGATCCATTAGAAGAGGAAAATGAGCAAAAGGAAATAGAAAATATTGTGGAAGAAGACAATGATGAAACTCTAGAGGACGAAGAGTTTGGATTACGTGACATTGTTGATTCAATATAAGTTATGCTTGGAAATCAAGCTTTGCAATGTATTGACTTTGATATTTTATGAGAAGAATAAACACTCAATTAGGGTTGTTATGCATTCAATATTTGTAATATGTGATTTTCGCATTGATTTTTAAGTTAATCATTATTTTTTGAAAAAAAAAGTGATTATTATTATTTTTTTGACATGAAATTCATTAAAAAAACTATTATTTAACCATTTTTAGTTAAAATTTTCGTATAAAAATTGTGATTTTGACATGTCAATTATAGCAAAAAAATTATCAAAACGTGTAGTTTTTTAGTTATATTTATGTTAAAAATGGTTATTTTTATGTCCATTGTTAAAAAATATTGTTTTTTAGAAACAATTATTTCATGTGGATTGAAAAATTAATTAAGAATGTATAAATATGTAGAATATCGAAAATTCAAAATATCGACCTTCTAATTTAAAAATGCAAAACAATAAAAACCTCACTACAAAAAAATAAAATTAAAATAAAAAACAAGAAAATATGAAGAAAACGACCACTTCAAAAATGATCAAATTTACAAAATAATTATTTACATTTTATACATTAGAAAATTTAAAGCCAAAAAACAGGTCTTTTAAAAAAAGGGTCTGATGCAGAATACCCACTTTTTCAAATCAGCATGAAAATCACTACCATTCTAAAACGTAATGTACATAAAAAAAATTAAAGTGCCAAAAACTATGCTCTAAAAAAAACATGTGTGTTTTGCATCACCCCTTTTCAAAATCAGGTCACTTTTTTGCTCTCTCTATGAAGCCGGTAACAATATTAGTTCTCGTTTCAAAGTTTACATTGTTGAAACCTGTCCAATAGAATTTCCAAGACTGAAACTCAACCCAGAACAATTCAACAGACGGTAACTTGACCTCAAAATCATAATCAAGGTCAATACAAAAGAACTCCACAATTACAAATTCTTCAAATACCTAGTAATGATCAGCAGGTTCCAACTCCTTTGTTGATTGATGATCAACAACCTGATGACAATACCATGACTATCACTGAAGACATTAACAACATGGATACCTCTTCTGGTCAGACCACTATTGTTCCTCTTTCACAGAATAAAAAAATTCAAGAAGATCAGGAATCTTCACAGGTGTCCAAATACCATGCCTTCTCTAAATTTCTAATTGCAGAGCTAAACAAAAGATATGATCTCAGACCTAGACCTGGCCCCGGAAGACCTCTTAAGGAACCTCCAACAATTGAACCTTGTACCAAAGCTGTTGAAACTCAAATAACTATTGTTTGACCATTAAATTAGTCAACTAATATAGCTCAAATTGATAAAACTGTCTTAACTACATTTAATGTTGAAAAAGAGTTAGAAAGATTTAAGATACCTATGCCACTTTCAGAGCTTTCAAAAAACCTTGGATAAAAAAATCAAGTTTCCAAATGGATACAAAACATCTCTGTTGATGCTGAAAGTGATGTTATTTGCCTTCAGGATGAAAAACCAGTAGTTATCTTTGGTTCTAGCTCAGATATGATAGATGAAATAGTACCTCCTTTCTATGTGGCACTAAAGACATATGACTCCATGTTAAACAATTGTATGCTTGATTCTGGAGCATCACATAATCTCATGCCAAAAACCATAATGAATCATTTAAATCTTGATATAAATAGATCCTATCATGATTTGTACACCTTTGATTCCAAGAGGGTACCTTGTCTAGGATTGATTAAGGATTTAGTAGTCACTCTTGCCTAAATCCCAGTAAAAAGAATATTAGATATAGTTGTCATTGATATCTCTCCCAAATTTGGAATGCTCCTTTCAAGGCCTTGCTATGCCAAATTAGGGGGGACTCTTCAGATGGACATGTCTTATGCCACTATTCCAGTTTATGGGGGAGAACAACTTAGGTTGTATAGAGAAGTTAGATTTTTGCACATTGTATGCAAAATAGATCAACCAAAGAACCACCCCATCTATGCTATTGATCAAGATTTTAGCTGCTTTCAACTCTCTTCAAATCAAATACATGAATCTCAAGTAAAAATTGAAGATGTAGTTGAAAACCCTATATCAAATCAAATTGATGTGTGGAAGCTATTCTTTGATGGCTCTTGTACAAAGGATGGAGTAGGGGCTGGGGTAGTATTAATCTCACCAGAAAAAGAAAACATTACACAATCATGGAGATTTTATTTTGAAGTAACCAACAATGTAGTAGAATACGAGGCTTTCCTTCTAGGACTACAATTAGCCAAGAGTTTAAAGGTACATAACCTAAGTGTTTTCACTGACTCCGAACTCATTGTGAGACAGGTTAGGAATCTTTTCCAAACAAAGCATCCTAGGCTTAGGTCTTATCGAAATGAGATTTGGGATTCCATTGAAAATTCCTTTAATGCCTTCAACATAACTTATGTCCCTAGAAATGAAAACATACATGCAGATTCTTTGGCTGTCTCTGCAAGCTCATTTAAAATTCTTGATCAAGTAAAAGTGTTATACCAAATTCAGGTCAAATACATGCCATCCATACCAGATAACTAAAAGCATTGGTAGGTGTTTGAGGACAATGAACAATTAAAATCTTTCCTTCAAGTTGTAGGTGAATTTTATGTTCTGCAAATTGATTAAGACAATATTGACATGATTAATCCTCAAGCTAATGATGATCCGGAACTAAACTCCAAGATTACAGATCATGACATCATACAATTATCAAACAACTTCATTCCTAAAGGTTAATTCCTTTAGAGAAATTATTCGATTATAATAATGTCCCTCGAAACCCTCCATCCATTTCTCCTGAAGGTGACATCGAAGAAATCAATTTTGGAACCCAATAACAAGTGCAAAATATAAAAATCTCTACATCTTTAGCCCCAGAAGTTAAAAATAAGTATATTAAGTTACTTAAAAGATACAAAGATGTTTTGTTTGGTGTTATGCTGATCTCAAAACCTATCGCACATCCCTCATTGAACATAAGATCCCATTAAAAACTGAAGCTAAACCCTACCAACAAAAACTCAGAATAATTAACCCAGTTCTTCTACCAACTATTGAGAAAGAGCTTAAGAAAATGTTAGATGCACAAATTATTCTTCCACTAAGATATTCTAATCGGATTGCCAACTTAGTACTTGTCAGGAAAAAGAATGGTGAAATTAGACTCTGTGTTGATTTTAGAAACTTAAATAAAGCATCACTAAAGGATAACTATCCTTTACCTAAGATGGATCAGTTACTTCAACCAGTTTCTGGAGCTAACAAAATTTCTATGTTAGATGGTTTTTTTGGTTATAATCAGATTATGGTCGACAAGGAGGATAGGGAAAATACTGCCTTCACAACACCTTGGGGTACTATTATGTATGCTAGGATGCCTTTTGGTTTGAAAAATGTAGGAGATACATTCCAGAGGCCTATGGATATAGATTTTGTAGGCTAGGTAAATAAATTTCTTGTTATTTATCTTGATGATCTTACAGTTTTTTCTAATTCTGATAAAAAACATTTAAGGCACTTGATGGAGGTTTTTGAAAGATGTAGGAAATTTAGAATATCGTTGAATCCAAATACGTCTCTATTTGCTATCAGAGAAGGGAAATTGCTCGACCATATAATTTCTAAAAATGGAGTAATCATTGAATCAAACAGAGTATCAACCATTCAGACATTGTCATTACCTAGAAATAAAAAGGAAGTTCAGACTTTCCTTAGTAAAATCAACTTTTTAAGAAGATTCATACTTAATTATGCTGAAATTGTCAAAGATATAACTGATAACCTCATGACCCTTTTTAAGAATATCAGTTATATCTTTGACAATTTCAGCATAATTAAGTATGAATCAAATGCATTTGATCAAATCAAGAAAGCTATTTCTGAAGCCCCAACCTTGGCCAATATTGATTATACCAAACCATTTAGTATCTTTTCCTTTGCCTCTGAAACAATGCTTGTTGTTGTTTTACTACAAAAGAATGAAGATTCCCATGACCAACCTATAGCCTTTTTTAGTAAAGTCATGAGAGATGCCAAGCTAAAATATGACATAATTGAGAAGCAGGCTTATGCCCTAGTCTAGTCTTTGAAATATTTTAGGATGTATGCTTTACATTCAACCATTATAGCTTATTTCCCCAACAATGATGTTAAAGTTGTTCTCACTCAACCAAATATTGATGGGATAAGAGGTAGATGGATCACCCAAATTTTGGAGTATGATCTAACTATCAAAACCACAAAGCTAGTAAAGGGTCAAGGATTAGCTAAGCTTCTAGTTGAGTCCAACTATAAAGTGTTAGGCATCAACTCTGTTTTGGAAATACCATGGGAGAATCCACAAGAACCTTCCCAACATCCTGAAGAGAAGAATCCACAAGAACCTTCTATCTATGCAGAAGGGGAGAATCCATAAGAACCTTCCCAAAATTTGAATGAGGAGAATCCACAAGAACCTTCCCAGCATCCTGAAGAAATAAATCCACAAGAACCTTTACCTTCAAATTAGACCATTTCTGTACATATTGATGAGAAATTTCTGTTATCAAATTGGTATCAAGATATTATAAATTTCTTGATTCATTTTGAATGTCCTGCACAATTTTCCAAAAGTCAATGTAAAACTCTCAAACTGAAAGTAGTCAAATACTGTATCATAAATGTAAATCTATACTGGAAAGACCCACTCAATATCTTATTATTATGTTTAACAGAATCAAATACTGAAGGGATCATTGACCAGTTACATGCAGGATTTTGTGGAGGACATTATGCTTAGAGAGCAACATCATATAAGATATTAAGGGCAAGAATTTATTGTCCAACATTGTTCTTACAAGTAGGAGCAAAGGTCAGAAGTTGTGTCCCTTGTCAGATGTTTGCTGGTAAGCAAAAACTAGTAGCTCTTCCACTAATCCCAACATTGGTCTCAACACCTTTTCTCCAATGGGGATTAGATTTTATTGGAGAGATTCATCCTACTTCAAGAAATCAGTATAGATGGATCCTCACTACAACAAACTACTTTACTAAATGGGTGGAAGCAATTCCAGTAAGAAATGCTACTGATGTAGTAGTGATCAAATTCATTGAAGAAAACATTTTATCCAGGTTTGGTTTCCCACAACAAATTGTTACTGACAATGCCACATCATTTTCTAGTGTTAAAATGATTGAGTTTTGCCAGAAATATCACATTTTGCTACACCATTCAACTCCATATTATCCTCAAGGAAATGGTCTTGCAGAATCATCTAATAAAATTCTGGTAAAGGTTATCAAGAAAACTTTAGTAGATCATAAAAAGAGCTGGGACAATCATCTAATTTATGCAGTCTGGGCAAACAAGATTACTCCAAAGAGATCTACTAGAAAATCTCCTTTTCAGTTAGTTTATGGGAAAGATGCAATTTTCCCTACCAACTTGGCTTTCCCTGTTTTAAAGTTTCTACAGGAATCAACTAATGAACTTGATGATTTTTCTAGGAGGATAAATCAAATCATTGAACTAAATGAGAACATAGATGAAGTCCAATATAAATTGAAAAAATATCAGAATAAAATGAAGAGCATGTTTGATAGAAGAGCTAGGGAAAGGGACTTCAAGGAGGGAGATTTAGTTCTAAGATGGGATTCCAGAAGAGAAGACAAAGGAAAACATGGAAAGTTTGACAACCTATGGTTTGGACCTCTAAGTATTGCTGAAGTAAAAGGAAACAACACTTTTGTGTTGCAAAATCTAGAGGGACAATATTCCACATTTCCTGTTAATGGAAGATTTCTGAAACATTATATTCAGTATTGAGAAGTTTCAAATAGATTTTACTACCATCATTGTAATAATTCTGGTTTTTATTTACCTTTCCAACTGTCAGTATGATTTTTTACAGCAAAGACTCTAGAGCCCGAGGAGAAGGCACATGGATCTGCAAGTTCTCTACATTCTACAGGAGAAAGCAGTCCCCAGTTGGAGCCGATGTTGTAACATTTTTGTTTTTGATAAGTTAGTCATTAGTTGAAAAAATCAAAATGCCATTGAAAAATGATAAGTTAGGATATGGACCAAAAACAAAATTGAAAATAAAAATGTTAGGATTTATTATCATTTCAGGTCCATATCATAAAAAATGATAGGGTAGTTGCTCTAAAAAGGGAAGGAAAATGACAAAATGTTAGATAAGAAATAAAAAGAAGAATATTTGCTTTAGAAAATAAAAATTAAGGCTGATAGTTCAAACGCGCCTTTGAAAATTGTTGTTTAGTTTAAATAATGCTTAAACTCCTTAATCGAGGTTTAATTATTGTGATAAACTTGATCACCTTGTTAATAGTCAATAACACATGATTTTGTCATATGGACAGAAGCGACAAAACATCAAATCAACGCCAAATAACCACCGGGCACTTTTCAACGGATACAATTCACTCCACTTGGATCAACGACAGAGGAAGCATTTTGGCCCCCCTTCAACCATTTCCCGTTAACGTGACCGTGGGGGGGGGGGTTGAAAAGTAGTTTTAATGGCTGCCCTCTTTTGCTATGTGTCACTCCCATAGCATTTCAGGCCCCCAAAGCGCAAAACCGTAAACTACCTCACCACCCCCCTCGAAATCCCGCTGGCAGTTTCCTCCCTTCCAACCATTGACCTCGCTCCCATGCCATATCACCCACCCGTTATCCCCTTCTCCATACGGAAGTTGCCACGTCATAAATCTGTTATCTCTCACCCACTCATAAAATGCCATGTCATAAAGCCATTGCGCCATACACTCCTATCTAGTTGCCAGCCTCATTTAACCATTTACCCTCCCGTTAGACATTAATCCCGCTCCTCTGTAATAAATTGCCTACGTTAGGTTTTAAATGGAAAATTAAGCCCAATTTCACTTATAAATATCCCATGGCTCTACTCTTTACCACTTTTCTGCTTCCATCCTATCACCAAAATCCTTATTCGCTCTATGTATATTTTCCCCTGTCATCCATCTTTCAGTTAAAATAGTTTCTAAATCTCCCCCTACAGAAAGATGGCTCCCAAAGCTAAAACACAGAAAATTGCAGAAGAAGGGAATCCATCTACGACCTCACTTGACTTGGATCACCTTCCCCTTATAGACTCCCTGTTCAAAGTCACAGACTACGCATGCGAATTCGATTTCCATGAATTGCATTTGTGGCTAAAGCAAAAATATACTGATAAAGAAGATCCCATTCGTTTATGGGATACACTTTTGCCCTTGTTCTCCTTTTCCAAAACTTATCATTTCCCTGATTTGATCACTTGGTGTCAAGCCAGGTATGATCCTATGCAAAGAACAGTGATAACTCATGATGAAAAAATCTTGATCACCATTACTGCTCAGAGTATAAACCAACTGCTAATGATACCTTCATCTGACTCCCTCAGCTATTTCTCACCAGCAGCTCTCATGGACCTTTACAATAAACTCACCTTCCCATAGAGAGCCCTTATCTTTGAAATTTTTCTACTAGAAGATGTTGAATTACCCAAGAGAAACCCACCTTATTCATCTTCTATGTTCCCTGAAGCCACTAGACATATCATCTCCCTGCTATCATACCTCCTAGGTTATGAAAATGATCAACTTGTTGATGAATCCATCCTTGGATTCTTTTCCATTTTTAGTAAGGAATATCAACCTACTTTCATGTATAATTATAGCTAGTTCTTGGTTGATAATATACATGAACAATTTATGAATTTTACCACACAAGGAGTGTTCAGATATAGCTTAGTCATAATCCATTTGATTTTGTTTCAGCAGGGAGATTCATTGCACATTCAACTTAATAGGCAAGATGAGCAAGGAGTGAATCAATCTGTGATTCACTGGATAGAGTTAGTTAAAGCAACATCATCAAAGTCTACATTCTCTCAGTTTATAGATTCTTTTGTACATCTAGTTCTTCAATTACTCAATAGCTAGGCAAAGCCCAGAATTGGAGAAGAAATTAAGAAAACATTGCACCTATCTGAATAGACCAAGACTGGTGACTGGTATTTGTACCAGAACTACACTGAAATTAGGATATATGGCAGTGAGTTAGCTCCATAAAAACTGCCTAAGTATGTGCCAATGAGGATATTCTCACTGGAATACATCAGGCAGATGATAAATATGGATGAAGTCCATTTTGTCTCAAGTAAGAAAAAGTCATAGTTCAAACTCAAAGCCAAGGTAGGGACATTCATTTGTAATACTAGGTCTGTAGGTACAGAGGCAAACAAATTATTGAAGAGCATGAATCTCCAACCAAGCTTCACCTAGTCTTATGATCCTTTTGGGATCATTTCAGCCCTGAGAGTTCAGTTGAAGGCAACACCTTACAACCATACTCCCAGGCTAGAATTGGAGAAGTTTATGAACCAGGAGCAGTGGTCTGAAGGAACTCTCTTAGAAGCAGATGAACATGTTATAATAACTCCATAGGAAAATACTCCAGTCACTCAGAGTACTCAACACAAAAGAGCCAGAGAGGAAACCCAGTCAGCTACATAATCAATTAAAGAGTATCCTATACTACAAAAGGAATTGAACACTAGATTGTCAATATCATCAGGGAGAAAGCCCACTAGAAATAATTGATCTTGGAGATTTAGAAGATGTTTTATCAGTAGGGATCATTGATCCCAAACCTCCTTCTACTTATTCAACTCCTCCTTCAGCTGAACCTATGGTGATTATTCAGTCAATTGAGATCAGCTCAGCAAAAGATACTAATATCTTCTCAACATTTCCATAAATTAAACAGAAGAATTAAAATCTCAAGTCACAAATGTATAGTCAGTTTTGGAAACAGACATCCATATCTCATTACAAACTTCTCTCTCCCTTTGACATTGAAAGAAGCAAATGGCATTTTTGCAAGCTCAAATTCCATTTCCCAAATCCACAGCAGATGACAAGAAGACCATATTTTCATTTGATTTAAACTAGATACATCCTATAGATCAAATGGATTTGCATAAGAAAACAGGTGAAATGTTATTTTCAACAATGGCTACAACTGCCATGTCTCTTTCCAAGCTCAGAACTGCCTTGTCAAATGTGCAGTCACAGCTTAAGATTGAAAAACTCTCATCTTTAGCTAAAGATAACAAGTTAAAATCTTTTGAAGATATTATTGTTAAAATTGGATATGATCCCAAAGACTGTAAAGCAATTGAAGAAATACTCAAGAAGAAGAATATAGAGATAAAAACTTTGAAGAAATAGTTGAAACTTCCTTCAATTGAAGATCCACAAACCAAAGAGATGATAGAAAATGAAAAGCACAGGGAGGATATGTTCAAGCTAATTATTGAGAAAAACATATAGATCAAGAAAACAGAAGAGAAAATTGAACAACTGCTCAAGGAAAAAGAGGCAGCACAACTTGCTATGACCTCAGTAACAAAAATTCCCATAGCAAGTACAAAGCCGAGCACTTCGCCTACTAACATTGCTTCATCTTTAGCAACAATTGAAACAACAAGATTATCATAGGAGTTATAGACACAAAAACAACAAAATGAAAAGTTACTCCAGAAGTTCCTAACCCTGGAGTCACAGAACTTAAAGAATGATACCTTGTATGTAGAGGAAATGAAAAAGTCACATAGGTTAGAACTCAAGGTTAAACAATTAGAGAGTAAGACTCTAATGGCACACACTTTGGCCCAGGCCAAAGAGGACATTTGGTTAGATATCAGCCACTCCATAACAGAAGTATGGACAGCCATACAAATTATTTTTTAGTAGCAAGAATTGATTACTAGATGCAAAACAAATATAGATAATCAGAGGGCAGAATTGGGTACAAAACCCAAAGAAGCAGCAGGGATGATCAAAGTACTAAACTCTAAGACTAGGCAATAGTTACAAGAGATAAATATTCCAGATAGGACAACTACTATTTTGGAGATTAAGAAAGTCCTAATGAAGAAGAATCTACTCACTCAGTTGAAAACAAAGTGTGAAGATTTGAGCATTGCAGTCAGAAGGTTTCATTCTAAATTCAACATATTGAATAAGAAAGGTTTACCAGAGTTCATGTCATCAAATAATCAGCTAGTAAAGTTAGATGATTACTGTGAAAGATTATATCTATTGCAGTAGACAACAGTCAATTTGTAGGGATAAAAAGATAGATTACTGGAAAAGAGTTTTTGGAAGCTTTAAGCCCTAACCTCACAATCAAATATGAAGTTGGACATATTTTTCTCATCAAATGAAATTTTTAAAGATATATCGAAGTTGATGAGATATTTAGAAGAATGGTAAATATGGGGATACCAAGTGAGAAGAGGTGGGATCAATTGTGTGAAACAATTGATTAACTTTCCATCCCAACAAGAAGACAACATGATAGCTTTTGAAGAACACTCATCAAGAACTTCCTACCTAATAGAGACACATCATTCAACAATTTTCTTTTCCTATTTTCTTTCAGGCTAATTTTGTAATCAGTTTAGGATATTTTGTTTACTATCCAAACTAGTATAAATAACTGTCTTCTACGAGTTATTAAAGGTGGTACCTTTCCATAAGAAATTTTGTAAAGCATTGATGTATAAGCTTTTTCTAGATCACTGATAATAAAGCAAAGGATTCTAAATTTGATGTCATACAATCTCGTTTTCTTATGTAAGTCTTTCATGTGTTCCATTCATTCTGTTAATTCTACATATGTTTAAGTTTTACAGAGATATCAGGTGAGAATAAATGTGTTATAGTTATTCTTGAACTTCCTTATGAAGTTATTACTATAAAGAGATTGAGATATTGGACTGTTTGTCTGAAAGACTCCCTCTAAATCACAAAATTGTTAGTATCTTATGTAATTTTAAGCATATTTTGTTTAAATTTTGAACATTGGTCAAAGGTTTTCCTACTTATGATGATTTATCTTTCTATCTGAAATTTAAAGTAATCATATCTCCTTACCTTTCTTTCTTCACATCTTATCAACTTAAATCACTGCCTGAAGTTAAATAGCAGCCCTTTGGTTATTCATTAGTACTATCTAAAAGGGTTAAATACATCATTCTTATAATTTGTTTTATGTATTGGTCCTCCATAAAACCCAAAACCCAAAACCCAAAAACAAATATCTTAGATGCTCTGGCATAATCAATTGACCATTATCATCTTAGAGGTATAATAAGTCACATAGTTCTGCTCATGCTCATTAAAATTCTATGATTCATGAAAAACCACTCGCCTTTCCTACATCAAGAGTCCACCAAATCCTTCCTTACATGAATTTGTATGAACCAAAAAATCCATATCAGGATGTGCAATCTTAAAAACTGGAGTAATAGTAAGCAATTTCTTCAACTGACTAAATCAAGCTACATACTCAATAGTACATTCAAACTTTTTTTCCTTCCTCTACAAGGATGTAATAGAATAACCAATCTTAGAGAAGTTCTTGATGAACCTCCTGTAATAACATGCTAGTCTCATGAATGATCTGACCTCATCCACTCCATGATACCCTTAATCTTGTCCTGATCCACTGCTATCCCTTCCTTGGAAACAACATGACCCAAGTAATGAATCTAAGACTAAAAGAAACTATACTTGTTGAGCTTGGCATACAAATTATGCTCTCTTAACAATCTCAATACTGCTTCCAAGTGATCTTCTTGCTCCTTCTCATTCTTTGAATATACCAATATGTCATAAACAAATACTATCACAAACTTATATAATTAAGGGTTCAACACACTATTCATCAAACACATGAAGGTGACCAGAGCATTGGTAAGACCGAAAGGAACCACCACAAACTCATAGCTCCCATACCTTGTATGTAATGTTGTCTTGTAGATGTGTTATTATTTGATGTGCACTTGATGATATCATGATCTTAGATCAATATTTGAAAATACTATTGCTCCCTTTAGCGGATCAAATAAATCATCGACCCGAGGCAATGGATATTTATTCTTGATAGTCACCTTGTTCATTTGCCTATAATCAATGAAAAATATGAGAGTACCATCCTACTTCTTTACAAACAACAATGGTGCACCCAAAGTAGATACACTTGGCCTTATGTATCCCTTGTAAAGCATCTCTTTAAGCTGCAACTTCAATTCCACCAACTCAGGAATACTCATCTTGTACAGTGCCTTAGATGTTGGTGCTACTCCTGGTATGAACTCAATAGAGAAGTCCACCTCTCTAAGAGGAGGAAGCTCTGTAATATCTACAAGAAACACATTCTAAAACTGTTGCAAGATAGGACACCTCCTCAAGACTTCACCATCCTCATCCTCCTTCACTTTTTCAATAGAAACATGTACTACAAACAACACGCATCATTTTCTATGGCTGCTTTAGGTTGCATAACTGTAACCATACTCATTGATGTAGTACTTTTCTTTCCCTGCAAGACTCTCTTTTGTCCATCATCATTTAGGCACTCAATGACCTTGTCATAACAGTCCACATTGGTCTTGTTAATAAATAACCAATCCATGCCCAAAAGTATGCTATATGCACGCAAAGCAAGAAAATTCATATTTGTTGTTGTAGGCATGCCATTAATCTCAAATGCACAAGATATCACCCAATCGTGAAATCCTCTCTTGGTCCCTATAGCCAACATCACCAACCAAGATTCTACATGCACTTATTTATTCAAACAACATTGATCCACCGAGTCAGGACTAATATAACTATAATTTGATTTAGGGTCAATCAAATAGAAACAGCTCGATCACAAATCTTACCTTCCATTTCAATGATAGATTCGTAGTGATTTGCTTGCCTGTTATCCACCACTGCACAGATATGAAGGGTGCTTTGTTCTACATCCCCAAGTGTATGTGCCTCCCGAGAACTGTAGATATAAGGTCTACTACTCTAATACAATGGAAAGCTTAGGCTTGCACTTTGAATGCTCATAACAATGCTTCAAATTTTTGATAACTTCTTACAATGACTGAGGTTTCTCAAACTCAATTCGGTATTTGAATGATAATGGAAATCAAATGATGAACCTTTGGATCATTTATTTCTCAACCTTGATATAGGGTACATGCCTCAACAACTCTAGGAATCTGGTTGTATACTCTTCATCTGACATGGAACCCATATTGAGCTCATAAAATTCCTTGGCCTTTCCATCATAATACCTCTCAGATAGGTACTTCTTTGTGAAGAGTCTTTCAAATTCATCCCATGTTAACTTCTCTTCCCCGATGCCTCTGACATGCTTGACATCTTCCCACCATATGTCTACTTTTCCTTTGAGACCAAAGGTGGCTATCTTTGCTTTCATATTCTCTGAGTAATCAAGAACTTAACTATCATGCAAGCAACCACAATGACAATAATCAGCATGCATATGACCAAAATGCATATAAAAACAAGTTAGCTATCATGCATGAGTAACTGGCATGCATATCACTGCAATAACAATAAATCAACTAGCATTCACATAACAAAAAATTGGCTATCATGCATACATGACAAATATAGATTTGCATGACAATATGTATTTACCCCAAGGTCTAGTGTTGTGAACCTATTCTGATAACTATGTAACACCCCACCCCACATTTACCCACTTTAACCTTCTCACTAGAATAAACATGAGATGAGAGTTATTATGTATGACTCAATTTCCAAGATGCACTTATGGAAAATGGGGTTCACATGTCTAGTACTAACTCCAAATGTAACACCCTCCTCCCACATCCACCCAAGTAACCATCCCAACCAGGGTAAACATGAGACAAAAGGCTAATATGATAAGATTCGACCTCCTATGTGACATTAAGGAAGTGGAATCAATGGAACATCACATACAACCATCCAACATCATCAACAGAACCCTCAAGAGATAAGTCAGCCACTTAGACAACATGTCCCTGGGTCCCATTGTTGTTCTGGACCTATTAGGCCATAGTCACTCTCATTATATGGGCAAGGGAGTGACCAAAAACCTAAAGTAGTTCTCATAGGACTACCTATCAACAATTGTGGATCAAAATTGTTAGTTCTGTGCCAGCGACCCCGAGATTTAAGCCACTTTTTCAGCCCTAGAGCCCAGGCCACTACCCATAATGGAATGATAACTTGAAATCAATAAAATTACAAAGAAACAATGATTCAAAATAAATAAGTTAATCAAGGCCTTAACCAAACCCCTACTAGCCATGACAGGCATTTCATTAAACATATCATCAACATGTAACCTACATGTGTAAACAACATAATTAAGTGTAGGGATCTCATACTTATATGAGAATCATTATGAACCGTTGTTTCCTCATGCCATTTACTGCATATTCATCTATTATGTCATAGACACATTATCCATTCACATACAATCAAAAACATGTTGAGAACCATACATAGTTGCTGTCATGAAATGTACATATAAACAACATGATAGGAACATAAATACCATAAACATATTAGCCATCAAAATCCATATATACATCAGTATATTTTCACATGAAAATCAAGGGAATGAATATCTCATTAATAAATTCAATGAACCAATTGGAGATGGGATTACCATTTTCCACCTGACCATAGATTTGTTGAGCCAATTCTCTTCAACCAATCACCCCCGTGCCATATTCCAAGCATGAATGTGGGACTCAAACCAAAAGAACTCAATCAGGGCATATTGAGGCTAAACCACCTCACCCTCATCAATAGAAATCGGGATTTACCGTAATCCATCCTAGATGAATAGGCCAACACAATGAACACATCATAACAGGCTTTATCGTGATCTCCACCCAATCACTAGGCGAAACAAGCATGGATGCCATCGAATTTCTCCACCTACACCGTGAGGAATTTTCCTACCTCCTAGTCTCTCAGGCTTTACCAAAATCCAAAATTGGCTCACTAGGCCCTAAATTGAGACCCACTCTCTAGGATTTACCACATATCCCAAACCTGGGATTAATAGGCCCAACAAAGAGCAAATCACCACTTGGCTTTACTGTATATATTGCCATTCACTAGCAAGGATTCCTACGCCATTCGAGGCAACACAAAATCCAGCTTTACCGTAACCCACAATCCGTCTCAGGGGTTACTAGGCCATGTGTTATATCAATTTAGAGACCCACCTCACTCAATTCTGAATACATCTGGAAATCCATCTCAACCAAAACATGAGAACCCCATCACACCATGGCTATCCGAAAATGGCAAGGCTAGGCTGAAGATATTGTTACACCTGGAAAAACCCATGCCATGATAGAAAGAACCACATGCAATACCATGCATGCCAAATACAACAAGGAAAATACACATGCAAGTCGATACCTACAATGAAGCCTGTTGCATCTGCTTGATCCTGCCTTTCCCTGCTTGATCTTTGCTCTCTCTTGCCTTGTTTTCCTCTCTTACTCCAATGCCAAAGTGTTCTAAGAAAAATCTAAGTGTCCAAGAGTATGAGAGAGAGAGAACAATGAGAGAGCTCCAACAATGAAATGACAAAAGGTTACACTGACATAAGCTTACCCACTGATCCTCTGAATCATTTTTATGAATGAGGCCTCTAATTTCTTCAATTTCCATTATTTTACTTCATTTTCCTCCTCACTTGCAACCTGTGACCTTTCGCCTCTTTTTTCTCCTAATTTCCATTATTTTCATAAATAATTGTGCTAAAAATGCCATTTTTCCTTTCCAAAGCCTTAGCCATTTCCTTTTCCAATTTCCTTAGCCATAAACAACCAGATGAACACCCCCTAGGATGTCTTTCCAACCATTCATCTTGGAATAACTATCCCATCGACAATGGTTATTGTTTTTAACTTTTATTACATGAAATTTTCACTAGGGTTGTTACCGAACCCTTCCCCTTGGGGGACACCGTCCTCGGTGTTAAATCACACATATACCTTAGCAACTTGTTGAAAGAAGACATAATGCTGATGGATCTTTATAACATAGCTCAATGTAGTATTTACAATGAAATATTTTCTCAAAATAAAAAAATAATGACAACATGACAACATACTATGTAGTGGAGCTTTATAACACAACTCATTATGGTATTTATAATGATCATCCTACTGAGTGCCAATCCACATGACATCATAACATGATGATAACATAATCACATGATAGTATAGTAACATAACGACATAATCATAATAACATGACACCCATACTGCATAGTAGAGCCTTATAACATAGCTCATTATAGTATTTACATCCGTACACATGTGTACATATAACAACATCATCAACATATATATATATATATATATATATATATATATATATATATATATATATATATATATATATATATATATATATATATATATAATCAATCATACCAAAGCAAAACATATATACTAAACATCATATCTAAGCATATATCAAACCATCATAAGGAATACATCAAACCACCATAAAACATATACAAACCACCATAAAGCAAATACCAAACCACCAGAAAGCATATACCACACCACCATATCAAATATGCTTTTCCTCAACCGACAAACAAGGAAGGATACATGGCCCGCATCTGATTTTCCATCTCCCATGTAGCTTCATTGGGCCCAAAGTGCTTCCATTTCACTTTAAATTGCTCAATTTCTTAGTTCTAGAGCATGAGCACCTTTTTATGAAATATACATTGAGGCTTTGGATGGAATTCTCCATCTAGTTCCACCTGCAATATAGACCAGTCAATCACATGATTAACATCCTTAACATACTTCTTAAGCAAAGATACATGGAAAAAATTATCGACTTTCACTATCAGAGGCAACACAAGTCGATAGGCTATTGGCCCAATCCTCTCAATAATGTTGAAGGGTCCAAAAAATCATGGTGCCAACTTGGAAAATGATCCAATCCACAAGGATCTCTTCTTCGATTTGATGCACAAGTACACAAGTTCCCCAACCTAGAAATCCTTGAACAACTTGTTCTTGTTTGCATAACTCTTCTGCCTATCCTGTGTTTCCTTTAGATTCTTCTTGATCTTCTGCATTTCCTGCTCCATGTCTTCTAACATATCTGGTCCAATGAATACCTTGCTAATCGGATCACTCCAACTTAATGGGAGTGTTACAACGCCACTCATATAATGCCTCAAAGGGACTCATCTTCAATGACTCCTGATAACCATTGTTGTATGCGAACTCTACCAAAGGGAGATAATATTCCCACTTCCTCTGCTGATGCATCACATACATCCTTAGCATGACATCCTCTAATATCCTATTGACCCTCTATATCTTCCCATCTATTTGTGGATGATAAGTTGTGTCGAAGGCCAACTATGCGCCAAAACCTGCAAATAACTCCTTCCAAAACTTGGAAGTGAAATTCGATTCCCTGTCTGACACAATATTATTTGGAACACCATGTAGTCTAACCACATATCTAATGAATACCTATGCCACATCACTATCTAATAATGTAGACTTCATTGGAATGAACTGTGCAACCTTTGTTAGTCTGTCCACAATGACCATGATGGAATCATGCTGCTTCACTATCTTTAGAAACCCTATGATGAAATCCATGGAATGACCTCCCATTTCCACTATGGAATCATGACTGGCTATAGCAATCCACCTAGATGTTACACTCTTATTTAACTCACTGATAGTTGAAACACCTCACCACAAACACTGCTACATCTCTCTTCAAATTCTGTCAGTAATAAAATTTCTTCACCGCGGTCAATGTCTTTTAATAACCTGGGTGACCTGAATAATGTTTCACGTGAAACTCCCTCAAGATCACCTTCTTGATATCACAAATATCTAGTACATATATCCTATCTCAGAACTCGACCAATCCATCTGTTGTAAGACAATAATCCATAACTTGTGCACCTACACCTACACTTGTACCTATATTTGTACTTGTGCATGTACCTATACTGCCACATGTACTTGTACTACTATATGTACATGTACCTACACCTGTACCTGTAATATTACCTATACATGTACCATCATCCTACTACAACCCGTGCACAATCTCCATATACCTGACATCTTGCTGACCTGCTTGCAAGATCCTATCTTGTAAGTCTATCCCATAGAAGCTCATAGCTGCCAAGTGATGTACCTATACCCATCTACTAAGAGAATTTACCACCATGTTCTCTTTACCTTTGATGTACCTAGTCTCAAAATCAAACTCTTTGATCATGGCCAACCATCTAGCTTACCTGACGTTCAGATTCGGCTGGCCGAACAAGTACCTCAACCCAATATGATCACACATAAGTACAAAACTCTTGCCAAGAAGATATTGCCTCCACATATTCAATGCATGTATAATCGCTACTAACTCAAGATCATGTGTCAGATAGTTCTGCTCATGCTCATTTAGTTTACGAGACTCATAACATACCACCTGTCTATCCTACATATGAACTCTACCAAGCCCTCTCTTGCAAGCATCTGTGCATACCACAAACTCTTTGCCCAGATCTACAATTTGTAGTATCAGTGCATGTGTCAACAACTTCTTAAGCTGCTCATATTTAACCTCACACTCCTATATCCATTTGAACTTCTTACCTTTTCTTTGCAATGATGTGATGGGATAGGAAATCTGCAAGAAGTTCCTGATGAACCTCCTGTAACTCAAAGAATTTGTTCATCCCAAGTATCCAAGCCTCTGCATCTTTTGACTTCTTCACATCTTTGTCAAAATTAGGTGTTTTTTCTTTCTTGAATTCATCTGGCAAGTATCCCCTATCATTCCTCCTGTAAGGATGATAACGATGACGATCATGATGTCGATCAGAACCAAAACTAGAATAGTACCTGTACTCATCGGCCCTCCTTTCTAGAGTGTCCAACAACTTTCCATCTCTCACTATATTGGATCTATTTGACTTGTGTCTACTAGGAGACCTACTCCCATATGCCCCATTAATTCCATCCTCATGTCCATCGCTGATCCGAAGTGGTAGTTGTCACTGCAAGTCTGACACACTCTGAAGAAGCATTGCATTAACCTCTGCTTTCTTCTATTGTGCCTGAATGATCTAGTCATTATCTGCTTTACAACTTGTTATCTCTTCCTTTAAGCTTCTCAGTTTATCGACCAAATCAGAAGGATTCCCAACACCATACTACTCTTTGGATTCATAGGGAGAGTCTTTGTATTCAAGCATCTTGCTAGCCATTTGAGATTTCTTCCTACAATGCACAATATGTCAGATAAACCAAATCAGAATAAATCAACATACCTTAGTGTACCTCGGGGAGGATACCTTGTCTACAAGATTTCCAAATCAGTGTGATACATGTATAGCATAATGATAACATCATGTAGACATACACAAGTAAATGTATCAGCACTTAAACATCACTCTAGTTAGAAATAAGTCATCAGTGCAAGGCCCTACCAACAATGCATGCTATGACCTCATGCAAGACAAAAACCATTACTCCATTGTACACATTGCTACATGCAACCAAAAATATGCATAAGCAATGCCTAGCCAACTACACATATTCATAAAAGCATGTAGTTGAACATAATCGATCAGTTCTTGTAATCAACCTACAAGACTGATACGTGTAATCCAATTATTCAAGAGTGTAACCTAACATACAAGGATGTAAGTAGGCAACATAAAATCAACATGTAAGCAACATATAACCTATATACAGTCAGTCACATACTTATGAAAATGCATTTTTCAAAATCAATATCAAATCCTCCATGACAACCATACTGCAACCATAATCAATCATCAAGAAAATGCAACAAGCACATGAAATGAAAGTATAAGAGACACACATGAAACTAACATGCATGCATGACTATCACACAATCAACCCATCCAATCCAAGATTTGAACCATGCTCTGATACGACTTTGTAACACCCTCCTCCCACATCCACCCAAGTAACCATGCCAAATAGGGTAAACATGATATGAGAGGCTATATGATGATCAGATTCAACCTCCTATGTGACTTTAAGGAAGTGGAATCGATGAAACATCACATACAACCATCCAACATCATCAATGAAACCCTCAGGAGATAAGTCAGACACTCAGACAGCTTACCCCTGGGTCCCACTGTTGTCTTGGACCTCTTAGGCCATATCCCCTCTCATGCTAGGGGAAGGGAGTGACTAGCAACCTAAAGTCACTCTCATAGGCTTGCCTGCCAGTGAATGTGGACCAAAATTTCTAGTTCTGTGCCAGCGACCCAAGGATTTAAGCCACTTTTTCAAGCCCAGAGCCTAAGCCACTGCCTAGAATGGAATGATAGCTTGAAATTAATAAAAGTAAAGAGAAACAATGATGCAAAAGAAATAAGTTGATCAAGACCTTAACCAGGCCCCTACTAGCCATGACAAGCATTTCATCAAACATATCATCAACATGTAACCTACAGGTGTAAACAACAGAATTAAGTGTAGGGATCTCATAGTGTTACACAACATTTTTTCACTGCCCTGTACTCCCCGTTCCTTGATCCTGGAGGACCTCTACAGTGAACCCTACATGATTTCCCTTCATGAAGAAACTCCCATTATGTCCCTCTTCATGAGCAGAACAATTCCCTTTTGCACCATTTCCTCAAAATCTTATGTTTTTCCTAGTTTACAAGAATGACACTAATGACCCATGTCCTCCTCGCACTGATATGCAAGGATTAACATTGTCCCTAGCGCTGACCGGAGTGACTGAGATTTGTTTCAGTCACGCCGATCCTCTTTTGGAATGTTCTTAAATAAGGAGCCGAAGCTTCCAGCTCTAGAAGCTTCGTAACGGAAGTCTGGTCAATGGTTGAGCCAGATGGAGTCAAGGATGTCAGTTTGGGCTCCTTTCCCTTGAGAAGAGAAATCATTTCCCATCCATTCATGCTATATAAACCTTCATTTTTCCCAAGCACAAGCTAGTGTTAATAGTGGTGTGCTAGTGCTAATTAAGTTTGGAGTAAACAACAAGCTATTCATAGTTGTAGCTTGCTAGTTGTGTGTGAGGGAGAAGTGTGAATTTGGTTTAGTGTGGAACCTAAAGGGAAGAGCCTTAAAACTATCATTGTTGAGGCCATCATGGAATGCTAATGGAAGTGTGGGAACCTGGTTTTGTCAGAGGAAAACAACAACGTCAAGGCAATGGTTGTAATCTCTTCTTGATTCAATATATATGCAACTATTGATTGATTTCCTACATAATGTGTCATCTCACATGTTTATGGCTTAATGATTCTTGACTTGTTAAGTAGATTGAATTACAATTTTTCTATTATAATGGTTGTTGTTTGCTGTTGTTTACTTGTTTCAGGTGTTTCAAGAAGGAAATGGGAGATAGTTGGAGCAAGCAAGTAAGGTCATTGCCAAACGAGATAAGCGTGTACTAAGAGGTAGGCCATCTTAATTGGTTCTAACCTAAGGAAATCTTCCATAGAATGTATCGGTTGTGGCTAGACCCATTATCGGGCTAGAGGAATTGTTTGTGTTCACACTCATAATTTTACTTCACCACAAATTGGCAACTCCACTAGGGACCCAATCCTTCTATTTGTTTGCTTGGAATCTCATGGTTTTGTGTGAACTTTTCTAGTTTCGCCATTTCCCTTTAGTTATTTTTGTTTTCCTTTGCTTACTGGTCTGGGTTTGAAATTCATAATAGCAAGTCTAGTCTCAACCTTTGGAATTTTTTATTTGTTTCTTAGCATCCTCGCTTATCGTGATTAATTCGCTAACAGTCGCGCTGATCAGCGCGATATGCTGAGAAACATTCGCGTCATCCCCCTTCTAGTTCTTGTTGTCAGTTAGGTAGTCACGCTGATGCCTGTAAGTGAAGATTATGGTTTTCCCCAAATCTTGGCCAGTGTGTTTTTCTCTCATGATTTTGACCCTATAAGATTTTTAGACCGTCTTCTCCCTCACTAGAAAGTTTCTTTTCATTTGGTTTGTTTTCTTGTTGATTTGTCATCTTTTCACTTGATTTCTTGGGTCCTTGGATGGTTAGTGGCACGAGGGCATCTAGGTTGTCATCCATTTAGCTGATTGTGAACTCAGTAACTCAAGTTGTTGGTGCATTTACTCCTTTCATTTCGTTTATGGTCCTTCTACGTCTTTGACCCCCATTACACAAGTTTGAAAAGTTTTCGTTTGCATCTCTAAACGTTTCTTTTCCGGCATAGATCACATTGCTTGTCTTGTTTTTGGTAATCATTGTTTCATTAGTTTGAAAGAGATTATATTTTCATGTTTTTCATTTGCTTGAGAGCTAATTGTCTCGAAAACCTTTTCATTGAAGTGTTTTATGAGAAAATTCATTTTTTCATTTCATGAAAAGTATAAAATTCTAGTTTGTTGCATCAATATGTTACTGTAGTTAGAATCATTCAAGACTAGGATTGCATTGGCATTTGAAAAGAAAAAGAATTCTCTTTGCTTTTGAAAGGACTATTAGAGTGTACTTGTCAGGAAATTAGGAATTGGAATGTATTTTTCATTAGTTTGTTTTCTCAAAAAGTGAAGTAGTGAAAAATCATTTTGCTTTCAGTTTCTTGGTTGTTTGCATTTGATTGTGTGTTTTCTACCCTCTCTAGTGTAAACAATTCACCGAATTGAAAGGGTCTTGTCTCATTTAGCTGCATTTAGGGTTTTTTGAGTTACATTGCTAAGGCCTGAAAGCTGAGACATAACTCAAGATAAACTTAAAATGAACTCAATTAACCTCAGGCACATTTGAAACCTAACGATCACATCTAGAAGGTCCAGCTAAAGACGTGTTCTAGCATCTTTAAACCTAGAAGTTGTCATTAGCTTCGGCACTAGACAACACTAGTACGGATTTGTGCTCCCTGTACCGTCGAGTATATAATGGAAGATCCCTCTAGGCTGCAATCCTTTATCCATAGGAATCAGAGTTGGCCACCTTACAAACATGATACACCAAACACAACATTCGGGGAGATTGCCTGCCCGTACTTCTCGGTTCGTCAGGAGGTATTCTGTAGTTCACGGTTTCCTGGTAATCCTTTTTACCTAGATCATCTAGAGCAGTGATTTGATAATTTTGACTCAATAAACTTAAAAGATCATTCGATCATTTGTCCTTTTGAGCTCGTTTCCAATCGAAAGTGATAGAGTCATCTTTGTTTCTTTCTCGACTCTTAAAATATGAAAGAGCACTAGTCTATTTATGTGTCTTAAAAAATGATTGCCCACGATATTATAACATCTTGTTGTTCTTTTCTAGACCAAATCACGAGTTTTCCCTAAAGAACATTTTAAATCTTTGAAGTTTATCTCTCTCTTTTCCTATTAGCTAAGACAAGGTCATCGTGGTTGAACCATTTGGTTCACCTTGTTCCTCTTCCTCTACTCCATCTAAAACATTGTTTGAGGAGCCTTTTCCTGAATTACCAGAGTTACTCGAGGACCAAGGTGTTGAACTCAGAATTATTCTGAGCATTCAACCTTTGTCATCTCATCCTCCTCCTACTTCAGATACTGGGTCACCTGCTGATACTCGCCCGAAATCTCTGAACAATCCTGTCCAAACTCTTGAGAGTTCACCGACTATTGGTGATCAACTTGGACTGGTTATATATCCTTCGAATTCTTTATTTGACCCTGTTATGATATCACTGCATCGTCCGTACAGTTCGTATGATCAGCCGGGTGTTCCTTTGGAATTATCCCCTCATACCTCTTTAGTTGTTTAACATCATTTGTTCCCAGCTTTGGAACCTGAAGATGATGCTCCAGTCACCTCTTCGGATGAGTCAGAAGTTTCTACTCCACACATTGTCGAGAAGGAAGAACATCCATTTCCTCCTAAAGGTTTCCCTTATACAGGGAGTATTCCCATCAGTGTGTATCGGGAATTGCCGCCTAATTTTGTGTCTTTTGCACAATTGGTTTTAGGTACACCTAGTGCCTCATCACTTTACCATAACCCTGTTTGGGCGTCTAGCACCATGCCTAATACAAGTCCGTTCATTGCAAACCTGACCTCCCAACATGCTGTTACCTCAGTCTCGGTGCAACCCACCATTCTAAACCCTCTTGTATCATTCATCCCAGTCACCCGACCGGTTCAACCAGCGGTCTCGAAGAATATTACTGTCAGTTCTTCGATCCCTCCAGTAAGTGGCCAAGTTGTGCCACCACCCGGGGGCAGAATCTGAGTGTTTCTATGGTGTTAGGCACCACAAATGTGAGTAGCTCATAGGCTCACATGGTTGGCATGAACCAACCTTCTTCTGGTGTTATTCAAAACCCTGCTGGTCCTATTAGATCAAGCAATGTCTAGTACCAACAGGCTCAAAATCTCGTTGGTCCGCTTGGGTCAAGCAATTTCCTGTATCAATAGCCTTATGAGGCTCAAGTTTAGTACCAAACTCCTTACGTTCCATATGGTTCTCAAGGGATGGTCAATCTGCCTTATGTCCTTCAGTCTAGGTAGTATGTTTAGCTTGGCTCATCCACTTTTCAGGGTGGCTATGGCCAGATTCAGTTCGAAATTTTTTTGGGTACTGTTCAAGTACCCTTGCAACAACATGGATAGCCTCTACAATAACAAGGGAAACCTTTGCTGCAGCAAGGGTCGTCCACACAACAACAAGGGCAGACGTATTGTAGCAAAACCATGTAGCAGCATATGCAGTATGCTTTGCAAACCTACCAGTCTATGTCTTCGCAGGGCCAATCTCTGCAGCCCCAGGGACAACTTTTTCAGCCGCAAGGTCAACCCTTGCAGCAACAGAGCCAACCAGGGTAGTAACAACCATTATATACATATCAACAGGGTCAACCCTTGCAAGGACAAGGAGAGGGTCAAGTCTTGCAGCAGCAGGCCCAAAATCCTAATGTCCTAGGTCAACAGGTACAAAATCCTTTTGCCCAAGGGCCGCAGGTACAAAATCCCTATGTCCAAGGGCAACAAGTGTACAATCCTTATGTCCAAGGGTGGTAGGTCCAAAATCCTCTTGTTCAAGGGAAATAGGTTCAAAACCTGTATGTTCAAGGACAATAAGTACAATATCCATATGTCCAAGGTCAATAGGCTCAACAGCCTCTTACCCCGTATGTTGCTTATCAGCAACCTATGACCGGATAGTTCTAAGGTGTTCAAGGTCAAAATCCTCCCTATGGCCAAGGTAACCCACAATGGGGGTAGAATCAAATGCCATATGGCCAAAATCCCTCACTATGGGGCCAAAATCCTTACCAGCAGGGATGGGCTCCTTCGGTTGGATCCGCTTATCAACCTCTAATGCCTTTTAATACTCAATTGCCATTCTTGGCCACACTAGAGTTGCCAGATGTGTCTTGCCTTATGAATGATCCAATTCTTCATTTGCCATACTGGCCTCCGGTTCTGTCCAAGATCCTGAGCGATTGTCCTAAGTTTGATGGGAAAGCAAAAGAAGATCCTCAAGCCCATGTGATGACATATCACCTCTGGTGCTCTTCGAATTCTTACATTGATGATTCTATTCGTCTCCATCTTTTTTATTGAACCCTCACACGCACTGCCACCAAGTGGTACATCGAGCTTCCTCGAAGTACTTATCATGACTTCAACTCTTTAGCCATCGCTTCCCTCCCTCATTTCCAATTGTCAGTTCACTATGAAATTGGCACCTATTTCTCACATTGCTTAAGCAAGATACTGCGACACACATCTCTGATCACATCCATGAATGGAGACATAGACGTCGCCTGATCAAATTCGAGATTGCTGATCAATTGCTCATCGAATGGTTTACTAAGTCATTCATAGCTCTAATTGCTTGCGATATAACTATGGGTGGATGCGGTACCGAAGAACAAGCCATTTCTCATGCCCAATACTTAGATCTTGTTTATTTTTAGTCTGACACTTTGTATGAGTTATTACCCAATGCTCCGCGACAATAGTCCAATCCCACGACATCAAAGTCGCAAGCTACACCTCCTGTTGATGGAGTAATTGGTTCAGTGTCCCAGACACTTGCTAAATCTTCTTCTAAAAAGAAGTTGGTCTCAGACACTGCTTCCAATAGTTCCTCCCAGAATCCACCTGGCCTTGGTAAAACCTCAGAAGTCCACGCTGTCCAGTCTACCATAGCGGACAAATCCTCAAAAGGTAAGAAGAAAGGCAAAGGCAAGGGTAAAGTTGATGCCCTAAAACAGGATCCTCCTAAGTCGTCTGCTGGTGATTCTTCACAACTGAAGCCTAAGTATCCATGCCTTATTTGCGAGGAGGATCACTATACCAAGGATTGTCCCCAACGGTTTGAAGTTAGTTGTTTTCTCAAAGGGATCCTAGCATCTTGAAAGAGCCGTTTCCGTCCCAACAGACTAAAATGGTAGACCAACCTTAATCATCTGCTTCCTCAGGATCTCAAGTGTTCATGATGAGTACACCTATTAATGTGGCAACTATATCAAAAGATTACCAAACTCCTGCTCTGACAACCGAGAAAGAGAAAGAGGCCACCCCTTCTTCTTTTGCCCCGAGTTCTGGCCCTCTTCATATCGAGCGCCCTAACCCTGATTTCACTATTCGGCCACCCTCTTGAGATGTGCTCAGGAAATCCTCATACAATCCCAATGCTCGAGCCGCTCAACACTATAATATTGTTGAGGATTTGGCTCAGGTGCCATCAACTATGTCAGCTCTCGAGGTGCTCCAAAGTTGTCCATCTCAGTGAAAATCTTTGCTATTAGCTATTTCAGGTATTGATCCTACCGATTCCAATTTGATATGTTTTGATCTAGAGAACCATGTTCCATGCCTACCTCATCAGATTGCCTTTCTCATTCAGGTAATCATCAATGAGAAAACCATTCACAGGACTGTCATCGATGAAGGTGCTTCTACCTGCATCATGTCAATCATCTGCTGGAAAGCAATTGGTTCTCCTACTTTGAACCAATCCCCAAACACTTTGGAAGCTTTCGACGGGCGTGATTTGTGACCCTTCAGTGTCTTACCTAATCTTGCCATTACTTTGGAGAGAAAGATTGTACAAGTCGAGATAGATATTGTTGACGCTAATCTCAATTACAATCTTCTACTTGGACGGAGTTGGATCCATGCCATGCATGTTGTAGCCTCCTCCATATTCCACGTGATTCATTTTCCCCATCCAGGGAAGATCATCACTGTCGACCAGCTGACCTTCTTTGCCTCTTCCTCCTCGGATGGCAATGTTCTATATGTCAAACACACTGGTGCCCATTATGAGAGTGTGGGGGCAGTTTTTTTTAAAGATTCTGCCTTGATGGGAATTTTTCCACTCCCACCGCCTCATGTTACCTCTGTCAAATTGATATCGATCATATCTGATCCTTGGGCCATACCTTCACCAGATCTTGTTGATACTTGGGACGAGGTTATGCCACTTAGTCTTGCCCCACCTACTCACCTACAACCTGACATTACCATTGGTCCTTTTGCCAAATGGGGCATCGACTATATGACATGTAATTCTCATTTGGCCCGGGGGCATGGTTATATTATTGTTGTTGTGGATTATTTCACCAAATGGGCCGAAGCGATGCCTACATACTCTGCAGACGGTAAAACAACGACTCAATTTATTTTCAATCACGTTATTTTCAGGTTTGATGTACCTCAAGCCATTGTCACAAACCATGGCTCCTGTTTCCGAGATTACATGATGGTTGATTTGACCTCTACGTTGGGTTTGCGCCATGATGGCTCAATCCCGTATTACCCTCAGGCCAACAGTCAAGTTGAAGATGCGAAAAAAGTTTTGGTTACAATGCTTTAGCGCACTATTGGGATGCACAAGTCAAATTGGCATCTCATGCTCTTTTCAGTTCTGTGGGCTTATCGAACCTCAACCAAAGATGCAACTGGTTTCACACCATTCCAACTTGCCTATGGTCTAGAAGAAACTTTACCGATTGAATGTGAAATTCCTTTATTCAAGCTAGCTATCGAACTTCTCCCCGAAACATCACCCCAGGAAGAGCGCCTCTTATATCTAGAATGACTAGATGAGACTCGTCGTCTCGTTGCTTTGGTCATCAATGCACACAAGAAGTGAGTCAAGTTCCATTTCGATCGGTCAGTCTCCCCACGCGCGTTCTCTGAGGGTGATTTGGTTTTACTATATGATCAAGCTAATGATAAGCTGGGGGCAGGCAAGTTCGAGCCCATGTGGCATGGACCCTACATTGTAAAATGTGTTTTGCAAAAAGGGGCCTATGAGCTTATTGATTATGAAGGAAATCCTTTGGACAAGCCCCAAAACAGGCTTTATCTCAAAAAGTACTATGCTTAGGTCATCTTGCATGGTTACTTGTGTACATTAGTGTGTCATTCATTTTTGTGCAATGTGGTTTGGTGTGTTAGTTTTCAAACAACTTTCCAGTTTACTTGTTTTTCCATGCTTTGCAGATTTCTATGACTCTTCACATTGGTTATTGATGGTGCTTTTCGTAGTACTTGGAATCTATCCTCCACGACATGGGTTATTTATGACCTTCACAGTGAGTTGATTGATCTTCAAGGTATTTTTTTAGGTCACACAACTAATAACATTGTTCAATACAACACAATCATCGAACTATTGTTAGAAGCCATTGCTCTTGACGTACGGGAGTTGGTTGCCAACCTGGATTCACAAGTTGTTGTCCTTCAACTCAACGAGCAATATTCCATCAAAAACCCTCAGATATTGAGAATGTATCTCTGTATTTGTCTACTGGAAAGGCATTTTGATTACATTACATATCAACATATTCATAGACTTATGAATACATTGACAGATGCATTAGCTAATTATGTGTTGGATAAACATTTACGAAACATGTGAAAAGACAAAACAAATCATTTGTCCCATAGTAAGCAATAAAATACAACATATATATATAGATATAGATATGGTGATAATGTTTGATACATCGAAACCCCCAAAAAAAATATGTGTGTTCAAATAACATCGACAACTCGCAGGCTTCATATATCTGTGGCACGTAGGCCTAAAAAATGTAAAATGCTAGACCTAGGAACTAATCAACATGGTGATGATGGTAGCATGAAATGACTTGTGCAACAAGAGTCAACAATTGTTTGATCCGATCTGATACTCCCATTGTGTGTCTCTGGTACTGGCGAGGAATGTCTCCCACTCTGGGACACCACAAGTCAACCCCTCAAGGTTCCTCACGATCTCCTCCTCGTTGTCACTCCCCTCCTAATAAGGAGCAACATCAAACTGACGGGTGATGTGCCTGGCTATCAGGGACATCTCGGGAGGACGCTCTGGTCCAACATCTGCATTGACAAAACAAAATGTTATAAACACATATATACCAAAAACAATTAAAAAATCACAAAATTAAAAATTGATTTCTTACCTTCGTCGTCGAAATCCTCTGCATCTGGCGGTGGCATGTCCAGGTCTCCACATAAGTCAGTGCCATTGTATGGCCAATCCTCCATTATGATTAGCTGTCATTGTAGCCATGAAAAGAAGGCAGGCCTGTAAGACATATGCTAGCCCCCAGTGATCCTAAGCATCAAACAGCTTCAATGGGCCATCTATGGGTCTCTTGGCATCAGAGGATCTACCTCAGTCAACTGATATTGGAACAACAACACCCGTTCCAAGAAAAAGGTCACTAGTACGGATCTGAAGCAAAATTGCTTCAGATTCCTCGCCTTAGCTTTTGTCAGCTGGCGTTTTATATTGATATTCATGGCTTCCACCCAATTGAAGATCGACAGTGTTGTAAAATCGATGGCATATAGAAATTTCAACTTGTTAGTCTCGTGCACTACTTGGGACCCTACCACTCTGTTGATAGTCAACAATAGCACTCTTAGTGTCAGATATTACACGGTGGAAATCTCAATCTTTCCACTCTTGGATTTGAGGGCTTCAAAGCAATGTTCAGAAAGCAGCATGGATATGCTTGCCCCAATCCGTCATGACCCATATAGGTTGACTGGTTCCCCTCTCTGGGACAGTCCTCTGATGAAATATATGTCTGAAGTTTCTAACTCTAGCTCCTAGTCACCAATGATGAATATTTCCCAATCTATGTCCCAGAGACTAATCAGGTATTGAAGCAGCTCAGGTTGGGCTCACATCCCTGGTGTCAGAAAGAACTTGAGGAGCCCATAGTTCCTCAAAGCATTTAGGCAATTTGGATCATTTAGTGCCTGGGTGTCCACATATTCATGCTCACGTTCTTTCCAGTCTACCATTTTCAACAATTCTTTCATGCAAAAAACCATATATTCCAGTCAATAATCATTTTCCTCTCAAAGGCACCATCAGCTATGTCGGCTCTCGAGGTGCTCCAAAGTTGTCCGTCTCAATGGAAATATTTGCTATTAGCTATCGGGGGTATTGATCCTACCAATTCCAATTTGATATGTTTTTATCTAGAGAACCATGTTCCATGCCTGCCTCATCAGATTTCCTTTCTCATTCAGGTAATCATCACACCATTCATAGGACTGTCATCGATGAAGTGCTTCTACCTGCATCATGTCAATCACCTGCTGGAAAGAAATTTGTTCTCCTAATTTGAACCAATCCCTGAACACTTTGGAAGCTTTCGATGAGTGCAATTTATGACCCTTAGATGTCTTACCTAACCTTGCCATTACTTTGTAGGGCAAGACCGTCTTAGTCGAGGTAGAGATTATTGATGCTAATCTCAATTAAAATCTTCTACTCGGACGGAGCTATACCCATGCCATGCATGCTATAGCCTCCTCCCTATTCCACGTGATTCATTTTCCCCATCAAGGGAATATCCTCACTGTCGACCAACTATCCTTCTTTACCTCTTCCCCCTCGGATGGAAATGTTCTATATGTCAAACACATTGGTGCTCCTTATGAGAGTGTGGGGGCAGGCCTTTTTAAAGATTTTGCTTTAATGGGAATTTTTCCACTCCCACCTCCTCATGTTGCCTATGTCAACATGATATCGGTCAAATCTGATACTTGGGTCATACCTTCACCAGAACTTGTTGATACCTGGGGCGAGGTTATGCCACTTAGTCCTGCCCCACCCGCTCATCTATGCCCGGTCATTATTGTTGGTCCTTTTACCAAATGGGGCATCGACTATATGACATGCAACCCTCGTTCGGTTGGGGGGCATGGTTATATTATCGTTACTGTGGATTATTTCACCAAATGGGCCAAAGCAATGCCCACATAAGCCATAGATGGTAAAACGACGACTCAATTTCTTTTCAATCATGTTATTTCCAGGTTCGGCATACCTCAATCCATTGTCACAGACCATGGCTCCCATTTCTGAGATTACATGATGGCTGAGCTAACCTCTACGTTGGGTTTGTGCCATGATGGCTCAACCTCGTATTACCCTCAAGCCAATGGTCAAGTTGAAGTTGTGAACAAAGTTTTGGTTACAATGCTTCACCGCACTATTGGGATGCACAAGTCAAATTAGCATCTCATGCTCTTCTCATCTTTGTAGGCTTACCGGACCTCAACCAAAGACGCAATTGGTTTCACACCATTCCATCTTGTCTACGGTTTGGAAGCAATGTTACCGATTGAATGTGAAATTCTTTCACTCAAGCTAGATGTCAAACTTCTCCAAGAAACATCAACTCAGGAAGAGTGCCTCTTATATCTAGAATGGTTGGATGAGATTCATCGTCTCGCTACTTTGGTCATCGAAGCACAAAAGAAGCAATTCAAGTTCCATTTCGATCGATCGATGTTCTTTGAGGGTGATTTGGTTTTAATATACGATCAAGCTAATGATAAGCTGGGGGCAGGCAAGTTCTAGCCCATGTGGCATGGACCCTACATTGTAAAATGCGTTTTTCAAAAAGAGGCCTATGAGCTTAGTGATTATGAAGGAAATCCTTTGGACAGGCCCCGAAACGAGCTTTATCTCAAAAAGTACTGTGCTTAGGTCATCTTGCATGGTTACTTGTGTACATTAGTGTGTCATTCATTTTTGTGCAATGTGGTTTGGTGTGTTAGTTTTCAAACAACTTTCTTGTTTACTATGTTTTTCCATGCGTTGCATATGTTTGTGACTCCTCACATTGGTTTTGCTGATGGTGCTTGCCATAGTACCCAAAATATATCCTTTGTGGCATGGGCTATTAATGACCCTGGCGGTGATTTGATTGATCTCCAAGGTATTTGTTTAGGTTGCACAATTAATAACATTTTTGAATACAATGCAGTCATCGAACTATTGTCGGAAGCCATTACTCTTGACGTATGGGAGTTGGTTGTCAACCTGGATTCACTACTTGTTGTCCTTCAACTCAACAGGCAATATTCCATCAGATACTCTCAGATATTGAGAATGTATGTCCGTATTCGTCTACTAGAAAGACAATTTGATTACATTACATATCATCATATTCCTAGATGCATGAATACATTGACAGATGCATTAGCTAATTATGTGTTGGATAGACATTTACGAAACATGTGAAAAGACAAAACAAATAATATGTACCATAGTAAGCAAGAAAATACAACATATGTATATATATATATATATATATATATATATATATATATATATATATATATATATATATCGTGATAATGTTTGATACATCAAAACCCAAAAAAATAATATTTGTGTTCAAATAACATCGACGACTCACAGGCCTCATATATCTGTGGCACGTGGTCCTCAAAAGTATAAAATGTTGGACCTAGTAACTAATCAGCGTGGTGATCGTGGTAGCATGAAACGGATCGTGCAACAGGAGTAAGCAATCAATGGATTCGATCTGATACTCCCACCACGTGTCTCTGGTACTGGCGAGGAATGTCTCCCACCCGAGCATACTCTGGGATACCATGAGTCAACCCCTCAAGGTTCCTTGCAATCTCCTCCTCGTTGTCACTCCCCTCCTGATAAGGAGTGACATCAAACTGATGGGCAATGCACTCAGCTATCAGGGACATCCTGGCAGGATGCTTTGGACCAACATCTGCATTGACAAAGAAAAATGTTATAAACACATATATACCAAAACTGATTAAAAAATCACAAAATTAAAAATTTATTTTTTACTTTTGTCGTTGAAATCCTCTCCATCGGAGCGGCATGTCCAGATCTCCACGGAAGTCAGTGCCACTGTATGGTCAATCCTCCATGACAATCAACTATCATCATAGCCATGAAAAAAAGGCAGGCATGTAAGACATATGCTGGCCCCCAGCGATCCTAGGCATAAAATGACTCCAACGGGCCATCCATGGGTCTCGTGGCATCGAAGGATCTACCTCAATCAACTAATACTGGAACAACGACATCCTTTCCAAGAAAAAGGTCACTAGTATGGATCCAAAGCAAAATTGGTTCAGCTTCCCCGCCTTAGCTTTTTTCAGCTGGCGTTTTATATTGATCTTCATGGCTTCCACTTAATTGAATATCATCAGTGTTGTACAGTCGATTGCATATAGAAATTTTGACTTGTTAGTCTGGTGCACTGCTTGGGACCCCGCCACTCTGTTGATAGTCAACGGTAGCACTCTCAGTGTCAGATTTCGCACAGTGACAATCTCAATTTTTCCTCTCTTGGATTTGAGGGCTTCAGGGCAATGTTCGGAAAGCAGCATGGATATGATTTCCCCAATTGGTCATGACCCATATAGGTTGACTAGTTCCCCTCTCTGGGACAATCCTATGATGAAATATATGTCTGAAGTTTCTAACTCTAGCTCCTGGTCACTAATGATGAATATTTCCTGATTTATTTCCCAGATACTAATCAAGTATTGAAGCAGCTCAGGTTGGGCCTATATCCTTGGTGTAAGAAAGAAATTGAGGAGCCCAGTGTTCCTCAAATCATTCGTGCAATTTGGATCATTCAGTTCCTGGGTGTCCACATCTTTGTGCTCACGTTCTTTCCAATCTACCATTTTTGATGATTCTTTCTTGCAAAAACCATATATTCCAGTCAATAATCATTTTTGGCCCATAAAATTTGGATTGCAACGGTGTTTTTGAGAGGAAAATTATTTTTTCCTTATTCACGACAACGGAGTGCGTGTTTTAAAAATAGTTGGCTGGCGGCATGATAGGACGTTTTAATCACCCCCGGCCGACGTGATTTCATGCTTGGAACTTGCGCTAACCAAGGGTGATTTTTTTTACAAAACCCCCCTCAAAAATATAAAAAATGGACGAAAACAGGAATAAATGGTATGGAAATGGAGCTTAGGGCTTTAGGTCTTATCTGCAACTGGTGGCTCGGTGAATGACCTCCTAGGTCTCCCACAATCTGCTCTAGAACGATTAGGGAAAAAGTAGGTGAAATTTTTTTCATAGCAAGGTAAAATGGTAAATGGTAAAAAATATTTACTTTTCATCCCTTTTATTCAGTTTTTTCATGAAATATTAGGTTTTGTAAATGTTTTGACCTATTTTACCTCAATAATTGGATAATTCACTTTACCTTCTTCCGTAGCGACAGATGATGAATGTTCGACGATGATGTCGAGTCACGTTTCAACTCTTTTCTCGACTCGTAAAAATCATATGAAAAGATTGCCGAGTATTTTTCCCTTTTGACTCGTAAAAGAGAATAAAATGGGGGGTCTGCTTTCAAGCTCCTTTCTGAACCTTTAAAAATGAAAAGATCGTCGAGCCCTTATCATTTTGAACTCGTTAACGGATGCGAAACTTCATGCACCCAATATACGTTCACCCCTTTTTCAGGCTGGGATGCACTATTTACAAAAAAGGTACTCCTTGACTGAAATGGTCAAGCGGTTCTGTCAAGTATATTTTCTACCTTTCCAGGCTCGAGAGACACAAATGTATGAAAAGGGACCATGTGGAGTTTTCTTTTCTATGTCTTTTTCAAACTTTCTAAACATGAAAAAGATATTGAGTTACACCTTTGTCGAACTTGTTAAAATATTAAACGACATCGGGTTCCTCACCATGACGAACATGAGCTTCTCCTTCCTAGGGCTCATTAAACTTACTAGGTCGGATTCGTCTGAAGGATGAACTTACAATGCAAGCATGTGTTATCCCCTTCAAGCTTGTGATTAAAAAACAATAGGGGTACCTGCCAGAAATGGTGGGGGAAAATTTGGAAATCTAATCAGTTGTGTCGGCTGCTCACTCTTGAACATGACACTTTCTGTTTCATGTCGGGTTGGGATATCCTCCTTTGTATCGTTGACCTTCCTGGGTTGGGCCGCTTATTTTTGCCTTCCATTTGATCTCTGCCACATCATTATGACCACCGATCCTATGGATCCACAAGCTTCCAAACTTCCAGTAGTGTCACCGATATGTTCAAGAGTTGACCTTCTATAGTTACACTTACCTCTGATCCTCTGTATCATCCAAAATCATTTTGCATCCCTTTGTCTCGTGTCGATGATGTGGGATACATTATGGCCCTCCTCCGACATGGTCACTTCCTGTCGACTTTAGCTCATTATCCGAGAAGTTGACCGAGAGACTCCCTTCTAGTACCTTAGAGCTTGCATGCCTTAATGGAAAGTTATTCACACTCGACAACAAGTTCACATCATTGGATTTCGATCGAGTGATTTGATGAGTGTTGAACTTCAGTTCCTCTATTCACATTCCATGGATTGTGTTGCTAGTACCTTGAGGACCATTGTCATTATTGGTGGTTTCTCTCGTGCTTGTTAATGGTTGACATCATTGGCTGGTAATCAAGCAATTTTCTAGCGTGTTTGACGTCAACACATCTATTCACATGTTAGAATTTGTACTTCGATCGGGTTTTGTTGGAGTGTAAGACACTGCGCTCAAATCACAAAAGTCTAGGTTGCGAAGTGATGTGACATGATTATGTTGACATACATGTCTCTTTAAGATGGATGGATACGACCATACCATGAGTTATCATATGTGATCCTTCTCATTATTGGATGGCTGCGACCATACCTTGGTTTCGATATGATCCTCTTTATCAAATGGATGTGCCCATGCCTCGATCCATTTACATGATCATTCTCTGGATGGCTACGTCCATACCACAATTCATGTATCATTTGATAAGATTTTCAATTATGTATACATATCGGTACTTGCTTGTAGGTTTTTTGACGACAGACTCCGGTTCCCCGCACTGATTCATAAAGCACTTCATCCCTCACTCTAGTTCGACCTTCACGCTTTAGGGGGCATCTATTACATAGAATTTTGTCACTGCCCTGTACTTGTCGTTCCTTGATATTTGAGGATCTCTACAATGAACCCTACATGCTTTCCCTTCATGAAGAAAGTCCCATTGTGTCCCTCTTCATGAGCAGAACAATTCCCTTCTACACCATTTCCCCAAAATCTTCTATTTTTCCTAGTTTACAAGACCGGCGCTAATGACCCTTGTCCTCCTCATGCCGATATGAAGGGATCAACATTGTCCCTAGCACCAACCGAAGCGACTGATCTTTGTTTCAGTTGCGCCGATCCTCTTTTGGAAAGTTTTTAAATAAGGAGCCGAAGCTTCCAACTCTACTTTAACGGAAGTCTGGTAAATGGTTGAGCCAGATGGAGTCGAGGATGTCAGTTTGGTCTCCTTTCCCCTATAAGGATGGAACTACCTCAAGAGATAATACCTTCTCCCATGAGAAGAGGAATCATCTCCCATCCATTCATGCTATATAAACCTCCATTTTTCCCAAGCACAAGCTAATGTTAATAGTGGTGTGCTAGTGCTAATTAAGTTTGGAGTAAACAACAAGCTATTCATAGTTGTAGCTCTCTAGTTGTGTGTGATGGAGAAGTGTGAATTTGGTTTAGTGTGAGACATAAGGGGAAGAGCCTTAAAACTATCATTGTTGAGGCCATCATTGAATGCTAAAGGAAGTGTGTGGGAACATGGTTTTGTCGGAGGAGAACAACAACATCAAGCCAATGGTTGATCTAGGTGGATGTTGGTGGCCACCCACCTATCCCCACTTGGACCCCCACAACTGTCTCTTTCAGTTTTTCTGTTTTCTTAATTATAGCACAATTTACTATTTTTAGCAGTTTTTGGGTCCTGAACTTCCGGAGCCCTTTTGAAGCCCTAAACAACGTTTTTTTGGGAAATATGGGATCAACATGGGTCCATGGATCGATGTTGCTCTTCCAAAAGCTTTATTTCTCAGATATATATTTCTAACGAGATATTGTGCACGTCAAACGAAGATCTTATGCCAAAGGTACGACCCCGGGAAGTTGTTGTACCAATTTACCCAAATGGGGCCCACAATTTGGTGTTTCATCTTCTAGGGTTAGGTTTTTGGATGTTTAGGGTTTTCTACTATTTCTCCACAATAAATAGGCCTTCAATCCTCATTGTAATACAATTCAAAGGCATGTAGCCACCACATATCTTCTCAGAGATAAAGCTACCATTGCCCTAGCTGGTTTATTTCCATTTCTGTTTGTTAGCATATTTCAGTATTTTACATTAACGAAATGAAGTATTATTTCCACTGCATCTCTATATTTATGGTTATTTCTGTAATTTATTGCATTCCTATTTAAATCCGGATCAGTGGTATCAAAGCGGTCTGCTTTTTCTCTGTTTTTCTTTGTATGTCTCCAACGAGGTCGGGATATAAGGAGTTAGGGCTTGAACTGATCGAACCTTTGCAAGAACAGCCCTGCAAATCTCGACGGCCTCCCATGGCGGATGAGAAGAAAGACGAGGGGACAGGATATCCTATCAAAATCTTGCTCAAAGAATCCCTCGAGTGACAAAGGAATGCGATGATGGACAGTTTGCCCAGATCCTTCAGCAGCTACCCAGAGGCAATGCATTGACATCCAACAACTACTTTGGAAACGCCACGCCCTTTAAGGTATAAGTTAATTTTGAAATTCCCATATTCGAGGGTCAAATAGATGAAGATGCCATAGATAAATGGTTAAATCTACTAGAAGGGTATTTTTCTGTTCATGATTTTTCTAGTCAAGAAAAGATTATTTTCGCTCTTCTCAAAGCAGCCCCCCACGTCAAGGACTAGTGGGAAACCTACTGTGAGTAGAAGGATGAAAGTAAAAGCTCACTATTTTTAGCTGCGCCCACTTGGAATTCATCTCGGGATTCCATCAAGGAGCAGTACTACCTAGTCAAAAGCTATGAGGACAAATACATAAAGTGGACCACGCTACGGCAAGGAAGGGACCAAGATGTGCTAGAGTTCACAAACATTTTTCATACCCTTCACACATAATTGGGTATCAAGAACTCTAAGCTACATTTGGTACTCAAATACCACAACTGCCTACACAGATACATCCAGAAAGAGATCTAGTTCCTTAACATCTCCTTGCTCGACATGACGTACTGATACGTTGTCAAAATCGAGCAGAAGTTCAAACAAAAGAAGCGGGACTTTGGATCCGTGAATCCGAAGCAAGGGAAATGCTTCCCCAAATTGCAGAACCAAGGACAAAGCCAAGATGGGGCAACCCAAGACAACCTGTCGAAGCCATAAGAAAAGAACAACACCACAAAGTCTAAGAAGGACACAGGAAAGTGGTGTGAGTTCCATAAGAGCCCCACTCACAACACAAGTGAGTGTCAGACCAAGCAGTCATTGGTGGCCGAGTTGAAGGCTTCAAAATTAGATGCATGTTCCGATCCTAAGTCAGAAGCCGAATGAAAAAGGGAAGAAAATCATTGACATGGAACCCAGCGCCACTGTTGCCATCACCAAGATCTAGAAGAATGAGCCCAAAGATCCAGAGGAGGTGGAGCGCCTTTTCCACTCACAGATGTGGGTGAAAGGTTTGCCGCTACAATTCATTGTCGACAGTGGCAGCCAAAGAACCTCATTTCAATAGAGGTCATGAAGCGGTTGGGCATATCGACTATACCACACCCGCACCTGTACGGTATCAGGTGGCTTCACCAAGGACGAGATCTTCGAGTTTGCCAGCAGTGCCGCCTTCCCTACAGCATCAAACCCTTCACAGACGAGGTATTGTGTGATGTTACACCTTTGAATGTTTGCGATGTATTATTAGGCCAGCCATACTTGTGGAGGCGACATGCTGTGTATGAGTCAAGGCCTCACACTGTTATTATTTCTTTGGGTAATTCATTATACAGGATACCAGAGGTAGCCCCACCTACTACCACTTCTTTGATCGCTGCTAAGAAAGGCAGCAAGCTTATCTCACAGACTAGGAAATTTATTTTCTGTCTGGTTCACTCCCAAAGTAAGGGGAAGATCGTTGCCACATCCATGATCCCTACAAATGGTTCCTCCACACAGTAGCAACATCAAAGGGATACGATCATGACAAAACATAGGAACAACTTCTCCTCACCCACAGGGGTACCACACAAGTTTCAGGTGGGCGACAAAGTTTGGTTACATCTGCAGAAATAACGCCTTACAAAAGCCCATCAGAAGCTTAGACCACTCCGACATGGTCCTTACAACATTACCAAGGCTATGGGAAACAATGCTTTGGAGCACGACATTCCTCCATTCCTTCGCTTGCACTGAGTGTTCAATATGGAATGCCCTCTACCATGATTCCCACCATTACTGGACACGTCATAGATTGCAAAACAACTCACCAAGGACCAAGTTCAGCAGATGGAGGAACTCAATGCAATGGGGACCATTACTTCCTAAGGGGGGAGGAATGATCCAGGTGGATGTTGGTGGCCACCCACCTATCCCACTTGGACTCCCACAACTATCTCTTTCAGTTCTTTAGTTTTCTTAATTATAGCATAATTTACTATTTTTAGTAGTTTTTCAGGTCTTGAACTTTCGGAGCCATTTTGAGGCCCTAAATGACGTTTTTTTGGGAAATATAGGAGTAGCATGGGTCCATGGACCGATGTTTCTCTTCCCAAAGTTTTAGTTCTCGGATAGATATTTCTAACAAGATATTGTGCATGTCAAACGGAGATCGTATGACAAAGTTACAACCCTGGGAAGTTGATGTACCAATTTACCCAAACGGGGCCCACAATTTGGTGTTTCATCTTCTAGGGTTAGGTTTTTGGATGTTTAGGGTTTTCCATTGTTTCTCAACAATAAATAGGCTTTCAAGCCTCATTGTAATATAGTTCAGAGGCATGTAGCCGCCACATTTCTTCTCAGAGATAAAGCTACCATAGCCCTAGCTGGTTTATTTCCATTTCTGCTTGTACACATATTTCAATATTTTACATTAATGAAATGAATTTCCGCTGCATCTCTGTATTTATGGTTATTTATGTAATTTGTTGCATTCTTGTTTAAATCCGAATCAATGGTTGTAATCTCTTATTGATTCAATATATATGTAATTATCGATTGGTTTCCTACATAAGGTGTCATCTCATATGTTTATGGCTTAATGCTTCTTGACTTGTTAAGTAGATTGAATTACAATTTTCTATTACCATGGTTGTTGTTTGCTATTGTTTACTTGTTTCAGGTGTTCGAAGAAGGAAACGAGAGATAGCTAGAGCAAGCAAGCAAGGTCATCACCAAACAGGGTAAGCGTACTAAGAGGTAGGCCCTCTTAATTGGTTATAACCTAAGGAAATCTTCCATAGAATGTATCGGTTGTGGCTAGAACCATTATCAGGCTAGAGGAATTGTTTGTGTCCGTACTCATAATTTTACTTCACCACACATAGTTATCTAAGAATCGATATGAACCATTGTTTCCTCATGTCATTTGTCGCATATTCATCTATTAGGTCATAGACACATTATCCATTCACATACAAGCAAAAACATGCCAAGAGCCATACATCAGCAAATTTGCACATGAAAATCAAGGGAATGAATTTCTCATTAATAAATGCAATGGACCAACTTGAGAGAGGACTACCACATTCTACCTGACCATAGATTGGTGAGCCAAGTCTCTCTTTTTCCAATCCCCCCCATGCCATATTCCAAGCTTGAATGTGGGACTCAAACCAAAATAACTCAACCAGGGCATACCGAGGCTAAACCACCTCACCCTCATCAATAGAAATCAGGATTTACCATAATCCATCCCGGATCACTAGGCCAACACAATGAACACATCACAATAGGATTTACCATGATCTCCACTTGGTCACTAGGCCAAACAAGCATGGATGCCACAAGATTTCTTCACCTACACCATGAGGAATTTTCCGGTCTCCTAATCTCTCACTCTTTACCGCAATCTAAACCCATATCACTAGGCCCTAAACTGAGATCCACTCTCCAGGCTTTATCACATATCCCAAACGCGGGATTATTAGGCCCAACAAAGAGAAAACCACCTCTTGGATGTACTGTATATTTTGTCATTCAGTAGCAAGGATTCCTAGGACATCCGAGGCAACACAAAATATGGCTTTACCGCAACCCATAGTTCAGCTCAAGAGTTACTAGGTCATGTGTTCTATCATTTTGGAGATCCACCTCACTTGGCTTTGAATCCATCCAACAACCCAGCTCAACCAAAGTATGAGAACCCCATCACAACATGGCTATCCGAAAATGGCAAGGCTAGGCTGAAAAGATTGTTACACCTGTAAAAACCCATGCCATGATAGAAAGAACCACATGCAATACCATGCATGCCAAATCTAGCAAGGAAAATACACATGCAAGTCGATACATGTAATGAAGCCTGTTGTAGATGCTTTATCCTACCTTTCCCTTCTTGATATTTGCTTCCTCTTGCCTTCTTATCCTTTCTTGTTCTAATGCCAAAGTGCTCCAAGAAAACTCTAAGTGTCCAAGAGTATGAGAGAGAGAGAATAATGAGAGAGCTCCAACACTGAATTGACAAAAGGTTACATTGAGAGAAGCTTGCCCACTAATCCTCAAAATCCTTTTTATGAATGAGGCCTCCAATTTCTTCATTTTTTATTATTTTCCTTCATTTCCTCCTCACTTGCAACTTGTGACCTTTCACCTCCTTTTTCTCCTAATTTACATTATTTTAATAAATAATTGTGCCAAAATTTTCATTTTACCTTTCCAAAGCCTTAGCCATTACCTTTTCCAATTTCCTTAGCCATAAATAACCAAATGAACACCCCCCTAGGATGTCTTTCCCAACATTCGGCTTGGAATAAGTGTCCCATCAACAGTGGCTATTGTTTTTAAATTTTATTACATGGAATTTTCACCAGGGTTGTTACACCAAACACCCAAAGATACATAATCACATGGTTATTAGCTTAGCTCGATCCAACATTATTTCATTTCAGTTTCATTTCCTTAAACTTAACACAACTTTCTTCTTTTGGTATTTTTTGGGTCCTAAACTCCTGAGGCCATTTTGAGGACTTATATGACATTTTCAAGGAAAATAGAGAGACTAGAAAAGAACCAGAATTTGTCTCACAATTCTTTTTTTTGGCCTCCTCGTGGAGATCTTCGAAATGAGGTATTATGGTGGCCAAACATAGATCGTATGCCAACGTTACGACCCCGAGAAGTTGGCAGTCCAAATTGTTCATTTATACAAACACTTTGTGACTATGGTACCTGTAGGTCATGAATGCATAGTTTGTTCACTAGTTTCATTAATTCATTAGATACTCATCAAGAAGACTTGCTACCTTATTGCACTATTTGTAATAAAACACAAATTAACACATGCATTCATATAAATCAACCATGAGTCATCGAACCATGAATTAGATTTAGATCAAGAGCACATAATAAAATAAGAGATATACCATACATGTGACCAACATTTAACCAGAATGAAGCCATGAAAAACTAGTCATATAAACTATAGTAGATCAACACTTATGTTCATTGATCATAAACAAAAAATAGCATATATTAACATATGCATAGTACTAACAAAGTTAAGGACTTCCATGCACCACCCGACCATATATTGGAATTTGGGTTGAACCAAATATCTATTTCATCCAGTCATCCCTGCACCATATTCCAAGCATGAATGTGGAATCTCATGGAATAAACCAAAACATAACCAATATGGAATCCAAAATTTAAACCGCCTCCACCTTCAAGCCACAAATATCTAACCTAAATTGGTCCAGAGATCACCAAAACCAATACAAGCTTGGATGCCTTAGGATTTCTTCATCATACCTAGAGGAATTTTCCCGTCTCCACCCACGTATCAAGAGCTTCCTAGAGAAAATGGCCATATCCACCCTCAACACTTGATATTTCCTTGAGACCACCTCAACCGGATCCAAATCCACCAACAGTCCAAAGCTCAACCAAAATGAAACCCACTATCCCATGGCTATCCAGGAAATGGAAAATACAAGGTTGTGTTACACAATATTTTGTCACACTTCCTGTCCTGTATTCTGAAGTGTAAAAAAGATGAAATTTTTCAGTGTATTCACCATGAAACATATATAGAATCATACCTGAAGAAAAGAAGAAAAGCTTGCCTTTAAAGATCTCTGATGAAACTTGTCAAAAAACCTTGTTTTCTAGATTAGCACGCTTTGCATCACTGGTGATTCATGCTGGTAACTTGTTGCATTTTACTGACCTAGTGCTGCCAACACTAATTTTATAAGGAAAACCTACATCGAACCTCTTCAGGTAGTTTTTCCTAAAGTGGAGGATAAGCTACTCTTAGTAGAAGTCTCAAGAACGACGAATTGGTTACAAGCGAGTAAGGATTAGAGCGAGATCTCCCATTCTTGGTCCTTGATCCTACTTTCATGGATATTTCCCTTGAGTTGTGGAACCTATCCCTCCTTTTATGGATACTTAAATCCCTCTCCTTTCATATAAATGAAATTCCTACTATCCACAACTGGTTGGCTATTGCTTGGTTTCCCTCCTATGCTGAAACTATGCCTAAATGTTGCCCATTTTGCTAGTAAGAGAAAGGAGTGCTTGAAGGTCTTGGCTAGGACTTGGAAACTCATCCAAAGGAGGCTTCCAACATCAAGGGTTAAGTGGTTGTATGCTTCCCTTACTTTCTATTAATAATACATTATGTGTTTACTTTCCATAAGTGTGTAAATCATTACTCATTTAGTATGATACTCCTTGATCTGTTATATAGTTTATGTTAGAATGAATTATGTTATGTATGATTTTGTCAATCCTGTTTGATCTTCCTTAAAGGTATTCATCCACAACAATGTATAAAGGATTGAACTTGTGATCGAGATTTAAACAGGAATGCAACAAATTACATATATAACCATAAATACAAGGATGCAGTAGAAACAACACTTTATTTCATTAATATCAAATACTGAAATATGCTTACAAACAGAATGGAAATAAGACTAGCTCGAGCGATGGTAGCTTATCTCAGAGAAGAGATGTGGTGGCTACATGCCTTTGAACTACGTTACAATGAGGCTCAAGGGCCTTTTTATTGTTGAACAATAAGAGCAAAACCTAAACAACCAAAACCCTAACCCGAGGAGATGTAACACCAAGAGTTTATGTGCCCCATTGGGGTGAGTTGGACATCCAACTTCCCAGGATCACGAGTTGGTCATATTATCTATGTTTGATTCGCATGATAACCCATTGGAAAGATCTCTCCAAGGACTACAACAAAAATATGATTTTAAACAGAAAATACCTAACCCTAGGAGATGAAGCGCCAAAACTATGGGCCCCGTTTGGGTAAATTGGTACATCAACTTCCCGAGGTCATAACTTTGGCATACAATCTCCACTTGACGCGCACAATACCTCGTTAGAAATATCTATCCGAGGACTACAACTTTTGAATGACCAACATTGGTCCATAACCAAATTTGGCCAATTTTTTCCCAAAAAACGTCGTTTAGGGCCTCAAAACGGCTCTGGAAGTTTAGGACCCGAAAAACTGCTAAAAATAGTAAATAGTGCTACAATTAAGGAAACTGAAAAAATGAAAGAAACAATGGTGGGGATCCAAGTGGAATTGATGGGTGGCCACCAATATCCACCTGGATCATTCCTTCCCCCTTAGGAAGCAATGGTCCCCATTTCGTTGAGTTCCTCCATGAGATGAGGAAACTTCTGCTGAACTTGGTCCTTGGTGAGCCACTTTCCCTGGCGAAGGAGTTGGCCTACTTTGACAACTCGATACAGTTGGATATTTTTCTAGCGAGTGTTCTTGATATGCATGTCCATGATCTGATCAGTTGTGGCTTGCTCCATGCAATATAGATTTAACTTTGTAGGTGTGAGTTGTTTTGTAATGTCTGATGTGTCCAACAATGGTGGGAAGTATGGTCGAAGGCGGTCCACATTGAACACTGGGTGCAGGCCAAGGAATGGGGGAATGTTGAGCTCAAATGCATTTTCGCCCACAGCCTTAGTAATGATCTAAGGACCATATCAGAGTGGTCTAAGTTTACAATTGGCTCCGGCAAGGCGTTCCTTTTGCAAATGCAACCAGATTTTGTTGCCCACCCAAAACTTGTGTGGAACTCAATGTTGATCATGTCGCTGCTTGTACTTGGCATTTGATTTCTCCATAATGTCATGGACCTACTGAAGGATATGTTGGATGTGCTCAATGAAACTGTTTGCCTTATCGGCTTCTGACTGGACATGAGTCAAATCTGCCTGAGTAGCTGCAAATGGTATGGCCACATCAATGGGACATAGTGGCTGGAATCCCAAGCCCACCTGAAAAGGGTTGTGGCCAGTCGAGCTGTGGAGAGCTTGGTTATAGCTATGATGGACACAAGGAAGGCTCTCATCCCATGTGTGTGGATTCTTTGAGTTTTACATGCGCAAAATGTGTACGATCATTGTGTTGATGACCTCTGCCAAGCCATCAGTTTAGGGGTGGAAAGTTGTGGACTTAGTGAGCTTGGTGTCCAACATCAACTAGAGATTGGACCAAAATGTACTGAGGAACCTACTCTCTCGATCTGAGATGATAAATTGTGGGATCCCAAAGTGTACCCACACTCGTTCAAAGAAGAGTTTAGTAGTGGCTTCTGCTGTGATATTCTTCTTACAAGCCACCAAAATGCCCATCTTCGAGAATCTGTCGACGACCACAAAAACACAGTCATTTCCATGCTTAGTAGAACCATGTAATCCATGGAGATGCATTCCCAAGGTCAACTAGGGGTAGGTAGTGAAGTATAGAGGCCTTGCTTCTTGATGGTTGGTTTGGTAATGGCGTAGGCAATGTAGGATCTGATGTACTTCCAAACATCCTATCGAAGATTTGGCCAGTAGAAATACTTTTTCAGTGCTACCACTGTTTTCTTGACCCTGAAATGCTTAGCGGCCTGACTGTAGTGTGCTTCCCAAATCATCTTGGCTCGCTCGCTTGAAGCAACACAAAGGTGTCCTAGGTGGCATAGCAAGGCATCCTAGAGGTTAAAATATGGAACTTGTTGACGCTCCAAGAGAATCTGGTATGTGTGGCCAAACTCTAGGTTGATTTTGTAGAGAAGTGGCCAATCAGAAGTCTCGTGCCCACAAGAGTTGAGCACGATGGTTAACGCCATGATCGGTGGTTGGCTGAGGCAGTCTACAACATTATTGGTGCTACCCTTCTTATACTTGATATTCAAATGGAACTCCTGCAAGTATGTGGACCACTTTTGATAGCGATCATTCTGCAACTTCTCTTGCATCTGTATGAACTATAGGGGTCAATGGTCTGTGTGGATGACTGTTTCCTTCCCCAAAATGTAATGCTTCCATTGTCGACAAGCCTACACAATGGAATACATCTCTTTGTCATAAGTGGGATACTTTCAGACTATGTCTGAAAGTGTCTCACTATGATATGCCACTGGATGCACTTATTGAGTAAGGACTGCCCCAATAGCATAGTTAGAGACATCTGTCTCGATCTCAAATGGTCATTGCAAGTCTAGTAAAGTGAGCACTGGTGTAGATCAGAGGTGATGTTTCAACTCTGCGAATGCCTTCTGTTGTGATTCAGACCAAAAGAATTTTTCTTTCGCTCCTCCTTTGGTGACTTGACTCAAGGGCCAAGTGATATGAGAGAATCCCAACATGAACCTGCGTATAAATTGGCAAGACCCAGAAAGCTACGGAGCTCTGTGAGAGTGGTTGGGGCTGACCAATCCCGAATGACTTGGATCTTGTCTAGATCCACATGCATCCCTTGTTCATCAATAATGTATCCCATATACTGAACCTGGGTCATGCCAAAAGTGCATTTCTCCAAATTGGCACACAACTTGTGTTGCTGCGACGTTTGGAGAACCTGTCGAATGTGGTGGAGGTGCTCTTCCCAATTCTGGCTGAATATCAGGATGTGATCCAAGTATACCACTACAAATGAGTTGGTGAATGGCTACAAGATGTCATCCATTAGTCTCATGAAGGTTGTAGGAGCATTCGTCAACCCAAAAGGCATAACCAACCATCCGAAAAGGCCCTCCTTGGCTTTAAAGGCAGTCTTCCACACATCAGAGGGTTCGATTTATACCTGGTGATAGCTAGACTTCAAGTCGATCTTGCTGAAATATTTTCCCCCTTCGGTTGGTCCAGAAGGTCATTCATCCATGGGATCGGGTACGTATTCCAGACAGTGATCTTGTTTAGCGCTCGGTAGTCAATAGAGAGTCTCCAGGTCCCATCCTTCTTCTGTACCAACATAATCGGGCTCACACAGGGCGATGAAATCAGACGAATGTGAACTTTCTGCAGTAGCTCCTGAATCTGCCTCTTGATTTCATCATTCTCTAGATAGGAGTGCTAAATTATAGATTGGTCCATTTGGCAGCGGTGCACCTGGGGTTAGATCGATGGAGTGCTTGACTTGACAGTGCAGAGGCACCCCTATGGGGTAGGTGAATATGTCCTCATACTCCTCCACGACCTTGTCCATCTATGTTTGTCGTGTAGAGGGGCCCTGTTTGGAGGTCGTGGCCACTGTCTTCTTCTTTCCTTGAGGGCGTATCATTAGGAAAACAAATTTCCTGGCCTTGGAAATGAGCTTACTGCATTGTTTTGCAATAACCAAATAGATGGTGGTAGGCAGTGCTACCTCCAGTGTCCTGTACAACTTATTTCCCAAAGTAGCAATAACAGCACAAGGCCTTGATTCATACACAACATGTCGCTTCCATAAGTATGGTTGGCCTAATAATACATCACAAACATCAAGGGGAGCAATGCCACATAATACCTCATCTGTGAAGGGCTTGATGTTGTATGGAAGGCGGCATTGCTAGCTCACGCGAAGATCCCATCCTTGGTGAAGTCACCTGATGGTGTACAGTTGTGGATTTGTTGTGGTCGGTAAGCCCAGTCGCTTCACAACCTTTGCCGAAATGAGGTTCTTTTGGCTCTTGCTGTTGATAATGAACTATAGTGGGGAACCCTTTACCCACATTTGGGAGTGGAAGAGGTGCTCCTCCTCCTCTGGATCTTGGTGGCCACCCACCAATTCGACTTGGACCCACACCATTATTTCTTTTAGTTTTTTAGTTTCCTTAATTGTAACACAATTTACTATTTTTAGCAATTTTTCAAGTCCTAAACTTCCGAAGCCATTTTGAGGCCCTAAACGACATTTTTTTGGCAATATACCGCCAAATATTTTTTGTCTAAAATCATCTTTTTCGTTGTAGTCCTTGGAGAGATCTTTCCAACGGGTTATCATGCACATCAAATGGAGATCATATGACCAAGTTGCAACCCCAAGAAGTTGGTTGTCCAACTCACCCCAATAGGGCCCATAAACTCTTAGTATTACATCTCCTTGGGTTAGGGTTTTGGTTGTTTAGGGTTTGCTCTTATTGTTCAATAATAAAAAGACCCTTGAGCCTCATTGTAACGTAGTTCAGAGGCATGTAGCTGCCACATCTCTTCTCAGAGATAAGCTACCATCGCCCGAGGTAGTCTTATTTTCATTTTGTTTGTAAGCATATTTCAGTATTTGATATTAATGAAATGAAGTCTTATTTCTATTGCATCCTTGTATTTATGGTTATATCTGTAATTTGTTGCATTCCTGTTTAAAATTTTGCTTGATCTTGACCACATGTCGTATGTCGTGCTAAGCGAGGATATGTCTAGGAATTCCATCTCGTCCTAGATGTACCTGTGCAGACAGTCGAGGTACTTGAGAACCAAATGCTTCTCAGAGCCCTTGATACCCAACTTCATGTGAAGGGTATGAAAAACATTGGTAAACTTCGGTACATCTTGGTCCCTTCCCTGTCGCAACATTTTCCACTTTATATATTTATCCTCATAGCTCCTAATAGGATAGTACTGCTGCTTCATGGCATCCCAAATGAGTTTCAAGTGGGTGTGGCTGAAAAAAATGAGTTTGTACTTTCATCCTTCTGCTCACAGTAGGTTTCCCACTAGTCCTTGATGTGGGGGGCTTCTTTGAGAAGTGCAAAGGTGATCTTTTCCCGGCTGGAAAAATCATGAATAGAAAAATATCCTTCTAGTAGATTTAACCATTTATCTACATCGTCTGCATCTATCTGACCCTCAAATATGGGAATGTCAAAGTTAACTTGTACCTTAAAGGGTGTGATGCTTCCAGAGTAGCTGCCGGAAGTAGATGCATCACCCTTGGGTAGCGCTGAAGGATCTGGCAAAGTTGTCCATCATCACATTCCTTTGTCACTCGAGGGCTTCCTTGAGCAAGATTTCGATAGGATCTCCGACCCCCTCATCTTTCTTTTTGTTGACACCTAATCTTCATGATTGGGGGAATTTGTAAATAAATAAATTAGGAATGTGAACATTCATCGGGAGATGAACTGAACAATCACTCCTATTGTATATAACAATAACCTACCTATGGAATAATAGATGAATCAGTTTTACTGCCTTTGGAGAGTTACTGCCTGGCCTGACACGGTATTATAGCCAGCTTCTGTTCTTTGTAACTCCCTCCTGCATAGTCTGCTCATATTCTGCCCATGTTCTGCAGGCTGACATGTCTGTCCCTACGAAATCTCAGTCATTGCTCAATAATTTCGTTGTGTGTGAGAGCCATTTTGCTATGCGTCATGAGTCTCAACCCAAGCCTGCACCTGCCTTTTCTTTTGAATGCGATAATCGCTCTCTAGCTATCCTGACAGAGAACTGAACAGTCAAACCATGTCATAAACGTTTCAAAAGGGCGTTATTCCTCCATTGCATGAATTGATTCATGCTACACCTCCATTGATTATACTCTGCTCTCACTTGTGCCTCCATTGATTATTCTGTGTGGATCTTGTAGGCACATCCCATTGGAGAAATGGTTTCCTCTTCTGTTCCATTTCCACTGCCCCAATGTTTACGTCAATGAATCAATTTCACGAGGTGCCAAAATCCCTTCGTTTTCACTTGCTCAAGCACTGGGATCTGAAATTGATCCTAGTATACATGTTGGACGTTTTCCTACTGATTTATTTCTTGCATACAATGCTGCACGCTTAAAACTGACATTTAGAATAATTGGATTGCTATGGCACTGGACGCTTGGTGGCATTCTTGTTCCCAGCGAATTCACCCAGCGGCCGTGGAATTTCAGTTCCTTGGCTTTCTTTTGGGGTTAATTTTCCAGACATTGGCTCTTTGCAAAACCATCCGTTGAAAAACATCTCGATTATATCCGTTAAAGTTTTAAGCAGAACCCGAGGCGTAGCATTTGGTATGTGAACCTGATGTGCTGTTAGAGGATGCGAACCCGATGTGTTTTGTACCTGTGCCATCAGCACGAGAGTCGTTGCAGAATATATTTGAAAATCTGGATTGAATTTTTAAAAGAAATGTGATGAATGAACCAGCGCCTATAGAATATTTGAGAATATTTTCTCGTTTGTCTATGAACCAGTGGTCCGCCATTTTATTTTTGTGAACGAGGTCTCGGTTCCATAGAGAAGAGTCCACAACAGCCGCACAGTCACAAGGAGTCCAACAAAGTGTTGAAGAAGATCAATGCGCTTTTTTTTAAAATCATTTAAATCATTTGAATGGTAATGTTACCCTGCTGTGTTGTATAGTTAAAGCGTTGAAGTGATATGTAATATATAAATATATTACATTTCAAAACATTTGATACATAATATTTCAATGTAATGTTGGATGCTTTTATCAAACATTGGAGGGATTTGAAGAAAATATAGTGCATAAAGTTGTAGCGTATTATCACTCAGGTTGTTCCCTTTGACTCCCAAGGGAATACGGCCGAGGTAACCACTAACCAATCTTTGGGTCACAGGTTCTAGCCTACCTATGACCAGAGAGGGCTCTCTCTTTATGTTTTAACTTTGTTTGTATAAATTTTTAGGCTAGTTATGATGCTCAAGGTTTTGTTTTTTGGAATTTGCTGGATGATGACTTCAGTCAAGATATATATGTGCTTACCAGGGTTCTAGGCCATTGGGCATGGAGTCAATGGTGCTTAATTTGTTTGATACATCTTTGTTGATACATTAGTGATGTTGCAGAGCCAGATAAGTGTCTGAGAAACAATTCTTTGAATCTGTGATTAAGTATGATGTAACCAAGTTATGAAAGGCAATTAAGAATCTTTCAACAAACTGGTATGGGGAAACAGTGAGAATATTATCTAGAAGCAGTGAAGAATTTCTACATAACATTCATATTTATAGAATTAATGAAAACATGAGCAATTAAGAATTCATGTTCATGATCAATTCTGAAGAAAACATTTTCAGCAATAAAGATTGAGCACAAGGTGTAACCAAACATTTCCTGTACTATTCCTTTTCTCTACTGCTAGATTAGTGAGACATGTGTATGATTTAATAAACATAAGAAGACAAAACATAGATTGAGAAAAACTTATTGTTCCATCAGACAGCACTGGAATTCTGCAACAGCACGCATAGCATCACCAAGACATCAAACATTCAGGAAATCACTGAGCTTTTCCAGCCTTTTGCATTAGATAATCTGAAAATATACAATACATTTGCCTCAGAATGAAAATCACCAACCCCTCATAAGTTGCCAAGGGAGGTATATATACATAATTTACATAAGAAAATATCTAGCTGATGAGTAAATGTTTCATTAATGTCATGCCAACTCCTGGAGCATTGTAGCTGAGAAAGTAAATGTTGTAGTAACTTCTGGCTGTAATAGCTGTCCAAAATAGTCAGAAAATGTTGACTTTGTGACCGATGGAGTCGGCTGAAGATGCGCTGCCCAAAATTTGCGTATTTTTGATCTTTTGCTTGTTTTGCTGTCCTTTGCTGAGTCACCCTTTCGGTTGCCTAAAGTGCTGTCTTTATTATGCTCTTGCCTTTTGCTGAGCTGTAGCTGACTGGGACCGAGCAACTGAGACTACTGTGGCAAAATTTGTAGCATTGCCTGCCACCAATCCTCCTTGGGCAGCTGGTGTCTTCGAATTTTCACCAATGTTTCATCTGCCTCTGTATACCTGTAAAAATTAGGAGGAACCTCAAAAAGGTGGTGGATTTCATTTTCAATAAAAAACAGATTTTCAAGTTTGTCAAGAAGGCCCTGCCCTGTTGGAGGCCCTGCTTCCTCAGAAGTACTGGCAGATGCAGTAATATGATTTTCAATAAAAGTTGCCATCCTGGCAGCATATTGCTCACGGGGGAGCAGTTTCCCTGTGCTGGTTAGTAGGCTGGGCAATCCCTTTCCTTGTAGTGCTCCCATTTTGAGCTTGTATTCATCCACCTCAGCCTGTATTTCGTGGCACTTTCTCTCTACAGTCTGTACATAATTCCTGAGAGTTAGCACCTTTTTAGTTGTAAGGACAGCCTCTGTTCGGTTGACAATGTTGATGGCTGCTAGCTCCTCCTGGGTCTGACTGTTCAAAAAGTGTATCATTCTATTGGCCTGCTCAGGCCTGTTCCCCAGTACTGTCCTGGCCTTCTGGATCTCAATCTGTGCTTTGCCAATTAATTCCATTTGCTCATGCACAATCTTAATTGACTTCCATTGTCTAGTAATGGATTGGTCAATTCGGGCCCACAAAATTCTTTTTATTTCTGCCATAGCACTTTCTAGCTTGAGCTCTTTCTCCAAGGCCTTTATTTTCTCTTTCAGGGCCTTTATTTCTCTACCTTGCTCTACCACAGTCATCTTTGACTTGTCATATTTGGCCTCTAGCTCTGCCAACTTTTCCTTGGCCTGCTTAATCTCAGTAGCCTGGAGCTCCATTTCTTTGATAGCCTTAGTCAAATCTTCCATGTTTAAACTGAACTCTGGAACTGTTGTAGTTGTTGCTGCTTCTGTTGTGGCTGTAGTTGTCACAGGGGCTACTGCTGCCTCTGTAGTTGTTGCAGTGGTTGAAGTAGTTGGAGGAGCTTGGGATGTGGATTCTCCCTGTTTGTCTTGTAGTGCCCCTTCAAGCTCCTTTTCCAAATCAAGGACCTTCTGGTTAAGCTGCATTATTAACTCAAGCTGCTCATCGGCCTCCTTTTCCTTCTGCAATTCTGTTGTTTGGGGGTGCTCGGTGGGCAGTAGCTTTAACCTTTTCTTCAATGCATTAAGGTCATCTTCTTTTTTCTTCATGAGGGCCCTCACGCCCTTTGGGTCCTTAGGATCATGTCCTAGGTCTATGATGATGTCCTCAAGTGATTTAATTCTGTTGTCCTTGGCCATGGAGGACATTCTCTCAAAATCCAACTGAATGTTGGTATTCTTTAGTGATTCTTTCAATTCATGGGCCATTGTTGCCCTGTCCACCAAGGTGGCATAGACCATTTCTCCAGTCTGCTTGTGGAGTTCTATTTGGTCCATGGGGTGAATGTCTTTTGCCATGACTTCCACCCTTGTTCTTACATAATCTGCAGCTGATTTGGGCTGCGGCACCTTAGGTTTGAAGTGGCTGAGGATCATTTTCTCCTCTTGAATGTCATAGACCGACATTAGCCTTTCTTGCTTGGCTGGTGTTGCTTTCAGAAACTGTTTGTGCACTTCAATTCTCAGCAAGTCATTTTGTGCATTTATTTGTTTGAAAGAAGCCTTAGTGCTTGAAGGCTTTTTGCTCTGCTGAGAGGAGGAGGATACCTCCAAGCCAAGCTGTAATCCCTGCTCCTGCTGAAAGGAGCTTGTACCTGTTTGTTGGCTGCCTTCCCCATCTTTCCTTGGACTGTCAAGGACTTCTTCATTTATTTCTTCTACTATTGGGGAGTCAACCCTTTGCCTCTTGGCCTCAGGTTGCTGGGAGGATCCACTAGCAGGAGTGGACTCTTCTCTGTCTCTTTTCTTACCCCTCTCCTCATGTGCTGGGGTCTGCAAAATTGGTGTTGTAGGTGGTTCAGTTTGCGGTGGAGGGTTCTGCTCTTTTTGCTGCCCAATTGAGGAGGCAGGTTGTTCTTTTACTGTTTCTTCTTCAGCACCCATTATTCCTTTACCCTTGCCTGTACCTGCTGCTACTGTAGAAGGTGCCTGGGTGGCTGGTGCAGTTGTTGTGGCTGAGGTTCCTTCTCCCACTGGATGTGGTTGCTTGAAGATTACCTGCTGCACAGAATCCAAGTCAAGAGTTTTTTCCAAATCCTTGACATTCTTTTGCATTATCTCTTCTTCAGTTAACTTTTCAATTAAAGTGTCTTGCAGCCATTCTTGCTTATTGGCATACTATTCAATATGTGGATATTTGCAATGCTCATAGCCTAACAGCCTGTACTTAACCCTCCTGGCGCAGATGAAGCCTTCAGGGTCATAAGGGACCCACCGGAAGCTTTTTGAGAGCATGTACTTGTCTTTAAGGATTAGCTCAGCATCTTGCCATCCCTCTTTTTTATTCATGATGAAGGGGCCCAGGTGGTGCTTGAACTTGAGATGGGCCTTCTTTTTGGCACTGTGGAAGTGGGTGAGGTCAGAGTGAATGAGCTGCCTATAATACTCCAAGGCAAATAGTCTCATGGGCACATATTTTGGGAGCCTGTATGGACAGAGCTCACAGCCATAGATTCTGATGACTGTATGATCCTGGTATAGGTACCAATCACCTATTTTATAGTTTTTAGAGAGCTGCAGGGTTTTCTGTATTTCAACTGACACTCTGGGAGGAGGGGACCTCATCAATAAGCATGAGACTGGGTATAAAAATTGATCAATAAATTCACAATATGAATATGGTGAATTTTGGACTTGGTGGAAGACAGATGTCCAGAAGATAATAGATCTTCTTTCTCCTCTAGAATCCAGCTTTTTGATGTAGCATGGAAAAGCCTCGGACTGGTAGTACATGAACATGTGGTAGATAAAAGATGAATACTTGAAGATTCCCTCCATGTCCACTTTGAAAAGCTGCTCATGTATCTTGTTGGCTATGAATTTAGCAAAATTATATTTGTAGGCAGGAGGTTGGCCTGGGCTATAAGCAGCTAGTAATACCAGCATTGTCTCATCAACAAATTCACTGGTTTTATAGCCCAACACATATGAAATCATGTCCAGCAGAAGTTTGCCTACATCAGTAAAGTGGACATATAAGTAGGGAGGTGGCCCTATGGGCTGGTGGTCAGGCCTCATAAATGTCTTGGTGATCTTCTGCCTGTCATCAGTGGACATCTTGGCACCTGTATCCAGCAGATAGTTCATGGAGAAAGGAAACAACAGCTGAGTCTGTTTAAAGTTGAGCATCTGGTTGATGGACTCACCATTAATATGAAAGAGGATGCTCCCAGATGGAGACTTGACAGCTCTGTGGTTTGCATCATAATTCTCAGCACATAGGCGAATAATCTCTGGAAAAATGTTGACAGATGGGAGAAAGTAATAGGGCAGATTTGATTCCCATATCCCATATGTATCCTTGCCATTCAAATAGTCATCTCTCAATTCCCTGAAGGTCTGCAAATGGTCCCTATCACCTACAAAGTCTTGGATGAGGTAATCCCTGTCAGCAAGAGGCAGGGACTCAAGCTCTTTATTTGGTGGATTCATGGGGGCAACACTTAGAGTTGTGGGTGCAGGAGCAGCCATTATGTAGTTTTTGAATGCTACAAGGTAAGTATAATTGCCTGCAAGACTTTTCTAGAGGTCAATTGGCAGTTGGTGGGCTCCAGTATTGTAGCAATAATGCTACAACTCCTAGAGCTTCCTATCTCTAATTTTATCAACCCGGTAGTTCGTAACAAACTTGGAAGCGACGGTGTTGTATGCACAAGTACTAGCTCTTGTCGCAGCTGTCACTTGGTCAGCTGGCACAAGTCCGCTAGGGCTCAAGCCAACTTCTATATGTTCTCAGAAGAAGCTTTCTAAATGATGGACGAAGGCTATCTCAAAGGAAATTAACCTACTTTGCAATAATGAACTGAAAGCCAACAAAACAGGGAAACCCTAGTAAACCCTAATCTGACTAGTCTAATCTCTATGATGCAATGGTGGGAGTGCAAACCTCTAGAAATGATGCCATTACTTCTAGTGATATGAGATGCATGAATTTAAGCTACTTCTACTGAAAAGAACATTGTTTTTGTATTTTTGCTTAAGTGGTTGGAGTTATTATGATTTTGTTTCTTATTAGGGTTTGACTGTGCAGGGGTAGTTCGAAGGGAAAGAAAGCTTGGGAAAGGTCAGGAGGGCTAGGAGAGGTTCCAGGGGATCCCTAACATCGTTCCACAGAAGTCCACAACGTTCAGGTGCTCGGCAACCGAGTTTGCAGGCTTCTACAGGATGTCTGCAGGGGATCCTACAGGAAGCTCGGGATTTCTACAGGAAGTCTGCTAACTTCTACAGGATGTTCTGTGGTTGGAGTTTTGGGTGATGGAGGAGTGGAGGAGTTGTATGGGTGGATAGGTAGGCTGGAAAGGGAGCTTATGATGGCTCAGGGACAGAGATATGAGATGAGGAAAGAGTGAGTACAGTTGGTTGGTGGATAGAAGGGTGGAAGCAATGAAAGGTCAAAAAGATGGAGCTACGTGAACAGTAGAAGTGTTGGAAGGCAAACGAGCTGAACAGAGGTTGGGTAGGTGGCTTTAGGCGCGGTTGAGAAGAAGAAGAAGACAACAAAGCGATGCAACACAGTGTAAAGGAAACAAATCTGCACAAAACCGAGAATTCATCAACCTATCTTAACTGTGTTATTAAATCAACGAACAGCAACGTAAACTTCAGAGAAAAATCGTGCATGGAGTTGGAATGAAGAAGTACTGCTCAAGATCAGAATGCATGGATGGATCTACAATTGAAATGACTGTGTTGCAGCTTGAATGAAAGTATAAGACTGCGTTTTTTTGGTGGTTGGTACGGTCTTCACCCCCAATCTCTAAACAGAGATGGCAGTGAGTGCATTGTCAACCTTTTATTGGAGCTCTAATGAATGCTGATCCTCCTACTCGAATCTAAGCAACTAAAAGCACTTGAATCGTAAACTAATCCTACTCAATCACATAAAAGAAATCAAATCAGCAGACTGTAATTTCTAAATGCATGTCAAAACAGAGGAATAAAGTGTTGAAAGGAAAGACAAGTAACAATACAAGGAAGAGGAGGTCTATTGCTCTCAGGTTGGGCCCTAACTTGAGAGCTATAGCTCCCTTAAAAACTCAGAATTGAATCTAAAGCTGCTTGCCTTTATTGAATAATCATGAGTCTAACATCATGCCAAAAATTGGCTTACAAAAAGAAAAAACCGAGCTGTAGCTCGTGCTTAGAAATTGCAACAGTAGTTCAAAAGTTCAAAAAGCTCCTATCAAAGGCTACGGCCTTAATATTTATACATGATGAGGATCCAGCTGGCTTCCTCAATACGTGGAGCTTGGCTATCCAACTGAAAGTTAAACTGCTGTAAATTGTTGTTCCTGTAGAACCCGTTGGCTGCCTTTAAGCTCGGTGGGGAGAGTTGTTGGAGCTCGGAGTTAGGGTGGAGATCACGAGGGAGGTCATTTAAGGCTGTAGCCAACCTCCCTATAAACCTGCAATGCCACCTTTGTTGTCTCCTTGTCTCCTTCTGCGTGTTCTTTGCTCCCTTTAATGCCAAAAAACCTGAAATCATCCTGTATTAGCCACATAGATATAATGCCTGCCCTTCTTCCTACAAATAACACGAATATACCAAGAAATGAATGCATAAGTGATAAAAGATGAAGGGTTGAGCAAGGTAAGTAGGCCAAATGAGCCCAAATTGTTACCAAAAATTGGGGCTCATCATCACCCCCCAGCTAAAATATTTGCTCATCCTTGAGCAACTTAGTCCAAATCTTCATCCTTCATTGCTTTTACTGCTTCCCTTACATCCCAAGCCTCTGTGGTAGTGTCCTCCTTGCTGATATGAAACCCAGCTTTCCTGTTCACCTCTTCCCATTGTTCACTGTCATCCTCCTCTGTGCTGCCTTCAGTCAATCCTAGCAGCAGTGGTGGGCTGAGTTTAAGGCCAATCCAGCTGGCCTGGAGGCTTTGCATGGATTTCTTGTAAAGGTCTACCCTTACCAAAGCTTCCCTCATCCGAGTTGGGGTATGGTACTCTCGGATTTTCAAACTGTGTGCCAATGTATTCCATCTGCGTGTGCATGCTTGGGCAGCATTTTCTCCTAACAGCCTTTCCATGTCTTCAAAATGAGCTATGGCTTGCGCTTGTTGGTCCATATATCTCAAGGAAGCTGTGGGATCAGTAGACAAGTGTTGGTGTGCTGAGATGAGTGCAACTGGATCCTCTGGTTCTGCTCGAATGAACAATGGCTCGTTCAATTCTCGGTTCATGACCGATTTTGCTTCAGCTGCTCTTTGATCCTCATGGTTCAACCATGAAGCGAACACCATCAATTGCATATCACCCAAGGCAGTATTGGGATCCCAGGAAACTTCATTAGGCAAGGCCAAATTGTGGAGGTAGAACTCTACTAATTTGGCTTTATCTTCTGACGAACTAGTACTGCACAACTCAGAAAATTGTTGTGGGTCTTGGATCTGAGAAATACCTCTTTGTGCCAAGGTATTTATTTGGAACTGCAGCCATTGGTCTTTCAAGTACAAACCATAGGATTTTGCTGGTTGTCTGCATTGTATTGCCTCCATGGCCCAACTGGCCATGCAGGCCAATTGTGCTTCCTTTTGCTGCAGCTGTTCTTTTAGAGCTTGCACTTCAATTTGTGCTTGTTGTTCTGCTTCCTGTAGAAGTGTCATTGGCTCCTCAAGACCGGTGGTCAGCTCCTTTTTGCCTTGTTGTTCTTCTGTGGTGTCTTTGGAGGATGTACCTGCCCCTGCCCTCAGCTCCTGTAGCTGCAATCTTAGCTTCTGGTTTTCTTCCTGTAGGTACAGTCTTTGGCAATTAGCCACATGTTTAGCCAAGGCTAATTCACTCCTGACCTCCTTGAGTTGCTCTTGTAAGGGACCTATGTCCGCCACACCCTTTGACTTGGCGATCTTCATCCACGTGTGTGTACGGACTCTTTCTTCCTCTAATGCAAAAAACAGGGGTACAGTAAATTTCTGCGGTATGATTTTGCCCGCCTCTAAAAAGGTGTAGTATGAACTCAGACTAGGCTGAGGGCTGGGCTCTGGTATATGTTCTTTTTCTGCCTCTTTAGGTGGCTCTACCTCATCCTCCCTTGGTGGTGATGAGGGTCCTTCTCCTTCCCTCTTCTCTGTTTCCTGTAGCCGGGCCAGAGTGTCCTGTAGAACATTTTCAGCCTCCTGTAGCCGAGCTTTTTCAGTCAACAGGTCTAACCTTTCTTGCCACTTAGTTTTCTTTGGACTCCCCTTCTCATAGGTGACTGTTATCCTTGAGGGGGACTTTTCCTTGGGAGAAGTAGGGGTATCTTCAATGACAATCGGGCTGCTGGACGAAGGCTGTGGCTTGCCCGTCTTTATCCTAACACTTCTTCGAGCTTTAAAGTATAGAGGGGTCTCCCTCTTTCTCTTTTCTTTTGGCTTAGGTGGCGTGTTGAGGCCAGCTAGTACAGCTGCTGCCTCCCTTTCACAAATATCAGCCTTCTTCTCCTTGGGTTTCACTTTTCCGGGGCTTCCTGTAGAAGACCCTGTTTTGGTCAATTTCGGGCTTCCTGTAGAAGACCCTTTTTCTGTTTTCGGGCTTCCTGTAGAAGACCCTTTTCCAATAATTTTCGGGCTTCCTGTAGAAGCCTGTTTCTGCTTTCCTGTAGACACAGGTGTCACCACCTTGGCTTGCTTTGCTGCATGGGTTTTGCTTTTTGGTTTGGTTGCGGGTGCTGATGAGGTACTTGTGCTGATGTGGACCTTCTCAGCTTTGTCCGTTCTGCTCTGCAACCTTTTCTCTCTTGCTGACAAGATGGGTGTGTCACCTTTTTCCTGAGCATCCTTTTTCTCGTGCTCCCTCCTTTGTTCTTTCTTCTGCACTGTGGTCGGGGTCTTCTGGCCTGTTTCTTTCTTTCCCGCAGCCACTGCTTCTTTTTCCTCACTGCTGGAGGAACCATTTTCTTCAGTCAGCATCCTTATGTCTCCATCTCTTGTCAAATTTCGGAATGCTTCCCATGAGAGGGGAACCTTATGTGAATGAAGCGCATCCTCCACAAGAAGTTTGATCAATCCATGGTGGGCTACCTGATCTGGTATGCCTTCTTTCAATTTTGTGGCACACTCAATTAGAGACTGTAGCAGGAAATAAGGAATGCTCAGTTTGTTTTCTACAGGAAGATCAATCTGGTGTCTCAATTCAGTGAGAAATCTGAAGTGATACCCGTACATAATGCTGAAACGGCCTTCACAGGTTATATACTTCATAATCTGTAGGCTAACTTCATTCCATGGTGGCAGCAAACTGGTTCTACGCACCCCATTTTTGTCCTCCGTGAATTCCTCCTCAGGTGGAAAGAATTCTTTCTTTGCCTGCTGGCTCAACTTCCTTTCTTCCTTATCCCATGGCAAACCCATTGGAAGTTCAGTAATTCGACTGATATATTGCGGGGTGAGCTTGAGGCTTAGGCCCCTGAAGTTCACGGTGGCCAGTGTTTTGGATTTCGGCCTCAAGGCTTGTAAAAATTCTTCTGCCACTTCGTCGTCATAACCCTGCAACTTGTCACAAAAGGATATCCATTGCGCCCGTGTGAAGAGCTCCACCACCTCCTGGTTTTCTCTTAATTTTGATGAATCAGTGGGTTCCCGTCTAATAAACCCACCCGGCATGATAAAAACTGTTGCTAGAGGTGGCGAATGCGGAAGAAGTTTAGCTTCTTGGTACAGAGCGTGCAAATAATCCACAAAACTTATCCCTGAGGACCTTAACACAGTTTAATTATACTGACATCCTGTAGAACGACAGTCTATGCACAGCAGACAACACTTGCAACAAATTTCTACGACCAGACTGTAGACGACGATCCTGCCACCTTTAAAATCCAATTGCATGGAGAGTTCAGGGTTACCTTTTTATCTGCCACCTTTTTACGTGAGGAACCCGCCTTCCTGTAGAAACAGCTTTCCTGTAGGAGCAGCTTTCCTGTAGGAGCAGCGCGTGATTCCTGGGGAAGACTGCAGTTGGTCTGCGCTCTCGGTGTTGCTTCACAGCCGTTCTGATAGCCAAAGGCTCGGAGTTTCGAACTGCAGAGGGATCCGAATGTTCACTCCAGGTTCAAACGGTGAATGATAAATGCATGCGGGCAATCTAGCCGATTAGATTTGAATCGGTGGAATCCGTGGCGCGGGGGTGAGCTGTCCCTGCCGGACCGTTGGATGACGTCGTTCCATCATTTGTCTGCGAGTTCACTTACTACCGCATCATCCTTCCAGCAGATCCGCCGCCGTTTCTTCTGCTAAATCCGTTTTTCCCGACGGGGATTGTTCTCACGTGTGTGCTGCCTATTCCTTTTGTCACGGCCGCCACCCAAACATCTGACTGGACCATTAACCGGACGACGTGGCCAATCAACTGGCCATGCAGCCGCTCAACCCATTCACTTCACACTTTGCAAACAATTCAAAGTAAAATTCATGCGATCTGACGGAAGAAAGGGTCGAGACACTTACCTGCGCGGCTGCAACACGATTTTTCGGGTTTTGGACGATGATGACTGGATCTATCTGCTGCTGGTGAATTTGCACAGGCCCGGAGGTTCACGTTTACAGGCTGCCGATGATGGAGTTGATGCTTGGCTGCATGCGTCCGCGTTTCCATTGCATATGGCCAGCGCTGTGAATAGTATACACTCTAGCGGGCTTAACTGTTACAGGACTCCCGCGGGATGTCTTGTAACAGTTCTTCCTCCTTGGGTGCATGTTGCACGACGAAGGATCTGGCCTCCCGATCACACTCCCAGGGCTTCTGGATGACTGGGATGGATATGGTATGAGATCTCAGTGTTTTTTTCATTAAAAATTGCTTTTTCTTGATAACTCATCGATCTGCTTTGCTGGTGCAGGTAACTTCGTTGCATGTCGACAAGGATGGCAGGACGAGGTGACAACAATGTGCAAGGGAGATAACAATAGCTTGCATGCGTCCAAACCGATCCTTAGTCGTTAGATCTCCTCATAAAATGGATTCTGGGCCGTCCTGAACTTCTACAGGAAGTTTCCTGTAGAAATACAGAGCTTCCTGTAGAAAGGTTGCGTTTCTTGTAGAGAGTCTGCACCTTCCTGTAGAAAATCTGCATCTTCCTGTAGAAAATCTGCGTCTTCCTGTAGAAGACTCAAGCCGTGATAAAATTGCACATACCTTGGAGAAAATGAGTATTCTTGGAGGAGGTGCTGGTGAGGTCTCCTGACAGCATGATAAGGACCCTTAGCTTTGAGTTGAGAGGCTTCCTCTCCTCCATAGAACACCTGCAACCTGCATGCAACTTTACATTATGAATTTGCTGACCTTGTTTTTTTTCTTATTGTTTTTTTTTTTCTTTTTTCTTTTTTTTTTTGAAAGATAACAGGGGCGCCTCAATGAGGTTTTCACCCTTGCCATCCGCCTTAAGCGCCTCAGAGAGGTTTTCACTCAAGGATCTTTTTTTCAAATCTCTTTTTTTTTTTTTTTTTTTTTTTTTTTGAAAGACAATAGGGGCGCCTCAATGAGGTTTTCACCCCTACCACCTGCCTTGGGCGCCTCAGAAAGGTTTTCACCCAAGGATCTTTATTATTTTTTTCTTTTTTTCTTCTTTTTTTTTTTTTTTTTTTTTAGATCTTTTAGGGTATGCCCAAAGGAGAGGCAGAACCCTTCTCTATGACCAACACTGATTTCTCCATAGTTTTGATGAACTCTTGTCTTGAGAGAGGCTTCCTGTAGATCTTCAATCGATGCCCATTGACAAGCATGGGGATGGCTTCCTCATCAATGGTCTGAATAAGAACAGATCCATTGTCATGACATTTTTCCACTGCATATGGTCCTAGCCATCTGGTTCTCAGCTTCCCCTTGAAATCTTTGTATCTGGAGTCATACAAGAAGGCCCAATCTCCCGGCTGAAATTGCTTGTCATGGAGATGTTGGTCATGCCACACCTTTCTCTGAAGTTGAACCACTTCCGAGTGAAGGAGGGCCTGCATTCGGTGCTCATCCAGTCCATTCAGCTGCAATAACCTTTCTTGTTGTGCATGGCTGAGATCTAGATCTAGCTGAGCTGCCATCCTCAAAGTGTTGTATTCAAACTCAATGGACAGCAAAGCTTTCTTCCCATAGACCAGCTCATAAGGTGTGAAGCCGGTGGTGGTCTTCCAGGTTGTGTTGTAAGCCCATGTGGCCTCAACCAGGCGATCTGCCCAGTCCTTTCTGTTGCTGCTCACCACCTTAGTCAAGATCCCTTCTAATGCTCTATTGGTGACTTCCACCTGCCCATTTGCTTGAGGGTGATAGGGGGTGGAAGTCCTATGCTTGATCTTGTGATGAGCTAGTAAGTCTTCAACCAGGTTGGATGTGAACTGGCTCCCTTGATCGGTGACCAGCTCTCTTGAGTAGCCAAACTTGTAGAAGATGTTTTCTCTTAAGAACTCGGCCACCTTTTCTTCTGTTGCTGCTTTGATTGCTTTAGTCTCTGCCCACTTTGTCAGGTAGTCAGTACACACAATGATGTAAGACCTTTGCCTCGAAGGAGGGTTGATTGGACCCACAAAGTCCATACCCCACTTCTCAAATGGCTCAAGAGTCACTTGAGGTTGGAGAGGCATCTCATCCCTTTGAGTCGGTTTCCCCATTCTTTGGCATTGGTCACATTGGCTGATATACCTTCTGACATCTTGATGAAGTGTGGGCCAATAGTAGCCTGCCTGCAGGATCTTGAAGGCAGTTATCTTTGCTGCAAAATGTCCTCCACAAGAACCATCATGACAGGTGAGGAGGATATCAAAGACTTCCTCCTCCCTTACACAACGCCTTAAGATCTGATCGGGGCCAAGCTTGAACAGATTTCCCCCGATCCAAGTAAATGAGGCACTTTTTCTGATGATTCTGCTTTTCTCTCTTGAAGATAGGTGCGGAGGGAACTGTGCTGAAACAAGGTAGTTTGCTATATCAGCAAACCATGGAGAGAGTGTTGAGATAGCAAACAGATGTTCATCGGGCATCTGGTCATCCACTGTTCCATCCTCATCTGCAGACAAATTCAATCTAGATAAAAAGTCAGCAACAACATTTTCTTTACCTGGTTTGTCAACAATGGTCAAATCAAACTTCTGCAACAAAAGTAACCATCTAATAATACGAGCATTCACCTCTGGTTTATTCATTAAATATCTAATTGCAGCATGGTCAGTATGTACAAATGTTTGATAGCCAGTGATATAATGTCGGAACTTGTTCAGTGCATGGACCACAGCCAAAAACTCTTTCTCAGTTACAGTGTAATTCAGTTCAGCTTTGGACAAGTTTTTACTAACAAAGTAAATGGCATATGGAAGTTTTTGTTCAACTTGTCCTAAAGCTGCACCTATGGCTTTGTTCGAGGCATCAGTGTGGATGTGGAAAGGTAGGGCCCAGTTTGGACCTCTCAAGATTGGGGCTGACACCAACTTGTCCTTTAATTCATTCAAAGCCCTCTGACAATCATCAGTCCACTTAAACTCCACATCTTTTGCCAACAGGCAAAACAATGGCGAGGCTAGCTTGCTGAAGTCCGTAATGAATCTCCTGTAATACCCTGATAATCCTAAGAAACTCCAAACATCCCTTACCTTTTGAGGAGGTGGAACCTTTTTGATGAGAGCAATTTTGTTAGGATCCACCTGTAACCCTTGGCAAGAAATGGTATGGCCTAGCACGGTCCCTTCAGTCATCAGGAATTCACATTTTTCAGGACTAAGGGACAGGTTCATCTCAATGCATTTGGTTAGGACTTTTCCCAGATTGGACAATGCTTCCTGGAAGTTGGCCCCATAAGGAGTGAAGTCATCCATATAGATTTCCACTGCATCATGGACCAGCTCCGAGAAGATGCTCAAGACAGCTCTCTGGAAGGTAGCAGGAGCATTGCATAGCCCAAAGGGAAGAACTCGATAGGCAAAGGTACCCCAAGGACAAGTGAAGGTGGTCTTATCTTGGTCTTCCGGGCTGATTTGAATCTGGTTGTACCCGCTAAACCCATCCAGGAAAGAGAAGAACTTCTTTCCTGCCAGTCCATCCAACACTTGATCTATGAAAGGTAGAGGGAAATGGTCTTTCTTGGTAGCTTTGTTCAGTTCTCGGTAGTCCACACAGATTCTCCACTTCCCATTCTTCTTGGGAACCAGCGCCAGAGGGGACACCCATTCACTATCTGAGATGGGGTAAATGAATCCGGCATCCAACAGTTTTTGCAATTCTTCCTTGACAATGTCCTTAAGGGCTGGATTCATTCTCCTCTGAGGTTTCCTAACCGGTTTACAACCCTCTTTGATGTATATGTGATGGGTACAGACCGAGGGATGGACTCCTTTCATCTCCTTATAGCTCCAAGCAAAAGCATCTAGGTGACTGGCCAACAGGCTACACAGCGCCTTTTCCTGGGAAGGAGATAGGGAGGAGCTGATCTTTAACGTTCTCTCAGGGCCGAACTCCACATTCTTGACTCTGGGAGTGACAGGGTTGGTTGTACAAAGATCCACTAAGGTGCTGGCTTGGGCATCCTCCACCAATTTTTCTAAGGATAGTGCACTGGAAGGTGGATTCTGGATCAAGGTCTCAATCAAGTCATCCTCAGTTGGGGGGTCTCTTCTAGTGGTATCTAGGGTGCACAAAGGTGTTGAGTACACTTCATCCTCTTCTCCTTCCTCCAACCAAAGTGGTAAGTCATGCTCTAAGGAAGGTTGGGCAGGAGGATATAGGACTAGCTGTTTGGACATAGGACCATTTTTGATGGTCATATTTCCTGCACGACAACTTATGTAAGCATCTGCAGTGGCTAACCAAGGCCTTCCCAAAATAAGAGGATATCCAGTAAGCTTTTCCTTGGGTTGCAGAACCAAGAAATCTGCAGGGTATTCCCAAGAGTCGACAGAGACCAAGACATCCTCCACAATCCCTTCGGGAGTCACAGTGGAGCGATCTGCTAGTTGCAGAACTGTCGAGGTCTTCCTCAAGGAACCCTGAAGATTGAGTTTGAGCATGGTATCCCTGGTCATCACATTAATGGCAGCCCCCAGATCAATCAAGGTGTGAGGTATGATGGTGCCATTGATGTGGACATCTACTACAGGACTCCCAGGATCTAGATACTTTGGGCAGATGACTTGTCCTAACATAAGGTCAGACAGTGGTCCTAAGACATTGATGGTTGAAGCATCTCTCTTTCGCCTGCCTGGGTGTTTACCTTAACCAGTTTGTTGTATATTGGCACATCCTTGATGGCTTGGAGAAGTGGTATTTTCACACACAACTGCTTGAGCTCACCCAGGAGCTCATCCTCCTCTGGGTTGGGTTGTGTGGTGGCTGTTAGTCTCTCAGGAAAGGGTGGAATAGCCTTTGGTTCACTTTCCTGTTTATCTTCCTCATCCTCTGGGGGAGGAGGTTGGCGATCTGGAAGAGTCTTTCCAGATCGAAGATTGATCTCCTGGATCTCCACAGCATAAGTAGGGCATGATGTTTCCCCAGTGTATACCTGCTGGGCCTGTCTATTGTTGGGGTTCGGGTTCGGTTGAGCAGGTATTTGAGGTTGCCTTGGAGGAGCAGGAGGTAATGGTTGAGGTTGAACTGGTGGTGGAGGCAAAATGGCAGGGGGAGTGTTGTATTGGGGCCTCCACCCCGACTAAGGTGCATTCCACTGAGGCTGTGGCTGGGCATGTGAATGATAAGAATGAGTAGTGGGTTGAGTAGGGTACTGAGGTGGATAAGACCATGGAGGAGGCATAGACCAAGAAGGATGAGAAGGGGGACCCCAGGGAGGCATAGGAGTCGATTGGTTGGGGCTGTAATAAGCTTGAGGTGCCCCTTGCATCCCCTGCTGGTAAGGTCTAGGTCCTTGTGGCCTCCTTTGGTTGAGGTAATAGAGAGGTTCAGTGGGAGCTTCTGTCCCTTGGTACATGGCTTTAAATCCAGGTAAGGTTGGACATTGGTTTGTGGGATGGTCCTCCTCACAAACGAAACACACTTCAACCGAATGCAATGGAGATTCGTTCTTAGGGTGTCTCCTGGTACACCTAGGGCAGAAGATAGCCAAGGCTCTCTCAGCTTCTTCCTTCTTCTGCTAGATCCTGAATGTGTCCAGCTACATGGCAATGGTCTGTCTCACCTCGCTTTTAAGATCTTCCAATTGATTTGCAAACTCATGTTTGGAGAAAGGGACACCAGTTGAGAGGAGGTTTCCTCTACCTCATTTCCGAGCTGCCCTGGAGTGGTTTCTAAACACAGTCTTGATGTCCTCATAAGGCAGTTGGTAAATATCCCCCCCAGCTAACATGTGAAGGGTATCTAAGAGGTCTTCAGGGACTCCTCGGAGCAGGACCAACTTGAGGGATTCAGGGTCAAGTGTGCACCTGGCCCGCTTATAGCTAAGTTGGAACCTCTCCTCATAATCCTCTAAGGACTCATCATTTCCCATGGTCATCTGAAAGATTTCTCCCTTGGTTTCCTTGGACCTACAGTAATCCCGGTACTTGGTATTGAAAGCTTGCTGCATCTGAGCCCAAGTGGTGATACTATTCCCAGGTAAGCCCATGAACCAGCGTAATGCTACATCCTTAAGAGTTGAAGGGAAGAGTTTCAGCTTCTGCTCATCTTCAGTATAGTCATAGGTTCTACAAAGGACAGCAAACTCAAACAGGAAGGTATCAGGATCTTCAGTAGTCAGTCCATGGAAGTGAGGTAAAGCAGAGGGGCTAATGTTCTTCATTTTCATCTCTCCGTTGGTCTCTCGGATGGGGAAGGCACCTTCTATTCTCTCATCTTCTCTTCTATTGTCAGCCATAGCTTCAGATGGGATGGTCTCTAATTCTTCTTCTGCTATAGGATCTTCGTATATCTCAGGAGGTTCACCTATAGGTTCTTCTGGATCACTGTCACCGAAGAAGAGAGAAGGGTGACTCAGTGATGTGGTGGGGGTGTTGGGTAAGAATTTGCCTGTTCTATCTCGATTCCTACGAGGCATGAAATGGAAAGACTTTTTTTGATTGCTTTTGTTTTTTTTCTTTGGTACCTGCAAAACTGAAACAGATTGATCTACAACTAACTATAAAGATGCAGAATTAAATTGAAAGCAGGAAAGAACTAATCTACTTTGCTCAAATGAAATTGCAGGAATGGAAATGCTAATCTACGCTTGCAGAAATGAAATGGCAGAATGGAAATGCTAATCTAGGAAAGCAGGAAATGCTAATCTATGAAAGCAGGAAATGCTAATCTATGAAAGCAGGAAATGTCTATGCTACTTTTGCAGAATGGAAATGAAATAAACTACTTAGCAGAAGGCAAGAGTAAGAAAATAGAAGAAAAGCAACAATTACTAATACTCTGACGCTTCCCTGGCAACGGCGCCAAAAAGATGGTGGGCTCCAGTATTGTAGCAATAATGCTACAACTCCTGGAGCTTCCTATCTCTAATTTTATCAACCCGGTAGTTCGTAACAAACTTGGAAGCGACGGTGCTGTATGCACAAGTACTAGCTCTTGTCACAGCTGTCACTTGGTCAGCTGGCACAAGTCCGCTAGGGCTCAAGCCAACTTCTATATGTTCTCAGAAGAAGCTTTCTAAATGATGGACGAAGGCTATCTCAAAGGAAATTAACCTACTTTGCAATAATGAACTGAAAGCCAACAAAACAGGGAAACCCTAGTAAACCCTAATCTGACTAGTCTAATCTCTATGATGCAATGGTGGGAGTGAAAACCTCTAGAAATGATGCCATTACTTCTAGTGATATGAGATGCATGAATTTAAGCTACTTCTACTGAAAAGAACATTGTTTTTGTATTTTTTCTTAAGTGGTTGGAGTTATTATGATTTTGTTTCTTATTAGGGTTTGACTGTGCAGGGGTAGTTCGAAGGGAAAGAAAGCTTGGGAAAGGTCAGGAGGGCTAGGAGAGGTTCCAGGGGATCCCTAACGTCGTTCCACAGAAGTCCACAACGTTCAGGTGCTCGGCAACCGAGTTTGCAGGCTTCTACAGGATGTCTGCAGGGGATCCTACAGGAAGCTCGGGATTTCTACAGGAAGTCTGCTAACTTCTACAGGATGTTCTGTGGTTGGAGTTTTGGGTGATGGAGGAGTGGAGTTGTATGGGTGGATAGGTAGGCTGGAAAGGGAGCTTATGATGGCTCAGGGACAGAGATATGAGATGAGGAAAGAGTGAGTACAGTTGGTTGGTGGATAGAAGGGTGGAAGCAATGAAAGGTCAAAAAGATGGAGCTACGTGAACAGTAGAAGTGTTGGAAGGCAAACGAGCTGAACAGAGGTTGGGTAGGTGGCTTTAGGCGCGGTTGAGAAGAAGAAGAAGACAACAAAGTGATGCAACGCAGTGTAAAGGAAACAAATCTGCACAAAACCGAGAATTCATCAACCTATCTTAACTGTGTTATTAAATCAACGAACAGCAACGTAAACTTCAGAGAAAAATCGTGCATGGAGTTGGAATGAAGAAGTACTGCTCAAGATCAGAATGCATGGATGGATCTACAATTGAAATGACTGTGTTGCAGCTTGAATGAAAGTATAAGACTGCGTTTTTTTGGTGGTTGGTACGGTCTTCACCCCCAATCTCTAAACAGAGATGGCAGTGAGTGCACTGTCAACCTTTTCTTAGAGCTCTAATGAATGCTGATCCTCCTACTCGAATCTAAGCAACTAAAAGCACTTGAACCGTAAACTAATCCTACTCAATCACATAAAAGAAATCAAATCAGCAGACTGTAATTTCTAAATGCATGTCAAAACAGAGGAATAAAGTGCTGAAAGGAAAGACAAGTAACAATACAAGGAAGAGGAGGTCTATTGCTCTTAGGTTGGGCCCTAACCTGAGAGCTATAGCTCCCTTAAAAACTTAGAATTGAATCTAAAGCTGCTTGCCTTTATTGAATAATCATGAGTCTAACATCATGCCAAAAACTGGCTTACAAAAAGCAAAAACCGAGCTGTAGCTCGTGCTTAGAAATTGCAACAGTAGTTCAAAAGTTCAAAAAGATCCTATCAAAGGCTACGGCCTTAATATTTATACATGATGAGGATCCAGCTGGCTTCCTCAATACGTGGAGCTTGGCTGTCCAACTGAAAGTTAAACTGCTGTAAACTGTTGTTCCTGTAGAACCCGTTGGCTGCCTTTAAGCTCGGTGGGGAGAGCTGTTGGAGCTCGGAGTTAGGGTGGAGATCATGAGGGAGGTCATTTAAGGCTGTAGACAACCTCCCTATAAACCTGCAATGCCACCTTTGTTGTCTCCTTGTCTCCTTCTGCGTGGTCTTTGCTCCCTTTAATGCCAAAAAACCTGAAATCATCATGTATTAGCCACATAGATATAATGCCTGCCCTTCTTCCTACAAATAACACGAATATACCAAGAAATGAATGCATAAGTGATAAAAGATGAAGGGTTGAGCAAGGTAAGTAGGCCAAATGAGCCCAAATTGTTACCAAAAATTGGGGCTCATCAGCAGTTTGAATGCAGATGATGCTGGATGTATTTTTCAAAGAGGAACAGGCTGGCTAGGCAGGCTTGTCTCTGCTCTGCTTGGGCAAATTCACAGGAATTGTGAATAATGAAGATGAATTACAGGGGGTGCAATTATAGTTTGGTGAAATTGGTCCTTCAAGTATGTACCTGGCAAAAAGGAACAATGCCGGGCGATTTGGATGATAATTCGTGAATTTAAGGCCGCGAATTATAGTTGTAACATCAAATTTTTGGAGCAAAGGGAAATGCAGGTTGTTTAGTCCAGAATTGACTAAGAGACCTTCTTTAATTTGGGAATTACCAGGTGTTCAATGGAGAATTTGCAGAGAAACGGCATGCACAAGGGAAAAATAAGAGAATTGAGGTGAATACCTGGATGAACGGTGCGGAAAACCTTCGGGTCGAACAGTGGGTGCACAATGCAGCTAAATTGATGAGTTGCAGTGTCTGCAAATTTGAATTTGGTGGTTCGAAGGCAATTTCGCAGTGAACAAGCTCACAACGGCTCTGTCTTTTTTGCGTGAAAATGACATAAAACGGCTCGTTTGGGCGCTTTTAACGACAAATTTGGGAAAATGCGGGTCATTGGCGCTTTTCTGCCGATGACGTCAGCATGACGTCATGGCAGGCCCGGGGTACGGAGGGTGACGTGGGCGCTGAGCTGGAGGCCAGCGTGGCCGGACACAGTGGCGGGCAGAGTGCGGTGGCAAAGTTACATGGAGGGCCACGAGGCGTGGGGGCGGGAGTTAGTGATGTGACGTCACGATGACGTGGAGGTGATGCGCCATCAAAGGGGCGGTATCGGGGAGAGTGGTAAGCGGTCTCCCCGCACCGCTTTTGGGAGAAGGCGGTATCGGGGAGGGGGGCTCCGAACACCCCTGCCGCTTGCCACGCGTCCCGTGTACGGGGGGGAAAATCGCCCGCTCCCCGGACGTTAAAGGGCGGCGGCTTCAAATTTCACAATGTCCGCCCACCGTTGGATCAAAGGGGGCGGGAGATCAAGGGTTGGCGGGGGTCCCGACCCATCGTGCATGTTGGGGGGGACCCGTCGGCGAATTAAAATATTCATTTTAATAATTCGGGGTTTTAGACTTTGGTTAAGGGGTTTTTGTGGGTTTTGGGGGTATGCGGGTTAGACTTGTCGGATTTTATAAAAACATAGGGATATTGGGTTTAGAGAGGGGGAAAGGGCTTGCAGGGGTATTTTTCGGAAAATGGGGTATATATGAGGGTTAAGGGTGGGTTATTAGTCTGACCAGGGGTTAGAGTAATTCCCAAAACAAGGGTTGACTATAGTCCCTGGTGGACTAATGTCTCCCATAGAGATACTATTTAGCTATAATGCTAAAGGGGGATATTTATACATTGCTTGGGGTTTTATACACCATGGTGTTATAGTAGTAAGGGAAAAGGGGAACATATGGGATTTAGTGTAGATAGAGTTAGTAGTTAGTTTTGTAGGGGAATATGAATGGGAAATGATAGAAACTACGTTTTTAGGAAACAAACTTAGTTAGGGAGTAGATCAAAATGAAAAGAATTTTTACACAAGAAATGTGGCTCCTTTTCAAAGAGAGAAGTCACTTCTGACATGAAATTTGTACAAATGAAGAGTGTAAGGAGGATTGATCAGGCAGATCCTGCAGTGCTCATGGGGAAGTTAGTAAAAAACTTTGAAGGGGATGGGGGAAGTCAGTGATGGTTTAGTAGTTTGCCAAATGAGCCATTGGTCTTGCCTTTCTCCTGCTGGTGTCATCATTGTGATTTTGCCAATTTATATGCTTAGATCATGCTTTCTGCAACCTTCAACTGCCTACCCTGCCTAATATGCCTAACATTTTTTCTTCCTTTGGATGGGTGCACCTGGTCTTGCAAACCCTGATAATTTTCTTTTCTTTTTGCCGCCCTCCTATCTAAGTCTACCCTTATGACTTCCAAGGGCCCAGATTAAGTAGTTGGGCTCCTTTCTTTCTCTATCCACCTAGTCATCTGTCAAGCTTGAGCTGTTTGAACAGGTACTTCCTCTCTAGTCTACAACATGCAATTTAAAACATGGTGAGGCCCAGCTTGAGCTGTTGGACCATCCATCAAAACAGTAGTGGCAATTTGGACTAGCCGCTTTCATGGTCTTTGTTTGGGGTTCATTTCTTTTATTTTTTCATTGACCAATTCATTTTCTTGCCCTTTGATTTTTCTTTTAAGGCATACCCTCTTTACATTTTTTAAATTGTCTGCTTCTTTCACAAAAATGGAACCTTAGCAGCATGGAAGGTGAACATTTTTGGCACTTCCACTGTCAATCATGAGAGATGAAAACCTATTGGTATAGGAGGCTAACATAGCGTAAGGAAGAGATTTGAAATCTTTTGAGAATGCCTTTTTGAGTGCAATTTCACTGTATATCAGCAGAAGTATTTTTTACAGAATGCATTCAATCATCTCTATGGTAGGAATAGTTCTCACTGGCGAGGAGAACTATCCTGAATGGTCCCAGATGATAAAACACACCCTCATCTTCAATGAGTTGTGGAAAGGAGTGTGTGTTGGAGAAGCAGACAATGACCTAGTGCAGCCTACATCAGACAAAGAGCTCGTCATTTGGGAAAACAAGAACAGCAAAGCCTATGCATTAATCGCAACATCTGTAAATGAAGAGATGAGTCGCCATATTTCATCATATTCAAATGCCTTTGAAGCTTTACAAAAGCTGAAAGAACTCTATGACTCACATTCTGCACTTGAAGTTGTTCAGCTCATGATTAAACTCTTCACTCTTGAACTGAAAAATAATGATCCTCTTGCTCTTGCATCTAAAGTAAAGTCTATAATGCATGATATCAAATCCACTAAGGTTGAGCTGGATATCCCTCTTATTGCTTTTCTCAAGGCACTCTATCCTACCTACTCCAATTATCTTGAGTCTTTACAAGCAAATGGAAATCTTAAAGATATAACCTTTGACTCTCTTGTGAAAAAGTTTGCTGAAAGAGAGAAAGCCTTTGGAAAGAAGATAGCCCCTGAATCTTCTGAAGAGACTGTGTGCCTTGCTCATAAAGAAAAGCATCCTACTCAAGATTCTACAAGAGGAAGAGGTGGACAAAGAGGAAGAGGAAGATACTTCAGAGGCAGGGGGGGCAGACATTCTCAAGGAGAAAAGGCAGACTTACATGCATCTACTGCAAAAGAAATGGATCATATGATGCTTTTACATGCAAGCTACCATGGGAAAAAATTGAACAGAAAAGAAACCAACAGAAAGGTAAAACTGATGATACAGACAAAGGTAAAGCACCTGAATCCACTCACTATATTGAGGCACAATGTAACATTGGAGTAAATGAATATTTGTTTAATGCTTCACTTGCTTCTTCAAAAAATGATTGGCTGCTTGATTCAGGAGCAACCTGTCATATGACTTATAGAAAAGATTTTTTTGAAGATTTCACTAATAATGTTGATGGAGCAGTATACTTTGCAGATCAGTCAAAAATCAAGCCATCAGGGCTTAGCACAATCAGGCTTAAACTGCCTGGTCTTCCAGACTTTCTTCTGGATCATTTTCTATATCTCCCGCAGCTCAAAAGAAACTTGTTGTCCTTGGTTCACATCCGCCAGCAAGATCACTCCATTCATATGTTTGATGGCAAGCTTGAGGTAAGAAAAGCATCTGACCACTCACTTGTCATGAGGGGAATAGAAGAAGAAAGGCTTCTCAAACTGCAAGGAACCTCTGCTCATGCACAACATTTCTCATATATTTCTCATCATGAAGAAGGTACACTTCCATCAAGTTTATTATGGCATGCTAGATTTGAACATTTAAACTATGACAGTCTCCGCTTATTGAAGAAAAATGGTGTTGCTGGTTTGCCTACAATTCCTAGGAAACATAAGCAATGTGATGCTTGCGTTCTAGGAAAGCATAGCAAATAGTCTTTTCATGATTCACATTCAAGAGCACATAGGAAGCTTGAACTCATTCATTCAGATTTATGTGGTCCAATGCCTGTTCCTTCTGCAAATGGAAATAAATATATCATGACATTTATTGATGATTACACTAGAATGTGTTGGGTTTATTTATTGAAGAACAAATCTGATGCCTTTCAAACATTCAAGAATTTTCATAAATGGATTGAAAATGATGCACAATCTCATATTGGGTCTATTCGCATTGATAATGGAAAAGAATATACATCAAATGAATTTGAAAACTATCTTCGCCAACATGGGATCAAACATCAAACAACTGTTGCTTATAATCCCCAACAGAATGGTGTAGCTGAAAGAATGAATAGAAAAATCTTGAATATTGTATGATCCATGCTTTTCTTCAAAAATGTAAAGATAATGTTTTGGGCTGATGCTGTTCTATGTGCTGCATACATAAAGAATAGATGTCCATCTAATGCTATAAGAAACAAGACTCGTTATGAATTGTGGTATGGACATGTTCCTTCAGTAAAACATCTCAGGGTCTTTGGTTCCACCTGTTATGCTTTGATACCAAAGGTACATAGAAACAAACTTGGTGCTAGAAGTCGTAAGTGTATCTTCCTGGGGTATCCAAACACCTCGAAAGCATACCACCTCTATGATGAAGTAAATAAAAAGTTTGTTGTATCTAGAGATGTAATTTTTCTTGAATCATCCAAATCTGACAATGTTGTTGAGCAGCAACTTGATCGCTTGGATAGATTCACAAAAACGAAATCATTTCAAGAATTTGATAATTAGATTCCACATCTTGAAGGGGGGATTCCTATACTAGATCAACATGTGGAATCTTCTTCTAAAGAACACTCTCCCCCGAATGAAACTCCAACAACGGATGATGCTTTAAGTGATGTAATTGACAGAATTGGGAGACTCAATCTTGATTCAGTCCAAACTCAATCAACAGAGCAGCCTGGACCATCTCAGAAAGGTCCCCCAAAGTGGCTGACAAAGACACTTGAAAGTGTTCATCCTGATGAAATTGGAAAAACAGGAAATAGAAATTCAAACCTACAAAATGGAGTTGATGTAGATGACTCTAATTCACCTGTTGATATGGATGTTACTTATGATTGTGAATTGAACTTGTCTACAGATTTTGAACCAACATCCTTCAAAGAAGCTGCTTCTCATGATGAATGGAAAGAAGCGATGCAAAAGGAGTATGATGCCCTCATAAAGAATGGCACTTGGAAGCTGGTTGATCCTCCATTTGGAACCAAACCAATAGGCTGCAAGTGGGTCTACAAGAACAAGTACAAAGTTGATGGCTCACTTGACAAGCACAAAGCTAGGCTTGTGGAAAAAGGTTTTGCACAGAAGGAAGGGGTCGATTATGAGGAAACTTTCCCCCCACAACAAAATGGGCCACCATCCGGACACTCTTTTCACTAGCAGCTCAGAATGGTTGGAAAGTCCATCAAATGGATGTAAAAACTGCATTCTTGAATGGATATCTAAAAGAGAATGTTTTTATGTCCCAGCCTGAAGGATTTGCTGTGAAAGGACATGAACATAAAGTATGCAAACTTGTGAAGTCCTTGTATGGCCTCAAACAAGCACCGCGAGCCTAGTATGAAAAACTAACTGAGCATCTTCTGAAACTCAACTTCAATCATTTTGATCTTGATGATGCAACTTTATTTGTCAAGAAAGTTGGGAAAACAGTTGTGTATCTTGTGGTATATGTAGATGATCTTTTAATGACAAGGAACAATGAAAGCTACATTACATCCATAAAGAAGGAATTGGGGAAAAGTTTTGAAATGACTGATTTGGGCTATGTTCATTACTATCTTGGCATTGAAGTAACCCAACATCCAAAATCCATATTTCTTTCTCAAAAGAAATACATTGGAGATTTGTTAAATAGATTTGGCATGACAGAATGCAATCCTCTTTCTACTCCAATGGAACAAAACTTAAAGCTCACATCTATTGAAGGAAAGGAATTTGAGGATGCAACAAAGTATAGACAGCTTGTAGGAAGTCTCATCTACCTCACTACTACCAGACCAGACATTTCATTTACTGTTGGAATCCTCTCCAGGTTTATGCAAAAGCCTTGTGAGGGACATTGGTCTGCTGCAAAAAGAGTTCTAAGGTACTTGAAGGGAACTCAAGACCTTGGAATCAAGTATACATAGGTGGACGACTTCAGCTTGATTGGATACTCTGATTCAAACTTCGATGGAGACAAAGAAACTGGGGTATCTACTTCAGGATATGCTATGAGTCTTGGATCAGGAGCTGTATCCTGGAGATCATGCAAACAATTAGTTCCAGCAGATTCCACAACAGAAGCAGAATATGTGGCTGCAGCTGAAGCAACGAAAGAAATTGTGTGGCTCAGGAAAATTCTTGAAGATTTGCAGGTAAAACAAGTACAATCAACTCCACTCATGATTGATAACACCTCTGCAATAAAGTTGGCCAAGAACCCAAAGTTCCATGATCGAACAAAGCATATCAATACTAAATATCATCTGATTCGACATCATGTTGAGGCCAAAACAATCCATCTCCGTCATTGTTCCACAAATGAGCAAATTGCAGACATCTTCACCAAAGCACTTGGAAAGGAAAAGCTTGAACGATTCAGAATGATGCTTGGACTCACCATTATCCCTTCAGATTAAGGGGGGAATGTTGACACCTAATCTTCATGATTGGGGGAATTTGTAAATAAATAAATTAGGAATGTGAACAGTCATCGGGAGATGAACTGAACAATCACTCCTATTGTATATAACAATAACCTACCTATGGAATAATAGACGAATCAATTTTACTGCCTTTGGAGAGTTACTGCTTGGCCTGACACTTTTCAACCGCCATGGGACGTCGTCAAGATTTGCGAGGATGGTCTTGCAAAGGTTCGACCAGTTCAAGCCCTAACTCCTTATATCTTGCCCTCGTTGGGGACATGCAAAGAAAAACGGAGAAAGAGAAGACTGCTATGATACCATTGATCTGGATTTAAACAGGAACACAAAAAATTACAGATATAATCATAAATACAAGGATACAGTAGAAATAACACTTCATTTTATTAATATCAAATACTGAAATATGCTTACAAACAAAATGGAAATAAGACTAGCTCAGTGATGGTAGCTTATCTATGAGAAGAGATGTGGCGGCTACATGCCTCTGAACTGCATTACAATGAGGCTCAAGGTCCTTTTTATTATTGAATAATAAGAGCAAACCCTAAAAAACCAAAACCCTAACCCGAGGAGATGTAACACCAAGAGTTTATGGGCCCCGTTGGGGTGAGTTGGACAACCATCTTCTCGTGGTCGCGACTAGGTCATATTATCTCTATTTGACGCACATGATAACCCGTTGGAAAAAGATCTTTGAGGACTACGATGGAAAAAGTGATTTTATGCAAAAAATCGATGGCAGTATATTGCCAAAAAAGCATCGTTTAAGGCCTCAAAATGACTCTGGAAGTTTAGGACCTGAAAAACTGCGAAATATAGTAAACTATGCTACAATTAAGGAAACTGAAAAACTGAAAGAAACAATGGTGGGGGTCCAAGTGGAATTGGTGGGTGGCCACCAATATCCACTTGGATCAACTTGGAAGTGAGAAGATAAATGAAAACATCAATGGGCATTAGCATCAGAGTGAGGTATGTCATTTTCCATCCTTTATATTTTCTGATATAAACTAGGAAAATTTGCATATATTTGTCTAGTTTGTTGCTAGATCCTCTCATAGGACTAGAGCGATCATTTCTTTCCAAAAAAAGAATCACATGCACAACAAAATGGTGACTCTACTGGGGAGCTTATAGCCCTTCAAACCTCCTTTTTTATGATTGGTATTTTTATTATTTTGGCAAACCTCCTAGTGATCTGTGTCTTAGGGTCATTATGGGTCTGCATTTTGAGTAGTATGTTCTTTAGATTGTCAAGTTTGGATATCTCTTTGAATTCTTTTTTATTTTCATAAGTCTTTCTCTCTTAGCATGCTTTTTCTCAGAAATAGCCATGCTGTCAGGGCTAATTTTTCTCATTACAATCGCACTGAAGACCCTGTCAGCACAGGTTTTGACCATAAAAGTATCATTGATCCATTTATCAACGCGGATTTTGACCATAAAAGCTCCGTTGATCCAAAAAATGGTATTTTTTAAGGCTTTTTATCAGATAGGTCTAGTGTGTCTTGATCTCTGAAGTGTTCTCCTGCTCTATGTGGATAGGATTTTCCATTATTTTTGTTGATTTCTTATTGGTTTTCAATAGTCCATCCCATTGTTTGAAGAAGTGAAAGTGAATTTTGGTTGAGGCTTTATTTATTTTGGTCAATTGAATTTACTTTTTGCTACTTGTATGTGTGGAAGGAATATTGATTTGTCGTTGGTTAAATCATTATTGGTTTTTTTGGAAACCATAAAAGAAATCGCAATTGCATTTTCTTAGCTTTGATCTCAAAGTTTACTAATTGCATTATATTACATTGTTTTGAAAGGCCATTTTTTGAGATTGTCATTGAGAATAGATTACATTGCTTAGTGTTTAAAGATGAAAAGTGCATTCTTTTCATTAAAAGAAAAGTAAAAAAAAATCGTTTTACTTTTGGTAGGTGCATTGGAATAGTGAAACAAAAAATTCTAGTTAGGAAGCTTTGTTTATTGCATACTTGATTATTGCATTAATGTTTTCTCTTCTTCCCTAGACTAGATAGCTTTCATCGAAATGAAAAGAATATTTTTTTATATTAGTTGCATCGTAGGTATGTTCAGGTGACATCGATCTTTGAGCCTTAAAACTGAAACTTAATTCAAGATCAATGTTAAAAATTCACCTTAATTAACCTAAGGAGAATTTGGAACATTAAAAAAAATATTTAGAGGTTTAGGCTAGAGATGTGTTATGACATCGTTAAACATAGGAGTTGTCATTATTTTCCAACGTTGTATTCCAGGGGTGAAATCTCGTTCCACGTACAGAATTGTATAGGATCGTTCTCTAGTACTTTCAGGTATATCGAAGGTACTCCACGCATGATAAGTATAAAGGAATGCTCTCATCGAATTATTACACATTAGACATCACTACTACAAACCGCACTCCCACATATCCTCACATATATATTGGGAGTCCCCTATAGGTTTCTATCCATCCATAGATAACTGAGTTTGTCGCCTTGTATACCGTGATACACCAAAGACAACATTCAAGGAGATTGCCTTCCATACATTAAATCCTTGGTTCACCAAGGTGTATATTGTAGTTCACGGTTGCTTGACAAACTTTTATGCCTAGTTACCCATTTTTTATTTATTTTTGTTAAGTTATAAAATCAATTAATTGATTACGGAAAAATATCCTTCCTATGGAAATACTCCTTAGTAGATCTTAGGTTGAGACTAATGGCAACATTTCTTGAGTCCACCAATCAAGGAAACTCCCCTGATGGGAATCCTGGTCATTTTCCTTCTTTTGGAAATGCTGGTTCTCCTTATATGGAAACATTGTCCCTTCTTGGGTTTACCATTGTTTTGCCAGTTTGGTTATTTTTGACCCCTATGGTTCTGAATGTCCAAACTGCTCCTCAACTAGGATATCCTCCACCTAAAAAATATCAACTTCCAGTTGACTCTTTGCCTTCTTCATCTGTTTGGTCTTCTTCCTCTTCTTCCTCTTAATCTGGTGAAATACTACCTTTCAGTAACCAGGTGGATAAGAAGAATAAGAAAAGGAATATTAGGAAGAAGAAAAATAAGCAAGGGGCCAACCAAGAAGTCATTGGTACAGATATAACGTATGTTGAAAAATATTCCAATCAGCCCCGTAAACTGAAATTCCCTTGCAATATTTGTAAGGGTTACCACCTTCTTCGAGATTGTCCTGGTATTCCTAGGGTAATAGAAGTGTGGTCCATAGATTCACATCGACCTTTGTCATCAGCCTCTGGAGATCATGCTAGTGATAAACCTTCAACTAGTGACAGTAAAGCCCATGGGAAAAAGGGAAAGGTCAAATTTCCCTGTAGGTTATGTGAAGGGAATCATCCTATTCACCTTTTTCCTTATATGGATGAATATTCTAAAGTGTTGGATAACCTTACCACTTCTCAACCTCGTCTTCTGACTGGTTATTAAAATCTTTCCCTCGACCCTCTACTAGTCAACCAAGTGATTGATCAGAGTTCATATCTAGCCAATCCCACTCTCTTTGAAATTGAATCCAGTGAGTTTGTTCTTGACCAACCATTTGTCGAGAAAATGGTTGACCCAATTCTGTTTTCGGTTGATCATATCCATCCTATAGAGAGTGAATTTAATACTGCCCAGGTTTTCATTGTTTCTTCAGATTCCAAAAAATTAGGGGGAAATCCTCATGTTCCCACGTACAGGGGAACGATCCTCCTATTCCTACGATATAGGGGTGGAATCCTCCCATTGTTGTAACACAAAAGGGCATTTTTCCCATTTTGATGGTACCCTCTCCAAGTAGTCTAGTCACTTTCTTTGAATGGAGTTGACTGGTAAGATATCATCTTCCTTCTTATGTGCCTTTTTAGATCACCATATAGGCTTACAATATACTTGTACTTGGAACAATCATATATGAAGGCGCATCTATTAGTATTATATATTCAACTACTTGGCAAGCTTTAGGTTCTCCACAACATGTACCTATTAACCAAAATATGTTGGCTTTTAATAGAGGAACTAGTCAAACCTTAGGGATTCTTATCATGTTGCCTATTAATTTGGGAGGAAAATCATATATATCGACGTGATGGTTGTCCAAGGCCCTTTAGATTTTGATTTACTCCTTGGTCGTGACTATGTTTATGTCATGGGATCTCTTCTCTCTTCTCTCTTTCGTGTCATATGTTTCCTGCATGAAGGAAGAATTGTGGCCATTGATCAACTTTCATTTGTTGGTCCTAATTTTACTCCCAATCAACCATATTCCCTAAATGGTCCTTGTATGCAAGTGGTATCATCCCTGCCATAGGTTAATTATGTGGCCACCTATTTTGTGACTGCATCTACTGATGATCTAGTTAGTGATATAGTGTGTCATGTACTGGGGGAATTGGAGCCTGATATTTCCATTATATCCCTTGACATGTATCCCTTTTAGAGAATTGTTCTTCCATCTCATGAGAACCTCTTGGAAGTTATGACCTCTTATGGGTTGTAATCAAGATCATGAGGATAGTTCTTTTAATATGTCAACCTCATTAAAAAATGAAATAGGTCCCCAAAGCAGAGTTCTTTTACTTAAGTCAAGCTCCTTAAAAAATGAAACAAGGTGCATGGGCAGAGTTCCTTTATTTGTGTCAAGCTCATTAAAAATTGAAACAAGATATGGAGCACAATTATTTTACTTGTTTCAAGCTCCCTAAAAAATGAAACAAGGTGCTAGAGCACAATTCCTTTTCTTGTGTCAATCTCCTTAAAAAATGAATCAAGGTTCTCAGAGCATGGTTCTATTCTTGTGTCAATATATTTAAAAAATGAAGCAAGGTGTCATGAGCATGGTTATTTTCCTATGTCAAGATCATTAAAAAATGAAACAAATCCCCTTCCAACTCGAGTCTTTGATTAGATCTCGTAAATTCCCAATCGAGTCTTTCCCTTGGTCTCGTAAGTGAACCTTCATTCCATCCACCTATTAATCACCAGTAGTCTACTTAGGTAAATGAAATAAAGCTTTGGGGGCATGTACCTTGAATTGATTCATTATTATGGGAGCATATGAACCGATCTCAAGCATAGTTTTTCTTTGTTTCAAGCTTGTAACAAAATAATGAGGTACTCACTAGAAATAGCGGGGAAAAATGGAAGTAAACATGTCATTTATTTTGTATAAAGGCAAAATGTTGCTCTTGAATGTGACACTTATTTGTAGCTCATGTCGGGTTTGGGTTATCCTCAATTCATTACTTGCCTTCATGGGTTTGGGGAATATTTTTTCCTCTCATCTCACTATATCCTATTGTCACCATGACCTCTGATCCTATGTTGAGTCAAATGCTACCAAATTCAGGAGTCGTGTCATCAATATGTTCAAGAGAAGTCCCATATACAATTCAAACCACTTGTACCTTTTTTGAATTTTTTGCAACAATCCTGAATCACTCTTACCAACTCTGTTAAATCCTATGTTTCGTGTCAATGATGTGGGAAACATTATGGCCCTACTTCGGTGGATCACTTCCTGTTGACTTCAGCTCATTATCTAGTAAGATGGCCTAGAAATTCCCTTTCAGTACCTTGAAGCTTGCATGCCTCAATGGAAGGTTCTTCGCATTCGACAATATGGTCACATCATTGGCCTTCAATCGAATGATTCTACGAGTGTTCAACTTCAGCTTCATTGATCACACTTGTGGATTGTGTTGTTATACCTTGAGATCCATCATCATTATTGGTGGTTTCTCTCGTGATTGTTAACGTTTCACATCATTGAATGATAATCATGTGTTTTCTACCATGTTTGACTTCAACACATCTATTCACATGGTGGGATTCATACTTTGGTTGGATCGAGACAGAGATGAAGACCCTGGGTTTTGTTGGAGGGAAATGCTCCCCTAGGGATTTTTGGGTTGAAACCCTAGCAGACTGAAAGTTGTCTATTCAAAGAAGCACACATTCACACAACCATTATGCTATTATAAGCAAATTCTATTGTAAAGGGTACGTACCTTAGGTCCTACATTTGAGAAGGCCCTTAGGGTCCAAACCCTTCTTGGAGTTCCCTTCTTCTCTTTTGTCCTGCAAAACAACCAATTCCAATGAACACAAGAGTATATGGACAAAACCTTACAAAGAAACCATCTTCATGTTATAAATAAAGGTAGTTAGTTTTGAAATCCAAACAACCATCTACATATGAATTCTAAACATGAATATCATTAACATAAAGAGGATTCATTTCGGGAACCAAGACATGTGTTTCTTTTATTATAGATAAATAAAGTACATAAAAAGGAATGATTTCACCTGAGTCACCTTCAGCAGGCTCCAAGCAAAGCTTCCTTCCGGATCCATTCCAGCCTCAAGCCTTTAACAAACTCCTTCCATGACTCTCTCTATGATGTCACAAGTAATGGATGAACATCAACACACAATGAAACAAGAGTTTCCTGTACAAATGGGGGAAGTGCAGAAGGCACAAGGGACTTCAGACCTGGTCAGGGGAAAAATCTCAGCATAATAACCTTTCTTTCTCTTCTCTCCTCTTTTAGGCCTTCCCTTTGAGGTCTTTTTATACCTCTCCCAAAGTAGTTTTTTAGTTGGGAGTTGGTTGGGAACAGTTGGGCCACGGGCACTAACAGGTAATCAGCAGGTAAAACCCGCGATCTCCGCCCAAAAATAAGGAGTTTTATATTTTTTTAAGTGTTTTAATACATATACGCGGGTTGGGTATATGCCTATCCGCGTATACATGCGTTTAACTCAAGGAAATGTAGCGTATAAGGGATAAAACATTGTTTTTTAAATGTTAGGACCAAGCCTGGAAGGAGGGGTTGCCCTAGGCCATGAGCGCAACATCACAAACCATAAGAGTGAGATTTGGAGCTATAACAGATGCCCCCTAATATATGAGGTCAGAAGGGGTACATGATGGCCGAAATATATTATGCAAGTACATGGAAAGGAAGTCTGTCAAAAACCGAGGAGGACTTCACCAGAATTCAACCTACCAAGCCACCAAAGGAGATCAGAAAGAAACACTGTCTGAGACAGGCATACCCATGCTTAGAAAAAGTAAAGCATGTCCACATATCAAGTACAAGCGGATCCACTAAATATACAAGTATAAATGATTGAAAGATACATAATGGATCATCTGATCATAATGAACAAGTACATGTCTGAATACCACATATAAGACTGTCAATGATGCTGAAAGATGCAACGGATCACTGATATCAAAGACTGATCCCAAAAGGTACCAACTGAACATGATGGAATAGGATGGTACTACACTGCAAACTCAGGTGCCAGCATATAGAATGTTTCCATGACTGACTGCAACATATAAAGTGGAGTGGTATCAACTAGCAGCAATAGGAGCAACTGTCAAGTGAACCAATGAATGTTGATACAACCTGAGGTCTTCACCGACCACCGTGGTACATTTCTACACCATGGTGTTAAATTTGCAACTAGGGCCAAACTCCATGTGGGTCAGCTTATTTATGGCAGCTGATAATTTTATTGGATCCCTCTCATCGAGAGGTGTAGGATTGATCCAAAGATCATCCGATTCCGATAAGTATTTATGGAGATATGAATTTATTTTGTTTATGTAATTATTATCAAGCCGACCAGCTCTTATGTAGGCTCTAGAAGCCCAACCGACATGTCTATTCATCATCCTCGTTGTGGTATAAATAGATGAGGATTTGATATCATTTACACACAACTCTTGAGTGATATCCTCCTCTCCACATCTTGGGTTTTGGGAGGAGGAGTGAGACATCAAGAGAAACACACATTGGCCCAAAGATGATGCCCTACCAATGCATGATGATGCCCTAAATGGAGAATGCAGTCATGAACTGATTCGCTGTTTTAAGTAGCCCTAAGACAATGATGTCTATGTTAATGTTCTGCCTGTAGTGTGAAGGATTGAACATAATAAGGCGTGACCGTAATAATAAGACTGAAGGAATGGTTCTGAGCATAGACTTGATCTGGTTATGAAGGTATCTCGGGTTCGACGCGGGGCCTGAGGAGCTGATGTGAGTCCAGCAAAACGGTCTCCACGATTTGGGTGGACGTTGAGATTTGGTCTCACGTCAAGTTCAGATCCAAATATTTCAGAGATTGGAACTGACAGGAGTGGTTAAAAGATTGCTTTAGCCTTATTGAGATATCAGTGACATTGGTTCTGAGATATATCAGCCAACGGCTCTATGACCATGGCCATCGAATGGCATTCATATAAAACGTGGAGAGCCGACCAATCTGATAGCACATGGAGCACATGAAAGAATCCATATGATACAACTATGATTTGATCTTAGGCAAGAATGCGCATCAAGTTCATGGATGATCATATAGGAAAGTTCGATATTTAGATGTAAGCAACCATCGGTTCTAGAAATAGACACCTATGGAGAAAGTATTGGCACATAAAGGACCGATGTTTGAATGTATATCGCATAGGTATAGAGCCGCAGGTTTAACATATGCATGACAGGAGGACGCAGTCTTGGAATATCTGGAAATGAAGCGACACAGTCTCGGATACTCCTGATTTGTTTGGAGAGCAGTTATTGGATGAATGTCCGTCCACTATAATAATCAGTCAAGGGAATGAAGCTGTAGGCAAGATAGTGAAGCCACAGTCAGGTTGTCAAACCACAGTAAGGGTAACGATGTCATATCACAGTCATGGAAAGTATACATAATATGTACGTTGTCTAACATATACTCTGTCATATGCAAATTCTCTATACATGATGTATGTGTAACGTACTGATATAAGCTTCAGAAGCATGGATACTATACATGATATACGAAGACATAAAGACAGTTGTCAAAGGTAAATGATATTTGCATCATGGATAGCACAATGTTGCATGAACCATGGACAGCATCATGATGAATGTAGGCATAGGCAGCATGGGCAGCATGAAGCTTGATATGATACATGGGCAGCATGAAGCATGATGAGATCATGGACATGCGCAGCATGAGGTCATGGAAATGAAGGGCAGCATGATGATGGATAAGATCATGGACATGAGCAACATGATTAGTGAAGTATGGTGCAGTATGAGTGGTATAGCAAGAGAACCAGATGCAACACGATGATAGGTGAAGGAGTCACCTTAGAGAATCAGTTGAAGCAGAATGTCTTCAACTGATCTCATTGTTATAGAAGATGATCTATGCTTAGATCTAGACAAGTCAAAGTGTTGACTTATGTTGTAATTGTACTCTCTCTCTCTCTCTTTCTCTACTGAACTTTGAAGATAAAAGAATATTTGATCAAAGGGTTTCCCCACACATTGTGGGGTTTGTCCCTAGCTTGCGCCATATCTTGTGTCCTCTTGTCTTGGCTTGTCTTCTGCATATTATATTTATGTTCTATCTGCAGTTTATCGTAATGCTGATGCGATTGCTAAATGTGAAAATTTAAATAAATTGCTCTAGCATAGAACATACCAAAAATTAACATGGTATCAGAGCTGAGGTGAAGACAATGCCCAAGCAAGAGTGAAAGAGCAATCACCAAATACAGTTGGGACAAGACAAAAGGATCAATGGGTTCCTCATAATTCACCTAGGGTGAAGTTGAAGCAGAGAATGTTATTAGAATGGCGCAGCAAAACTTCTGATGGCATCACTTCATTGGGAAGTTCAGATCTAATGGTAGGAAGGAAAGGTAGATTTCTTGGTTATGAGTTCGGCCCTTATGCGAAGGAGTGCCCGAATGACAGAGATGCGGGTCATCAAAGACAATGGTCGACTCTTCCACGCAAGCAAGGAACCCCAAAATCTCTTTTATGTACCTGATTGAACCTGATGTCCATCTCGGAAATGGAAGTCAAAGGTTACAAGGTGGCACTTATCGATGGAAAGGTACGTGTTTGAAAATAGATTTTATAAAGATGTTTTTGAGTTCAGGGTTGTATCAAGTTGCAAGAAGTCCACTGGGGACCATGTCCATTGACTTAACACTGGAGGTCTGTGAGACAGATGGTGACTAGGATGCCTGAATTTAAAAAGAAGCATGAAGGTACATGTTTGAAATGTACCGAAGGAAAATATTATAAGGAGACCATTCCCCTCATGCAGCAGGTTCACAGGTTTGGAACAACCCGAGGAGTTTGAGAATCATGATCAAGGAATCTCATGTATAAAGGTGGATGAAAGCCCTCTATGGCTTGAAGAAAAACACCTCGGGCATAGTATGAGAGGATTGATAGCTGTCTAATGCAGCTGAGATTCACTAGGAGTGAAACCGATCCAAATCATTACTCGAAGGTTGTGGATGATAAACCTGTCGTACCAGCACCTATGTCTGACAAGTGCAAACCCTCTCATTTATAGGAGACAGAGGGAGTTGGATTCGGAATGTGGGAAGATAAGTTGCAAGCTTGTGACTGCCTCGAGGATCTTAACTTTCAAAAGTTATATGGTAATGATGTCGGACCAGATTTGGGAAATGCCTTTGAGTTTCATAAACTCATTCGCATTGGTGTTCTTGGAGAACCTCCGTTCGAACATATGTGTTGCAGTTAGCATGGTGAGCTCATATTTGGTTGAGCCTCACTGAATTGGTACCAAGAATCTTCTGAGATATCTTCAGGGGCACAATCTCTCATGGATTGAGATACACTGCCGAAAATATGAAACCACATGATTATTCAAATGATGAGTGGGCAGGCAGTGTGGAGGATCACTAGAGCACTTTTCAGTGTTGGTTCTCTTTGGATTCTGCTTCGATGCAGGAAGCAGAATTCGGTCACTATAAGCACCGCCAAGACTGAATACATGGCTACGAGTATGACCTTGCATGAAGCTGCATGGTTGCGGAATTTCTTAGCTGTTTTCGATTATTGAGGAATCATGTATTCGACAATTGCTCCAGTGGACAGACATTAGATACTGCCTTATCTGGGATATGGAAAGTCGATGAGCAAGGAGGCTCCATCGCACTGAGATGATATACAGGTCGCTAAAGCCCCAGGGAAAAGATCAAATTTGTGATTTTCCTGAATGACTTGGAGTCATCACGAGACCTTTGTAAAAGGGTCCTGCATGTTGCATACATTCAACTCTGGGAGCTCTGGGGGGCTTGCAGAATCTACTAGAGCAACATACGACCACAGGGTGACTCACCGTCCCCTAGTGGTGTGCACTGGAACAAGATGATTCGCTCTCTTATGGGACAAGATGATTCACTCTCTTGTGGAACAGGATGATTTGCTTTCCTATGTAGCAGGATTGATGTGTTCTCCTGTGGAGGCCTGGATTGATGTGTTCTCCATGGCGGCTTGGATTGATGTGTTCTCCATGGCGATTGTAGCAGGATTGATGTGTTCTCCTGTGAGGACAGGATTGATTAAGTTCTCCTGTCGAGGCATCCTACCCATGCAGTCTGGGACTCATGGGAAGTACCTCTCATCTGATCAATGAGTATGGAAATGAAGTTAGGGACCATAGTAGTACCGATGGACGCATCGATGTATCTATCATACTCCCTACGCTAGGATGTCCTCCATTGATTTGGGATCAATAGTACTGGTCTGGGACCAGTGGTAGGAGTTGTACATACTATGACGCTGACTTTGGTTCGGCTGAGACTGGTCTGGGACCAGTGGTACATACTCCGAGAAGGACTTCGTGTCAGTGCAGGATTGGTCTGGAACCAGTGAGAGTGGTACATACTATGACGCTGACTTCGGGTCCGCTGAGACTGGTCTGGGACCAGTGGTACACTCTCTGAGACTGCGATACTGGTATAGGACCAGTAGTAGGAGTGGTACCTACTATGACGCTAACTTTGGGTCAGTTGAGACTGGTCTGGGACCAGTGGTACGCACTCTGAGTCTGACTTCGGGTCAGTGGAGAATGGTATGAGACATTCTCGATCAATTCTTCTTCTTCATAGTTCAGCAGAGCTGACCAGAGTAGAGCTAGCAGAACCAGAAGATTAGAGCTAGCAGAGCCAGCAGAGCAGAGCTAGTAGAGCCAGCAGAGTTGAGCTAGCAGAGCCAGCAAAGTAGAGCTAGCAAAACCAGCAGTGCTGGCAGTGCTGAGTAGAGCTGAGCAGAGCAGAGCTAGCAGAGATAATCAAAGCCAGCAGAGCTGAGCAGAGTAGAGCAGAGCCAGCAGAGCTGAGCAAAGATGGGCAGAGCAGTGTAGGGCACTGATGGCAGAGATAGTATAGTCGGACATATGGATCAGCAGATGGAGTTCCCCCTAGTTGAGAGGGAGTGTTAAATTTGCAACTAGGGCCAAACTCCATGTGGGTCAGCTTATTTATGGCAGCTGATAATTTTATTGGATCCCTCTCGTCGAGAGGTGTAGGATTGATCCAAAGATCATCCGATTCTGATAAGTATTTATGGAGATATGAATTTATTTTTTTATGTAATTATTATCAAGCCGACCAGCTCTTATGTAGGCTCTAGAAGCCCAACCAACGTGTCTATTCATCATCCTCGTTGTGGTATAAATAGATGAGGATTTGATATCATTTACACACAACTCTTGAGTGATCTCCTCCTCTCCACGTCTTGGGTTTTCGGAGGAGGAGTGAGACATCAAGAGAAACACGCGTTGGCCCAAAGATGATGCCCTACCAATGCATGATGATCCCCTAAGTGGAGAACGCAGTCATGAACTGATTCGCTGTTTTAAGCAGCCCTAAGACAACGATGTCTGTGTTAATGTTCTGCCTGTAGTGTGAAGGATTGAACATAATAAGGCTTGACCGTAATAATACGACTGAAGGAATGGTTCTGAGCATAGACTTGATCTGGTTATGAAGGTATCTCGGGTTCGACACGGGGCCTAAGGAGCTGATGTGAGTCCAGCAAAACGGTCTCCACGATTTGGGTGGACGTCGAGATTTGGTCTCATGTCAAGTTCAGATCCAAATATTTCAGAGATTGGAACTAACAGGAGTGGTTAAGAGATTTCTTTAGCCTTATTGAGATATCAACGACATTGGTTCTGAGATATATCAGCCAATGGCTCTATGACCATGGCCATCGAATGGAATTCATATAAAATGTGGAGAGCCGACCAATCTGATAGCACATGGAGCACATGAAAGAATCCATATGATACAACTATGATTTGATCTTAGGCAAGAATGCGCATCAAGTTCATGGATGATCATATAGGAAAGTTCGATATTTAGATGTAAGCAACCATCAGTTCTAGAAATAGACACCTATGGAGAAAGTATTGGCACATAAAGGACCGATATTTGAATGTATATTGCATAGGTATAGAGCCACAGGTTTAACATATGCATGACAGGAGGACGCAGTCTCGGCATATCTGGAAATGAAGTGACACAGTCTCGGATACTCCTGATTTGTTTGGAGAGCAGTTATTGGATGAATGTCCGTCCACTATAATAATCAGTCAAGGGAATGAAGCTGCAGGCAAGATAGTGAAGCCACAGTCAAGTTGTCAAAGCCGCAGTAAGGATAACGATCTCATATCACAGTCATGGAAAGTATACATAATATGTACGTTGTCTAACATATACTCTGTCATAAGCAAATTCTCTATACATGATGTATGTATAACGTACTGATATAAGCTTCAGAAGCATGGATACTATACATGATATACGTAGACATAAAGACAGTTGTCAAAGGTAAATGATATTTGCATCATGGATAGAACAATGTTGCATGAACCATGAACAGCATCATGATGAATGTAGGCATGGGCAGCATGAAGCTTGATATGATGCATGGGCAGCATGAAGCATGATGAGATCATGGACATGGGCAGCATGAGATCATGGAAATGAAGGGCAGCATGATGATGGATAAGATCATGGACATGAGCAACGTGATTAGTGAAGTATGGTGCAGTATGAGTGGTACAGCAAGAGAACCAGATGCAGCACGATGATAGGTGAAGGAGTCACCTTAGAGAATCAGTTGAAGCAGAATGTCTTCAACTGATCTCATTGTTATAGAAGATGATCTATGCTTAGATCTAGACAAGTCAAAGTGTTGACTTCTGTTGTAATTGTACTCTCTCTCTCTCTCTCTTTCTCTGCTAAACTTTGAAGATAAAAGAAGATTTGATCAAAGGGTTTCCCCACACATTGTGGGGTTTGTCCCTGGCTTGCGCCATATCTTGTGTCCTCTTGTCTTGGCTTGTCTTCTGCATATTATATTTATGTTATATCTGCAGTTTATCGTAATGCTGATGTGATTGCTAACAGTGAAAATTTAAATAAATTTCTCTAGCATAGAACATACCAAAAATTAACACATGGGAATAAATGATCTGAAGTCAACCATGTGAGAAATAGTTTGATTACCAGTCATTGATGTATACCGTTAACAAATGCGAGACTACTCACCGATAATTATAATGAGCGTCAAGGTACCCAGTCCAATCTAACAAGTGTGAATAGATGAGCTAGAGTCGAACACTTGTAAGAATCTATCGATCGGGAGACAATGATGGTTTCCCATTGTCGATAATGAAGGATTTGCCACTAATGACTGCAAACCCCAAGGTACTGCCAAATGGACTCTAGATCTTTGCCCCAAAGAAATGAGTCAGAGTCGATAGGGAAATATCCACTAGAAGGAAGGCATTAAGGCATCCTTCATCAATCTAGCGCGAGTGTAACCTGTAGGCCAATAATGTGGAAGGAATCGGACGAAAAAGATGTAGTAACCCAACCGAAGTACATTCCGGCGTACACAAGATGTGGTTAGCGCACGACAGAAACCCTCTGAACCAACCAATAATGAAAACTGACACAGAGGCGAGGTATCCACCAATAGGGTCAAATGGAAACCAAGGTACTGCACGAATCCCAATGTGTGATAATGTAAGCTGATGTCAAACACAAGGGAAACCACTCAGTCAAAGACCCATGATACTGATCGATGCTGAGCACAAGGTGACCTATCAATAATGAAAATAGGGCCAGGGTGCGGCTCTAGGCCTGTCCTCAGAGCAAGATGTCGTCGTCGATAAGGACAAGACCCGCCAGCAAGAAGTCAATGGGGACCTTCTCAAACAGGCACGAGTAAAGGACCAATATAGCTGATGTGATGATAGACATGACACTGACAACCAGGGATGGCCGACTGAAAAATGAGTTAAGAGACACCGCAGAGAGGCTGACTCAGGCTAACTTCCCTTGAACAAAAGCACGACTCAATGTGACTATGTGGCAGCATATGATGACTCTGTATAAGTTCGCCATGCAGGAGGCACGAACTAACCCTCCATATGATTGGAAGAGATAACCAATCGGGGGAGAACTGACTCAATAACAAGGTTAAGGCGTACCTAAGTCAAACTAAATCCCACCCAACTGGAGGAGACTTTGTTTTGAGTGCTTTGTTCAAGGGCGACACGACTGACTCTAGCTGCCAACAATAAATGGAAATACTGTCCCGTTCCCGCTCTTTTTGGAATATTTAATTTTTTGTCTTTTTCTGTTAAGCCGGAAAAAGAATAAAAGAATGCTATGGTACAGTAGAAAGAATGAGTGTCGGTGAAACAGATGATCCAGTTCCTGGGAACGGAACGTTCCTATGCTCAATGCAGGGAGGTGAAAACTGGTCAGTGACACTCAAAAGTATGTTCCTTCCACGGGTGAAGGTGTGTCAAGCTGCAGAAGTCAAAGGTATGCAAGGTTGATTTTGCAGACGTCATGGTCAAAAGTTGGCTTAAACACAAGTCCAAGTGAAGCCGGCTCTAGGCCAAAAGGTGCAAGTGGTCAACACGCAATGCAATAGTACAACTCAACACAAAGGAGCCTCTAGGGTATAAGGCCAGAACAAAGTGGAGAAGATAAGAGGAATGAGTCTTCAACGCATAAGTCATGGCGGGACTATAGAGGACTCCTGAGCCTACTCAAATTGGAGCAGCATGGGTAACAAATGTCAGTGAGGTGCTAACTACAATGCCCATGTAAAGGATGGCTCTACCATCGTGTCATGATTTAAAGAATCGGCGAGTGAAGATGGCTTATGAACCATAACACGATGGGATCAACCCTATGATAGATGTATCGGTCAAATGGAGGCTAGTATGCATAATGCAACGGAAAAATGGTGTCCCTAACCTATATGCCAGTGAAAAAACGATACCTGCCATGACGGGTCAGCAGTCATGGAACCGTCTTGAAACTGAAAAACGTCCAAAATGTCCTGAAAAACAAACCATTCTCGACATTCCAAGCTCCCAAGTTAAAATTCACATGAGGCCAAACAAAATAAAATTTTGAAAAAAATTTGCATTTTCAAAACTTATAAAAAGCATTTTGGACTCACCATTTTTACCATTTGAGTTTAAGGGCAAAGGATATGGAGCAAAAGGAGCAAACTTCCCACAGCCAGATTCAACCGTTCAAATTCATCAAAGACCTCCAGGTAACTCTTATACTTAGCTTGCAGTTAATTATGACAGGTTTTAAGATATTTTATTAATGTTTCACCGTTGAATTTTTGTCAAAAATTTCCCCACGGTGTATACACGGGTTGGTAATATGAAACCCGCGTACACGCGGGCCCTATATGCGACTGTGTGCACAGGGACCCGTGTATATGCCGCGAACCATTTTTAAACAAAAACGGAAGGTTACAAATCATTTTTTTCTCAGGATGCCTGTCACGTGGCGTGAAAGAGAGCACGCAGCGGTAGATAATGAAGTTATGAATAGTCCAGAAGCATTAGATGCCCTACGGGGATGCGGTTTGCTTAAATTTTTCAAACTGCCAAATATGAAAGCGAACACGCGTCTGCTTGAGATGCTCATTGATTATTGGGACGTCGAGGAGGAAGCCTTTATGATCGATCAGATGCCGCTCAGGGTAGAAGTGGAGGATATCTATTTTATCATGGGCCTTTCCTGAAGGGGAGAGGTGGTACATTCCCGGGGCACAACACGGAGTAGCCTCACGATAGAGGACTATGTACAGATATACTGCCCGAGACATCCCAAGAAGGTTGGGAGCCAGATTTCCTTCACACATGTGGCGAGTTTGTCACTTAGGATAATCCTGTTCACCATAGCTCAAGTGAACGGATCATCCTCTCTGCATCAGGCGTCACGGGTCACCATGAGCGTGGCAGTTGACTGTCTCACTACTATGTTTGACTGGTGTACTCCTCTTCTGGCCAACATGAAGAGCCAACTCACTTCTATCAGGAGGGGAAAAACCAAGAACTTTGGATATGGGACTATCCTATGTACTTTCTTTTTCAAGAAGGTTCCCGCACTCTGCCCCAGGTTAGCAGTTTCCATCAGCACCCCACGCGATCCACGCATGGGTCGGTGGGCCGATCTGATGAAATGTCTGGGGGGTGGGGAGGTCCCAAGGACTGCCTTCGACGATGGTTTCTTCACTTGGTGGGATCAGCAGATCATCGTCGTGGATGACTACCCCTATGATGGGCTGGATTTCCGAGGAGATCCTGATCTAGTGTTACCACCGAACCCAGCATGGGGCAAGATTGGTAAAAAAATATTGATTTTATGATTTTTTTTTATTTTTCAAATATAATGATGCATTTTGAAAAATATTTTTGATGAGATTCAAATGACTGATATGATGATCATGTTCCAGACATTGGGCCGGTACAACCAGATGGGTTCCTGCAGCATGGATGGCGTGGCTTAGGAGCCGAAGAGGCGGCTGCTGATACAGAACGGACTCTAAACAACGTCCAGAGACACTTGGCGAGACTGAGCTGCCGAGTACCGATGGATGCCATAGAGGACCTTCCTGAGGATATGCAACGTCATGTGGTTGGCATGCCACGTGACTGGGTTCGCACTTTTCGGCGTGTGGCTAATGCGATAGTTACATACTTAGCCGCTCATCTTGAGCCGGGGCATTAGATATGTCGGACATGATTATGGGCATTTGAGTCCCAATTTTGTATATTTTTGGACACACACATGTACACTCGAGACGCTTTATGATATATATATATATATATATATATATATATATATATATATATATATAGAGAGAGAGAGAGAGAGAGAGAGAGAGATATACAGTTTGACTTTTTGATGCTTGATTTTATTGTGATGAATGATTGATGTGCCAGTCTAATGCTTGATCAGCAATAGAATCAACTAAACAATTATGAGATCTTGGAATGTGCAAATAATTAATATAAGTAAATAATCTTTGCAACAACCTCACCCTTAAATACTGGTGATATAAAGACAGAACCCTTACCCGATAAATGTTGTTTAATTGTGACACTATCAATTGAGAATCAAGATACACTACCAACGAGTCGATCCCATGAGAGATTGCCTCAGATAATAAATTAATAATGGCAGTATACTCGGCCATATTGTTTGAAGTAGGACCGATACATACGCCTCTTGATGCCATCAATTGACCAGTTGGATAATAGAGTACCCAAGCTACGGAAGCGAGATTCCGAGTGTGCCGACTAGCACCATCGGCGAACCCAAAATAGACCAAATCATCCATCAACACCTGCCACAGCAAACCAAAAAGTGCTGATATCAGAAAACCCTCGACGATATATGTACAAATATACATAAAGTACAAAGAAGCCATTGCTTGGCCAAAGCTAAGCAAAGCACTTCCTAAGGTAGAGCCCATTAGGGGGCTCCGCCACCTTACTCCTAGGGATGTTTATAGGTACAATTATCGAACCAATCAATATACTTCCTTTGGCGAATAATTGTGTTGGAGCCAAAGCGATCGTACAAACATCGCTAGTCGAACTGGAGGACCGAGATTCGACTTTATGCATAGGGGAATGAAAACATGACTGACGATATAGATCATCCAAAGGTTGATCTACAGCCGTCATTGCTTCAAATATTGCTTCGTCTGATGGAAAAACAATATCCGAGCAATCCGATGCAGAGGTAGAATCAAGGGTCCAAAAATGAGCCACATCACCATCTATCTCTTTCCCGAAGGAAGTAGTAGAATGGTTATCTGCAGAGTTATCGATAGATTCAAATCTAAGCTCTACTGCAGACATAAGAGATTCTATTCCACCCGCCTTGTCGTCATCTAGTGTGGTCACAGATGAAGCTAAGGTTCCAGGATCCGAAAAATAAGGAGTTTGAACAAACTCTCTCCGTAAAGGGTCCCTGGACGATGAAATTGTATCTATTCTAGCCATAGGATGGGGAAGATTAAACGTACCCATCAATGAAGAGTACATCCCGACTCCTAGATTCTCAATAGGCGGACGGGGGTTACCCACTAAAGGAACAGTAGAGTCAGAGCTTGCTTGAGGATCGACTGGAGAATAATCCAATTGATCAACCTTAACGATTTTCCCTTCATGAGGAAAGCAAATGACACGAAATAGAGTCGAAACAACGGCATCCATTTCGTACACCCAGTTCCTTCCTAAGATGAGATTTTAGTCTAGGTTAGCATCTATGACCTCTACTTCGATATTAACGACCTTTCCTCCAACACATATAGGAAAGGCCGGGATAATCCTATATGGCCTATGAGAATGACCATCAAATGTTGTCCAGAGGGTAGGTGAAGGAACAAGCGACGGTGATCCAATGGCCTTCCAACATGACATAGACATGACACACGTGGAAGCTCCCTCATCTATAACCGTTCGAAAAATATTTGTTTTCTGGTAGGTAGACTTTATCTGGAAAGCCATGTGATGAGGAAGTCTCTTTTTGACATTATTCATATCAAAAGTGAGAGCTAAGGAATTACTTGGATCTACTACCCCCATTGCCGATAGCAAGGCACTTCTTTGAGCAGGACATGACTGGAGAACCTCTAAAGTGGACATAGCACATGGAATTTGAGCCAGATCCTCAACAATGGAGTAATTTTGGGCTGCCCTAATATTAGGGTTGATAGTCGCGCGTTTAGCGGAACCTTTCGGTACCCGAGGTATAGTCTCAACAGATGGTCGCTCAATATGAAGTGGGTTGTTAGTTTCAGGAACTGATTTACCCTTGGAAGTTTCACCTTCACCATAATCGCATGACCGTGTGGTCACATTAGCGTGAGAACCCATCATGAAAACGTTTGATGACTTATCCCCTTCGTGGTTGCCCCCTGCGGAGGTACCAGGGTTTGAACTCGCGCCAGCAAGAAGTTGCTGCCCTTGGGGAAAAGGGTTGGTTAACACAGCTTGAGAACTAGAAGTCCCTTGCTGTCCTAACAAGCACTGAGCGTCTTCAGTCTTAGGGCAGAGATGAGTTAAATGGTCTCCATTGCACAACTTGCATGGAAACTTAACTTTCTTTCTAGACTCATTTCTACCACCACCAGCGTTGTTGCTGGACTTATTTGCATCAGGCTTCCCATCCTGGTTCTTTTTCTTACCTCGTCCTTTCTTTTTCCCATTGGAATTTTGATTTCCTTTGGGGTTATCAGATTGGACGGTATTAATTGAAGAATTTTGGGAAGTCGGGGGATTAGACGATGTGACATGGTTGTTAGAAGCAGTTTGTAAGGACAATTGCTGCAATTGGTTCAACAAGTTCACGGTAGTTGTGTCTACCGACCCAACGATACCATCTGCGTGGGGACCTAGCTTCGACTTAGCTACGTCAACCTTAGACCTAGGAGCATCTAGCAAGTATTTTTGTAGGATCCCAGACTGAGAGTAGATCAATTCGAATTGTTGGGCCCTAAAAATGGCTTGCTCTTCAGAATAAACCCCAGACATGGAGACATCCTTGGAGATCTCGGGTTGTAAAGATTTCAAAAACCACTTGAGACGGTACTCCAGAGGGATTTCGGCTTTAATGAGCCTCTTTCTCCGTCTCCATTCCTGAATATGGTCAGAAATGTGAGTTGCCTTATCCTGACGAAAAAGTGGCCAGAAGTTCAATTCCAGCATCATAACGAACAGGCAACTGGAAATGATTTAAGAAAATATTGGCTAAGTCAGTGAAAGATGTGAAGCTGCCCCCTGGCCACTCTATATAACATTTGGTCGCATTACCAGTCAAGGTGCACTGAAAGAGTCTCAACCTAATCGAGTCATCGATAAGGGAGTTAGATGAGCACCACAAATGGAATGTGGTTACATGGTCACCTAGGTCTTCACCGCTCTTCCCTTCAAATTTTGGAATGTCTGAAGGGAGTTTGGTGGGGACCGGAGGCTAGGCCAGATTGTATATGATTGGGTCATTTGTTAACTTAGTGAGATCTGACAAGTTCAATGTTGCCAGAAACGGAAGCCTAGGAGGACCTTGGGGATTCCACCCAGACTAGGCAAAACTCCCAAAGTTCTGAAAAGATTGTCCTAGATTTTGGGAGGCACCAGGCTGCCCGAAGTAACTAGTAGAACCGGCTGAACCAAAAGGCAAGCCTTGTGATCCAGCACAATTCGAAGTTTGACCAACTCCGGCCGTATAGCCTCCATAACCAGCAAAGTTTCCTCCTAAAGGATTATAAGGAGTTGATAACCCCTGATAAGGATTCCAAGCTGAAGCTAGGGGATGAATACTTTGAAACGAACTAATCGTGGAGTACGGCCTATTCCCATGTTGGCCTCAAACGGATTCCCGGTTCCCGCGCTACTAACCCCAGGGTTAGTCCAACCTTGGAAAGGATTGCTGCTTTGTCCTATAGAAGAAAAAGGCATGGATCCTACCGTCGGGTTGGAATGTGGTATATGAACACTTCCGAAAGGAAAACCCTGGAATCAAGCCGATCCACCCATCATGGACATAGCGGCACTAAACGGAACCGATGGAATACCCTGTGAGTGGGTGCCAAATGGGAAGAATCCAGTACTAAAAGCATTGGTTTAGGCATTTCCACTCATGGATGGATGGAGGTAGACCCAACTAAAGATGTGCTCGCAAAAGATCCAAACAAGGAAGCAGAGGAGATGGAAATCGTTCCTCCCCCTTGCACCGATGTTGGAGTTTGCATAGTCGTAGCGCTTGTAGAAGCCATGCTTCCAGTAGTGGTCATTGATGGTAAGCGCGTAGCGTAACCTGGACTTGACAGTCTATGCGTCGGAGTCCCAACGTATTGTAATCTGGATGACTAGATGGTAGTGGAGAATTCGGAGCCGCTAACGACTCTGAGAGTTCTTCTACCTCTATGTTATTCTCCACTTGAAAGAGAACTTGAGAAAGGACTGGAGTGTCCCTCTCTTGTTCAGAAGTGTCAGGCCTTGCTTGAACACTAATGCCCCGAGAGGAGGATCAATCCCCGATGCGTCAACCGGTGTGGAACGGATCTCACCGGTATTATTACCTCTGCGCCTTCTAGGAGAAGGCTCTAAACTTGGTGGTGAAAGACCACAAAGTCTTCGAGATCGTCTAGGAGATCGGTCAGCCACTTTGAATTTTTTGTTATGATCTAACTAAAGACTCAAAAAATTGAAAGCTAGGCCAACTAAGAGCATAGAGCACACACTATAAAGTCCCTAAAGATACAGCGAGTCAAACAACTTCCAAGTATTTCCGCTCCGGGTGATTAAGACCGGACACCAAAATACGAGAAAGCAAATTAAGGGGCCTTCTGAAGATAGTCTGGGATGATGAGGGCCCAGTCCTATCAGCAAAGGTATCAGAGGAAGTTACGCTGACCTCCTAACAATAGCCTGTGCCGATGCAAGGCCCCAAGCTTCGCAAGGGTGCCCTCCAGTAGTACTGTCGAGAGTGATGCAACGTCAACCTCAGGTGCCACGGGATTCCCCTCCGCAGCCACCTATGTAGATCCCTAGGAGTAGCAACTATGGATACCAACTCGTTGCAGAAGCCAGGCAGAACAGTCGTGAGGTAAGTTCGGACAAGTACGAAAGGGGGTATCTCTCTTCCCTGTCTTCACAGACCCTCGTACTTAACTCCCAGATCCGGAGCTTTCCTGGTCTTCCTAACGCTATTGGATTTTCTCTCGTTATTCAGACTCATTGATTACACTTGTGGATTGTGTTGTTATACCTTGAGATCCATCATCATTATTGGTGGTTTCTGTCGTGATTGTTAACGTTTCACATCATTGAATGATAATCATGTGTTTTCTACCATGTTCGACTTCAACACATCTATTCACTTGGTGGGATTCATACTTTGGTTGGATCGAGACAGAGATGAAGACCCTGGGTTTTGTTGGAGGGAAATGCTCCCCTAGGGCTTTTTGGGTTGAAATCCTAGCAGACTGAAAGTTGTCTATTCAAAGAAGCACACATTCACACAGCCATTATGCTATTATAAGCAAATTCTATTGTAAAGGGTACGTACCTTAGGTCCTACATTTAAGAAGGCCCTTAGGGTCCAAACCCTTCTTGGAGTTCCCTTCTTCTCTTTTGTCCTGCAAAACAACCAATTCCAAAGAACACAGCAGTATATGGACAAAACCTTATAAAGAAACCATCTTCATGTTATAAATAAAGGTAGTTAGTTATGAAATCCAAACAACCATCTACATATGAATTCTAAACATGAATATCATTAACATAAAGAGGATTCATTTCGGGAATCAAGACATGTGTTTCTTTTATTATAGAAAAATAAAGTACATAAAAAGGGATGATTTCACCTGAGTCACCTTCAGCAGGCTCCAAGCAAAGCTTCCTTCCGAATCCGTTCCAGCCTCAAGCCTTTAACAAACTCCTTCCATGACTCTCTCCATGATGTCACAAGTAATGGATGAACATCAACACACAAGGAAACAAGAGTTTCCTGTACAAATGGGGGAAGTGCAGAAGGCACAAGGGACTTCAGACCTGGTCAGGGGAAAATCTCAGCATAATAACCTTTCTCTCTCTTCTCTCCTCCTTTAGGCCTTCCCTTTGAGGTCTTTTTATACCTCTCCCAAAGTAGTTTTTTAGTTCGGAGTTGGTTGGGAATAGTTGGGCCACGGGCACTAACAGGTAATCAGCAGGTAAAACTTGTGATCTCCGCCCGAAAATAAGGAGTTTTATATTTTTTTAAGTGTTTTAATACATATATGCGGGTTGGGTATATGCCTACCCGCGTATACACGCATTTAACTCAGGGTAATGTCGTGTATAAGGGATAAAACACTATTTTTTAAATGTTAGGACCAGGTCTGGAAGGAGGGGTTGTCCTAGGCCATGAGTGCAGCATCACAAACCATAAGAGTGAGATTTGGAGCTATAACAGGTTTCATATGATAAATCTAGACTACACGGAGTTATTAGATATTCATGACTGTACACATGATCATTTATATTTGGATGGTTGTGTCCATACCGTGGGTCCATAAACATGATCCTTTCTATTGGGATGATTGCGTCCATGTCGTGGAGCTATACACATAATCCATTCTATTCAGATGGTTGCGTCCATGCCATGGATTCATGTATTATTAGATTCCTACTCAAATATGTATTATTAGGCATACTTACATCATATATGTAAGATATCTTGTATCATGCTTGATTTTCAAGTCTCCTAACAACGTTTCTTCGGGTCCTTGCCTTGAAATGTAAAACACTTCAACCGTCACTTCCCATTCTGCCTTCATGCTTTAGGGGGCATTGATGAGCCTCATAAATGGGTAATTATATGGGCTCATTTTACCTCCTAACCTAGTCAAATCAACCATTCCCTTAGCTTATTGTATGATTTTAAGATTATATTTATGCTTATAAGGTGAGTTGAGTTAGTTATTATGCCATGTGGTCTAACATGTGTTTAATGCAGATTATTGATGGATTTCGAGGTCAAAGTCAAGGATCTAGTGGCCAAACTACAACAATAACTCGAATTAGACAAAGAAGAGGACTTATATGAGGGAATCCCCCTCATTTATTGCTCCTCACTTCGAATTCCCCTTCATTCAGCTCGAAGTACAAGTAGTCGAATCATGCACTAGAAGGCAGCTGAGCAAGTGGAAAATGATTGACAGATATCTCGAGTTTTGGGAGCCAAGCCTTCCTGATTTTAAGGAAGTTGTTGGTAGCTTCAGATGTATAAGTAGAGAGGCCTAGGGCCTCACTAGGGTCAAACTTTTGCTTATGTAAACTCTGCTCAAATTTTGAGCTCACTATTTTATGACAGTTTTATGTAATCTTGCTATTTTTTGAATGAAGATGGAATCCTTTTTGAGCTAGCACTGAGTTACCTCAGAGGGCTAAAGCTCTTGGGTTAGGGCCCAATCCAAGTATCAAAGCTCCTCTTTACTTTTATTTGTATGCTTTACTTCATTTTGTAGATTAGTTTGTTGTTAGATGTATTTCTCTTATGGTTAAGAATAGGTTGTTTTTGATGATTTAGTAGTTTGCTTCCATTTGTGCTTTCTATAGCAGGTTAAGCAGTGATTAGAGAAGATTCAAAAGGATAGCAACAGTGCCTTGGCCTTTCTTCCTCCCTCTGGGACCATGATTTGAGGCAAATACTCTCTTGCTGCCCCAAAAACACAGATGTTCCTCATTCCTAGGACTTCTAGTGTTTGCAGCTCTCTAGTAGGTTGATAGTCCAGTTTTGCTTTGCTTTGGATCTTCTGTATCATGTTCACTTCCTGATTTACAATATTCCTTTTGCATGCTTTCCTTTCTTGTAGCATTTCCCAGCATTTCCTTCTATGCATCATAGTTTAGGCCATCTTAATGCAAAACTCTGTTTTTCCTAGAATGCACTCATTTCATTGGTTGCTTGATTTCCTTGGTTGACTGTCAGTTTCTATGTAGCATATCTCTTCTAGATGTAGGCTAGCTTACCAGCATTCACACCCTCCATCTGATCATGCCCTATATGTCTCCCAAACCTCACCTCAATTCTACCCTAGTTTCCTTCATTTTTCATAGAACTTATTCCTCTCTCCTTGAGCAAACCCAATCATCTTTCTCTCTCCTGGTGATGCATGGTAGACTTTAGGCACTCTAATACCTAATTCCAACATTCATCCATATTTTCCACCCACTCTCACACCATGAAAACAATGAAAATTGCTTTCAGCCTCCTCCTGTAGGTCTCTTGTAGTTTCCTTGTTTTCCTCTTGTAGTTTCCCTATGTCCTCCTGTAGTTTTTCCTGTAGGCTTTCTTTTGAAGGCCAGGTGTGGGAAAAGCCTCCAGAAGGCCACCTAAGACCTCCTAGGACCCATCCACACCATCCTACATCCTCCCAAGCTCCAAAACCGCCCTCTAATGCCACCTATTCGCTGCCACACTCACACACAATAAATTAGATGCATGATTGAATTCACATAAAAACACACAAAAATCCAAAAATATGTTTTTTGTTTATTTACTTCCAGAAATAGCATGGTTAGATGTTGTTTGCTTCCTTGAGTAGGTAATGGCATTTCTTTCATGGTTTTCATAATGTTTTTGGCAAAATTAGAATTAGCTTGTTAATTTGGGTTTACTAGCTTTTGCTTTACATTCCAGTCTTTCTCCTTTCTGCAGTTAGAACAACATCTGTAGAGTAATCTTTCTTTCCTTTCATCATACATAAAGCTTCTTCTGAAATCTATAGAATTTGGCTTGAGCTCCTAGTGATCTTGTGCCGGCTGACCAAGTGACAACCTGTAGTGAGAGCTAGTACTTGTGCATATAGCACCGACGCTTCCAAGTTTGTTACGAACTACCGGGTTGATAAAAGTAAAGCTGGCAGCCCAGGAGTTGCAGCATTCTTGCTGCAATACTAGCACTCACCACTTTTTGGCACTGTTTTTGGGGACGCGTTAGAGTATTCTGTGATTTCTGCTTTCTTTTATTTCCTCTTCCAACATTCTGCTAATAGTTTATTTCAGCAAGAGTAGACCAGTCATTCCTTTTCTTTCAGTTATACATTTCCTTGCTTTCCTTTTCAATTCTGCAAATTTCCATTCAGCCAGTTGCAATTTGTTTTGTTCAATCACAATTTCAGTTTCTGTAGGTACTTTTAGTGTGGGGAAAAAGAAACAAAAACCAACCAAAAAGATTTCCTTTTCATGCCTCGTAGGAATAGAGATAACTTAGGAATTTTTTTTCCCAACAGCCCCACTTGCTTCACACAACCAACCTTCTCTCTTCTTTGGTGTCTGCAATCAAGAAGAACCCTTAGGTGAATCACCAAACATATTTGAGGAATGTATAGGGGAAGAAGAAGAACAAAACATTCCTCCTGATCCAATGGATGAAAAAAAAAATGCTAGGGGAAATGGAGAGAGAATAGAGGGTACATTCCCCATTTGAGAGACCAATGGGGACACCAAAATGAAGAATATAAGTCCTTCAGCCCTACCTCACTTCCATGGTCTGACTACAGAAGATCCTAACACCTTCTTGTTCAAGTTTGTTGTCATCTGTCGAACTTATGACAATGCAGAAGACAAGAAAAAGTTGAAACTATTCCCTTCTACTCTCAAGGATGCAACATTGCGCTGGTTCATGGGATTACCTGACAATAGCATCACAACTTGGGCTCAGATGTAGCAGGCATTTAACGACAAGTATCGAGACTATTGTAGGTCAAAAGATACTAAAGAAGAAAGATTTCAAATGACCATGAGAAGTGATGAGTCCTTGGAAGACTATGAAGAGAGGTTCCAACTCAGTTACAAAAGGGCCAGGTGTACACTTAGCCCTGATTCTCTGAAGTTGGTCCTACTCAGGGGAATTCAGGAAGACCTTTTAGACACCCTCCATCTACTGTCCAGGGGAAACATCTACCAACTATCCTATGAGGACATAAATATTGTTTTTAGAAGCCATTCTAGAGCAGCTAGAAAGAAAGGTAGGGGGAGTCAACTCATAGCCAGTACCTCTTCTTCCAATTCATCAATTAAAGGTGAAATTGGAAACATGCTGGAAGACTTCAAGCGAGAGATGCTACAGACTCTTGCCATGCAAATGGATACCTTACATATCAAAAGAAAACAAGAGGAAGCAGAGAGGTCCTTGGCCATTTTTTGCCCTAGATTCACCAAGAGGCATCCTAGGAAGGAATGCACATTGAACTCTATAGAGGTTTGTTCAGTCTGTGAAGAAGATCATTCTATAGATAAGTGTCCTTCCTTGCCCTGACTTAAATTTGTATACCAAGGGGCCAAAGGAGTCACTGAACAGATCTATTACATAAAATAAAGGGGACCTTATGGACCTAGACCATACTAGCAGGGGATGCAAGGGACATCTTAGGCATACTACAACCCCAACCAAGTCACCTACATACCTTTACATACCTTCTTGGGGCCCTCCTACTCATCCTTCCTGGTCCATGCCTCCTCCTTGGTCTTTCACATCTCAATATCATGCCCAACTAGCCACCCATTCATTTCAATCCTATGCTCAGCCGCAAACTCAGTGGAATGCATCTCATCAAGGGTGGAGGCCCCAATACAACTCTCTTCCCACTCTTCTGCCTCCACCACATGCCCAACCACAACTGTTACCTTCTGCTCCACCACCTGCCCAACCACAACTGTTACCTTCTGCTCCACCAATGAAACCCCAAATTCATGCCCAACCAAATCTGAACCCGAACAATAGACAGGCTCAGCAAGTGTATAGTGGGGAATCATGATGCCCAAATTATGCTGTGGAGATTCAAGAAATCAACTTGTGATGCAGGAAATTTCTCCCAGATAGCTAGCCTCCACCCAGGGAGGTTGAGGAAGATAAAGAGGAAAGCAAACCTAAAGCAATTCCACCCTTTCCTGAGAGACTACCCATGACAATCCAGCCTACCCCAGAAGAGACTGAACTCCTGGGATAATTGAAACATTTGTGTGCAAAGATACCACTTCTCCAAGCCATAAAATATGTGCCTATCTACAATAAGTTGAACAAAGAGAAGTGCTTTAGGCATCTAGGAAGGTGCAAGAGAGATGCCCCAACCATTAATGTCATACGGAAACTATCCGACCTAATGTTGGGGCAGATAGTCTATCCAAAATATCTGGACCCTGGAATCCTAGTAGTTGATGTCCACATCAATGGCACAATGGTACCACACACCTTGATTGATCTAGGAGCTGCCATTAATGTGATGACAAAGGACACAATGCTCAAACTTAACCTCTAGGGCTCCTTGAGGAATACCACGACAGTGCTACAGTTTGCAGACCGCTCCACAGTGACCCTTGAGGGGATTGTGGAAGATGTGATGTCTCCATTGATTCTTGGAAGTACCCTGTTGATTTCTTAGTTCTATAGCCAAAGGTGAAGCTCATTGGGTATCTTCTCATTCCGGGAAGACCCTGGTTGGCTACAGCCGATTCCTACATCAGTTGTCGAGCTGGGAACATGACCATAAAGAATGGACACATGTCCAAGCAGTTAACCCTATATCCTCCTGCCCAAACCTTGCTAGAACATGATATACCTCTTTGGTTGGAGGAAGAGGATGAGGGTGAAGTTTATTCTACACCACTTTGTACAGGAGAAATTGCCATGGGGGGGAAACCGTAGGATGAGGATGATATGATTGAAAATTTGATTCAAAATCCACCTCCTAGTGTATCACCATTAGAAGACATAGTAAGGGAAACCCTCCCCTCAACTGATCTCTGTGTGGCCGACTCCACTTCTCTCCATGTTAAAAATATAGATTTTGACCTAGAAAGAACATTGAAAATCAATCCATCCCTATCTACTTCCCAGGAGAAAGAACTTGCAACATACTAAGAAAACATCTAGATGCCTTCGCCTGGAGTTATAAGGAGATGAAGGGAGTGCACCCTTCAGTGTGTACTCATCATATATACATCAAGGAAGATTGCAAGCCAGTTAGGCAGCCTCAAAGGAGGATGAACCCAACACTTAAAGATATTGTTAAGGAAGAACTGTAGAAATTGCTTGATGCAGGATTCATCTATCCCATCTCTGACAATGAATGGGTCTCTCCTTAGGTGCTAGTGCCAAAGAAAAATGGTAAGTGGAGAATCTGTGTTGACTATCAGGAATTGAACAAAGCCACCAAAAAATACCATTTTCCTTTACCTTTGATAGATCAAGTGTTAGACAGTCTGGCAGGGAAAAAGTTTTTCTCTTTCCTAGATGGGTTTAGAGGATACAATCAGATTCAAATCAGCCCAGAAGACCAAGATAAGACCGTTTTCGCTTGTCCTTGGCGTACCCTTTCATACCGGGTCCTTCCTTCTGGTTTTTGCAACACTCCAGCCACTTTCCAAAGAGCGGTATTGAGTATATTTTCTGAACTGGTTCATGATGCAATAGAAATATACATGGATGATTTTACTCCTTATGGCTCTGACTTTCAGGAAGCTTTATCTAACCTAGGAAAAGTTCTAGATAAGTGTATTGAGATGAACCTGTCCCTTAGTCCGATAAAATGTGAATTTTTTATGACTGAAGGGACCGTGCTAGGTCATGCAATATCTCAACAAGGACTGCAGGTGGACCCCAAAAAAATTTCCATCATCCGAAGGGTCCCACCTCCTCAAAAGGTGAGAGATATCAAAAGCTTCCTAGGCTTAGTTGGATATTACAGGAGATTCATTCAAGACTTTAGCAAGATAGCCTCTCCTTTGTTTGGCCTCCTAGGCAAAGATGTTGAGTTCATATGGTTGGAAAACTGTCAAGAAGCCCTAGATACCTTGAAGAGCAAGCTAGTGACTGCTGCAATTCTCAGAGGCCCAAACTAGGCCCTACCATTTCACATTCACACAGATGCCTCGAAAAAAGCAATAAGAGAATCCTTAAGACAAATTGATGAAAAGTTACCTTATGCCATATACTTTATAAGAAAAAACTTGTCAAAGGTAGAGTTAAACTATACAGTGACCGAGAAGGAACTCCTAGCTGTCGTGCATTCCTTAAACAAATTCAAACTTTATATCACAGGCTATCAAACCTTTGTGCACACTGATCATGTTACAATTACATATTTAATGAAAAAAGTAGATGTAAATGCTCGCATTATTAGATGGTTGCTTTTACTACAACAGTTTGATCTGACCATTATTGATAAGCCTGGTAAAGAGAATGTTGTTGCTGACTTTTTGTCTAGAGTAAATTTTCCTGCAGGTGAAGAAGGAATGGTGGATGACCAAATGCTAAATGAACACCTATTTTCTATATCAGTACTCTCTCCATGGTTTGTTGATATAGCAAACTACTTGGTTTCAGCACAATTCCCACCACACCTATCCTCAAAAGAGAAGAGAAAGATAATAAGGAAAAGCTCCCCTTTCACCTAGATTGGAGGAAATCTCTTCAAACTTGGCCCAGATCAGATCTTGAGAACGTGTGTCAAGGAGGAGGAAGTCTTTGACATCCTCCTGACCTATCATAACGGGCCTTGTGGAGGTCATTTTTTAGCAAAAGAACCACCTTCAAGATATTGCAAGCAGGCTACTACTGGCCCACTCTTCATCAGGATGTGAGGAGATACACGAGCCAGTGTGATCAGTGTTAGAGGATGGGGAAATCCACTCCAAAGGATGAAATTCCCATGCAACCTCAAGTGACCTTTGAGCCATTTGAGAAGTGGGGCATGGACTTTATGGGGCCTATCAACCCCCCTTCAAAGCAAAAGCAGTACATCATTGTGTGCACTGACTACTTGACAAAGTGGGTAGAGACAAAAGCAATCAAAGCAGTGATAAAGGAAAAAGTAGCTGAGTTTTTGAGGGAAAACATATTCTACAAGTTCGGGTATCTGAGAGAGTTGGTCACAGACCAAGGTAGCCAGTTCACTTCCAACCTGATTGAAGACCTACTCACACATAATAAGATCAAGCACAAGACTTCCACCCCTTACCATCCACAAGCCAATGGGGAAGTGGAGGTCACTAACAGAGCATTGGAAAGGATCCTAACCAAGGTAGTGAGCAGCAACAGAAAAGACTGGGCGGACAGATTAGTTGAGGCCACTTGGGCCTACAACACCACATGGAAGACCACCACTGGGTTCACACCCTATGAATTGGTCTATGGGAAGAAGGCTTTGTTGTTAATAGAGTTTGAATTCAATGCCCTAAGGATGGCAGCTCGGCTGGACCTAGACCTTAGCCATGCATAGAAAGAGATATTACTTCAGCTCAATGGATTGGATGAATACAGATTACAAGCCCTTCTCTATATAGAGGTAGTCTAGCTTCAGAGAAAGATATGGCATGACAAAAATATCAGGGAGAAGCAATTCCAAGAGGGAGATTGGGCCTTACTCTATGATTCAAGATACAAGGATTTCAAAGGAAAGTTGAGGACAAGATGGCTGGGACCCTACACTGTGGAGAAATGCAATGACAATGGTTCAGTTTTGATCAGAACCATTGATGATGAAGCCATCCCCATGCTTGTCAATGGACATCAGTTGAAATTCTACAAGTAACCCCTCTCCAAGCGATAGTTTATTGAGGATTTGAATAAAACAGTGATGGTAGTGGAGCATGTCTTAGCTTCCACTTCACCCACTTACTGAAGAAAAAAGAGAAAAAATAAGGACTCAAGTGCAAACCTCCATGAGGCGCTTGAGTCCCATCATTGGGATGAAAACCTCTTCTGAGGCGGCCCAGTTATGTCAAAAAAAAGAAAAAAAGGAAAAGAATAAGATCCTTAGGTGAAAACCTCCCTTGGAGGTGTCTAGGGCAGGAAATTAAGGTGAAAACCTCTCTGAGGCGCCCTAATTGTTTAAAAAAAAAAAAAAGAGAAGGAAAAAATGAATTTTTATTGCATTGCAGGTTTGCAGGAGGAGTACAGAGAGAAGGAGAAGGTACCAAGGGGACCCTGAAATTCACACCAACATCCATCTCATCTTCTCCACACCTTCCTCCATCATTCTTGGTATCTCTTTCACCCCACTGTACCTCTTCTTCCAAAACTGTGTTTTCTACAGGAGGCTCCTGTAGGAATTACAGAGAGCCAAAAATGTCTACAGAAGGCAGTTTGAGGAACAAGAAAAGCTTCATGATGAACCTATAATCCTTCTTACCATCTTTGAACCTCTTTTCCATCATTTCCAAACCTGCATCACACTCCAAGCATCATTATTATTTTATCCTTTCCAAGAAAAAACACAGAAAACAGTTTTTCGGTTTTGAAAAAAGAACAAAAAAATAAAAGGAGGGAAAGGCACCATTAACTTTACCTTAAGCTTACCTACTCTCCCTCCATCATGCATCTCCACCTCTGGCATCATTTTCGAGCTCCTAGCACAGGGAAATAGTTGAAGTTTCAAGGGGAGTAGTAGCTACAAGAGCTCCTGTAGGAATTCCTGTAGCAGCTGATCCCATAGAAGTCTAGCACCAGTAGCAAGGGACAACAATTCTGAAGGTTGAAAAGGCACATGCATCTCAGCTCCAGAAAAAGAAGAACTTGCAAAATCACACAACAACACATCAGCAAGCAGAGACAGCATGCATGAACGAAAATGAAGGCATGCAGCAGAGAAAGCCACAACACCTCACAGTCGATGGCAAAAAATACACTTGGATCATAGGTAAGTAACTAAGTCACTCCTCTATTTTCATTTGTGTAATTATGAATCATACGAAGGCAACGAGATGGTTGAAATCAAAAAAGGGAAAGGTGGCCAATTAACTTGGCCACCTTCATTTAGTTGACTCCACTTTAGCCGAGATATCACCCACACGTGCGCATAGTCAACTCAACCAAAAGATGCCAAGGATAGGTAGTGGGAGGAAGAGTAAACTCTGATACAATAATGAGGGATGATTACGAGGAGGGTTCATGATGACCAAGTAGGTTGGGACCAACGATCCTAATCCGGGCAACATACACCTTGCCAACTCAGCACTCATAACAAAAAATATCCATAAAAGGTGATGAGAATTCCTCCCCGTGCATTCTCATCACCTTTTCTTCAGCTTCTCCTCACAACTCAGCCACACAACAGTCTTCTTGTGCCCCCATAGCCTCATAACCACCATCCTCCATCGATTTCCTCCATACTTTTGATCTCGGAATTTTCTACAGGAGCACCTACAGGAAATCTACAGGAGGGGCAGTGAGTCATTTTGAAGGGAAGAAATGTGATTTTTAGCACGAATTTCAGTCTTAAGAGGTAGGGTTCATGAATGCCCTCTGTTGAATATCGAAATATGAAAGAGTTAGTCTCAAATTGAAGATAAAAAGAATTCTGAAGAGGGTAGAAATACATAGAAATTTTTTTGTTTTAAAAATAAAAAAAGCACAGTCCCCTCTGTTTTGCTATTTCACTCAAAATTATTTGTCTCAGCCTCTATATATAGTTTTTCAAAAAGAAGTACAGACAGTTGACAGGGGGGTTTATGAGAAAAGATCCCACTAACTCCACTAGGCTCCATGCACATCCTCAAGTGGTGGACATATTTACCAGGGAAAACTGGATGAATTTCTTTGAGAAGTTTAGTGGGTTTGATGATGAATTTGCCCCTGAATTTTCTCTCTCTCTGGTCCCCCACACAAGAGCTCATGCTACCATAACCGTTAAAGGCCTCTCCATTGAAATAACCCTTGAATTCATCAGTAGGGTCACTACCCTTCCTCTTGGGCTGCCTTGGAGTAAGGATGAGAAACCAATTGGCCAGGCTGCCAAGAAGAAATTTTTCCAAGATAATGAAACCCCCATTGAAGACAAGAATAAAATTAGGAGGGCTAGTGTACCATATCCCTGGGATGAGGTTAGCTACCAAATAATCAAATACATTTCTTGTGAGGGGAGGCAAAACATTGTTTATGGGTATCATTTCAAAATCCTCCAAGACTTGAGATATGGCATGGATACCCCAACACATCAAAAGCTCAGTATCCCTTACTTTCTCCTTCAGTCCCTCATTGACTCCAGCACCAAGGTGCAAGAAGGAAATTCATAGTAGCTAGCTCACCATGGCCTAATCAAGATACTAGTAGAAGAAGCCCTCCATACCCTTACGCTCCCGATAGCATGGGAAGTTTTTAGAAATATGACAGTTGAGGATGACATCAAGGAATTAACCTATGATGTCAGTCATGCTGTCAGTGAGGAGGGAGAATAACAAGGAGGAGAAGATGAAGCCAGTGGTGACATAGCAGAGCAAGAGAGGAAGGAGGTAGAAAAAGAGACAGAGCAGGAGGAGGAAAAAGAGACAGAAGAGGGAGAAAAGGAGGTAGAGAGGGCAAAGAAAAGAGAAGAATCCCCTGAAACTTTGGAAAGGTGGTGAGCACCAGTATTGCAGAAATAATGTTGCAACTCCTAGGGCTTCCTACTTTACTTTTATCAACCTGGTAGTTCATAACAAACTTGGAAGTGACGGTCCTGTATTCACAAGTACTAGCTCTTACTGCGGCTGTCACTTGGTCAGCTAGCGCAAGATCACTAGGAGCTTAAGCCAACTTCTATGAATTATCAGAAGAAGCTATTAATTGTGATGAAAGAACTCTAACTCTACGAGGAATATTCTACTTGCAGAAAGAGAAACAAGACTGGAATGTAAGGCAAACCCTAGCAAACCTTAATTTATCCAACTAACCCTACTTTTGCAAGAAAAGAGATGAAAATTGATGAAATGAGTGCCATTGAATACAAAAAAGTAAATTACATTTATTCAAGCTACTTCTAAAAAGAATTGAGAAGAAAACATCTTTTTGTGCTTTTGTATGTTTTTATGTGAAATTATTATGCTTGTAATTTATCTGGTTGTGATTGTGCAGAGGTTTGGTGGCGAAGGAAGATGGAATTGGTTTTTGAAGAGGTGTAGGAAGGTTTGGAGAGGTCCTAAGAATCCCCTAGCACCCTTATGAAGACTTCCATTGCAATCGGGTTTCGAAAAACCACTTACAGGGAATCCTACAGGAGGCTGCAGGGGATCTACAGGAGGATCTACAGGAGGAGGCCGAGAGCTATTTTTGGAGGTTTTGAAGGTGGAAAAATGATGGGAAAGGGTAACTAAAGGATAGATGAAGGTTTTGAGGTGTTTGGAGCTTGTCAAGGTAGATCAAGAGGGAACATGATGGTTGGATTTGTTCAAATGGCAAGAGGGAAGCTTATGGAGAAAAATGTAGAAATTAGGGCAGATTGGTGAAATGTTGCGAATGACTTGAGAAATCTATGAGAAGTGAGCTGATTCTGGCTACTTTATGGATGTATGGTGAGATGAGGTGTCATGCAAGAGATCTACACATCTACTTACAAAAACTTATCAAAGAAAGGACTAACTATACCATGAAAACAGAAATTTCTCTAGCCTAACTTAATTTCTAACCTACAAACAGAAAATGTTGAACAATAACCTTTGAACAGAAAAGCATGCAGAGAGATCTATTGTAAAAGAATAGGAAATGATCTAGGCAACTGAATCTGAAGCAACACATTAACCTTTGAATCAAGTCATCACACTAGAAATTGCATGGAAGAGCAAAACTGTGTTTTTGGTGGCAGCAATGGTGTCAAGACCTCAAATCATGATCCCAGGAAGGGAGAAAAGAGATCAGGGCCTGTTGGTTGCCTTTTTGAATCTTAATCTATCCCTATATTAACCTACTTCAGCAACTGAAACAAAAGCAGCTATGCAAACCATCAAAAGCAACCTATTCTAACAAGGCAAAATAAATCTATCTAACAGAAATTAACCTGTGAACTGAAGTAAAAACATATAAGTACAAAGCAAGAGGTGCTGGGCAGCTTGGGTTGGGCCCTAACCCAAGAGCTTCAGCCCTCTGAAAGAGATCAGTACTAGCTCAGGAATATTTCATCTTCATTATCAAAAATAATAGTCACATTACATGAACTGTTCTAAAAAAGAAGCTCGAAAATGAGCTAAACAAGAGCTGCACAAAAGTGAAAAAATTTGACTAATAACTGGCTAACCTACTGAGGCTCTAAGCCCCCTTATTTATACAAATGGATTCCTCCAACTTTCCTCCTAAAATCAAGGAGTTCGGCTTCCCAAAACTGGAGATAAACAACAATCCTTCTTTACTTGCTCGGCTGCCCCTTGGATGCATCAATGTGGACCTTTGTGCTCTGAGTTGTTGATGGAGGATTCAAGGAAATGGGTCATAAATGAAGGAGACACACCCCTACAAATCATATTCCCTTTTTTCCTCAAGTATTTGCTGCCATTTGCTCATAAATCCCTTGACTTTGTCCAAAATTGACCAAAAAATATGCATAAAGCACACATTAGACTACATGGAAAAATGACTAACCTAATTCACTCTATTAGCATAAATATATTCAAAACATGCAATAAAATAATGAGAATGGTGGATTAAGTTGAATTAAGAGGCAAAATGAGCCCATATAATTACCCATTTCTGGGGCTTATCAAAAGGAAAGCAACAGTTGCCCTCATTGCCCTCAGTACACCAAGCAAGCAGAATCAAAAGAGGAAAAGAAAAACCTCCATGTATTTCAGGGCAAGGAAGAGTACCAGAATTAAAACAGACAAACGTCAGCCCTCATCAAAGACTCCCATTAACATTGAAGATTCACCATCTGCCAAGGTGAAAGAATCTCCTTCCAAGGCACCCATAACCTATGAAAGGAGGCCTACAAGATCTTCTACATGGAAGGGGAAGGCAATTCTACAGGACCCCAAACCAGACCTACAGGAGGCTGAAACAGTCCTACAGGAGACACTGTCCAAACTATAGGAGACTCAAAAACTTGAGGAAAGGATAGGAGGACAGAAAAAGGTGAAATAATAAGCACAAAAGCTACAAGAACCTAACCCCAGCCTAATCTTGACTCCTATTACAGAATACTTAAGGGAGGCAAGATAATCCCACAGAAATTTGTAATTCCATTTTTTTTCGAATTGGAAAAAGAGAGAGTGAGAACACATAGGTGGATGCAAATATCCAAATCCAAAGGAGTTGAGGATATTGGCCACATGGAAAACAAACTCAGTGAAATGGGCAGGGAATTGAGTGCTCTCAGAGACAAAGAAGCCATTACAAGAAGCCACCTTGTGAATGTGAATGAAATGCTAAGGAGGCAGTTGCAGGAGAAATAGACTCATCAGGCATACATGCCCAGCTTATCCATGAAAGCATTATAATGCAAAACACCAGCCAAATCTTATGGCCTTTATCTGAAGGACCAATGGATTCAATTCCAAATAAAAACTTTGGCACAAAGAGGCACAATGCCTTTCCAAGACTATAGGTAGTTCATGGATTTGTTTGACCAAAGCACCTCCGAGGACAAAGCAAAGATGGCAGAGTTATATCTACACAACATGGCCCTCACAGACCTGAATGTGTGGGACCCTAATGCTAAGCTAGGGGATTTGCAATTAATGGCCATGGCATCATGGATGAACCATGAAGAATTGAGGGCAGCAGAAATGAAAATATTGATGATAAAAGAGCAGAATGAACCATTAATGATAAGAGTTGAGCTATCAGATCCTATGCCACTCATCAGCACACACAACTTGCTTGCCAATGACCCTCAGATTGCCCCTAAATATCTAGCCAATCAGGCACAAGCCATTGCACACTTTGAAGATATGCAAAGGCTACTTGGGGATGACTATGTGCATGCATGCATGAGAAGATGGAACACCCTACCTCACAGCTTGCAGATCAGAGAATACCATTCTCCCATGAGGCTAAGGGAGGCATTGAAAAGAGTGCCAATTTACAAGCACTCCATGCAAACACTGAAGGTCAATTGGATTGGCCTCAAACTGAGTCCTCCACTCCTATTAGGCATGTTGGAAGGTGGAAGAGAAGAAGAAGAGAAGGAGCAATGGAAGTACATAGACAGAACAACAGGATTTTATGGAGAACATGAGAAGACCACATTAGAAGCCTGGAATGCTAGGGAGGCCACTAGGGCCATAAAATATGAAGAGATTAACTAGGTTGCTCGGAGGATGAGCAACACCTTCAATTGGGGGTGATGATGAGCCTCATAAATGGGTAATTATATGGGCTCATTTTACCTCCTAACCTAGTCAAATCAACCATTCTCTTAGCTTATTATATGATTTTCTTATTATATTTATGCTTATAGGGTTAGTTGAGTTAGTTATTATGCCATGTGGTCTAACATGTATTTAATGCAGATTATTGATGGATTTCGAGGTCAAAGTCAAGGATCTAGTGGCCAAAATGCAGCGATAACTCAAAGTAGACAGAGGAGAGGAATTATAGGAGGGAATCCCCCTCATTTATTTCTCCTCACTTTGAATTACCCTTCATTCAACTCGAAGTACAAGCAGCTGAATCATGCACTAGAAGGTAGCCGAGCAAGTGGAAGATGATTGACAGTTATCTCAAGTTTTGGGAGCCAAGCTTCCCTGATTTTAAGGAAGTTGTTGGTAGCTTCAGATGTATAAGTAGAGAGGCCTAGGGCCTTTCTAGGGTCAACTTTTTTCTTATGTAAACTCTGCTCAAATTTCGAGCTCACTATTTTATGACAATTTTATGTAATCTTGTTATTTTTTGAATGAAGATGGAATCCTTTTTGAGCTAGCATTGAGTTACCTCAGAGGGCTAAAGCTCTTGGGTTAGGGCCCAATCCAAGTATCCAATCTCCTCTTTACTTGTATTTGTATGCTTTACTTCATTTTGTAGATTAGTTTGTTGTTAGATGTATTTCTCTTATGGTTAAGAATAGGTTGATTTTGATGATTTAGTAGTTTGCTTCCATTTGTGCTTTCTGTAGCAGGTTAAGCAGTGATCAGAGAAGATTCAAAAGGCTAGCAATAGTACCTTTGCCTCTCTTCCTCCCTCTGGGACCATGATTTGAGGCAAAGACTCTCTTGCTACCCCAAAAACACAGATTTTCCTCATTCCTAGGACTTCTAGTGTTTGCAGCTCTCTAGTAGGTTGATAGTCTAGTTTTTCTTTGCTTCGGATCTTCCGTATCATGTCCACTTCCTGATTTACAATAGTCCTTTTACATGCTTTCCTTTCTTACAAAATTTCCCAGCATTTCCTTCTATGCATCATAGTTTAGGCCATCTTAGTGCAAAACTCTGTTTTTCCTAGAATGCACTCATTTCATTGGTTGCTTGATTTCCTTGGTTGACTGTCATTTTCTATGTAGCAGATCTCTTCCAGGAGTAGGCAAAGTTACCAGCAATCACACCCTCCATATGATCATGCCCTATAGGTATCCCAAACCTCACCTCAATTCTGCCCTAGTTTCCTTCATTTTTCATAGAACTTCTTCCTCTCTCCTTGAGCAAGCCCAATCATCCTTCTCTCTCCTGGTGATGCATGGTAGACTTTAGGTGCTCTAATACCTCATTCCAACCTTCATCTACATTTTCCACTGACTCTCACACCCTAGAAACAACGAAAATTTCTCTCGGCCTCCTCCTGTAGGCCTACAGTAGTTTCTCTGTTTTCCTCCTGTAGTTTCACTGTGTCCTCCTATAGTTTTTCCTATAGTCTTTCTTTTGAAGGTTGAGTGTGGGAAAATCCTCCGGAAGGACACCTAACACCTCCTAGGACCCATCCACACCATCCTACATCTTCCCAAGCTCCAAAACCGCCCTCTAATGCCACCTATTCACTGCCACACTCACACACAATAAATTAGATGCATGATTGAATTCACATAAAAGCACACAAAAATCGAAAAAAATGTTTTTTGTTTATTTACTTCCAAAAATAGCATGGTTAGATGTTGTTTACTTCCTTTAGTAGGTAATGGCATTTCTTTCATGGTTTTCATAGTGTTTTTAGCAAAAGTAGAATTAGCTTGTTAGTTTGGGTTTACTAGGATTTGCTTTACATTCCAGTCTTTTTCCTTTCTACAATCAGAATAGCATCTGTAGAGTAATATTTATTTCCTTTCATCATACATAAATCTTCTTCTGAAATCTATAGAAGTTGGCTTGAGTTCCTAGAGATCTTGCGTTGGCTGACCAAGTGACAACCTGCAGTGAGAACTAGTACTTGTGCATATAGCACCGACGCTTCCAAGTTTGTTACAAACTACCAAGTTGACAAAAGTAAAGTTGGCAGCCCAGGAGTTGCAGCATTCTTGTTGCAATATTGGCACTCACCAGGCATTTGTTACACATTATTTTGTCACACTTCCATTCCCATATCCTAAAGCATCAAAATGATGAAAGTTTTCAGTCTATTCACCATGAACATATACAGAAGCATCCCTAAAGAAAAGAAGAAAAAATTTCCTTGAAATATTTGTGAAGAAACTTGTCAAAAAACCTTTTTTTCTAGATCAACGTGCTTTGCATCACTGGTGACCCATGCTAGTAACTTGTTGCACTATACTAGCCTATCACTGCCAACACAACTTTTATAAGGAAATTGCTGAACCTCTTTAGGCAGTTTTTCTTAAAGTGGAGGAGAATCTTCTCTTATTAGAAGTCTCGAGAATGATGAGCTAGTTAAAGGTGAATAAGGATTAGAGAAATATCTCCCATTCTTGGTCCTTGATCCTATTTTCATGGATATTTCCTTTGATTTGTGAAGTCTCTCCCTCCTTTTATGGATCCTTAATTCCCTCCCCTTCCCTATAAATGAGATCCCTATTATCCACAATTGGTTGGATATTCCTTGGTTACCCTCCTATGCTAAAACTATGCCTAAATGCTGCCCATTTTGCTAAGAGAAAGGAGTGCTTGAAGGTCTTGGCTAGGACTTGGATGCTAATCCAAAGGAGGCTTCCAACATCAAGGCTTAAGTGGTTGTATGCTTTCCTTACTCTCTATTAATAATACATTATGTGTTTACTTTCCATAAGTGTGTAAATCATTACTCATTTAGTATGATACTCCTTGATCTGTCATATAATTTATGTTAGAATGAATTATGTTATGTATTCTTTTCTCATCTCTATTTGATCTTCCTTGAAGGTATTCATCCACAATGGCGTATAAAGGATTGAACTTTGAAGTGAGAAGATCAAGGAAAACATCAACAAGCATTAGCATCAAAGTGAGGTAGGTCATCTACCATCCTTTGCATTTTCTGATATAAACTAGTAAATTTTACATATATTTGTGTAGTTTGTTGCTAGATCCTCTCATAGGACTAGAGGGATCATTTCTGTCCACAAAAAGGATTGCCTACACAACAGGTTGTAAACCACTATCAATATAGGAAAATCCCATGGAAATGATAGCAAAATTAACAACAAACCAAATGCATGCACCATGCATTGAAATCCCAACAAGATAATCACAAATGAAACCCATTACGTGAAAAATCCTCTTTCTTATCTCATTGCTCTTACGCTCCTTTTATTTTCCTTGATCACTCCTTGATTTCTTACTTGTGTCTTTCTTGTGTCCAAGTGCTATCTTCTCTTGCTTTAGTTGTTCTCTTCTCTTTTCCTCCAAGTGAATTCTAGAATTTCCAAGTGTTTCCCAAGAATGTCCAAGAGAGAATGTTGGAATGTTTTGTCCATTTTTCTTTTCTTTTCTTGTCTCTTCTTTTTTTTCTTCATTTCCCTTGCATCTACATTGGGACATGTGGAGGAGGGGTCCATGAGGGATCCAAATCCCCCTAGAAGGTTTACCTTGGAATCAATGGGGGATTGGAAAGGATACCACTAGGATTTTAATCCTTGGGTGATGTGGCCATGGAGGGGCCTATGTACCTTATATATGTTATATGTGTATGTGTTCCAAACTTCCGAACCATGAAATATTTATAATGAGTCACATATATGAATGAGTCGGTAGCTGGGGTAGAATGCCACATGGGTGGTGACATGGCTATGAATTAGGTAGCTACTGTAGGAATTTATAGGGTAAGTTTTTTAGATAGAGCACCAAAGGACACCACTCACAAATAGATCACAAATCAATACACCAGTATTCTTAACGTGGTTAAAACACTCAAAGAGGTAAATAGTCCATGACCTAAGCCAATGCAGCCAATTCAGGCAATTTGTTAATGTAAAAGAAATAAAATTTACATAACCTTCTCTCATGAACGGTCACCTTACAAATGACCATCCATGCTCTTTAAATAGAGATCATGTACCAATCAGGTGTTAATCCATGGATCAAGTGTCGGTAATACCTAGGAGAGAATGAACCGTCGGATCACTTCATGTCTAGAACATATTGTGACTGTCGGATTGTAAGTTACAAAACGTACATAGTAAAGAAACACACTTTACCTAACTATACACTAGACCAAGTTATACTTAACTGTTTTTTATGTGTCGAAATATCCTAACATCCCCCCTTAAGAATAACTTGGGATAGGATTGAAGGATGTACAAAGATGACATAGTAGGAGAACAAAGGACAACGTCCTGAACTCCAACCATAAATCAAAGTTTGGTAAAATTCGCCTCTATGAGAGCCTTTGTAAAGATGTCTGCAACTTGATCATCGGTTAAACAATATTTCACTTCAAGTACATGGTCATGAATGAACTTTTTGATGAAGTTCATGTGTAGTTCAATGTGTTTGCTGCGCTGATGTTGGACTGGATCTTTGCATAGTTGAATGACACTTTTATTATCACACCAAAGTGTAGTCTGATGTTGCTCTTGAAAACCAAACTCTGACAAGATCTGACAAAGCCACAGGGCTTCCTTACTAGCTTCTACAACACCACGATACTATGCTTCTGCTGAAGAAAGAGAAATGACAGTTTGTTTCTTGCAAGCCCATGTAATAGGTCCAGAACCAACAATGAAGACATAACATGCAGTAGACTTCCGATCATTAGGGTCACCAACCCAATTGGAATCAGTGAAACCAACCAATAGGGGAGATGCTTCTACACTGTAATGAATCCCAAATTGAATTGTACCTAGAACATAACAAAGTATTATTTTCACTGATTTCCAATGAATTTCATGTGGGTTTTTCATAAACTAAGAAATAAGGCCAACATCAAAGGAAAGTTCAGAATGGGTATGGGTCAGATACAAAAGTTTTCTAACATGATGACAGTATAAGGTAGCATCAACTTCAGGGGAAGTACAAGTGATTGAAAATTTGGCTCCAAACTGAAAGGGAGAAGGGGTTGGCTTACAATCTTCCATGTGAAAGTGGAGTAGAAGATCACAGGCATACTTGGACTGGGAAATGGAAATACATTCTTTGGATTGCAAGAGCTGAAGACCAAGAAAATAATGCAAGTGTCCTAAGTTTTCATCTAAAACTGATTTTTAAGGCTATACTTCACATGGTTTATAAGGTTGGGATGACTACTAGTAAGGATAAGATCATCAACATAAAGAACAAGAATGATAAGAGATTTACCCACTTTCTTGGTTTAGATAGTATTGCCAGAATGACACCTAGAAAAGCTAGTATCTAAAAAAAAAGTTATCCATTTTGGCTTGAGACCATAAAGGGATTTTTTAAGCTGACATACAAGGTTGGAGTCTATTTTTATAAAGCTAGGAGGTTGTTCCATATATATTTCTTCATGCAAGTCCCTATGCAAGAAGGTGGATTTAACATCCATTTGTTGGACTTCCCATTTGAAAGAGGCAGCAAGGGAAAGAACAAGGCAGATAGAGTTCATTTTGGAAATAGGGGAGAAGGTTTCAGTATAGTCAATGACTTCAACTTGTGAAAAACCTTTGCAAGACGAGCTTTATGTTTATCAAATTTTCCATCTGGTCCAAACTTGGTTCTGTAAACCCATTTGCATCTAACAAATTTTCATCCCTTTGGAAGAGGAACAAGGTCCCATGTATCATTTTCTAGTAGTGAACGACATTATTCATTCATAGCTGCGTCCCAATCTGGATGGCCTGAAGCTTCTGCAAAGGTGTCAGGATCATAATTCGTTGAAGCTTGAGCCAATAAAGAAGAGGCTCTATCAAACTAAGAACGTGTGCGACATTAATTTGTAGGATCCCTGCAAGAGCACCTGCTACATCTCGAGTAGCGCAGACCCATTTTGGAAGCTGAGGAGTTGAAGGAGGATCCTAAGAAGGTGGGGGAGGATTGTCATCCTCATTGTCATCATTTGAAGAAGAAATATTTTTAGAAGTAGAAGGGATAGATAGGTGGCACATCTGCCAAACTAGGAATGTAGGCTGATATATTTTCAACAAAATTTACATCTCTTCTAATCACAACATTTTTGGATTTAGGTGGAAGAAGTCTATATCCATTGACATCTTCAGAATATCCAACAAAAATACATTTTTCACTCTTAGGTGTTGGGCACGGGATCCCCCAAGGGAAGCTGGGGCTAAAAGCCCAGATTTTGGCTAAAAAGTGTAAATCTAATGTAAAGACTCTGCATTTTGTGGGCGTGGAGCGCAAAGTTGTAAATGAGTCATAGGGTTGTCCGCCCTCAATTTTGTAATGTAATGTCGGAGTGTATAAATAGAGCAACGCTCTAAGTTGTAAGTCAATAGAAGAATTAGAAGGATGATGGAATAGAAGGATAGCGGAAGATCTAAGTGTAGAGTCGAGTCTTTGGGTTGTAGAGTAGGAGAAGGCTCTGCAGCTGAGTGCACAGAGGCCTAGTAGTTTGCAGCTAAGTGCGCGAACCACTGCAGATGAGTGCACAGGGTAGGTTGAGTTTGTAACCATTGAAGCATTAATAAAGAGAAGTTTTATACCATTCTTGTGTATTCATTTATTGTTTTTTGCATTGAATGTATTAGGTATAAATTACATTTCTGTTGTTTATATGATGCACGAACATATATGATTGTGTTGATTAAGTAAATTTGAGATAAAGTATTTGTTTACGAGAAGTTAACTAACATCTATAAGAAGATAAGTAAGATACGCAGTGTAATTTTGGGAAATAGCGTAGATCGCTGCCATAGCAGCACGAAAGCCCCTCAGCTCCTGGTTAGGGCTGTGCACAGGTGATTATAATAGATCGCGAAGGTCTCCCAGGTCAGAACAATGCGCGAAGGTAGGCATAGTTGACTAAATCGACCCCTCAAACATCTCCAAGGTGTGGAAATTTGGTTCTAGCATCTCCCCATACTACTTCGGGTGAGACTTCAGTCTGCGCACCATGGGCTGATGCCAAAAGGGCCAGTAGTGTAGGGATTTGTTTGGCTAATTAACTCCAAAATTGGGTTAGGCCCCATCAAGCCAACAAATGGTTCCGTTGTTGGGACCAAAATCTGCATATAGATGTCTGATGTCGTACCATTGGAATCCAACTAAGAAAGAAATTGAAGGTTGGTTGGACAAGAGGATTCACGAGTTCACAGCGTAGGAGAACATGAATCCGCAACTCAAAAAAGAAGAGTGGTTAGACTGCTACCTGTACACAGAAATCCACGAGATCTTTTTCGCATCTTTCCCTACTGATCTATATGAGTGGATCGCGAAGCTAGCAAATAGCCAAGGAATGTGGAAGCTCGACAGTCCTATTGTGTGGACCCTAGAGTTGGTGCATAGATTGGAAACATCGGAGGATCATATCATGCACGTTGTTGATCACTGGCTCGATCGGATTATAGGAGGGTTCATTACTAAGTTCACGATAGATAATTCAGTCAGCTATAGCGAGGTAGAGCTAGGCTTTCTTAAGGGACCACGAGGTAAGTACGTAAAGTCCCTAAATACTTGGATTAAAATGTTATTGTGTGAAAAGAGGGTTATGAAATTACCTTGATGTTTGGGGCTACGCGAAGTGGAAAAACTTACAGGAACAAAGGAAATAAGGGACCAGAAGCTAGCCCCTTGATTTCACCTCCGTGAAGGGATGAGGGAGAATTCGTGAAGGTCTCGCCGTGAAGTGCGATCCATCTGATAAGGCAAATAATTCCATGAATACCACCCCCACCCACACCACCACTAGCTTCACCGCCTTCACCTCCAACTTCACCCGTACCACCTCCTCCACCACCGCGAGTCAATATGGCAAGCACGATAAAGTTGTCTGTGTTCAAGGGAGTGGGAAATGAGGATCCATAACAATTTTGGTTCGTGGTAAGAGCCGTATGGGAAGCACATGGAGTTACAGATGATAATATAAAGAAAGTGACACTGGTTAGTGCCCTGTAGGACCGTGTGATGACCTAGTATATTAAGCACTCCAATGATAATCCAAATGCAGGAATTGCAGATATCCAAGCAGCGCTAAATAGAGAATTTAGCAGGCCAAAGTCTGAAGATAGCCGATCATTGGGTTCAAAGAAATCACAATGCTACCAGACAAAGCTCCTTGGGAGTTCGATCAAATGTTGAAGTGTACGATTCACAAAGCTAATATCAATTTGACAAATGGACAACATCGTGAATGGTTTGTAGTATCGCTAACGCCACATTTAAGGAGTGCGCTATCATAGCAGAAGTTAACGACTCAGGTAGAAGCCTTGGAGATCACGATGAGGCTACATGAGACCCCGATGTACGATCCAAAATTGGGAGTTCAGCAGATCCACGCGTAGTTGGAGAACTTATGCCTTGAGATGTAGAGTTTGAAACAGGACAAGACAGCTCGCCCATAAGTGCGTGAAGGGGTGTGGTGCGTAAAATGCAAGGGTCAGGGTCATGATAAGGACCACTTCCCGGTGTTCGCAAATTACCTCGCAGGAGGAGGAATGATGCTGTTAAGGCCGGAAGCACAAGCAGGACCTAGCGCGATGCCTGCTTTGTGGTGCGCAATTTGTTAAATAGGAGGGAAACATGCTACAAACAACTCTCATTTGTTACAAAAGTATACACAAAATTCGCAACAATTGTTCTATAACTTTTGTAGGTCAGTGGGACATGATGAGTGCACTTGTAGAAGCTATGAGATAATGATGGATAGAACTACCACCTACAAATTTCAGGCCAAAATGCGACCCCTAGACCAGAATGCAGGTGTGGCGCGAACTGGATTTCAGGGGCACAAACGAGGCTGAGGTGGAGGAGGACCTGGAAGAGGTCGAAGACATCTAATATGCTACAATTATGAAGGGCCAGGATATTATACCTGTGAATGTACGAACCCAACACATCCATCATGTTTATATTGTACCTTTTTTGACCATGAGATGGAAGATTTTCCTAAGCTGATAGACAGGATACGTGACAAAGGAGCGCTACCGTCTCCTGCAACTCAGAACCTGCAGATGATGAGGTCTGAACCGTGCGAGGAAGATTCGAATGTGAACATTGTGCTCTGAAATGGAATCACGATGGGAGATGACAAAGGTAAACAACCCGAAGACAGTACTTGGGTTCACAAAGCTCTGACGAAAGAAGCAGAGTTTGATTTGGAGCACGCTAAGGAAACCTTCATAGAAGCTAAGAAGAGCTTCGTTGATGCCTCCACTTCAAGAAGCAAAGATAGACCGAAGCTAGAGGTGGACCCATCTAATCTCACGACGTTCTTGGAAACATGCATGAAGTTACTATGCGACGATAAGGCTATAAAGGGATTACAGGAACACATTAACAAATGCGTTGGGACTGTGCTAGGAGAATCGCGCGTAGTCCAGAAGATTGGGAAGCATAAGGCAAGGATGGGAAGAGAAATGAGGTTAACTGTGTATATTGGAGAATATGAGATGGACCAAGTAATTCTGGATTTAGGATCGGACGCGAATGTTCTGCCAAAGTAGACATGGAAGTGCATAGGGAGGCCTGCACTGTAGTGGTCCCCTATTCAACTATGAATGGCGAACCAATAGAAAATAATACCCATGGGGCAATTGCAGGGAATCACTGTGGATATTGAGGGAGTGAGCACACTAGCAGACTTTGAAGTAATAGAGATTATTGATGACAACAATCCCTATCCCACGCTCTTAGGAATTTATTGGGCCACTGACATGAACGGGGTGATTAATCTGAAGAAGCGCAATATAATTTTTGAAAAGAAGTCATTACACATCGTTGTACCTCTGGACCTTACTGAAGGATCGCGCTATACTAAGCCGATCCGTGACTATGAAAATGATGATGATTTGCACTGCGTCTATAAGATAACAGCATGAAACCAGGACTGGGTGAATCCCACTGCGGATGGACGGCTTGCATGGGAGCGCTAGAGCTCCTATACTTCGGATACGAATGAGGAAACATAGCGATGGCAGAACTAGTTACATGAGGTGACTACACTGAATTGTAATATGATGACAGGGTTGTTGCACTGCGTATCGACAGAAGTAAGAGACCTGCCTACTTATGATGGATTACGTGAGGTAGATACCTTCTTGGATAGATTTGAAAGAGAAGTGTCAGAAAAGAAACACTTCCAGGCCTTGAATTGGGTATTATGCGCTACACCCGCGAGATGGTGGGGTACACAAAAGGGAGCTTTGAAGGCTGGCGCGAATGTAGGAGAATGATGCACACACTGTTTGGGAAGCCTAGAGTGCGATTGACAGATAAATACAATGGGTAGGATAATCCACGTGCACATCTAGCCAGGTGGATGCCGAGATATGGAAAACAACCTACGTGGACGCGCATGAACTCCGTGCTGAGAGGTATGGTCAATAAGCTTGTGTTGAGGGGGCAGATGTGCAGTTGACTCTTAAGGTTGGACAGACATTATGTGGGAAGAACAATCCCGCAGAAGGTTATCCACATGGAAGAATCTGACAAGGTGTAACACGTTGAATAAGGTATGCAACGCGCAGCGAAGTGGTTGGGACCTGTGTGCACTCGGATAGACGCCTTTTTGGTAGGTTGATAGAGTAGAGGTCGTAATACCTATGGAGTCTATCATGTCTATTCCGTGCATAGTGGCGCTCGGACCCTTGGAAGAGCTTGAAGACGAGTGGTTGGGACTTGATGAGGAGATCCAACAGGGTGATATTAGGCTCCAAGAACTCATTAATGAAAGAGTTCGGTTGAGGGAGAAAAGCGCCATGGCGAAAGTGAAAGTCAAGAAGCTTGAGGAAGGAATAAAGAAGTACAGTCTTGATAGAAAGACCATAGTGATAAAGTAGGACGAGCTCGATTACATTGACAGACTTGGGGACCATCACTGGGATTTTCTCAGTTTGCTGCATGGGATGGGACCGTATGTTATTAAGGAAAGCACAGATGGCAGCACGGTACAGTTGGAGAAGTTAAATGGCAAACCCTTCCTAGGAAAAGTAAATGGTAGTCGGTTAAAGTCTTACACAGGTGGCCCGCCCATCTAACTAGCTGTGGGAAGCACAATCTTAGTGCTCCAGGCAACTGAAAGGAGGTGTAGGACTATAAACTACTCTACTCGAGAGCTCTGCGATGTCAAGACTGCGCGCAATAGCGAGGTGTCACAGGGTCCGCGACAACGCAAGGGTAGTTGCGCTGCCACGCAGGTTGGTTGGAAAGTGACCTTTATAGTCGCTATTCACGATGTGATGCTTGGTTTGAGACCAAATGGAGTGGGCAGAAGGCATTTAAGGCAAACTTTATGGGCTATATTTGGGAAAATCTGCTGCCAAGGGAGAATTAATGGATCGGATTTGGGGGAATGGTCGAATTCAAATTCAAAAGGCACTATAAATTGCAAAGGGCTGCCCAGCAAACAACACTTGGCCATTTGAGAATTGAGTTATTGCATGCCCAGAGATTCACGAACCTCGATTTGCTCGATCATTTGAAGTCGAAGGCATTGTTTGAGCACTCACCTGAGCCGTTGAGATATTTGTGGAACAACAATATGGTAGCGTCTGAAGAAGCCATAGATACCGGAGAGATGACTGTTGAAGAGGTCGCCCAGGCCATGACGATAGGAGATGCCCCAAAAAGCGCTAGGATAGTTGCAGAAATCCATAAATCCCTACACACGCCGAGACCCAAGAAAGATAAGTAGCCTATGGTACCAGTGCGCGTGTCCCCTACAAACCCACTGATAACTAAACTTACCATGGAAGAAAAGGGGAAGGCGATCAATTTGGAAGCCAATGAGGAGGAAGAAGACCTTGAGGAAATCTTGGTGGAAGAGGAGGAGGACGAAGAAATGGAGGAAGAAACCCAGGGTGCAAAACCTCTGACCAGGTTGCCCGCGTATGTTCCTCCATGAAAGGGGAAATCAAATGTGCCCAACGACCTAGATGAGAGCAAGAGCTCTCTATAGACTCTGCTGCTACCCGCTGATATTGTTTTTGATGGAGTGCACTTGGGACGGGTGCCAATTCTAAAATTTGAAGACTGGGATCTCACGGACCACAAGAAATTCCCACATCTGGAAACCGCGCAGCTGATGCAGTCAAATAAAAATACAGTGGCGGGAGTCATAGAGTTGGATCCGCACAAGTGGTTACGAGGAGTAGAGAAAGCAGGGTTTTTAAACCTGCTTTGGGTGCCGCATTACCATCATGCCCCAGTGACTATCTTTGTCATCAGGCAGCTGCTCTGCCTAGTGCATGATGGGTGTTTGTGGCTGGAGGAGCCCATCCCCATCACGGACCACCTAATTCACAGAATTACTTGGCTCCCTTGCAAAGGGGAGGATCCAGCGAACATATCCGAGGGTAAAAGTGATGATTTGGCTATCGCGGAGGCCATGAAGAAAAGGTTCAAGATGGAGAAGAAAAAGAGAGGGTACACAATCTCTAGTATCAATAACGTTGCGGTCAAAGTCGTGATGCAGATATTGGCCGGGAAAGTCATGCGGAAGTACCGCACGGATGAGGTGCCCACACCCGTGGTTGCACTAGCTACGCAGTGCGCAGAGGGGGTCCAGTTTAATTGGGCAATTTCTTTGTGCCGAGAATTCCTGGAAAATTGTCGCGAAGCATAGGAACAAGGGAAGACTTTCCACTATGCATGGCTTCTACTGTCCATAGTGTTGGTGGCTTGGGAATTGCCCGAGGATAGCCAGTTCCCAATGATTGTGAAGGATCTTTTGGAGAAAGTGAAGTACGCTTTGCTATGGGCAACTAAAGATGCACAGAGGATCAAAGACAATAAGATATTTTGGGTGTTCATGGAGATGAACATCAAAATGGGGATTAATCGCAAGCCGCGGTTATCACCCACTGTCTATAATAGTCTGCAGAGCTTCGCGAAGTTCAAGGCAGAATTCCATCATGTATTTATTAGGGCATGCAAGGAACCTGTGAAGAAATGGAATGAACTACCTTACCTGGCCACGAACGATGCCATATTCACTGTGCTTGAGTCGTGGCTGCTGGAGTGGTGCACTCCTGCTAGCTCTGCGGTGGAATCAGAGAAGTCCGCTACACAGAGGAAGAAGGAGGAAGCAAAACTGCAAATGGCGCAGTTAGTAGAGAAGAGAAGGAATCAAGCAACAACATCCAAGGCGCAGGAGGCGCGCGACACTACAAGGGCAGTAGAAGAGCAGTAGAGGGCAGTCAAGAAGGACCGCAAAGGAGCAAAGTCACCTTCGCCTGCATAGGAGACAGATCCAAACGAAGGTGGCGCGGACCCGCAGACAACGTCCACACAACTAAAGTGACAGTGCTTGAGAGAGCAGGTGGGGCTGCAGAAGAAGTCGAAAGCCTCCAAGACTTCTTTCGACCCAATCACCCTCACTGAGGGGGATCTCCATGACATAGGGGCGACAGTGCGGACGTCACCACGGAGGCCCTCCAGTAGTTTGCGGAGGAAAACCAGATGGTGTTGGGGGCCCTCTGGACACATATATAGTAGTTGCAAGTGCGCACTCCTCAAGCTGGTACTCTATCGACCAACCTCGCAGTAGGCACGGCCGCAGCTAAGGAAATGTTGCATGCCCGCACGACCAACACTATAGTGCTTCCATAGGGGGCAATAGTTATAGAAAATGAGGCCGACAGACGTATGGTCAGTGCGATGAAGGGAATTGGGATAAACATGGTTGCACTCCCTCAGGAGGTGCTCTATGTGTTGTAGGATGGAGTGACTGCAGAACTACGGGCCAGGGAGGACTGCGCACTCCAAGTGATGAGAGAGAGACAGATTAATATTGAAAAATTGAGCTTGTGGCATGACGAGGTCGTGACACAGAACAAACAGCTAGTGCAGGTGGTTGAGGAAGCCTGCCAGATGGTCCCTAAGTTGGCCATCCCAGTAGAGGAACCAACGGAGGCGCGCATCTAGAGGCTAGCAGCAAGAGTGCGCGAGGTGAAAGAAGAAATGGCTAAGATTCAACTAGAGCTTAACCTTCAAATAAATGAGCTACAATTGAAGGTGCGGCCTTCAACTCCGCCTGAGGTGAAGGAACAGTGTGCCAGCGCCATTACAACAGGAATAGCAGATATCAGCAATGCAGTGAAGGACTGCACCAAACTATTTGAAGAATCGTTCGAGGTCCTCACCCCCTCTGCAGGAGAAACCAAACATACAACGCTTAGAAACAGAGGCGCACAAGCTGCAGAAATTGTACGATGAAGTAAAAGGGACCGTGCAGACGCTGGCCCTTACATAGAGGCTCGCACAGATGCAACAAGAAAAAGTGCTCAAGGAGCAGGTAGATGATGCGCAACATAAGGAAGTTGTCTTGAAGGTGCGTGTACAACCATGGATCGATGAGGTGTTCTTCATTACAGCCTTGATTGAAGCCATGCTTGTGCAGATGCAGGGAATGTAGGAACAGGTTCAGGGTAGTAGTTCAACTACAGCAGTCTCTGAACGGCGCATCCAATAGGTACAGCAGGCAGATGCTCAGTGCGATGCCAATCTTGCAGCAGTCCAGGCAGAGTTGGGAGGTCTCTACACGAAGATCTCCTTACCGACAAAGTGACTCGAGGGCGAGTCATGATGTTTGTGTTGGGGGCCTGTTGGGCACAGGATCCCCCAAGGGAAGTTGGGGCTAAAAGCCCAGATTTTGGCTAAAAAGTGTAAATACGATGTAAAGACTCCACATTTTGTGGATGTAGAGAGCGAAGTTGTAAATGAGTCATAAGGTTGTACATCCTCAATTTTGTAATGTAATGTCGGCTTTAGAGATCTACCCATGGTCCACGGACCATGGGATTCTATAAATAGAGCGAGGCTCTAAGTTGTAAGTCAATAGAAGAATTAGAAGGATGATGGAATAGAAGGATAGTGGAAGATCTAAGTGTAAATTTGAGTCTTTGGGTCGTAGAGTAGGAGAAGGCTCTGCAGCTGAGTGCACAGAGGCCTAGTAGTACGCAGCTAAGTGTGCAGAACCCTGCAGCTGAGTGCGCAGGGCAAGTTAAGTCTGTAACTGTTGAAGCATTAATAAAGAGAAGTTTTATACCATTCCTGTGTATTCATTTACTATTTTCTGCATTGAATGTATTGGGTATAAATCACATTTCTAATGTTTATATGATGTACGAGAACATATATGATTGTGTTGTTTAAGTAAATGTGAGATAAAGTATCTGTTTACGCGAAATTAACTAACATCTGTAAGAAGATAAGTAAGATACGCAGTGTAATTTGGGGAAATATCATAGATCACTGCCATAGCAATGCGAAAGCCCCTCAGCTCCTGGTTAGGGTTGTCGCAAGTGATTATAATAAATCATGAAGGTCTCGTAGGTCAGAACAGTGTGTGAAGTAACCTGCGCAAAGGTAGGCACAGTTGGACTAAGTCGACCCCTCAGACATCTCCAAGGTGTAGAAACTTGGTTCCAACATCCCCCCATACTGCTTCGGGTGAGACTTCAGTCCGCGCATCACTGGCTGATGCCGAAAGGGCCAGTAGTGTAGGGATTTGATTGGCTAATTAACTCTGAACCTAGGTCAGGCCCCATCAATCCAACATTAGGTTCTAAGGCTTTATGTTTCTCATCTGGAATATGGGCCCATGCTTCACTTCCAAAAACATGAAAGTGACTTACATCTGATTTAATTGAGCTCCATGCTTCTTCTAGAGTGATATTCTTTAAAACCTTAGTAAGAGTGCAATTTACTATGTAATTTGCACAATTAATTACTTCTCCCAAAAATTAATACTAAGTCCTTTATATTGAAGCATACAATTAGCCATTTCCTTTAAGGTGCGATTCTTCCTTTCAGGTACACCATTTTGTTGTGGAATATATGGAACAATATGTTGCAATTGAATTCCATGCTTAGTGCAAAAGTTGATGAATATTTTGTTAACATATTCTCTGTCATTATCAAATCTTAGCTTAAGAATTTGATGTCTAGATTGTTTCTCAACAGAGGCCTTAAAGGCCAAGAACATGTTAAAGACTTCACTCTTGAGTTTTAAGAAGTATACCAAAGTGTGTCTGGAGAAATCATCAATGAAAGTTAAGAAATACTTGTAGCTAGATAATGAAACAATTGAAGTGGACCACATAAATCACTATCACACGCTGCAAAGGAGCCGAGGCATGCCAAGAGGCACGTTTTTCAAAACTATCTCGATGATGTTTTCCAGGTACACATCTAGAACAAACACCATCTCTGCAAGATACCATAGGAAGACCTGTCACCATATTTTCTTTACATAGATTTTTAAGGGAGTGATGTTTCAGTGACCAAATTGCTCATGCCAAAGTTTTCTCACTTCATCATTATGAGCAACAAATACTGAGGGAAGAGTTGATGACCCAAAGTTGTTAAACTTATACAACCTTATAGAATCATTAGCAATGATAATAGATAAAATCTATCTAGGATCTCTTAGGCCCTTAATTACAACATCATGAGGTGAAAATTCAACGATTTTACCTTCATCTGAATGAGTTATCTGATATATAGATAGAAGGTTGAAAGATAAGGTAGGAACACATAATACATCATTAAATTGACCATTGTCTAGATGAATAGTTCCAGTCCCTACAACACTAAGAGATCTATCATCACCAACATATATATTTTTGGTGTTACAATCATTTAAAGAAGAAAACATGGCTTTGTTTTTGGCCATGTGATATGAAGCTCCAGAATCAATGAGCCACTTATGTGAATGAGAAGAAGAAGATACATTTAGTGCATAACTAGACCAATATGCTTGACAACCACATGCAGAAAGTGTTATTCCTGAAGATGAAGTTGAAGTTGAAGAGTGCTCTAAATGGATGTTATGCTTCTTCATTGTTGCATCCAAGGCATCCATCTTCTTAAAGCATTTAGATTCTAAGTGGCCATCTCGATTATAAAATTTGCAATGTCTATCAGTCTTCTTCCCTTTGTTTTTATTTTACTTATCATTTTGTTGAATTGATTTTTCATTTTGAAATTGAAATTGCTTAGGACCCTTGTTTGGTTTAGGACCATTATTTTTAGGATACTGCTTCTTAGGATTCTTTAAATTTGGTTGTTGTTGGGATGCTAAGGCTTTCTTAGAAGAGTTTCCATCATTAATAAGACCAAGATGTAAGAGTTTTTTTTGTTCTCTTATTAAGGAATCACAAAAGGCATCAAAAGAGGGGGACTTGTAGGCGTGTCCTTGAGAAATAAGGCTTCTATAGTAGAATGGAAGGTGGAAACAAACACAGAGTAGGCTGGTCCTAACTTAGTAAGAATGGAATAGATAAGGTTACCATCTTCTTTCTTAACCTTAACACCTTCCAAGAGAAGTCTAAGGGTCTTGAACTTGGACAAAAAATCTTCAATGGAAAAAAAATTATTGGAGTCCAATGTAAGCAACTCATTTTCTAGTTGATGGGCTCTAATTTCATTTTTAATTCCAAAAATTTTATTGAGTTGTTTCATTGCTTCATGAGGGGTATCAAGTTCCGCGATATGAAATCTAAGGTCTGGAGAAATAGACATCCCTATCAACCCACGTGCTTGATCTTTCTTATTTTCCCATTTTATTTCCTTATCTTCATCTTTAGGTTTAGATTCTTGGCCTGAGGCTAGTTTATAAATACCTTTACTTCTAAGTAAATCCACAATGTAGGACAACCATTGGAAGTAGTTGGTGTTGTCAAGAATAACTTGGCATGAACTTTCCATTTTAATAGAAACTAAAGCTATAGATGATGAAACTAAGTGTTCCAATGGAAATATCTCAAAAAATTAGAGTGATTAAAAAAACGGCTCTAAAAATGGCTTCCGGATGAATTTACGACTTTTTGAAGAAAAGTTGTTGAAGATGCTGACAAAGTACATGAATGTTCAGAAATGAATGATAATGTTATATTTAAAAATAAATCCCCACCCCCGACCCCCCCGCCCCCCCACCCTTTCCAAACATAATATAATTAGCTCACTTTAAAAAAAAATATTACTTTATGTGACCCACTTTTATAAATAAGTGAAAGTCACTTTTACAATGGTACTTTATGAGCTACCCACAAAATTATAACTTAAATAAAAGATAAAGTGACTTTAGAATTATAAGTGACTCACTTTTTATAATGGGTGAGAACACTATTGCATAAAGTAACTTTAAAACATAAGTTACATGTGTTTTTTAAAAAAGTAACTCAACAAAAATAAAGACTTGAACCCAAGACCTCTATTCTCATAAAGTAACTTTACACCAAGTGAGTCTTTTTTTTTTTTACTCATTGAAGCTTTGGGGTGTGTGCTTACTTGAAAAACCCATTTTTTTACTACAAAACAAAGAAAACCACACAACCCAAAATGAGCATGCAAAAAAAACAAGCCTTACGGCTTAAAGTTAGATTTCACCAGAAACTAAATATTTTCTTCAATGTTTTTTATTTTCCGAGATCACAGTAAGGTGTGGCAGAAAAGAGCATACGCATGAGAAAAATCCTTCATTTTTGTTTCTTATTTACCCAGGTCGCACAATGAGTCTGCGTTTTGAGGAGTGGAGTGCGAGTAGTGCAGGTCAATAGGAGTCAAAGGGGCTTTATGAAGGTCAAAGCCCCTTAGTTTGTTAAGAGTCAAGTTGTTTTGAGACCCGCCCATGGTTCACAAACCATGGTATTTTAATGAAGAATAATATAACAGGAAGTCATAGAAGAGTCATAGAAGGAAGCATGGAATAGAAGGATAGTGCATGATTTGAGTTTGGTTTTGTCTATTTTGTACTTGGGCAAAGGGGAAGGCTCATGCATCTATGTGCGCGGAGACCTTGGTAAGTCCGCAGCTGAGTGTGCGGGCCCTTGTAGCTATGTGCGCAGGGCTGGAAAGACTATAATTGAAGATCTAAAGCATAATAAAGGCTTGTTTTGAAGAACTATTTGTGTATTTGTGTATCACTATTTACTCTCTAAATTTACTATATTTTTGATCTGTTGAATGCAATTAATCAGGAAAAGTACTTAATAGATTCACAAAGACGTAGATCTATTTATTTATATGATGTTATGCATGTTTAGCGCAATCGTCGAAGAGCATAAATCTGATAACTATTAATTATTGTGACTTCCTAGTTTTAAGGGTTAAGGGTTTGATAAATCCCTAAGTTTGGAATAAACACATAACATAGTCCTTTGGATGCAGAAACCTAGTTCTAGCATTCCCCAATAATGCCTCGAGTGAGACTACAGCATGCACTACGCGGGTTTTTGCTGAAAGGAATGGTAGTGTAGGGTTTTGTTGGTCAGCGCAGCTAACTCTGAACCTAGGTCCAATCCCCTTCAAGCAAACAACGGGAGAAAACTCCCTGAGGAAAGGTTTGACAACATTAACAAAGTGAAATAAAACTATCAACAAGAAGCACTCATTCCAACAAGCACACTATGAACACTAGTAAAGTGGGGCCTAGGAAGAATACCCAGAGGTCCTGCATCTGATGTAGATCCCATAATGTCCAAAACCTCTGCTTCCTCTAATGTGTTAATACCTTCAAAACAAACTAGAGAAGCATATACATAGAAAATATTTCAAAGAATGTGAATATTAGACATGATAGATCATCAAGTATAGATATATAAAGCATGACATGTTAAACATGAATTATATAAACATGAGATCAAAACATTTCAAGAATAAGACAAAGCTTCTTTTATTTCCATCAACAAATAGGAGTGGAAGAATACAACCTGATCTATCCATGGAACCAATGAACCTTCCTCTGGATTCATCCAACCCAAGCCTCAAATATCACCTCAATATATGCAAAAGGATGTCATATAATGGAAGATGAACATCTCTGCAAGAAAACAAGGGTTTCCTATGACTGGAAGTGCAAGAGGCATAGGGAAAATCAGACTTCATCTAGGGATAAAAGGGCTATAATGTCGATATCGTATCTCCTTATATGAATTAGGCCTTTGTATGAGGTGTATAAATACCACCAAAAATCAGTTTATTCAATTAGGCCATGGGCTCTTGTAGGTGGGATTTTCATGAAACCTGTAAACCCACGGGGGCTTCACTGGGGGAGCAATATTATACCACTTGGGTTCATATTGGTGGAATATATATTGAGGAAAAAATGGCATAATATATTGAGGGATATATAGGGGGTAAAGGGATTTTATATTGGCAGGTATAAAAAATGGGGCTCAAAGTTTATGAAAAAATGTAAAGGGGTATTAAACATGTTAATGAAAAAATAGATACCTACAATATCTAGTGGAAGTAGGATTTTTTAAAATTGGGAAGGTTTATTGGGTTCGTATTGGTAGGGGGTTAAATAATGTGTTTTTAAGGGGAATTTTCCAATATGTAGTCAAATTAAGGGTATTGTTTAATATGCCACAAACACGGGTGATAGGTCAGAGGTTCATTGAGTGGAGCCCCTATGCATAAACATCACCCGAGAAATAGGAAATTATTTTTTTCTTCATATTTTAAATTATGTACATGGGTTCAGTATTATGGTACCCGAGTGTACATGTGCTTTTATAAGGACAGAGTCGCATATGGAATTTAAAAAATTGTTTTTAAATATATGATCAAGTCGGAATGGGAAAGGGATGCCCAAATCCATATAAAAGAATCATGACTACAGGAATGATGAATAATGCTACAACAAATTCCCCCTAATATATGAGGTCAGAAGGGGCACATGATGGTTGAAATGTATTAAGTATAAAGAGAGATCATTTGAGAACCTGAGAGGAGATCACAAAATTTTGGCCAGCTGAATACCTGTGGAAGGAATCAGAAAGAAGACTCATGTCTGAGGTGGGCATACCCATGATCACAGATAATAAAGCATGTCCTTTGATCAATTACAAAGAGGATCCATCGTGTATACATAAGTGTACAAAGAAGACAGAAGAATACATAGTGGATCATCTGATCATAGCCGCAAAGGAGTAGAGCGGAGCTATGTCTCAATATCACATATATAAGAATTGATCAATGGTGCTCGAAGAATGTTTGCTCACTGATACTGCGTAACTAATCCTCAAAATAGTACCATATCATATAGGTGGAATAATGGTACTGCATAAAACTCGTGTGTCAACATATAGAATGCTGCTGACATGAACTACAACATATAAGGGTGACTGGATGCACTAACAAAAAAACTGAAAGGAATGACGAGTGAACTAGGATGCTGACACAAACAGAGGTATTCACTGACCATAGATGGTACATTTCTACATGATGGGAATAAATGAGTTGAAGTTGACCATGTGAGAAATCGTTTGATTATGTTCATTGATGTATACCATTAACAAACATGAGACAACTCACCAATGATGATGATGAGAGTCAAGGTACCCCAGTACAATCTAACAAGTGCAAAAAATTTGTTGAAGTCAAACACTAGGGGTGATTTTAGGGGCGAATGTTCGCCCTTTGGCGAAATTAGGGGGTTTTAAATTTTTAGTGGGCGAATATTTTGTATCATAGTACATTTTTACAAATCACCTCAAATAGCCCACCTTATTTTAAGGGAGAGGGTAAAAAAGGTAAATTTAGCCCTTGAAATTAGGAGTTACAACCTTCCATTCGCCCATTTTCAAGAATAGGTTTTATTTAAGTGAATCCATTCGCCCATTTTCAAGAATATGTTTTATTTAAGTGAATCCTATGGGCCAAATGCCCAAATACCATATTTATAAAAGAGGTATGGTAAATTAATAAAAATATAAATAAAGGAGAAGTATGGTAAATAAATAAAGCATTTTTTATATTTACTCCATAAGTCACTTTATATACATGCAAGGGTGTAAACAAATAAAAATATAAGTAAAGTGGAGGTATGGTAAATAAATAAAACGTCTTTTTATACTTACTCAAAAGGTATGGTAAATAAATAAAAATATAAATAAACTAGACGCATGGTAAATAAATAAAACCTCTTTTTATATTTAGTCCATAACCCTCATTCTATTTATAAAGGCTCAAGAAAGAGGTTTTATTTAAGTGAATCCTATGGGCCAAATACCATATTTGTAAAAGAGGTATGGTAAATTAATAAAAATATAAATAAGCGAGAGGTATGGTAAACAAATAAAACATTTTTTTTATATTTACTCCATAAGTCACCTTGTATTTATGAATGGTATGGTAAATTAATAAAAATATAAATAAACGAGAGGTATGGTAAACAAATAAAACATTTTTTTTATATTTACTCCATAAGTCACCTTATATTTATATTGTGGGACAAAGACCATGGACTAGATTGTTATTAATACCATGCAAAAAAACATTATTAACCCTAATATTAGTATTAATAAAAATAAAAATGGCACATGGTATTGACCCATGGTATTCACCAAAATGGCACATGGTAGCCTATTTAAATGGGGGAATTAAACCATCATAGATCCATATTTACTTCGGATTTACTAACCCCCGAGAGGTATCAAATATCGTGATATGCAAACTAGCATAGAGTGAAAAATATTTGATCCGATCAAGAGTAAAAATGGATGTTGTGATTTAATGTATGTTAAACATTTTAGCTTGGTTAAAATATAAAATAAAATAAAAATCAACTATTAATTTTATTAATTTTTATAAATTACTAATAGTAATTTTTAAGCTCCAGGTTTATGATAACCCATGGTATCGACCCATGGTATTCATGTGAGCATAGACTATTTAAAGGGGAAATTCTATCTTAGATTCGTCTTAATTCTGGGTCTACCAAGTGCTCAGAGGGATAAATAGATTTCATCCCCCTAAGAGTGGTAGATGCAGAGTTAAGATGGATATAGGTTGGTTTTTATGATAATGAAGATATTAAATAGACTTAGGAAATTGTATTGTAAAAACATCTTAAGGTGAATGGTTAAAGCATAGACATTGGACAAGTATATTTGTATACTTCTGTTTTAAACTGAAACAAATCCAGGGCTAAAAGGAATGGATTGATTGCACTAGTCATCCTTCTATAACTTTCCAACATATGCTGGAGTAAACAGATTGTAATTTGGGTAATTTTTCTAATTGCAAACAGGAACATACTTGTGTATTGGCAGGGTGGTTACGAGCTCCCTAGAAGTGGAGTAAACAGATTACAATTTGGGTAATTCTTCTAATTGCAAACAGGAACATACTTATGTATTGGCAAGGTGGTTACGAGGTCCCTAGAAGTGATGAATTTGAATTTTTCTTGGTTTTATATATAGTATTAGGTTTTTTCTCATGCTTTCTGTGAATGGCACAGGTGAATTTTATCCTACACCCACTAGGTTATCGATATGTAATTTCGGTAATTTTGATTTCAAAAGATATTTTAAAGAAATGCAATGATTTCATTTGTGTATTCAATAAACACAAGATTTTATAATTGAGTAAAATATTCGCCATGCCTGGTGAGAGATTCGCCAAAAAATTATATATACATATCATATTATTGATAAATTCGCCTTCCATTTTTCCTATATACCATGGAGATTCGCCCATTTATTATAAATGTAAATTTAGGGGGGGTTCTCAAAATTTTCCCTGTCAAACACTTGAGATAATCTATAAATCAAGAGACATTGATGTATTCTCACTGTCGATAGTGAAGGAGTCTACCACTAATGACTAAAAACTCTAAGGTACTGAAAAAATGAATTTAGATCTTATTCCCAGAGAAATTAGTTGGAGTCGATAGGAAAATATCTTTATCAAATAAATTTTGGAAAAATCACATCGTTTTTTGGATTCAACGTTTCGAACCATATATTGTGGTTCATCCTTGTCCTAAGGATGAACCACAATAGATGGTTTGAAACATCGACTCCAAAAAAACAATGTGATTATTCCAAAATTTATTTGATAATGATAGGGAAAATATCTGCTGGAAGGAAGGCATTAAGGCATCCCCCATAAACTAATGCGAGTGTAACCCGCAGGCCAATACTTTGGAAGAAGTTGGATGAAAAGGGATGAAGTAACCACTCCGAATTACATTTCTGACATACACAAGATGTGGCTAGTGCACGATGGAAACCCTCTGAAGCAACCAATAATTAAATATGACACAGAGGCGAGGAATCCACTAATAGGGTCAAATGGAAATCAAGGTACTACATGAATCCCAATGTGTGATAATGTAACCTGACGTAGAACACAAGGTAAACCACTCAGTGAAAGACCCACGATACTGATAAATGTTGAGCACAAGGTCACCTATTAATGATGTAAATAGGACTAGGGTGTGGCTCTAGGCATACTCTCAGAGCTATTTGTTAGAGTCGATAAGGGAAGACCTGCCAGCAAGAATTCAATAGGAACCTTCTTAACCAGCATGAGCAAAGGACCAAATAACTGATGTGATACTGAAGATAACTCTGACATATCGGGTATGGTTGACTGAAAATGAGTTAAGAGACACCGCAGAATGGCAGACATAGGTTGAGTTCCCTTGAACAAAAGAATGACTCATATATGATTATATGGCATCATAAAATAATTTTGTATAAGTTTGCAATGCAGGAGGCATTAATAAAATCTCAATATTATTGGAAGAGATAACCAATCGGAGGAGGACTAGCACAATAACAAGGTTATGGCTCTCTTAAAGTAAAACTAAGTCCCATCCCAAATAGCGGAAAGACCTATTTTGAGTGATTTGTTCAAGGATGACAAAAATAATTCTTACTGCCATCAAATATGGAGGAAAATGTTCGTTTCCCACTCTTTTTGGAATATATAATTTTTTTGTCTTTTTCATATTTAAAGACTGAAAAATAATAAACGAATGCCTATAATACAGTGGAAGGAACAAGTGTTTAAAAACATATTCTCGAGTTTTTGGGGCTAGAACATTCCTATTTCTCAATGCAAGGTGGCAAAACTGGTCATCAACACTGAAAGGGATGTTCTTTCCACAAGTGTAGGGTGTCAAGTCGCAGAGGTAAATGAATGCATGGTTTGAACTTACAAAAAAGTCATGGTCAAAAGTGGCTTATACATGAGTCCAAATGAAGTCAGCTTAAGGCCAAAAGGATACAAGTAGTCAATATGCAATGCAACAATAAAACTTAACACATGGGAGCCTCCAGGGTATAAAGCAAGAAAAATAGCGAAGAAGAAGAAGAATGAGGTTTCATCGCAAAGTCATGGCCGGACAAAACAGGACTCCCGAGCCTAAGAACAAAAGTTCAGCATGGGTGCCAAGTGACAATTGGGTACTATCTAGGGCACCCATGATAAGGTAGGCTCTACCACAAAAGGTATGACACTTCTAAGAAATGAGAAGGTTCTTTGTCACATCTTGGTGGGGTCGATCCTAGAGCCAGAACGAAAAAGGAAATTGATAAATTCACAATGCAGGTGAAAAACCTAAACTATATGCTAGTTTCGAGAACCAATACCTGACAAAGTGGATCAACCATAAAAATGCCCAAAGGAGAAGTCTTCCAAGTTCTATAGACATAATTAGGAACACTAGGCAAGAAGTTAATACATTCCATATAAGAACTTCAGATAAAATATTGCGTTATAGAATACAAAGCTTGAAAATGTGTACCTTATATAAACAATATGGTACAGAGAACTACGTAGCCTTGTGGATTACACATAACAATTATTCATCACAAACCGTTTGCAGAGCTATGGCCAAGGACTCCTTTGGTAGTTAAAACTCATGGCTTCAAAAAGTTCCTCCCGTGAAGGAAACTCAATTTCCAAGAAATCATGAGAACTAGAAGGATCAAAAGAGGGAGTTAAGGGGTCCCATGCCCCCATAGGAGAAATCACTTGATCAACTGTCGGAACCAAGTTCCGAGAAGGAAAATAATAGTTCAAAGGATCCCTCTTAGAAGAAATTGAGCATTGGGGATATAATGCCACATAGTTCACCCATGGCGGTCCAGAGTCTACTTGAACACTTGGAACATACCAAGGAGTATTATGAAGTAAATTCGAATTAGGAGGGTGATTATCAGATGCAAGCTGATCAATAGCGACAATACTTTTGTTATGAGGAAAATACATCACTCGAAAGAGTGAAGACACCACAACATTCATAACATAGACATAATCTCACCCAAATAGCATATTAAATTCTAGAGGGTGATAAACCACCATCATATCGATTACGACAGTCTTCCCACCTAAAGTAATAGGCAATTAAGGAAGAACACCCATAGATTCACTAGGTCTTCTATCATAGGCTAACAACTGACTATCAACTACTAACAACTTTGGAGAAATTAAATTGTTGTATTGAGGCTTCTGTGATCCATATCAAGTTTAAGAGAGTTTCTTTTGGCGTAAATCACATGATGTTTCATTTGTCGACACGTTTCGAACCAACTAGTGTGGTTTATCGTCAGGACAAGTTGAATGAACAGATTAGGCCTAGCATGTTAAATAGAGCAGAAACTCCAACGACTATATTCAGGTAACGGCTATATTGATAATGGCTAGATTTGACCGGTTAGTTGGGTCATGATAATAACAATTATTTAATTAGATAAGTTACCCCAGTTATTTATAAAAAGGACCCTTTTTATACCCTCACCATTATACAAATGTATTAAAAAGGGTGAGGGTATAAAAAGGGTCCTTTTTATAAATAACTGGGGTAACTTATCTAATTAAATAATTGTTATTATCATGACCCAACGAACCAATCAAATCTAGCCATTATCAATATAGTCGTTACCTAAATATAGTCGTTGGAGGTTCTGCTCTATTTAACATGCTAGGCCTGATATGTTCATTCAACTTGTCCTGACGATGAACCACACTAGTTGGTTCGAAACGCATCAACAAATGAAACATCATGTGATTTACGCCGAAAGAAACTCTCTTAAACTTTGGAGAACCTAAATATTTCCAAATCGAGGAGGATATAACACTTGCATAGGATCCTTCATCCACCATACATCGATAGATATTTGTGTAATTAACTCTAATACTTATTTGAAAAGGTGCAGCAGGAGGAAGGCGAGGCTCGACAAGATTATCCCAATCAAAGGAAACACTCCTAAAACTTGGAGGGGGTACACTCTAAGAGACCATCATGCCCCCTAGACTATAAGACTCTGAACTAGAAATAAAAAAGACTCTATTGTTAGGCACTTCACCCCCCAAAAGAGGAGTGGATCAGCCAAAGATTGCACTATCCCGACCACTTCATCAACTAGTGGTTGATTAGAATTTTGAGAAACCATAACAGATTCAACAGTAGAATAATATTCAAACTCAGACCATAACCTTTGTACCACTGGAATACCGAGGCACAAATGAGTAAGATGGTCTCCCTTACATATCCTACAAGGGAACTTAGGTTTAAATCTTTTACACCTAGGTGTATGATCAACATCCATTCTACCAACATGAGTAGTAGTGGTTGGTGGAGAGTCCCCAACATAACTCGCAGAGGTTAGTGACTCTTTCCCAAAGGAGATAGGACTTGTGCCCCCAGTCCTACTCACAAAAGCAGGTGAGTCAATAGAAATATGACTCACAGAGGTAGGTGACTAGACTTATGCCCCCAGCATGACTTGAAACGGCTGAAAGCTTATCTCAAACATGACTTGCAGGGGTTGGTGATGATTCATGGACAAAACTATTCTTCTTCTTATTCTTCCTCTTTCTCTTCTTTTTAGATTTCTTTTTACAAGATGGGGGAGAAAGAGGAAGCCTAGATTTCTCTTGTGAATAAGATGAACAATTAAAACCCATTTGATGTCCTTGAAATAAAGCATTCATCTAAGAATCTTCAAGAAAATTTAGAATATTCAGAGTGGACCATAACCAAATTGGTAATCCAACACTCAATCCAGGAATATTCAAAGTGGCCATCGAGGGTTTACTAACGTTTCCAAAGAAATGAAAACCATAAGGATTCCCTTTTGGAGGGGTCCCTTGGTTGGCCTCCACAGGAATATTGACCATACATAACCTATATTTAGATCCTTCCCTTACAGGATCATTCAAATGACTTTTCAAGGAAGAGAGATGCACAATAAAACCTTTTCCCTCAAGGAGGCAACTCCACAATTTCAAAAGAAATATCAAAATCCTTTCAAGACCAGTGGAGTGGTTCATCAATCACTTGGAATCAAAGGTCCAAAAGTGACAAGGAAAATCCACATAAAGCCAACTAAATGCAAAGAGAAAAGAGAACTCCACAATAAAGTCCCTAAATATACAACCAAACAAGCAACTTCCAAGTATTTTGGCTCTGATTGATGAGGACAAGACACCAAAATACGAGAAAGTGAAGATAAGGACCTTCTGAAGATAGTTTGGGATAATGATGGCCCAAGCCTACTAGTGAAGGTATCATAAATAGTTATGCTGACCTCTAGAAAATAGCCTTTGTGGGTGCAAGTACCCAAGCTTCACAAGGGCACCCTCCAGAAGTACTATGAAAATGATACAACGTGTGTCTCAGGTACCACAAGTATTCCCCCCCATAGTCACATGTGTGGTCCCTAAGATAGGAAACTAAGGTCACCAATTCATATCTAAATCCGGGCGGAATACTCTTAGGCACGAGATCAAACAAGTAGGAGAGGGGGAATCTCTATTTCCTTGTCTTCACTCATCCTTGTGCTTAACTCATGTGTTAGAAGAGATTTCCTGGACAGCTTAATGAGACTAGATTTTGCACTCTTTAATCAACTTCTATGTTTCAGTTTAGAGTGTAATTGGAGAGTTAAATCTCCACACACCTATTCCAAGGCCCTAAATGTCCTAGACTAATTGATGTGTCTATGTCAAAAAGAAAAATCTAATTCATTTTAGATTAAGTGCTTGATTTTATTGGATGTTACTTAAGTCAATGTTGGCAGAAGTGAAACTTAAGATGTTTTGACTTGAAATAAATCAATAGAAAACCTAGCTACATGACAATGCAACTCTTTTTCTTCAATGCAAAGTGATTTCTACAAAGGTTCTACGAGGAACTTATGAAAGAAAAAACTATTTTTCTCTTTTAAACACGCTCACACGTTCATCATCTATCTAAAGAGACTAAAAACAAAATACCTAGAATGCAAACTACTTATTGCATACTAGAATGCCTAAGTGCAAGATTCTAAGGAACTCTTTTAAAAACAACAAATGTATAATCCTAAAGTCAAAAATTTTCCCAAATAAAGAGAACCAAACATCCAAGAAAAAGGACTCTCAAGAAAAGAAAATTTCAACTTCAAAGCATGATTCACATACTTGTTGGCAAACAAAATATCAAAACAAAGAAAAGGAAGAAAAAAAATGTTTTTTGTTATTTCTTTTAAAATTATTTTGAATAAAAGATTCAAGAAGAAAGACAAATAATAACTTAAAAATAAAAATCAAGTGAAAAGGCACCAAAGCTCATTGGCCAAAAACAATCACTGAAATGATAAGGCCAACAAAAGGGTAAAAACACTTGAAAGTTCTAATCACAAAGACACACAAAAGATTCAGCAAACAAAAGATCTCAGAAAACCCAAAATCTTTCACTAAACCAAAGTTGCAAATCTTTCTCAAACCAACAAAAAGAGGCAACTTCAAGAATGCAAATGAAGCAATGAAAAGATTGGATCTTAAATCAAGTTGGGAAACAACTCTCTATTCTAGATGTATGGAATAGTCAAACACTTTACCAAAAGGTTTGAAATCCAAACTCAAAAGCACAAAACTTCACCAAATACAAAACACTAGGTTCACAACTTCTTTTTACAAAAAGTGACCAAGAATCTGACACCAGCAAGAAACCAAATCATTTTAGACAATAAATGACTCTTATAAAGTAGGAAAGTCAGGATACTTCCCAGAACTGGAAGAAAAGATTTGAAAAAATCAAACTTTTCCAGATATACACAATTGTGTATCAGGAAAGTTGCTTGTATACATGATTGTGACAGAAGAAACACGTGTGTACGCTAGTTTCTTTAGAATTAACCACGTGTGTACGTGACTGTGTACAAAGAAAAACATGTATAGATAGAAACCTAGGGAAAAATAAAAAGTACAAGCCTGATCTAAAAGGTAAAACTGGCCTCCCAGACTGCAACTAAATCAATAAGACTGGAAAAATCAAGAAACAAGACAAAGGAGGCCAGATCAAGAATAAAACAACCCTTCTAGGAAATACAAGATTGTATTCCCTAGCGGAGTCACCAATTTTTTTAGTGGGATAAAACTCCCTGAGGTAAGGGTTGGAAACCTTAACAGAACAAAATAAAACTATCAACAAGAAGCACTCATTCCAACAAGCACACTATGAAAACTAATAAAGTGGGGCTTAGGAAGAATACCCGGAGGTCCTATGTCTGATATAGATCCCATAGGGTCCAAACCCTCTACTTCCTCCAATGCATTAAGACTTGAAACACAAGCCAGAGAAGCATATGCATAGAAAATATTTCAAAGAATGTGCATATTAGACATGTTAGATCATCAATCATAGATATGTAAAGCACAACATGTTAAACATGCGATCAAAACATTTCAAGAACAAGACAAGCTTCCTTTATTGAAAGCAACAAATAGGAGTGGAAGAATACAACCTAATCTGTCCACAGCACCAACAAACCTTCCTCTAGATCTATCCAGCCCAAGCCTCAAATATCACCTCAATATGTGCAAAAGGATGTCATATAATGGAAGATGAACATCTCTACAAGGAAACAAGGGTTTCCTATGACTGGAAGTGTAAGAGGCATAGGGAAAATTAGACTTGATCTCGGGACAAAATGGCTATAATGTCGATATCCTATCTCCTTCTATGAATTAGGCCTTCCTATGAGGTGTATAAATACCACCAGAAATCAGTTGATTCAGTTAGGCCACGGGCTCCTGTAGGTGGCATTTTGTTGAAACCAGTCAACCATGTCTGAGAAATAGGATTTTTTTTTTCATATTTTAAATTATGTATGCAGTTTTGGTATTATGATACCCATGTGTACACGCGCTTTTATAAGGGAAGAGTCGTGTATGGAATTTAATTTTTTTTTTTAATATATGATCAAGTCTGAATGGGAAAGGGTTGCCCAAAGCCATATAAAAGCATCATGACTACAAGAGTGATGAAGAATGTTATAACACAAACCAACCTAGAAGTGGTTAAGCTTTCACTCACAATGAATACCTAGGGAATTAACAAAGTCACTACTAGATTAGCTTTGACAATCTAATGTTATGCAAAGAAAAATTTCCACCACATAATAAGTTGTCATATACTACAACATAACTCAAATAAAATAAAGATACTTTATTCTTCACAAGTTCAGATTTTCCTCGCAAACAAGTTTTTTCATTCCTCCACCCAACTACAAATGGAGAGAGAAACACATATATAGGTTTAAGCTCTAAATATTCATAAAATAAACAATAAATTATTTTCCTGGATTCATTATTTCTCCAAGGAACAAAGATAAAATAATCATTATAACCTCCTTAATATACTTAAAATAGACAAGGTTGTCTTGAGATCCATAATTTCCTCTAGGAGCTTATAACAAAAGATTCTCGTAAAAAAACTCTCCATGAAGCTCCCATTTAATTAACTAGAATAGACAAGTCAACAATGAACAAAAATGGATTTAGTCATAACAACTTTCTAAAATAGAACCAAGGCACTTTCTTTGTTGGAGGATAGACCAATTCTAGGCTCCAAAAATACTAAGTGCACCCTTGTAGATGTGTCCTATTACCTCAAAATCTAGCAGGTCTTGTGAGATACCTCACAAGGAAAAATCTAGATCAAGACACAACAATGAGGTGGATGCCACTATCACCTGAACAATTCACCTCCTGCTCTTTAGTGGAATTTCACCACATGGGAGGCTTCATAGTCGAGGTCACCTAAACGATATTATTAGTCCTAGGTCCAAAGGTGAAAATTGAACATGCTAACAAAAGATACTCAGGCTAAGGACAAGGCTCAATTCTACTAGACAAGGAATAATGTACATTAGGAGCACCCTACAAATGACTTGTAGCATAGGATTTTTGATATACAATTAAAAAGTAGCATAATTAGGCATACAAGGAGAGAGAAAAGATTTTCTATAAGGATATAATCAACAACAAGATCTAAAAACCTTCAATTGACCCTAAGTTGAAGCCTTAGTTCCGAGTTAGGGTTTTTATGACCCTATAATTTCCTAGGGTTGATGACACTAGCCCTAAGGAAAGACTTCCAACCATGCAAATTGCTATATTTTGATGTTTTAAGGCTCATAAAATTTAGAACAACCTCCAACCAACTTAACGTTGATGCCCTATTTGAATTTGGATTCAAATTCTAACTCTAAAATATTACCTTTCATTGCCCAAATTCTAGTGCCCAAACTTATAAGGGTTGAAATTTTAGGAAGAGAAAGAAAAGAAGAGATTTTTTAAGTTTTTGTTATAAGAATTTTTTGACCATCTATGTGGAAGATAATGCCTACAAATTACTTGGTTGATGGAGTCTAAGGGAAAAATACTATGGAAATATCAAACCCTGTAAAGGATTAAGGGGGGAATCCTAACTTTCCACTTTTAAAACCCTAACTATCATTCAATACAAGGATAAAAGCAAGATAAAATATCTCTAGGAGGTTCTCAAGGTACGTTCAAGAAAGCATGAAACTTTCATATGAAGATACACATTTGGACAAGGAATATAGAAACCCTGACACAATACATTGCATACAATAACTATACGAATATATTTAATAGAAAAGTACTCACAAGATATCAATCAACAATCCTTCATTATCCCAAACTAATGTCTCCACAACAAGGACTATTATCCAATAACAAAATATCCACAAATATCACAACTCCGCATGAGTAGTGAGGTACAAAGAGTTAGGCCAAAATATTCTAAGAGGAAAAAATAATCCATGTGTGATGATGAAATGAGATGTGAGATGACCTTTTATTTATATGAGGTCTATCACAACTAATTTTATTCGATGAAGCTCCTAAACAAGTTTGATAAAAAGTAAACATAAAATAATCCTTGGGTTACAAGCCAACCCACTAGCTAAATGTGAAAATATGTCACAAAAGACCCTCACGTGTGAGATGTAAGCCTTTAAATGATGATGTCATGCCCTTTTCGGGCTCCAAATTCTATGTGATTGTGAGTATAAAGACGAAGGTATCTGCATGCATCATAATCACCCATCATTTAAGGCATACTCCTCAAATCCAACCTCAAAGTAGCTCCAAAGGTCCCAAATACAATTGGGGTGTCCCCATGTCAAATATATGGGTTCCTAATGGTCAGTGTGATGGTCCTCCTCTCAAGTGTTATGGATCCTAATGTAACAAGCGCTATCTGGTCATCTCATGGAAGACAATCCTCATTTAAGCTCTGAATCATGGCCTGCCCATTAGATAGTGTCAAAGCCATATTGGAGGCATGTTAGGTATAATGGTGAAAGCATTAATAATCCTTTGTGTCGGAGCAAAAAAGATCAATGTCCTAGGTCCTAAGGGTACTTTCGGAGGTACATAAAATGCTCAAGTCATCATATTTTACAACATTGTAATGTAAGTGGAAACACTGCATCTACTAAATCATCAACCTCTCTGAGAGGCCTAGGTACCTACAAAGTGGGTGCTCTCTTAGCCTAGGTTGTATTAGATCACCCGAGAAAACAAAATTAAACTCGAATTAAAGAAACCTTTAGTTAGAGACTAAGATTATATAAGCATTTAGGTGGACCCAAGTTTCATGGTAAGGGCATATTAATACTTCAAACTTAGATCATGTTTGATATTAACTAGACAAAATCCCTTAAAGGTGTTCCCTACATTGATAAAAGTAGTTGATAGTCAACTCCATTAGGTGCTTCCAACCCCTAAGGAGAAGTTCCATTTCCAAGGTCAAACCCTCAATCAATAGGTGTGAGTGTAAGTGAGTGGAAATGGAGGGGAAAAGGCTTCATGGCCAAGTGCCATGGTCAAGGGGACCAAATAATGGGATTCTACATCTTAAGTGTATAGATGTAATGGAGGGAGAAATCACAGAGGCATGAGCCCAACTTCATCCAAGTGGAAATTCCAGATGTTGAGAGCTATGTGGCTAATGTAGATGGTGAAGGAACATGTCTTACTATCATCAACAAGTGAATATTATGGATTTCTAGTTATTTGGTTGTTCAACTGGCTATCACATGTAGGAGGAAAGTTTCCTCTGACGCGTTTACCCATTTTGGTGGGTAACATTTCCCACATGTGAAGTAAGAATGCATGAAGTGGTACGACCTCAATAAAGAGGAAGGGGACATGTGTAAATGACTTCCTCAAATCGAGCCATGAATGAATGTGGAAGTAATCAATCTCACCACACATATGGTTCGAGGAACAAGTTTCTCCATGAAGCGCAATGAAATATGTACAAAAAATGCTCCATGTAGCACACATGCATGATCCCAAGGTAGCAGTGGTGAAGGAGCTAATAAGCTAATATACACTGCAAAGTGTGGACACCCTATTCAAATATAACATGGATAAATGTGCAAGGTGAATCATCAATAGGCATGTGCAAGAGTGTCATACAACTCCTCATGTGGAATTATTTAATGAATAACATGGGAGCATATGCAAGTGGCCTCGTGAAATTCATCGTCATCCAAAAATATAGATAAAAATTCTAACCACTCAAGTAGAAGTGTGCCAAAATCATCAAGCTCAACCTCCAAAATGTAACTAACTCTAAGAAATATGCAAGAAGACCCTCCAAGTGGCACATGTGGCTTCAATCACCCATGTAAAATATAGATGAGGTGGATATTAAGATAGGGGTTAACAATTATAATCAAATATACACCATAGATCAAGTTCCAAGTCATAAAAAGGGCCTCAACAACCTCCACACATGTGACATAAACCGTTTTCCAATGAAAGAATTCCTTGATTTAGGAGAAGTGCCTCCACATAAGTGCACATAATGGAGAATTTCATTGAAGTGATAACTCTATTCATCAAAAGGTGCATCCTCAACTTCAAAATAGAATAGGGGATCAAATGACATCAGTGTTGGAGAAGAGTGCAATAAGACTGGGTGCACATCAAATGATCATGATCAAAGCAAAATCAACAAAGGAAATCAACCACATCAACATCTCATGCAATATAATAAAGAATAATTATGCTCTCCCATCCTCAAGTAATATTATCTCAAGGTGGACTATCATTAAGAAAAAATATGAGGTATTAATCTCAAGCTTATTGTTTGGTCTAAAATGCGTATGCAAATTAGAGTTTCATTTACTATCAATCCAGGTAAGTAAACTTCGAGGATCATCCAATATATATGGACTTAGAGACAAACTAAACTAAGCTAGGTGAATAAATTCCAAAGCTCCCTTACAAGAGGTCTTTCATTGGGATCTCCAACACCTATCTAGTCATTTAACAAAATGAAATCTAAAGACATTGTGATGAGTGTAATAAATATTAAAGCTCCCTTACAGGAGATTTTTCATTAATATTTCTAATCATCTTAATCAACAAACTATTTAAACTAATGAAATCAAACAAATCATATTCATTGAAAGAAACATTAATACTTTCTTACGAAACGTCATTCGTTAATATTTCAAACATATGAACCTAATGAAATTTACAAACAAACATAAAATGAAAGTTTACCAAAACAAAAGTGTACTTGCTAAACAATGGGGGCCCTTCCAAGGATTCACAAGCACATCAAAAGAGAAGTCAAATGTAGAAGATCAAAGAAGCTCCATTCTATTTATCATCAATTGAAAATCGAAACTACAAGTTCTACATTCCAAGAGGTTCTAAAATCTCCATTACAATGATTCCAAATTCTAACTTCTCATTACAAACTTATAAGATCCTAAGGTACTAAATTATAACTTCTCAATTCTAAATTCTAAATTTCAAAGTTACAAATGAAGGAGATAACACTCCTATTTATAAAAAAGTTATGATAACAAACTCATAATGATGATCCACTATTCCCTCTTCAAATCCACATTTCTCTCAACCAATGGTGACACATAACACTATCCTCCATGATCTTCTCCATGAGGTCCATGATCTTATCCATGAGGTTCATGATCTTCCCAAATTCGAATTTGAACATAGAGTGCCACATAAGGGTGCCTTAGAAGCTTCCTTTGTACCTACACATGTCAACAAAGTCATTCCAATTGTTAGGTATAAGTGTAAGCATATTATTTTCTAAAGTTTAACCACAAATTCACTCTAAGAATTAATAATGTTTTGGAAAACACAAAGGTAACCCATATAATGATGAAAGTGAAGCGGATGTGATGACATGGTAGTGGAATAGAGGTGAGACAATGTGTGAATGGAGTGAAAGTGGATGTATTTTAAGGATAATTCTCCGGCCTAACACTTACGATCATCCCCACAATTTATCCCTAAATGTATTACACATGATGAAAAATCACAAAATTACCACTCATGTTTCATCTCAATATGAGGGGTAATAACCTTAAGATATATTTTTTGAGAAATAGCCCCATGCTTTTCTCTTGAAATTATCTATGAATGTTATAAAATATGGACTCTTTCCAATAGAGTGTGTTCCATAGGACCACATATATGTGAGTGAATGATTCAATTTAAGTGGAGATCTTGCTCTCAAGTCTCCATAATTTACCAAAGCAAAAAATATTACTCTGTTGTTTTCCCAAAATGAAACCCTCACAAATTTTATTAAATTGTTCAATTAAAAGTATTCCTCTCGCTATTTACTTCTTATGCAACAAATTCAGACTATTGAAACTCAAGTGACCATATCTGAAAATCCACAAACTAGATTAGTCTATTGTGTCAATTTTGAGTGAAATTAAAAATTCATTCTTCATGATCAGATGAAACATCCTTATTTTTGTCATTTTCATTATTGCACTTTGAATATCATTTCCATTCATATAAAAAATGATGCATTCTCCATCCCTAAACTTAACCCTATATCCCATTTCAACTAATTATCCAATACTAATCATGTTAGTTTTGAATGACAGACATATTATACATGTTGGGCTTGTTTATTGTCACCTTTCTTGGTGCAAATTGGGATAACTTATTTACCCATCAATAATACTTTGTTGTTTATTTCCCATTCTTACATCATATTTTACTAGCTTGTCCAGGCTAGAAAACAATTTCTTTATTTCCACTCATGTGGTTTCTATAACCTATATTTTAGTACCACATATCTTTATTCCTTTCTTTTCTTAAGTTGCAAATTATGTGTACAAATTTTCACCCTTTTCACTTTCATTTTTGTTTTTCTTAATTAAATTTTAATTTTATTTATCCATGTCATTTTTCTTGTATTCATATGCATGATGCACAAATCCTTTACATTAGTGGCATTGAACATTGGATTATCATACTTTTGAGAAAAGTTTCCACGTGAAGTGCTACCACACCTTCCTCTTCCATGTGATTCTGAAAAATTGTTTTGTCCTTCTTCATGGTTGTTGTTGAGTCTTCCACTTCCATTGCCTTTGGTGACACCTTTATCATTGGATGATCTAGCTCTACTTTTCATTCAAACTTGAGATCTAAAATATTGCTTAGAAGAAGCAATGGAAAATATGTTTAGTGTTTATTCATGGGTTTTTCAAGAACCTATGTTAATCTCATTAAGAGACATTTGAGTTAAATCATTTGACTCTTCTATTGCTACAACAATAGGATCAAATCTAGAAGGAAGACTTCTCAAAACTTTTATTTAATTTGTTGATCCTCAAGAGTGTCTCCCTTAATGCTAATTTGATTAATGAATCTTATAATGTGTGTCAAGAAATTATTTAGAGTTGGATTCAGTCATCTCTTTTTAAGATTTTAATTTTTACAAGTTCTACCTTGTTGTTGCCTTGGTATGCATTTTATAATGTATCCCATGCATGTTTGCATTTTGTAGTTGTTTCCATTCATGGAAAAATGGAGTCTCCTACCACCATATATATAATGTAAAGAGTCTTGACATCCTTCTTCCTATTGTATTTCAAAATATTCTTTTAAACTTGAGTGCACTGAATGTGGCCTACTTTGCAAGATTAGGGAAGTCATTTTCAACAAGGTCCTATAATTCTTGATACTATAAAATAATGTTCATCTTGATACACCAAACATGATATTAATTTCCATAAAATTGTGTACTTATTTGGCACAAACTACTATTGCTAGCTATCCCAGAGAACTGCAAGACAAAAACCAAATACACCTAAGACCATGTCTCATACCATTTCAATACCATTGAAAAAAAATAGAAACTATTGCTACTAATATCACTAAATCAATAATACAAAGATTTGAAAGAAATTAGAAAAGAGATACAACCCTTGAAAACTATTGAAAACATAATACTTAGACATTATGTGAAACTGAAATGTTCACCTTCGTAGAAGGCGACAATCCAAGGTGGAAAGACTCGAGTGAAGTTGAAGAGTTAGAGTCCAAAAACCCTCCTCGAAACTAAAACCACCAGTCACAAAATGTTGTATTTATGTGTGTCATATTATTAAATAATGCAACTGATGCTTATTAAATCGTGCCTTTCATTTTTGTATATCTAACAGTGGTATTAGAACATACTCTTCTTGCCCTATTTGATTGTTTCTAAGCCATATCTATGTGAGCCTCAACCTGGGCGTTCTCACCATTCTCATGCCCATGTTGAAGTACTAAGGTTTTCTACACTGGAAAGTCATGGACAAATCCAAATCCTGACAGAAATCATTGGTGAAGTATTTGGTGAAATTCACCTCGAAATATTTTGGTGCCTACTGAACCTAAGACTTCAAATATGTTCCCTATATATTGGCAATGTTATCGATCGAGTTAGAATCGAGATACATAACCATGGAAAAATGCTCGCAATTGAAGCAATTAATGTCATTCTGAAAATGGGGTAACTTCTTGCACTGAAAATGCAGGGACGTGAAATCCAGTCCTTCTCATAGATTGTGCACTCTTTCTTACATGTATTAAGAATGCACACCACATCATGGATTTTATTAAGTACCTTGTATTTCTCCCTGGAAAATGCCCCAATAGTTATATTTCTCCTTGGACTACTTCTTGTTCCCTTGCGCTATTCCCAACACAGACTCAACTCCTCAAATGATCTCTTTGGCTCCCCTTCTCATGGCCCTACTAAGGGTTGCTAGGTTCCGGGTGCTTCTATAGATTGGCCCTAGTAAGCATTGTCAATCTGTATGCTAAATGATCAAGATGACTCTTTTCATTAAGTTTGCTAAAGAATATATATAGCCCTCTGTTGGTAGCGATGCCACAATATAATTTGCAGTCAAGGAAGTTTCCCATGAACAGTAATAGGACACTAGTCAAAGTAATAGGACAGAGCATCTAGGAATTGCACAAAACCGATCTCCAGGGTTTTCGAAGCTAAGATTTTGAATGTTAATGTGAACACAAAGAGAATACTTACAAGAGTTGATCGCTCCATCAATTATTGCCATGTTTTGCATTTCCAGCAGACTTTTGTATAAATCAGCCTTGAGTTCTTTGAAGGAATATCCTTTTTTTTAGTTGGTGCTCTTGAGGTTCTAAGGGTTCTAGTTTGATTATTCTTATGAAATAAAACTAGAATTGCTCTTCAATTACAGAGTAAAGGAGAAGTTGATAAGGGTTCTAGTTGGATGATGCTTATGACATAAAACTAGAATTTCCCTTTAGTTACAGAGTAAAGGAGAAGTTGATATTCCATCCATAGAGATAACAAGGAGCTCAAGCACTCATAGTACCTGAGGCATGTCAACTTAATAATGAAGGTTCAACAAAACAATGACACTTTAAAAGCCACAATGAATTCTACTGTTGCAATTGGAACTCGGAGTACCTGAGGCATGTCAACTTAATAATGAAAGTTCAACAAAATAGTGACACTTTAAAATCCACAACGAATTCTACTGTTGCAATTGGCAAGATAAGTTGTAGTTTATTCTAATTGTTTGTTGATGCTTTTGTGTATTATTTTCACTTATATGTATTGATTCCTTGATAAAGCATGAGGAATGATTTTTTTTTCCCAATGTTTTTCAAATGGCACACTAATAGTAGGAGAATTAGATTTAATTGCTGAGGGGATTATATTTGAAAATTTAACAGGCTATCACTATTAGAGTAACATGAGATAGAGGTGCATTGTACACTTATAAATGATCATTTTGTATTTTTATTTGTTGAATTACTCTTGATTTTTAAAGGTGCATTTTTTGTTGAAATTGATACGTTTTATTTGTTGAATTTGTATTGTTGAGAAAATGAATAGAATTAATGAGTTATTAGAGTTACTTAATACTCTAATACACTCTATTGTCGACAATATGGTCATGAATGACAAAGCCATTCTCACATATGTTCAAACTTGTTTACAAGGTTATTAAATTTCTTCAGCTTGAGTCACAACTACAATGGAATGAATTACAACAAGAGTCAACATTTTGAATTTGTTCATGTTCAAGAGTCAACATTTTCAGTTAATAACTCTATTTTTGAGTTTAATAATGATTCCCATCAACATTCAACACAGGATCATATTAGTGACACCACTTAAGGAGTATGTTCAAATAAATATGTAGACATTCAACATGCACTTTCCAAGCTCATCATCATACCTTAAGAAGAAGTCATCAACAACAAGTACATAATTAATCTTGGATATGAAAAGAAAGTGAATTTTCATATTCGAGTCTACTCCAAACCAATCCAATTTAAGAGCCTTGGGTTTCTTTAGAAAGTTCATCTTCACTTCCTCGACTTTCACATCAAATTCTACAATGTTATCATTTTCATTTAATTGACCTCTTGAAAGATCAATGTTTTGTGAGCATTGTGGAGACATAATTATCATTTAGATAAATGTTCTAGTTACAAGAATGTTGCAAGAGAAAAGTTGTACATTGGATGGATAACTTCTTGGCAATGGCTTCAACAGTGAATAAGAAGATATATCAATCATGTTGTGAGATTCGTTCTTGTGTATTGAAGTCTTGCAATGGAGATATTTTCATCTTCTCAACTTGCATCTAACAGAGCTGGAATTGATAGGCAACTATTAGTTTTGAAGATATATCAAGCAATCTTGAGCCACTTCTTGTGTATTGAAGTCTTGTATTGGTGTTAAGTCCCTATAATACTAGTGTATGCCCTCATTATTATTATTGTAGCCCCCTTATTCTTATTGTTGTACCCCATAGAATGTTGGGTCCCTATAATACTAGTGATTACCCCATTACTATTGTAGTTATACCCCTTATTAATATTGTTGTGCCCCTATTGCCCCCATATTATTATTACTGTGCCCCATAGAATCCCTCTATTGTTATTTTTGTGGCTTTACATTATTATTGTTAGGTCGGCTAGATTATATTGTGACTCCTTAGACTCCTATATATAGAAAGGAGGTCTTGTCATTTGTATCATCCAAGAATTGTTCATTTATGTAATGTAAAGGAGGTTGCCCCCTCGAAGAGGCTGAATTCTAAGGCGTTGATCTATCTTTTCTATCTTTTCTTGAGCTGGTTTCATAACATTTGGTATCAGAGCTTTGGATTCTAGGGTTTTGCTGTTCCAAACAGGTCATCGTGGCATTTTAGCTATAACTTTTTTTCTGTGACGTTTCAGAAGTCGCAGAAAACATCCATTTGAGAAGAAATTGCGCTAAACCTTGGGTCCGAATTTCAGAGCTTTTCACGCGATATTTGCGGAGATATGATCTGAGGAAGTTGATCTTTTTGCAGACTCCTGAATTACATTCAAAACAGGTGACCTGGGGAAAATCGTCATAACTTTCTCTCTGGGGATCGGATTGAAGTTTCATAAGAAGGTACAGAAAGAGGACAGGTTGTAGTTTCTTGTGGGTGTTTTTTAGATCCAAAGGTTGAAATAGTGACTCGTGGAACGTCGTACAAGTTCGCTCTACTGAACTAGCCTATAATCAAGTCACTGTGGGAGATTTTGCATAACTCTTCCTTGGAGAATCCAATTTGGGTCAGACTTGTGGCATTGGAAAGAGGACACAGAGGGCTACTACAGATCACAAATTCAGAACTAGATAATCAGAAAGTACAGAGATACATCAGAGGCAATATAGAGCTCCTACAAAGTGAAAAAAGGTGTGTAGATTTTCTTTAATTTTTGCTTAAGCTTGGTTTGAAAATTTATTTTGAAGGAATTCAAAGGGCATATTGGAGAATTATTATCGGTAACTGATGCCCCGAGGAAAGAAAATGCAAACACCTAGTAAGGAACCTGAAAGCTCTAGCATGACTCATGAACAAGAAGAAGAAATGCTATAAGATATATCAAGATTACAAGAACAAGTGCAACAAGTGTCACTTGCACAAAAAGCAACAGAATCTAAGATGGATGGTTTAAGGAAAGATGTAGAAGCTAAGATGGATGGCTTAAAGAAGGGTGTAGAAGCTAAGATGGATTGTTTAAATAAAGGCGTAGAAGCTAAGATGGATGGCATGGAAGCTAAGGTGAATGGCATGGACGCTAAAATTGATGGCATGGATGATAAGAAGGAAGAATTGAAGATAAATATGAATAAGTTGCTACAAGAAATGGTCACTAAGGGTGAATGGGTACTAAAGGAAACTCATGATGAGAACAAAAGAAATGTTAATCATGATTCCATAGACCCTAATGTTGAATCGAAGACTCACCATATTCCAAAAATCGATATGAGGAAGTTTGATGGCAGGGATCCCGCCACATGGATATTACAGATGGAGCAATTCTTCGATCTCAATAATGTGCAAAACACACAAAAGGTACGTATGGCAACTTTATATTTGGAACCAAATCAGTTTGTATGGTATCAATGGCTTTGCTCTCGTAAACAATTTATCACTTGGGCAATTTTTACGGAAGAATTGATAGCACATTATGAGGATACAAAAAGAAACACTTTTTTTAGCCAATTGATAAGTCTCAAACAAAAGGGTTCAATAATGGAGCACATTGAGGAGTTCCAAAAATTGAACATAAGGGTAAAAGATATTCCAGAGGAGCATAGGATTGATGTGTTCATAGGGTCTTTAAAGGATAATATCCAACATGATGTTCGCCTTTGGGAACCTGATTCATTAGAGAAGGCATTCAGGTTAGCAAGAAAAATGGAAAGCAAAATTATGGCAACCAGGAAGCATACCACTCACAACTATAAAGACGGAAGTGTTGTTTCCCTAGTCTTCCACAACCTATAAGGTTGACACCACAACAATTGGAAGAAAAAAGAGCAAAAGGGCTTTGTTACAGTTGTGATAGCAAATACACTAAAGGTCATAAGTGTGCTGAGAAGAAATTATTCTACATAGATTGTGAAGAGGAAGAAGAAAAGGAGCAAGAAAGGTCAAAAGAAGAGGATATACTCCAGGAACAAAGCCTAGATAAAGAAGAAATGAATCCGACCATATCTTGTAATGCATTGGCGGGAATTACCACTCCTCAAACCATCAAGATAGAAGGACAAATCAAGAAGAAAAAGGTAATAGTGTTGATTGATTCAGGAAGTACCCACAATTTTATTCATTGTAAGGTAGCAAAAGAATTGAATTGCTTCTTATATCCAGCACCAGAGTGTCAAGTGATGGTTGCAAATGGAGGAACAATAAATTGTTTGGAAAGTGCCATAATATCAAGCTATCCATGGGAGAATATGTATTGACTAGCCCAATGCTTTCCATTCCAATGGGAGGTGCTGATGTTGTACTAGGAGTCCAATGGCTACAATCCTTGGGTACAATAGCTTTTAATTTTCAAGAACTTTTCATGAAATTTTCTGTGGAAGGAAAGGAAGTTGAATTAAGGGGTATTGCAGGGAAACCAGGAAAGATAATCAGCTCTAATGGTATGACAAAGCTTCTAAAAAAGGAACAAAGAGGTGTAATTGCACAATTATGTTCGCTAGATGTTTCCACATTGGAATCATCTATTTCTCCAGATCTCCAAAAAGTCTTGGACAATCATTCCAAGGTATTTGAGACTCCCAAAGGTCTCCCACCTATTCGTGATCATGATCATGCTATTCATCTGATTCCAGGAAGTGTTCCTCCAAACATCAGGCCGTACAGATATCCCTATGCCCAAAAGAGTGAAATTGAACGTATGGTTGCAGAAATGCTAGAGGCTGGTATAATTCAACCAAGTCAAAGTTCTTTCTCTGCTCCAGTAGTATTGGTGCACAAGAAGGATGGATCATGGCGCATGTGTCCGGATTATAGGGAGCTCAACAAGCTCACTATTAAAGATAAGTTTCCCATTCCTGTCATTGATGAATTACTGGATGAATTGCATGGATCAATTTACTTCACCAAGTTGGATCTTCGTTCGGGATATCATCAAATCAGAATGAAGATTGAAGACATTCCGAAAACAGCATTTAGAACTCATGAGGGTCATTATGAATTTTTGGTCATGCCTTTTGGCCTTACCAATGCACCTTCAACATTTCAAGGTTTGATGAATTCAATTTTCAAACCATTCCTTAGAAAATTTGTGTTAGTATTTTTTGATGATATACTAATCTACAGCAAGTCTTGGAAGGATCATGTTGAACATGTTGACAGGGTGCTACAACTATTGGAGGAGAAACAATTATATGCAAAAAGATCCAAATGTTTCTTTGGAGTCCAAGAGGTGGAATATTTGGGTCATATTGTATCTCATGAAGGAGTTAAGGTAGACCCTAGCAAAATTAAAGCCATTAAGGAATGGAAAATCCCCACATCCATAAAGCATCTGCGAGGATTTCTCGGGTTGACAGGGTATTATCGCAAGTTTGTTAAGAATTATGGGAGAATAGCAGCACCTCTAACAACATTATTGAAGAAAGATGCATTTTCATGGACCCTAGAAGCAACAAAGGCCTTCAAACATCTTAAAGAGGCAATGTGCCAAGCACCGGTCTTAGCTACACCGGACTTCACAAAAACCTTTATTGTGGAATGTGATGCTTCAGGAAATGGAATTGGTGTTGTTTTAATGCAAGATGAAAGACCCATTGCTTTTGAAAGTCGTCCAATCAAGGGAAAGTTTTTACACAAAGCTATTTATGAGAAGGAAATGTTGGCAATACTCCATGCACTTAAGAAATGGCGACCCTACCTAATGGGAAGACACTTCAAGGTAAAAACGGATCATGATAGCCTTAAATACTTTTTAGAACAAAGATTATCCTCTGAAGAGCAACAAAAGTGGGTCACAAAGATGTTGGGTTATGACTTTGAAATCATCTACAAAAAAGGGAAGCAAAATGTGGTGGCAGATGCACTCTCAAGAAAGGATGAGGATGTGGAAGCATTGTTGTGCGCCATTTCTATTATCCAACCAGATTGGATAAATGAAGCAAGGGAGGAATGGAAGAATGACGAAGAAGTGTGGGCACTTATTCGAAAGTTACAACAAGATTCCAGTATGTCTGATACATTTAGCTGGAAAAATGATTCGTTATGGTACAAAGATCGCTTATACCTCTGTAAGAATTCCCAGCTAAAACAAAAGATTCTTATGGAATTGCACACTTCTCCCTTAGGAGGGCACTCAGGATTTTTAAAAACTTACCACAGGGTTAAGAAGGAATTTTTTTGGGATGGCCTTAAATCAGATATTCAAAAGTTTGTGGCGGAATGTTTGGTTTGCCAACAAAATAAAGTTGAAACAATTAAGACACTAGGTCTATTACAACCTTTATCCATTCCAAGCCAACGTTGGGAGGAGGTTTCAATGGATTTTATCACAGGTTTACCCAAGTCTGAGGGAAAGAGTGTCATCATGGTGGTAGTTGACAGACTTACCAAGTATGCACACTTTTGTGCATTATCACATCCATTTAAAGCCAGTACAGTTTCTACTGCATTTATGGAAACAATTCAAAAGCTACATGGAAACCCAAAGATTATTGTAAGTGACAGAGATCCCATTTTCACTGGAAATTTTTGGACAGAATTATTTTCTTGTCTTGGTACTCAGTTAGCTCATAGCTCATCTTATCATCCTCAATTGATGGGCAAACTGAGATAGTAAACAAATGTTTGGAAGGATATCTTCGTTGCTTTGTATCTGATAAACAGACACAATGGGTCAAATGGTTGCCTCTGGCTGAATGGTGGTATAACACTTCCTTCCATACAGCAACAAAAATGACCCCATTTATGGCACTTTATGGGTATCAACCACCATCCATCACATCATATTTAAGAGAAAATTCTAAGGTTCAGGCAGTGGAACATCACATCGAACATCAACAACAAGTCCTCCAACTCTTAAAGGATAACCTCGTGTTGGCACAGAATAGAATGAAACAACAGGCAGATCAACATCGCAGTGAAAGAAGTTTTGATGTAGGTGATTGGGTATTCCTACGGCTACAACCATATAAGCAAATGTCCCTCAAGCAAGCTAAGAAGGATAATAAATTATCACCAAAGTATTATGGTCCGTACAAGGTGTTGCAAAAGATTGGTACTATGGCATACAAATTGGAGCTTCCTGCAGCTTCTCGATTGCACCCAGTTTTCCATGTTTCATGTTTAAAGAAGGTTATAGGCGACAAGCTCCCAGTTCAAACAATATTGCCAGAACTTGACGAGGAAGGAAAAATTATATTGGAACCGGAAGCAGTCACAGAAACAAGAACTCGACAGCTACGAAATCGATCAATTTCAGAGTATCTTATCAAGTGGAAGAACTTATCCGCTGAAGATTCCACATGGGAGGATGAGAATTTTATGCAGAACTATCCAGAAATACTCAAACGTTGAGGACAACACTTTTTTGAAGGAGAGGGGCATGTTGGGTCCCTATAATACTAGTGATTACCCCATTACTATTGTAGTTATACCCCTTATTAATATTGTTGTGCCCCTATTGCCCCCATATTATTATTACTGTGCCCCATAGAATCCCTCTATTGTTTTTTTGTGGCTTTACATTATTATTGTTAGGTCGGCTGGATTATATTGTGACTCCTTAGACTCCTATATATAGAAAGGAGGTCTTGTCATTTGTATCATCCAAGAATTGTTCATTTATGTAATGTAAAGGAGGTTGCCCCCTCGAAGAGGCTGAATTCTAAGGCGTTGATCTATCTTTTCTATCTTTTCTTGAGCTGGTTTCATAACATAGAATCCCACTATTGTTATTTTTATGCCCTTACATTATTATTGTTATGTCGGCTCTGATTATATTGTGACTCCTTAAATTCCTACATATAAAAGGGAGGTTTTTTCATTTGAATCATCCAAGAATTGTTCATTTGTGTAATGTAAAGAAGGTTGACCCCTTGAAGAGGATGATTTTTAAGTCATCGATCTATCTTTTCTTCTATTTTGTAAGCTAGTTGCATAACATTTGGTATCAAAGGCTTTGGATTCTAGGGTTTCGTTGCTTCAAACAAGACATTGTGGAATTTACGCTATAACCATTTTTCTACGAATATTTAGAAGCTGAAAAAAAACCATTTGAGATGACATCTTGAATAACTTCGCGTCCGAATTTCACATCATTCCTTGCAAAATGTTCAGAGATATGAACTGAGTAAGTTAGGGTTTTTGTGGGCTCCTGAATTCCATCCCAAACATGTGACCTTGGGAAAATCATCATAACTTTCTCTCTGAGCATCGGATTCAAATTTTGTAAAAACATAAAAAAATAGAATGAACTGTATTTTATTAGGTATCGTGTTTAGGGTTGAAGGTTGAAACAGTGACACGTGGCATTTAGTACAAGTTTTCTCTACTGAACAATTGTATAATCAAGTCATTGTGGGAGATTGGGCATAACTCTTTCTTGGAAAATTCAATCTTTATTAAACTTATGGGGTTGGAAAGAGGAGTCATAATTATACGACAAGATGAAATTTCAGACCTTGGAGATCCAAAATTTCATAAATACATCAAATTCAAAATTGAGCTCCTACAAAGCAAAACAAAAAAGTAAAAGGTGTGTAGTCATTTTCAAAATTTGCATAAGTTTTGTTTGAAAAATTATTTTGAAGTGATTCAAAGGGAATAATGAAGCATAATTATCATCAATTGATGCCCCAAAGAAAGAAAATGGAAACACCTAGTAAGCAACCCAGAATCTCTTCTATGACTCATGAAGAAGAGGAATAAATGCAACATGATATATCGAAATTACGAGACCAAGTGCAACAAATTTCAGCCTCACAAAAAGTAACAGAAGCTAAGATGGATGGTTTGAAGAATGGCAGGAAGCTAAAATGGATGGTTTGAAGAATGGCATGGAAGCTAATATTGATGGTTTTAAGAATGGCATCAATTAATCAAAAGGAAACATTGAATATTTGAAGAAAGACATGGAAGGTTTGAAGGGAGGTTTGGCAAAGTTGCTGATGAAATGCTTCCGAATAGCAAAAAGGTAGTAGAGGAAACTCATGATGAGAACAAAATAAATGTTAATCATGATTTCATAAACTCTAATATTGTATTTAAGACCCACCATATTCCAAAGATCGATATGAGGAAGTTTGATGGTAAGGATCCCATAACATGGATACTACATATGGAGCAATATTTTGATATCCATAATGTGCAAAACACACAAAAGGTATGCATTGCAACTTTATATTTAGAACCCAATCAGTTTGTATGGTATCGATGACTTTCCTCTCGTAAAAAAATTGTCACTTGTTTAATTTTTACGCAGGAAATAATAGCACATTATGAGGATACAAAGAGCAACACCTTCTTTAGCCAATTGATAAACCTCAAACAAAAGGGTTCAATAGTGGAGCACATTGAGGATTTACAAAAGTTGAATATAAGGATAAATGATATTCTAGATGAGCATAGGATTGATGTATTCATAGGGAATCTAAAGATAATATCCAACATGAGGTTTTCCTTTGGGAACCTGATTCATTGGAGAAGGCATTCAAGTTGGCAAAAAAAATTGAAAGAAAAATTATGGCAACAAGGAAGCCTACCACTCATAACCATAAAGATGGAAGTGTGGTTTCTACTAGCCTTCCATAACCTACAAGTTTTACACTACAACAATTAGAAGAAAAAAGAGCAAAAGGGATTTTTTACAGTTGTGATATCAAGTACACTAAAGGTCATAAATGTGCTGAGAAGAAATTATTTTACGTCGATTGTGAAGAGGAGGAAGGAAAAGAACAAGAAACATCAAAAGAAGAAGATATACACCAGGAACAAACCCCATAGAAAGAAGAAATGAATCCAACCATATCTTATAGTACATTGGTAGGAATTACCACTCCTCAAACTCTCAAGATAGGACATATCAAGAAGAAAAAGGTATTAGTGTTAATTGATTCAGGTAGTACCCATAATTTTATTCATTGTATGATAGCCAAGGAATTAAATTTCTTCCTATACCCAGCACTAGAGTGTCAAGTGACAGTTGCAAATGAAGGAACCATAAATTTCTCGGGAAAGTGCCATAATATCAATCTATCCATGAGAGAATATGTAATGAATAGTCCAATGCTCTCCATTCCAATGGGTGGTGATGATGTTGTAATAGGAGTCCAATGGTTACAATCTTTGGGTATGATAGCTTTTAATTTTCAAGAACTTTTAGTGAATTTTTTTTGGGGAAGGAAAGGAATTTTAATTAACAACTATCATAGGGAAACCAAGAAATATAATCAGCTATAATAGCATGACAAATATTCTAAATAAAGAACAACAAGACTTAATTGCACAATTATGTTCACTTGAGGCTCAAACATCGAAATCATCTATTTCTCCATACCTTCAAAAAGTCTTGGACAATCATTCCAAGGTATTTGAGACTCCAAAAGGCCTCCCACCTATTCGTGATCATGATCATGCTATTCATTTGATTCGAGGAATTATTCCTCCAAACATCAGGCCTTATAGATATCCCTATGTCCAAAAGAGTGAAATTGAACGTATGGTTGCAGAAATGCTAGAGGCCGTATAATTCAACCTAGTGAAAGTTTTTTCTCTACTCCAGTGGTGTTGGTGCACAAGAAGGATGGATCAAGGTGCATGTTTCTGGATTATAGGGAGCTCAAAAATCTCGCTATTAGAGATAAATTTCTCATTACTGTCATTGATAAATTATTAGATGAATTACATGGAGAAATTTGCTTCACCAAGTTAGATCTTCATTCAGGATATCATCAAATAAGAATGAATATTGAAGATGCTATGAAAACAACATTTAGAACTCATGAGGGTCATTATGAATTTTTGGTCATGCCTTTTGGCCTTACCAATGCACCCTATACATTTCAAGCTTTGATGAATTCCATTTTCAAACCCTTCCTTAGAAAAATTTTGTTAGTCTTTTTTGACGATATACTAATCTACAACAAGTCTTGGAAGTACCATGTTCAACATGTTGACAGGGTGCTCAAGCTATTAGAGAAGAGACAATTATATGAAAAAACCTCCAAATGTTTCTTTGGAGTACATCAGGTGGAATATCTAGGTCATATTGTATCTCATAAGGGTGTTAAGGTAGAACCTAACAAAATTAAAGTCATTAATCAAAGGAAAATACCTACATCCATAAAGTATTTGCGAGGATTTCTCTGGTTGACATGGTATTATTGCAAGTTTGTTAAGATTTATGGGAGAATAGAAGCACCTCTAAGAACTGAAGAAATATGCATTTCATAGTAGAAAATGATGAAATTAGTGACTAGGTGACAGAAAAAGTTAGTCACCATAGCTTTTCCAAGTGAAATACTACCAAAAATGAGCAATCTTAAGTGATTAACTAAAAATGACTAGCATAAACGACTAATTTAGTTTCAGGTTAAAATATATGGCTAGCTAATAAGTAATACAACTAAAAATTACTTACAAGAATTACTAAATTAGTCTAGTAACATAAATATGACTACTTAACAAGTAATACAATAGTACAAATCAGTCGTTTATGTTAGTCATTTTAATTATGTCACTTCAGCAATCTAAACTTACAAGTGATAGGGGATTCAAAAGTTATTATAGATTGGATGAAAGGTTATACTTCCTTAAACACTTCCTTACTACATCAATGGACTATTAGATTTTTGGAGTTGATTAGAACCTTCAGGTTTATACCCTTTGATCACATTCACAGGGAATTACATTAAAATATCGATAAATTATCCAAAATTGGAGTGGGCTTATAATTGGGTCAAATACATTATGAAGAATACCTACAAGGAGAAGTGTTGAGTAATTAGTAGAGGACACATTTCCTTTAGTTGAAGACTTAGCTTTTCATGCATATCTACTTTTTTTATTATCAGGGTCATATCCATTGAAATTAGGATACTATTTTTTAAATTGGATACCATGTTGTTTATCTAGTTTGAACATACATTATGAACATAGCAGTACTAGACTTTTATAAAAATATTTTGAATCCTATGGGGATTTTGATATTGCCTGAATATTAGATGTTGAACATCTTACAATATCATGTTATTCAGGTAAATCAGATTTAGTATATGTTAGATGATGTAAATTACATCTTTTTGTTAATATTAATACAAAAACGATGTCTTTTTCTTATTGGAAAAGAAAATTATGGCATCTCCCACCACCTAAGTTATTAGACATAATTTACGTAGGAATACATGCAACTACAATAATCTTTGCTTAGTTTTTGAAGATGGTTTGATTTCATAACAATGATGGTCATTATTTGTCTTCTTGGTACCATATGTAAATGTTGGGCTTCCATGATAGCTTTGTGATGGTTGGGATTCCTCATAATAGGCATGTGAACCCCCAGGTGTGCACACAACTTGTTGAATGTGAATATGGGGTTTGAAACTTGGTAGGCACAATGTTGTGTGCATTGTATGAAAGGTTGTTGAGGTTTAAAGACATTACCTTGAATCCTACAATAACATTGTGCCACCCCTTAAATCCTATGTTAAACACTCCATGCTTTGATAATGATGTGAAAAAACAAATTTCATAAAAAATATATATTTATAATTTATACAAACCATACATCAAATAGATGTAATTATGCTAAAATTATACAAAATATCCAAGTATGATTTTCCTCATAAAAATTTCAAATACATATAGCTAGCCTAGATCCATCTTAACCCTGGATCTATCAAGCGCTGAGAGGGATTCAATCTCTCGAGGTGAAAACCTCTTTTTTTTAGTGTAAAACTTGAGGAAAGGAGTGCACCTCGAGACATTTGATCTCTCTAATCACTTGATAGATCCGGGGTTAATATGGATCTAGGTTGGTTACATAATACTATATAATATCTATTTTTGTATTTATTTGTCTCTTTCTTAGTCACTCTCTATTTCACCCCCAAACATGCAGACACTCTCTCCATATCTATATATATCTCTCTCCCTATCTCTTTCTCTCTCCACCTTTATCCCCTTACGTATTTATTCTTCCTTCCCTCTCTCTCTCCCCCTCCAACTCCATCTCTCTCTTGATTCCTCTTTCCCCATTTCTCTCCCACCACCCTCTATCTCTCCCCCCATCTCTCTCTCTCTCTCTCTCTCTCTCTCTCTCTCTCTCTCTCTCCCTTTATCTTCCCCTTCTCTCCCTATCTCTCTCTTCCCTCCTCTCCTCTCTCCCTCCACCTCTCTCCATCTCTCTCTTCTCTCTCTCTCTGTCCCAGATTTGTCACTATCTCCCTCCCTCTGCCCTCGCCCACCCTCTCTCCCCTTCACTTTTATTTTTTTCATCCCTTGTACACTGAGTTAAGATGGATCTATGTTGGTGCTTACTAACACTATTTATATTATATAAATTTCACATCTTTAAATATGAAAGTAATCTCATTTTTAGTTTTATTAAAACCTTAATTTAATTTCAATGGGAATACTTTTAGTAGTGGTGAGGATAAAGAGTTTAGATATATCTCAAAAGTAATTATAACCTTTTTCCTTTTAGCTTCAATTTAAAAAATGTTATAAAATTAAATTAAAATAAATTATTTTTATTGTGAAATATGTTATGGTTTTTGGGCATGTGGTATTGATAAGCCATGGTATTGGCCCATGGTATTGTAACAAAGCCTATTTACAAGTTAATAATATCCATGGTAAACTGGGGGTGAATATCCATGGTTAAGAATGTTGTCATATTGTTAAAATATATTTTGATTGTGAAATAAGTTATGTTTTTTTGGCATGTGGTATTGATAAGCCTTGGTATTAGCCTCATGCTATTATAAAAAATCCTATTCACAAGTTCATAATATCAATGGAAAAGTGAGGGTGAATGTCCATGATTAAGAATCTTGTCATATTGTTATAAAATATTTTGATTGTGAAATAAGTTATGTTTTTTGGGCATGTGGTATTGATAAGCGATGGCATTGGCCCATGGTATTGTAACAAAGCCTATTTACAAGTTAATAATATCCATGGTAAAGTGGGGGTGAATATCCATGGTTAATAATATTTTCATATTGTTTTAAAATATTTTGATTGTGAAATAAGTTATGTTTTTTTTGGTATGTGGTATTGATAAGCCATGGTATTGGACCATGGTATTGAAACAGAGCCTAGTTTTTACAAGTTAATGATATCCATGGTAATGTGGGGGTGAATATCCATGGTTAAGAATCTTGTGATATTATTATAAAATATTTTGGTTGTGAAATAAGTTATGGTTTTTTGGTATGCGGTATTGATAATTCATGGTATTGTAACAAATCTTATTCACAATTTAATAACAAAATCAAAATATAACAAATTAATTTTTATTATTAATGAATCCAACATTTAAATATTTATAGCCATCTCCGATATCACTTTTATTTTTTTTAACATGGGGGAATTGACTATCCAACCATAGCCATCAAATTTGAATATAAACCACATAACAATTTAGATTAGTTTTCCAATAAAAAATGGCATCGTTTACCAAGGTCGCAGCTAGGATGGCTAAACTTGTGGGGATGGCCCAAAATTGGCCTGGATCTTGCAAAAACAAATCCGGTAAAATTGTTTGAATTATATTTCTACCGGGGAAATTCTAAAACCCTATGTTACCTAAATTCTTGAAATCCCAAAATTGTCCGATATCTTGCAATTTACTTTTTCCCCCAGTAAAATTGTTGGAATTATATTTTTATAGGGGAAATTCAATTCTTGAAAATCCATAACTATAACCTGGATTTATAAAGTGTTCTGCAAGAACCATAGGAAGGGTATATTATTCATAAAGTTATACATACAATTATGAATAATTTGAAAAGCCACTTTACATTTACAAATCGTTATAGGAAAGTCGAGAAATACTTGAGGAGGGCTCACATAAGAAGGCATTTCTCTTTTCGAAGACATAGTACTCCAATCTTTGCGCTTTGAGCACTTCAGGAATTGCTTTATCATTACCTTCATCATTGATCAATGGCTATAAAGGGTTTTATGGAGACGAATGTTGTATTCAGAAAGCTCTGGGTCAAACTTGAAAATAAGGTTCTATTCATATTTCCTGATGCTTTTTCTCTTAAAATTATTTATGGCTAATTTATTTCTTTATGGGAACAAAATATTTTCGCCATCGAAAAAAATGTTTCGTTGTGGGTGTGTTGTTTTTTATCATTCACAACAAAATTTAATGTGATTTGGGTAATTTGAGACCAGATCTATATAGGTATTTATGATTGCTTGTAGATATCATCTGATCTAATATGATTTTTATTCATGGCAGATGTGCTTTGACTTTAATACAAGGAATCCCACATGGGCATTGGTCAATTATGGGATTTTAATTTGCCTAAATTGTTCTGCATCTCATCGTGGTCTTAGTGTTCACATTAGCTTTGTCAGGTATGTATTTTAATCTTTACTACTCAAATTGCAATGTGTATTTCTTTATTTAGGCACTAAAATTTCTTCGGGGTGCTTTTCCACTTTGTGATTCCTTCTTGTATTTGTGATGTCTGTAAGAAAATTAATTAAAAGTAAAGTATCATATTCTGTTTTGAGGGTTTTGTTGACTTTGTGATGTCTTCTTCACAGCATTTTTTTTAAATTAAAATTAATATGGCATATCCCTTTCTGAGGCTTTTGTTTAGCATGAGTGTCGCTATCTCCATGTAATGCATATTGAATGATACATTGTAAATTGCTCTATTAAAAATGCACATTAGTGAAGATGGTGTTCTAATATTTAACGTAGCACAATAGTATTTAGCATAGGAGGACCTTCATGACATATCTACCCCTACAATCAACTACATGAGAGATATGCCTTGGTCTTCTCATCATCTTAAGACAAAGATTTTAATTTTTGCTATAATTGTAACATATTATCCCTCATTTAGGAACTAACATTGCTTAGAGGTACTTGTGTGTTTTCTGTTTCCCTATTGTCTTTGTGATATCATTTTAATTGCAAGCTAACTTTAAAAAAAGAGTGTCATTTATTTCCATGAGGATTTTGATATGTATTAATGACAGTATCCCTCGTAATGTATATTGGATGATACATTGTAAACTACGTTGTTGAAGTGTATATTAGTGAAGGTTTCATTCTGACATTTAGCTTAACATAATAGTGATTAACATTGGACAGTCATGACAGATATGTTGATACAATTAATAGCAATTAATAAACACAACACTGCATCATTTAAGAGGGTATACATTGGGATAACACAATTGGATGTGGTGGTTTTGAACATCTCATGGTGTATATCCCTACATGTACACTCATCAAATGCTACAATTTTAGGTGCATATTCGTAATCTATAATCAAATAGGTGAGTGCCCTATTTCATGTAAACGTTTGTATATGGTAGGAGATATGTCACATTTGAATTATGATGTTTATGTGTTGTAACTGGTTATTGCATTTTCTACTTGGAGACAAAACAATATTGTCTACCACTAATCAACATGGAAAATACCCCTAAGACTGAATTTTTCTACCAATGATGTACTATTTTACAAAAAATGATTGAATTTTACTAGATCAATGGGGGAACCATGAGAAGCTATTTTGGTTGATTCCACAAAGAGCTTGCACCTAGTAGTTTTACCTAGCTCCATCCCTTTCAAATTTGTTCCATTCGGGTGGGGAAAAGCACATTGAAAAAGGAATCCTAGTGGACAAATTAATTACTCGTTGACATGAACAGTGAACTAATACTTCATTACAAAGTAGAGAGGGTTTATGAATGACCCTATCAAAGAAATTTGGTGCATGTAGTGGTAGGAAAGACATTGTAGACCAAAGGTGTGAAGGTGCCTACTCAAATGCATGACTATTTTTGGTAAGAGAATTCACGGATGGGATATTATATTGGTTATAGTCTGTGAAGAACATGGGATGCACATGCGATTGGCTGATTAAGTCTACTTTATATTCTTTCTGTTGTGTTTTGACATAAGTTTAACTCTTTTTCTTTCTCACCTTTAGTTTTCTTGAATCTTTCCTAAACTGTTTTAGGACTATTGTCTCTAAAATCCCTTTGAGTCACTTGTTTGTCTTATGGTTGGGCTAGAGTGAACATGGCTTAAGATATTAACAAATTATCCTACTAAAAAATTTCTTAATTGATTTGTATGTATTTAGTTTCTTTTCTACTCTTTATTACTCCAGTTTCTATGATATTAGCCTTGTAATGAAACCATTAGAGAATATCCTCTCTTTGTAGTTTTTCAACTAAATATATTGACATTTGGCATTGCATTGAGAGGTGCATTCTATAGTCTACATCTCTAGTATGCCAAAAACCATACATACATAAATTTGATGTATTATCAATAAAATATAAATCAGTGAAGATTCGTACTAACCGTGTATCTATCATGTGTTGAGATTCAAGGTGCAAACATTTTTTAGAGTGCAAAAACTTAAGGAAAGGTTCACATTTCAAAGGATTTTGTTTGTCTTGGTGCTTGACAGATCTAGGGTTAAGATAGATCTATGTAGGGTGATTTGAATTATGATATAAATAAATATCACTTTTTTATATATTCATCTCCATCTCTCTGAACCATGTTTGACATTTTTCTTATTTCCTGTTTTGGTTGGCTTGCTAGATTATGACTACATTTGTGTTTGTTTATTGCAATATATTGTTCATATTTCTTGCAAAGAATATCATATTAATCACCTTGGGCCTAGATCATATGAATTTACAGGAGAATGAATTCATGGAAATATTTTAGTTATGTATCATAGTTGCGGATGAGAGCATACACAATGGAATAAAATAATAAAAATGGAAATATAATGAATAGAGGGAATGCGTTGAATGTTGGAAAATACCACCAGTAAGTATCTCCACTAAGGAGAATTACTAATCCAAATTCACACCTTGTTACATAATAAAAATAAGGGTTAAGAACATTCATCATGGCTACTTGTAAAGAAAAAAATTAAATTAGTGGGTCCAATTTTGGACCATTGACCAATCCTAGCTTCATTCTCTTAGGGACTTCCCAAAGATATCTAGGAAACAACCAACTGCTCCTACAAGCTATAACATTGATCCATAGACATCTATAATCATTAATGCCCTTCATATTGTTGGGTATGTGTTATATTCTTTATACCAGTAGCCTCATGCATAGGTCATATATGTTAGGGGAAATGAGATCATACACAATTGAGATGCAACCAAAAATATTATCTGTTAAGATGCTAAAAAATCAGTTGGAAACGGTAAAATATGATGGTAAGTATAAGTCATCACTCTCAAAAAAGTTAATAGCCCTTGCCACACACAAAGAGAAATCTATCCACATAAAGGAACAAGTTCATGTAGCAGAACTCGAAATGTCCACCAAGATGGTTTTGGATAAATTTAATGATGTCAGTTGAGCGTAGTTGAATGGTTTTCTTCTAACAATAAAGAAATATGGGTTGGAATCATATAATTAGTCATTGTTTTGCATGATGAATGTTTTCTTTTCAGACCTATTATTTTCTTATCTAAAACTCCACTAAGGAAAACTCAAATAATGCACATGCAGGAAAACAGAAATCGAGAAAATGAAAGTTGACAACTCAGTTGATGTAGCAATGAATTCCTCCAATACCTGCTGTGATTATTCATGGAAAAGAAAGTGTGGAATATGAGAATGAAACATATGCTCTTACTAAAATAGCCTTGCGAGATGCATGCAAGTTAACTTCCACGTCCAATAAAGATATGGAAAGAAAGCTAAAAATGAAAACTTGTATGTATCTAGTTGGCTTCACTTAGAATAATCAATCAACTATATTGCAATTAGGATTTTGTTAGTTCTACCTGCAGTTTTATATCCACTATATTGTTTTGTAATATTGACCATCTCTATTAATATTCTTTTTCTATCTGAAATATGCAAGTTTTCCTTTTAACATGAAGTCTTCTAAGAAATATTGTACACAATTTTTTACTTGCTTGAATTATCTATCACATGGTCAAACTATATTTTTTCAGTACAAGAAGCATTTTATGAAAATTAATGAAATTCACAGATTCATTTGGCAAGGCCTTTGGGAAGCTTCAGAAACCTAAAATATTGAATGTGAATTCTATTTTGAGGATTGCAGAAAGCTTCATGGATAGAGAAAATAATTTGGAAGATGAGTTCTCCAGGTAGTATTTCTCTTTGAATAAGACCACTAGTTGCAGTGGATTTTCAATATAATTTATAGTTATTTATCAAGCTTCAACAAAAAGCTTATCCTTTTTTGATTGATTATTAATTGATGGATTTGTTATTTCTACTTGTTGCTATTTCTTGAAGTTTTTGTGCTAACTAGTTTGAACTAATTGAGGATCAAACATTGGTGGTATTGTTGTAATATGTTAAATTCTTGTTTGTATTGAATCAAGTATTTGTTGTAAAAGATCAATCGATGTGTTATATCTTGGAAATTACAAGTGTCGTAAATATGGGAAAACTATTGGTTCTTTGCATGTAAATCTGCAAAGAAGATCAAAGCTACTCTTATGTTATCTTTTCATTATAATGATCACTGATGTTTTGAGTTTGAGTGATTGAGGATGGCCACAGGTGTTCCCTCAAATTGGAAGTTTGGTGTTGGAGTTCAGTGTGGATTTTCCATTCAAGAATCATATAACAATTGGAATCTAAAATTTACATTCCAAAATAATCCTATTTGGGGGATTACTACTGGTGATTGCTACATTATATTGTACCATAGGTTAGGAACACAATGGGAAGGGAATTGTCTTTGATATTTATCCACTTATATTGTAGTGATCCATAAATATAAGAAAAAACATTAATAATTTGATATAGACTAGTTGGCTTATTCATATGTGATAATGAACCCAAATAATAGTTCTTATCTGAAGAAATTCTCATCAGACTTGGGCATCCTTGACATCATCGACCTCAGCCTTGGACTTATTCACTTAGCCTTATACATTATCCAGTTATATACATGTATACAAGGCTATCCTATTAGTGTATCCTTGCTACTTCATTTCATTTTATTCTAGACTTAGCTTTGGCTTTTTCTAGGAGTTTTGTTTGCACTCCCACACTATATAAGTAGTCTACAACTTGAGATTTTTAACATGTAACTTAGTTGGCATGATTGTTTCAAGCATTCCTTGAAGGTTGAATAGTAATTTTATTAAGGTGTTATTTTCTATTGTGATGTTTTAGTTGCTTTGTTTATACAGGTCATCTAACCACATAATGGCTACTATTGCTCAACTGAAGAAAACTTCTTCAAGTTTCTTGCTTTTATGGGGAAAATTGCATTGAGAATATTGTTGATGTTAAGGTATATATCATATAAATCCTTTATAGTTTAGTTTATTTTATATTCCAGTGTTCATCGTCTTTCATGTCTTATACCCCACATTGTATATTCTTTATTTTTCAGAAAAGGAACTCAGTATTGACAGTAAGAAGCATGAATTGAAGAACGAGGAGAACAATAATATTGGAGCGACAAAATGCAAATTAAAGAGAGAAAGAGAAGAGAAATGGTCTAGTGGTACTTGTAGAGCCAATATCCCACATAATACACACACATAGATTGTTGGTCAAGTCCTCATAGTTGGTGAATTCACCTGCAATGCCTTGGCAATACAATGATAATGTTTTGAAGTGATGAAACAATATTTCATGTGTAAATTTTACTCCAACCAATATTAAGTCGGAAACTCATATTCTAATACTTGACATTTTATATAATATAATTTTCGTGGTTGAAATTATTTATAGTTTCACTTGATATTATTTAGTATTATAATTAACATTTGTAACTTTGTGTTTTCATATTTGATGAACACGTACATTGTATGACATTTCTTTTTTTAATTTAGTTGCAAAATCATACTAATTGATTTATGTTCATTAATAATGAATGCTTAAAATCAATCTAAAACTACTAAATTAGTAGTTTATGTTGATTAATGATGATAACAAATAAAATGAATATACGACTAAACTAGTTTTTTGTAATGGTCGTTAATGAAAGTAAATGAAACGACTGTAAACTACTAAAGTAGTCATTTATATAATGAATATGAAACTACCAAAAAAGATAAATGACTATTGCAAATGATAAAATTGTGATTACAAATGACAACTAAATTTTGCATATATATGACTATTAGTAGCTAATTTAAAGTATCTTATAACACTACCAAAATTTAGTCATATTTCTTTGGTCATTAATTGGTTTCAAACGATGACTAAAATTTGCATATATATGACTATTAATAGCTAATTTAAAATATCTTATAACACGACCAACATTTTGGTCATATTTCTTTAGTCATTAATTGGCTTTCTCGGTGATCATTTAGTAATATATTTGGTTGTGTATTCGGTTTTTAATTGTGGAAATTAATGAATAAATCAATGACCAAATTTATGACTAAATATACTACTAGATAATAAAATTGAAACAACCAATTAATGACTAAGCTAAAAACACGGCTAAAAACTACTAAAAGTTGGTCGTGTTATAAGATACTGTAAATTAGCTACTATTGGCCACCGATCAAAAAATAGTCATTTATATGCAATTTTTAGTCTTTTTTTTAGTAACTAATTAGCCATTTTGTACTAAGCATTTTCTTGGACTCCAGAAGCAACTAAGGCCTTTGAGCATCTTAAAGAGGCAATGTGGCAAGCATCGGTCTTAGCTACGCCAAACTTCACAAAAACTTTTATTGTGGAATGTGATGTCTAAGGAAATGGAATTGGTGTTGTTTTAATGCAAGAAGGAAGACCCATTTCTTTTGAAAGTCGTCCAATCAAAGGAAAGTATTTACACAAAGCTATTTATGAGAAGGAAATGTTAGCAATACTACATGCACTTAAGAAATGGCGACCATACCTAATGGAAAGGCACTTCAAGGTAAAAACATATCATGATAGGCTTAGATACTTTTCAGAACAAATATTATCTTCAGAAGAGCAGCAAAAATGGGCCACGAAGATGTTGGGTTATGACTTTGAAATTATCTACAAAAAACATAAGCAAAATGTTGTTGCAGATGCACTCTCAAGAAAGGATGAGGATGTGGAAGCATTGCATTGTGCCATTTCTATTATCCAAACAGATTGGATAACCGAAGCAAGGGATGAATGGTGAAGAAGTGTGGGCACTCATTCAAAAGTTGCAACAAGATCCTAGTACACCTGAGACATTCAGCTGGAATAATGATTCATTATGGTACAAAGATTGCTTGTACCTTTGTAAGAATTCCCAACTCAAACAAAATATTCTTCAAGAATTGCACACCTCTCCCTTAGTAGGTGTTGACAGTGTTGGACCCACAAACATGTCATGGGATCTCCCCGGTAAGAGTCCCAACTAGACCTCAGACTGTTTGGTGTAGGATTCCCAATAGTGGGTCGTATAGTATCGCCTTGACGGTGGTCGCGCGTAGAGGTAAGTGAGATTTCCTTGTTGGTAGAAAGGGTGTGACATGCGCAGCAAGCCAAGGAAGGTGCATGAATGGTTCTAACACACGGAAGGTGGAATGAGTGTGCCCCTTGGAAACCTGTGTAAACACGCAGCTTAGAAGGAAACACACGAGCAAAGATGCATCACAAACTGGAAGGAAGGTGAACCAACAATCCAAAGTGATGGTTAAACCAACAACACATTTCAGTAAGATTCATACATACATATACAAAAAGAGTCTATATATACATGCGTATGCAAACAGATACATATATCATTAGAGTAAATAAGTTAACTAAAATACAATAACAACATATGCATGAAACGTGCTAGCTCTGTTATATAAAGAAGTGAAATTTCCAATCATAAAGTACAACCATGACCAACCACTAGTCCTGATATCGGAATGCTATTGTCACTACCGTCTTCTCCTCCAAAGAGATGTACTAGCTCTACACTATGGAGAAGCCAAGGCTCGTTACAATACTCTCCAAACTTTCTGTAAGATACTCCTATCATAAGCTTGGCTGACTAAAAGCCTATACAATGAGTTATGAGGTACTATAAATAGCAAAGGGTGGGGTGACCCTTGAAATTCTCCTCTGTGATTGTTCACCTACCCTCATGACTCTTTAACTACTTTATGATTGTTACATTCAGCTATCGACACTTGGACTTTCACTTTACAAGATGTCACATATAATCTTCACATGTACCCATGTGAGAAAAAATAGGCTTGAGCAAGCCATGCAAGACATCACTAAGACTTAGACAACTATGGGAAGACCAACTCTTCAACATCCTCATGATGGTCGATGGCAACGAACTGATGCCAAGCTTGGTAGTCCGCGATGGTATCTGTGTACTCTGTGGTGACATATTTTCGGAAATGAACTCTTGCCTCTGTTGCATCCGGGTACATTGATTTGGCTCCTCTATCCAACTCGTTTAATAACATGCGCATCATTGTCTTGACTGTGGCCAGACCAACGACATACTGATGCATACTATCCGCACTGATCACCAAGTCTGCGTTGGTGGCTATGCTCATCAACTCGTCAAAGTACGAGTCCAGCTCCAGTTGAACTTGATTCTTTGTCTTTACCTCAGTGAGTGTCCAAATAGATGGGATCACATGCGCACACACAACAACATCCATGCTTCTAAACACTTGTGCATGGGAAGCCTGAAAACTAGTGATGAGCTGCGGGAGTTCTTAATAGTTCCAGATCTGACTCCGAATGCGTGCCTTCAACTCAACCGCCATGGGCTTCATCATCTTGGGCAAGTGTAACGGGGCTCCTTTTTATCTCATTGTCCATGTTTTCATGCGATCGACAACGGTATGAAGATTCGACAAGATACGTGCTCTTCTAGCACAGTGTTGCTGCCAATCGTTGAGATGGACAACTGCCTTATGCACGGTACCAAATTTGGAATACAATGTCCACATGACTGTCTCAAGAGATGATACTTCATCCACTATCAACTTCTTCAACTTCGCTATGGCGGATGCTGTAACTAGTTCTCCTCCATGCTTAGCCATATGTAACTCAGTCATTCGCTCGTTCTCTACTATCAAGAAGCGAACACTCGAGCCAGTGGCTTCGGCATATGCTCTGGTAGCATTGGTGAATTCTGTTGGATGTTTGTGCACATCAGATACGATCACTCGTTCCTAAAATTGCACAGGAGATGTGTGTACATCTAGAGTAGACACTTTGCGCGATTGCACAACTCTATGTTGTGACTAGTCGAATGATATGTTGTGCATCTCTTCTTTCGGATTGTCTCCAAGGATCTCAGTATCTCCTTGGTCACTCAGGACTTTCTCTGCTTCCGGATCCGGTGAAGCCGATGGGTTGACCTCTTGGTGGTAAGGCATGAGGTCAATGTCTTGCTCTAATTCTGGCTGCTCCATCTTCGTATCCATCTACTCAATTACTTGTTCAATCTTTTGAGCGAAGTCTTGCTCCTACGACTTCTCACCCTGTATGTTTTGTGCCAATTGCTCATATGAGTCTACTACCTGTATGGGTGCAGTTTCATCAATATGTGCATGTTGCGCCCCCTGTTGTGTCTGTCTTTTCTACGCTTCCTTCTCTTGTTATACGCAACTCCTGTTCTTTTCGGAGTTTTTCTTTCAACTCTTGCAACTCCTTTATTGTTTCCTCCATCCTCTGTTTATCTCTCTGCCTTTATGCGTTCCTCATGTCACCTCTTTGCCTCTATTTCCAAATTTTCTTTCTCCACAAGTGGGTCTACTCTGAACTTGCAGCTTTATTCTGCCTCTGTGCAGTGAACAATCTTTATCTTGCCTTTCTCACACGCAAGTAGGTTACCCTCTACTGGTGGCTCTCCTAGATGCTGCTTTGCACTGCTTCTCTAACCATTCCACAACAATACCGACTAGTTCATTAGGCCTAGAGAAGTTGTCACAATATCTCCATGGGTCTTCCTCAGCCCAATGACACGCCCTGTGGATCCAAGGAAATTGCACTCTCGCACAGTGATCCTTCACAAAGCAATGCGGGTCGTATGGATTGAAGCTTCTGGGGCGGAAAGTAAATCTTTTGAATTATTTTGTCTCGGCATCTGCATGCTTGAGATTTTGTATCTCGTACAACCCAATCTGCAATTGAAGAGTGGGCCAGGGTGTCTTCTTCTTCTTATGTAGTCTAGCTGAAAGTCTTGTTGAGATGTGGTATGACACTTCTTACATGATGAGCCTATCCATGGAAAACTATGGTAAAACACGCGGAGGCTTCTCTACATTTTACATCCATATGAAATTGCCAAAAGGTGAGGCATACCAATATGCTATGTCGATCAATGCCTCTATTGTTGCCTTTGACATGCAAGGTGGATCCTGCTCAAATATCATCTTGTACACCAAGGTGACAAAATGTTCTGACAATTGTGTGATGACTCCGCAGAAGCTGCATTCGAAAAACAGTCTGCAATAAGTGTTCACAGAGGTTTCCATTGATGTCCATGCCCACTTCAAGCCTGAGAACTTCTGATAGGCACAAATTTCATCCAAGACATATGCAGACATGTAGATTTCTGCTTGCTGACCTTTGGGCGGCTTCCAAGCTCCTGTTACTTGTTCCTTCATCCTATGAGCCAACATGTTGGACTAGTTGCATGGTTTTCCTTCACTGGCCAGTTGGTCCAACGCGATCACCCAACTCTACGGGAAGGTCTCCGTGCTCTCTTGGTCGTACAAGTGGCATGCAAAGATGACCAAGTACTGATATGCCTTCCGCAATATCTTCGTCTTGTAAATATGGTTGGGTGTCATCCTGAACTTGGCTGGCTCCTTCACCCAGCTCTTCAAGATATCCCTGGAGTTTGCATTGTTGTTGGGTATGCTGAAGGGTGTCTCCATTGTGATCACTGGCTTCGGCAAGTGGTACATCTACTGATAGTCCTGTGCCCTGAAGGTAGCAATCTCTGTCCCACTGACACTGCTTAACACCATCATCTCAAGATCAGTGTGCGAGACGATCCAATGTATCATGTTCGCACATGGAAACGCGGGATACCTGCATGCAATCCGGTACAAGCTGGACTTGTGAATGTTCACATAGACCCTGCAGTCTTCAAGATCTTCCTCAAATGTGCCTGAGAATGCATCATTGATATCCTGCCATTTTAGCTTGATGTCTTTGTCTATGATTAGCTTGGTGTCTTTGTAAATTGGCAAACTCATAGACACTCTCTTAACTACATCTCTAATTGTGCTTCCACTGGTGTCCTTTGACCCTGCTCTCTTGGAGGCCATTGAACCTGAACTGCTGAGAGATAGACGAACACCTGCTATACCTAGAGACATTGCGACATGCATGGCAAGCAATCTGTCAGTTGAAACCAAAGCAAACTTGAGGACTAACATGCAACATACCCAGGAGACTGATGGCAAGGATTGCATAGTTTTCACTTGGAGGCCAAGAAACTGACTACTGAAATTGCACAAAAGGAAGTCCAGACTATTAGGAGGCTGGTTAACTACTGGAATTGTGTAATGTGCAATCCATATTAACCTGTTGGGTGTTAAGATTGTGCAATGTGAAATTTCAGTCAGCAAGTCATGTAGGCCTAGGGATTGCATTGTGTAATTTTATGGGCCAACAGACACTACCTCTAAGAATTGCGCAAAGAAAGTCTGGAGGACAATGTCTAGCCAGATTTGTGCATTTTCTGGGAGAAAGGCAGAGCCTTCCCTCTCAGAAATGCGTAATGTTGTCCGAGTAAGGCAGAGTTTGGGCCAAGGTTTCCCAGACCCATCAACGGGTGACTGAAAACATATGAAGATCTGAATGCATGGTGAAATTGAGTGTAGACAAGATTAAATGATCATGCATGCAAACAGTGAATGCAAGATTCAGAAAACGGGAAAACATGCATGTGTGTGAAACAAGTCACTGAATCAACGATCGTTCGTGCAAAACAATGGCATGCATACGATAGCAGTTAGATGCAAACAAAAACTAAAACAGTTCTTATATAGGCTAACATGCATGCAAATGACAGTAAGCGTTCACAGAAATCAAGCAGACAACACTCACACAAGCCAAAACACAAAAAGCGACAGAAATGTTTCAAAAGGCAAGTAAAGCGGACTTACTCGGGAATAGCTGAGATGGATGTGCCGAAGACTCCTAGATGTGTTGTGGGATGTCAGAGCTCCACAATCGATGTGAATAATGAGCTCTAAAGTATCGAATAAATAAGTTTGAGGCTTATGACGCACATGCCACAAATCTAGGAAAAAGCGACACTTGGAGGGAAGTTTCTAAAACGATCTTTGCATGTAACCTCGAGCTACTAAAAATAGATCCCTAAAATCTAGGGATGCTTTTTGCATGTTGCTTTTTTCTATTTTGGGAAAAACAACCCATGCATGCAAATCAAGCTGCTAGGTCCCGGGTGGAACCGGTCAACCTGAAGGCACATGCAACAACTTGCAAGACTAGGAGAGGGATTTGCACAATTTCTAGGAGGAGTTGGGTTGGTTGTCCTAGAGGGATTGCACAATTTCTTGGGTCAGCAGGTTATTGTTGCCCAGAATTGCGCAATTTCTGGGCTAAGCTGCAATGCTGGGCCAGATTGCACAATTTTCTCAAGGAAGCCTGTCTGACTGCATTGTGCGATTTCTGAGCCCAACGAGCTATCCAGTAGATTTGCACAATTTCTGGAGGGAAGGTTGGTTCCCCTCCAGAATTGCGCAATTTTCTGAGGGAGTTTCTTAGCCAACAAATAGCTTAAGTCTGAAATGGAAGCCTATGAAGGGAGTGAAGCAAACTGACATGTACAGGTTGGCAAGCCATTGAAAAACCAATTAATCCTATGTACTTGACAGTGCAAGACATGCTGTTAGGATGGTTGGTAGGAAGGCTCCAAAATGAAGCTAAGGAAAAATTTTGGAGGGTGGTTGTAGCCACTACAACAGGTGGGCACTTAGAATTTTTAAAAACTTACCATAGGGTTAAGAAGGATTTTTTTGGGATGGCCTTAAATTTGATATTCAAAAGTTTGTGGTGGAAAGTTTGGTTTGCCAACAAAATAAAGTTGAGACAATTAAGACCTCGTTTTAGTTACAACCTTTATCCATTCCAAGTCAACGTTGGGAGAAGGTTTCAATGGATTTTATCACAAGTTTACCTAAGTCTAAAGGAAAGAATGTCATCATGGTGGTAGTTGATAGACTTACCAAGTATTCACACTTTTGTGCATTATCTCATCCATTTAAAGTTAGTACAATTGCTACTGCATTTATGGAAACAATTCAAAATCTACATAAAAACCCAAAGATTGTTGTAAGCGATAGAGATCCTATTTTCACTAGAAATTTTTGGACATGATTATTTTCTTGTCTGGGTACTCACTAAGCTCATAGCTCATCTTATCATCCTCAATCAGATGGGAAAACTGAGATAGTGAACAAATGTTTGGAAGGATATCTTCGTTGCTTTGTATCCGATAAACAGACACAATGGGTTAAGTGGTTTCCTCTGGATGAATGGTGGTATATCACTTCCTTCTATACTGCAACAAAAATGACCCCATTTATGGCACTTTATGGATATCATTCACCGTCCATCACATCATCTTTACGAGAAAATTCTAAGATTCAAGCAGTGGAAGATCACATCGAGCATCAACAACAAGTTCTTCAACTCTTAAAGGATAACCTCACTTTGGCTTAGAATAGAATGAAACAAAAGGCTGATCAAGATCGCAGCGAAAGGAGTTTTGATGTAGGTGACTAGATATTTTTACGGCTACAACCATACAAACAAATGTCCCTCAAGCAAGCTAAGAAGGATAATAAATTATCTATTATGGTCCTTACAAGGTGTTGCAAAAGATTGGTACTATGGCATACAAATTGGAGCTTCCTACATCTTCCCGAGTGCACCCAGTTTTCCACGTTTCATGTTTAAAGAAGGTTATAGGTGACAAGCTCCCAGTTCAAACAATATTGCCAGAACTTGACGAGGAAGGAAAAATCATATTGGAACCTAAAGCAGTAATGGAACAAGAACTCGACAGCTACGAAATTGATCAATTTCAGAGTATCTGATTAGGTGGAAGAACTTACCCGTGGAAGATTCCACATGGGAGGATGAGAAATTTATATAGAATCATCCAGAACTACTCAAGTGTTGAGGACAACATTTTTTTTGAAGGAGAGGAGCATGTTAGGTCCCTATAATACTAGTGTATTCCCTCATTGTTATTAGTCTAGCCCCCTTAGTGTTATTGTTGTGCCCCATAGAAGCCCACTATTGTTATTTTTGTGCCCTTACATTATTATTGTTATGTCGACTCTGATTATATTGTGACCCCTTAGACTCCTATATATAGAAAGGGGGTTTTGTCATTTGAATCATCCAAGAATTGTTCATTTGTGTAATGTAAAGGAGGTTTCTCCCTCAAAGAGGCTGATTTTGAAGTCGTTGATCTATCTTTTCTTCTATTTTGTGAGTTGGTCGCGTAACAAATGGAGATATTTTCATCTTCACAACTTGCATCTAACATAACTAGAATTGATAGTCAACTATTAGTTTTGAAGCTACATCAAGCAATCTTGAGCCACTTCTTTAAACCATCATCAATGAGTACTTCTATTTTGTAGAAGACATCAATTTCTAGCCATTTTTAATCTAATAATTTATCATTAATGTTCTATTTAATATCTTGATGTATAATTTAAGTCTCAAAATTTAACCTTAACCAAACCCCTCCCATTCTCTAAATTTAAAATTAACTTCTCTTCCATAATGTACTTTTCCCTCTCCTTTTCTTATTTTAAATATCCTTTCAACCCTGAGGTGTAGACCAGTTGGTTTGTGTGGGATTTAGTCGTGGCCAACCTCATGGGGAGGGGTTGAGGAGTGGAAGCCACTTTGAGGGAATGAAACTTCCCAAGGGACATCTAGGGTTGACCAAATAAGCACAATCCTGGTGATAAGCATCCCATTGTGGGTAAATCGATCTCCTTCTAACCAATAAGCATCCCATTGTGGGTAGATCAGTCTTCTTCCAATCAATAAGCAAGCTAGCCCCAACCTAGGCTCTACCTAGTTACAAAAAAGAAAAATCAATTATGTTATCTTTCCCTCCTATCATACATTTTTTATTCATAATCTAGCACTCTTCACAACATTATTCTAGCTTATTGTCCCTAAAATTGAGTAAAGTATTCACCCGAAACTTTTAACACATAAACAAAATTACACAATAATCTAGAAACTATCATCATAATAGAACTGATACTTTAATTACTAATCAACTTATACCTTTTATAATTTTTGAAAAATAAAATGTCATTAATTTAAGCCTAGATATATGTATTACATATAATTCTAACTCTCGGGCCATTATTCATGAAAAGATTACTGAACAGTTTATAAGGCTGCACGACATCTATCAAATTCAGAATACAATTAAAAAGGGAGTTGTCTATAATGCGACTTTTTGAGATTCCGGTGACGGAATCCGGCGGAAGAAATTGAGATGAAATCATGATTTGTTGCAGTTAAAATGGTTTTTTAACTGCATATTCGGATTCAGCACCCTGAAAAACCCCTGGGACGGTTTCATTGTGCAGAAATTAGCTATCAAACTTGGATTCCAATAAATTACTGCCGGATTTTCACCGGAAAAAATCGCCGGAAAGGCTTTCAAAAAGTCGCGTTAAAGACTACTGCATTAAAAAGCCCACAAAAAGGGTTTACGAGGGAGATTACCGATAGGGAAATATCATGGGGTACAGTATCAGAGAGCTTCGTATTTATTCATTAAAATTATTAAATTACAGTGCTTTGGTACAATGGAGTCAGAGGTAAGGGAAATGCAAAATAGTATGACAAAAAAGACTACCGGGAATGTGCACACAGTTTTTATGTAATTAAAGAGAGAAAAAAAATACAAAAAAATCAAAAACATTCTGCTAAAATAATTCAAACAGGTAATTATCGTGTTCCATGGTGTAATTCTACATAAGTATTGAATCAAAACAGGTCTATTTCCTTCTTACTCAAGCAAATCTCTTTGATTCAGTAGTTCATGTGCAACTTCTTTTTCTCTTGGTTATCTCAGTGCTCTGACTGTGTGTATGTTGCACGTGATGCACAAGGTTAATTTTGGCATGGAGAGATAGGATTCACTTCTACTGGATTCACCTGGTGAATTGCTCTATTCAGCACATCAATAGGGACGAAAACTCTACAGCAGACGCTCTTTCAAAAAAGGGTCTTTCTTCCTCTTCTGAATTCTGGCACCTCGAGATAGTATCTGATGATTCCTCTTATCAGATCAATGATTTTGCCTTACCAGACTTTTAAATGCTTCATCTTCATTAGACAGTCTCAATTATTCAGAGTTTTTGAGTTCAGATAATATCAGTTTTGATATCATAGACATTATGTAATATCTCTTAGATCATAGGTTTTTATTTGCTCATGTCTTTTTGGGATCACAGCTCTAATCTGTATCTTCTCTGAAAAAGGATGTATCTTCAGTTCTTTATATTTCTCATATAATACATATAGCTTTTTTTGTCTGGAAAAAAAAGGTTAATTGCAGAAAACAGAGTGCAGCAAACTCAGGCCGAAGCTTTGGTCTTTTTTTGGGTAACAGGAGAGCACATTGAGAAATTGATATACCTTTGGGATGGTAATTTACAGTAGAAGACTCGATTGTTGAAACCACAGTATTATCTTAACGGTTTTCGTTATTTGGTTTTATACAATTATGCCAGTAAGGGAAATCTTGTTTATGACTACACCATGAAAAGTTACCCAAATGAAAAGTGCCATAGCGAGTATGGTTGTTTGGTCTTTGTTATAAATGTACGTGTTTTGGTTGTAGATATGAAGAAACATTGTGTCTTGATATACTCTATATGCTAACTGTTGGGTTGGCTAACTACCCTGAAGAGCTTGGCTATGCTGATTGTGGACTGCTAATTGCTGTTAATTTGGGCCTAGAATCTATTGTTTTGGTCCTGGAAGATGCCGAAAGTTTGAGTTGAGGTGCTCCCGCAATAAAAGGCAAGGTTTGACTTGAGGTGTTCTGTGAATGAAAGGTATATTGAGAAAAACAAACACTAACTAACACTCTCAAAATTTCCATGAAATTTAACTTGAGGTGTACATATATTTTTCCTTGTTATGTCATGCTTTACAACATATTGACAACAACAAATACTAAGCAATTCTGTCTCAAATTTCATCACAATAGAGAAACAAAACTTGTAGGGAGTTATTAATTGTTTTGCAAATATATATTTATTATTATGGTGATTTCATGATTAATCTGAGCAAGGATTAGGATCAAATCTAGGGAGGTCCAAGATCAAATTTAGCAGTAGCACAAAGAGTATATCTAATAAAATGGTCAGTTAGAGATATCAGAAATTTATGATATTTATGACTTAGCAAGAACCAAAACACTCTGAGAATGAGAGAGCCTACTCCTTGAACTTTACCTACAACAAGCCAAAAATATCCTAATAAAATTTGAAACCAAATGAAAGAGATAACATCCCATTGTGCAAACTTGTAAAGAGTGAAAGGAAAAATATTTACAAAAAAGATACCTATTACAAATATGGTTGATTGTTTGTTGCCCTGTGGCAGACACTATTTGGGAGCTGCCCAGAGCTGCCTTATCAAGGCAATGAAGTAATATCCGTAGTAATCTCGGGACTAGGAGCAAATTACATGGGTACACCAAGGTGTTTGGCTTCACACTACCTATTAAGGCCATAAATTTGCTTAGAAAGTCATTTTTCGTAGGAACATGGTTTTGTTTTTTTCAAAAATCTAACTATAAGAGTGTTTAAATAATTTTTGAATGGTGGAAATAGATTCAGCACCGTCAAAAACCCTTGGGTACCCAAAATCCTAAACCTTGATAGCTGTAAACCTAGATTTCCCAAAATTCCTACCAAAATTTGATTAAAATCTTGCCAAATTTTCCTCTATTTTCCGAGCAAAATTATGACCTCACTAAACTACTCTTTTGCCTTATACTACTCTTTTGCGTTATTACTGAAATAAGTGAAATCTTAACTGATTAAATCATTCAGGCACAAGTCCTTTTTTTTTAATTGTAAAAGTGTGGATTCTTCTGTGTGCATATTTGTCGTACCCTCACATTGAGCAACTGGCAAAAACACCCGTACAAAGTTTTTGTTTCTCTCGATTTTGTCTTCTATGTAGCTACTTCCAGCCAAAATGTCATCACAGTTGAACCAGAAGACAATATCGTCTCGAAAGATGGACCAGGGGATTTTGGTTCAAACCATCAACGAATTATATTTTTAAATCAGAGAGTTGTTAATCCAGTATCCAATATTGAACGTAAATTTTTTGGTTTGATTCCAGCTAAAATTTCAGAAAAGTGGTCTCATGCGTTCCATCAGCTTATTGTTAACTTTAATTGTTAATTATCTTGATCTATGGTGTATTTTAAGAAAATGGGTATTAAATTACTAGTATGTTTGGCATGGGAAATCGGAAGATAGGCAGAAAATCAATTATTGCTTCACTGAACATTATTTTATTTTCATTCAATAAAACAAATGTAAAATGAACCAAATCATTGACTAAGTTACTTTTTTCAGACGTCCATAAGTTTCTAGATGTACAATAACTTACACAGATCTTCAAACAGACCAAGTAGTAAGAGGGTTAGACATATTCGTCATTGTTTTTAGAAAGACAACCACATTAACAACATAATACAAGGGAAATAGTGATTTTCCAAAACCAAAAGTACCTGTAAACATAATAAGGAACATAATCATATAAACTATCATTGATAAAAAAAGTCAGGAATAGCAGCTATGGGAGTGGAAAAGTGCCCCGGCACTGATAGAATCAGCCTCAGAAAACTGTAATGCATAAAACCAAAATTATCAGAGATTCCAAGCTTTGACAACGAGCCAACAACCCGATTTTTCTCTCGGAATATGTGCTGGAGAGTGATCGTTGTGAATGTTTATTAGGAGATCCAAGCAGAAAGATGAGAGGGGGAGAACTCTATATTTGACAAGACAGAAAATTGATAAATACTTGTGAGTCCTCATAAACAAATAGGGTTTCAATGCACAATTGCGGAGAAATCCACATAAAACCCCAGAAAGCTAAGCTTTTAGCCCTCATATTAGTTCCCGGTCCACTATTCCAATGAATCCTGTATTGAAAATCTTGGTTCACTCGAAGCCATACACCACAGCCACATTAAGAATTCTGGGCAGCACCATCGAAGAATCCCTTCGAGAAGTGTAAGGAATAAGGAACGATTATGTGGGATCGGTCCTGTATTGATTGTATGGGAGTTCTAACATTATCCAATCTGAGTAGGACCTTGTGAATAATAAGGTGAGTATTAACCAGTTTTCCCTCAAATATGAGACTATTTTTGGCCGATCATAAATTCCCAAATAGCGAGAAAAATAACAACATTACTCTTTGTATCCCGCTGCAACCACCACTTAAGACAATCAACAACGTTTCCAAAACTTCTGCAAGGAAGATTTAATGAAGTGAATATCCCTTTCCAGACAATCATTGCAATCGAGCATTCAAAGAATGGATGAGTATTACTTTCAGAAGAGGTCCGTCCTGCACAGGGGCATCTCCCAGGCCCATTGAATCCCCTTTTACATAAGTTCTCCCAAGCGAGGTTCTTGTTTCTCCAAGCCAGCCAATTGAAGAGGATGATCTCCTTCCTTGAAAATTCTTCGCTACATTGATTTCAAGATAAGAGCCCATCCTAAAACTTTGATATCTAATACACCCCAGCCACCATGGTCTTTTGGAATGGTTTTCCACCCTCCCTGCCCAAATAAACTGTACCATGAATGGTTTGATTTTGTTGATGATGGTCGTGGGGAGGATGTACAAATGCGCCCACTAAACAGTAAAAATGTATCGGCCCCCAGAGACAACCACCTATGGGCCCATCCATTTATCCGGTATCTGTATTTTTAATTTTCAATAATTCAAAGTCAATTAGTAATTTTATAGTTGTTTGGCTTGAGTCGAATGCCAAGGTATGTGAGGTATGTGAGGAAATTTAATATTCTAACAATTTCATTAATCTCCCCTGGATCTCCCGATGAATATAGAATATGAAAGTGGAAATGGATTTCAGCGCCGGATTCCCAGCTAAAATAAACCTAACAAGTAAAGACTATGTGTGGAACCAGAAGCTTGATTATGAAAGTGTCCTCTTCAGATGTCGATCGTGCTTTGAGACGGGGCATCTAGCAAAAAATTGCCCAAAAGCCTCTGAGAAAAATTTTGCTAGAAAAAACCACCACAGATCTACATGGTGGGAAGGAGCACAAAAAGAACACTACACTGTCATCAAAGAAGAATATTCTAGAGAAAACTCTGAGTCACAAGAAATCAAGGAAGAAGGAAACAACTCTCAAAGCAAGCAAGGAGAAAGCCCGCCCCAACAAATCAACAGTTATGAGGATCTGAATACCGCAGAAAATAAATCTTCAGTTAACAGCAAAGCAAATCTCCTAAACCAAACTTCTCCGACTATAGATCGCGAAGCTAAGACACCAATGTCCCAAGAACCAGAAGAGATGAAGGAGATGCAAGACAAAGGAAATTGGAAGACCGTAGAGAAAAGAAAGAAAGCTACAACACCAATCTCGCCAAGAAAGACGAGGAGCCAGACAAGTAAAAATTAAGAAAATTGTAGGTCCGATAGACCAATTTGGTCTCAGTGGACGTTAACCATCATCATCATCATCATGTGATTTACCTTCATACCAGAATTATATCCAAATCGCTGCAAAATATTATGGAACACCCTCCATTGTGGGCGGGATACCATTTCAAATGCTAAGATGTTGTCCACAAAGAAATTATGTGAGATCCTAATACCTGCAGAGCTATACATTACTGTATAAGTCAATGCCATTAAATCTTCTATACCGTTAAATATTTTAAGTCTTGTTGGGTACCATTGCCATGGGTCCCTGCAGTCTACTATTGTAGAAATCCCTGGGACAAAATTGAGTAAGAAGAGTGCTTTATAGACTTAATTTTTGATGCTATGACATAAAAATTAAGAATAAGATTTGAAAATTCTAAATTAAAATGCAGTTGTCAGAATTCTTTTCATTACTCCAAGTCTATATTGATATCTTTGCAATACCTAGGTCATAAAAATCCATCAAAGTTAAAAAAGATTGTGCCTCGGAAGATTCTTGTGGCAGTGTCACATTGCAAACTTATTGTAACCTAAAAATTTAACTGATTCAAACATTTCTACTATGAAGAAATTCAAAAGAGAAGTCATAGCCATATAAATCTTTAGCTTTCCTTTTGGAAGTTTCTATTAGTTTATGTTACTTGAATAAGTCATACCTACAAATCCTTAAATATCCGGCCTTCTGAAGTTATTGTTCAGTTTTAGGTAACCGTCCTTTTGGAGTTCCTGGGTTTTGACATTTGATCAATTCAGTTAGAACAACTAAAGTGGATAATAGATGTTAAAAATAACCGTATCTGTTTTATGTCTGCTAGGGCACAGGCTGTTTAGGTTGTTGATAGTGAATACTTGAATACTTGGTGACAACAAGGTATTTATTTATATGGAGTAATGTAAAAGATTAATCCATTCAAGTGAATTTCATTCGGAGAAAATATGTGATTCAAAACTGGTGATATTAAAGCACAAAGATATACTAGACTTTCTCAGTGCCTTTTCGTAGCTTTCAGTTGGGTATTGTTGACTTGTATACCACTGTCCACACTCAGATATAATTCACTGTTTAGTAAAACAAATGCACTAACATATAACCATAGAAAATATGAGTCATATTGGATCCAGCTACCATGAAAATTGGTTTTCATGGCTATCCCGCTTCTGGTTACATGATTTGTGCTCCAAGTCCTACTGAAAACTGGTCAATTTCCCACTTTGTATATTATCTCATCCGGAAAGCATTTAATCACACTACACTTAAGTATGGGTATAGTACACTAGGCCAGAAAACATTCTATTTTTGTAGCCCAAGTACATGAACAAATTCACTCGCATAATTTTTTATAAATATTAAATCAATAAATTCAAGATGAACTATCAGTCACCATAAAGTAGATTATTAGATTTGCAGTGTCTCTCCTGTAAAAATTAACTACAATTAAATCAAATCACTTTGTTTTAGCTTCAAAAGAAACACTCAAAGCATATCATAGACAAAGATGTAACTCAAATAAAATATTGAAAAATGTGCAGCTCTGATATTAAGATGAGGTGCACTATTTGGTAATCTATTTTACTCACTTGAAAATATTTCAATGGAGTCAGATTGCATCCCCAATTGGCAATCTATATTTAGTTGTCTTAAGAACATATGCAACCTTGAGTATAAAAATGATCTGATAAATTCTCAATTGAACATACAAGAATTTCACTCCCAAAATTCTTATGACGTGCAACTCAACTTACTTCTTCCAAATCTCAACCTATCCTCCAAATTTAGGGTCATCCAACCATGAAATTGAAAAAGTTCTGTTCTTTTAACATCACATATTAACATTGCTCCAAAACATTTATTACTGGTCAGTAAGGTGAGATAGTGTATGTTTATCTCAGTTTATTGGACCAATTAGTTGGTTGTGATCACTAAAAATTCATACATCATTCTAGGGGGTGCCTAATCAGCAGAAAAATAAAGAATGGAGTGAGAATTTAGTGCACAAATATCCCCTGTTTTAATGGATGACTAAAACCAGGAGGCCTTATTCCCCATCCCTAAGACAGGCTCTTGTTGCACAAACACCAGGTGTAGATAACTAGGTGCTTTGCAAGTTTGCTCTTATTCTGAATTGTTCTATCAACTGGGACGTTTACAAAGAGAAACAAACCCAAATCTACAGAAATATACCCAAGGCTGACAGAACAATGCCCTGTTGTCTGTATTTCATTGAAAAGTTGTTAATGAAGTACACCAAGGAATCGCATTTAAGGACTAAGTATGGAATTACATCAAGCCCTAAAATTTATCAAATTCAAAATCATCTTCTATACTGATGAAAAAAAGGAGAATAAAATACAAGGCTTACATCCATATATGTAAAATCAAGTCAATGGTTCTACATGGTTCAGTCATTTAATATACTCAAAACTTTGGCCCAAAAATTAATACAATATAAGTCTGCTCTAGAATACAACAGAAGCAAATTAGTTCACATATATGCCCTTCCCACACTCATTTCTTCTGTTAATTTTGGACACTGACTACCATTTCACTTCTGGGCATTTTTGTGGTATTGATGTTTGGCCCAACGGATACCAGCCGAAGTCCCTTCCTTCAATTTTTTGGCCCCAGCAGACGCCGCACATTTCATCTTCTTGTTATAATCTGCTAATCTGGTCAAGACCACAGACTTGTTTTTCTCTGCTCTCTCCTGGTCGTTGTATGAATAATCCCACTGCTCTGCCCATGTAAGCCCAAATGAATTTCTACGCTCATTGGAAGCCATTAATGCGATCAAATACTGTTCACACAGCGCTTCAATATTTCTAAAATAGTTAAATTGATGTTCACTAGAAGTGTAACAGAGGAACTGAAACTATGAACAGGTTGAACAATGGAATAGGAACATGCAGGCGAGCACGTATATATATCTATATGAACGTTACGGTCTCGAAATAACGGTACCTCGGAGTTAGTGTAATTTCAAATTTGACCGTTGAGTATTTGAATAGTATAGTTTGACTACCAACGGTTCTATTATTCTATATGTCACTACAATCGAATTTCTCCATTATAAGAAAGTCTAACTTGTGTAACTATAGCGATTCCTATTTCCAACCTCATAGAAAAGTTATTGCGTCTGACATGCGCCCTCGATAGCCCCATATAACACGTTGCTTTTTTTTTTTTTCTCCAGCCATCACCGCGCGCGTGTTATATCTGGCTATCGAGGGCGCATGTCAGGGCGCAATAACTTTTCTATGGGGTTGGAAATAGGAATCGCCGTGTAACTATCCTCGCACTTCTACCAGGGAATTCCCTCCAAGTGACATGTCACATGGTTCGAAAACATGACACATATGTTGTTTGACCTCATTCATTGATCTCGGGGTTAGGTTAACTAGAGGTGTCATTGAGCTTGGGTTATTTAGTTCTGTGTGGAGGGCCATATGGAAATGATAACCCCCATTTTTGTTTTCCTTAAGGAAATTGGTCCCATTTAACATGTTGTGGTATTATTTCTCAATTAATGGAGATATAAGATTATTTTTTCTTTGGCAACTTGGTCCAAAGGGTATTTTTCCTTATTTAGGATGGTATAAAGTATTTAGTTAATGGTTTGAATTTTTCATTTATATATTTTTATCTATAATATAATGATAGTCTATGATAAGGCTAGTTTTGGTTCATCTAATAGTGAGTTTCGATAAGAATGTAGATGCATTTTTCAAAGTTTCAAGTTTTGCAAGTCTAATTTTTCAAAAGAGGATTTTATGGTCTTTTGCAAGTTTCATTCCAACTCTAATATTCTCATTTTAAAAGTTGATAAGGGAAATGCCTATGTTGTTATTAATTCTTTCGATTACCATTGTAAAATGCTTGATTTACTTTCATGTTCTTCATACAAACCATTAGCCAAAAACCCTATCAAATCTATGACCAACAAGGTAACTAAAGTCATTAGATCCTCCTCCTTAGACCCCTCTAACCAAAAGCTTCTTATTCCCCTTAACCCCATCACCCCCCAGTTCTATGGTCAACCTAAAATTCACAAGAAAGATCCCACGTAGGCCTATTGTGAGCACTATTTGTGATCCCACCAATGCCCTTTTTCGGTTCCTTACCAAAAAGCTTCGTCCCTTATCTAGTCACTTCTTCATTAAAGACTATTGATTTCATTGAAAAACCAAACGCCTCAAGCTTGATGAAAACGACATCATGGTTAGCTTTGATGTTGTTTCCCTTTTTACCAAAATCTCTGTCCCAAAAGCCATTGACCTTATTTCCAAACTTGTTGACTTTGAAACCCTCAACCTTATCAAAATTTCCTTGACCACCACCTTCTTCACTTTTAATGGAGTTTGCTACAAGCAAACTGAGAGCACAACCATGGGTTCCTCCCTCTCCCCTGTAGTTGCCAACTTTTTTATGGAGCACTTTGAAACCTTAGCCGTCAAAAGTTTCCATTTAAAACCTAAGTCCTTGAAACATTTTGTTGATAATACCTTTATAATATGGTCTCATGGTATGCATGAACTCCATGCTTTCCTCACCCATTTTAATCACATTTCACCCCACATTTAATTCGCTATGAATCTTGAAGCTAACCAATCCCTACCTTTTCTTGGCGTCCTTGTCTCTGGCCTCCCTAATGGATCCTTTACCCACCAAGCCTATTGAAAGAAGACTCATACTAACAGGTAACTACATGCTACCTCTCACCATCATCTTTCTCAAAAGTCTTTTGTTCATCAAAATCTTTTTACTTGTACCATTTAGATTTTTTTTCCTCTTAATCTTTTTCGAGTGAAAAAATCCATCTCACCAAAGCCCTTAATGTCAATGGTTATTCCTCATCCCATATTAAAAAGGCTTTCCACTTTGCTCTTCACCCTAAACCTAACAAACCTTCCATAAGCCCTCCCTTATCCAAAATTTCCCTTCCCTACATTTAGGATGTCATCAATCATATTTCCAAAATCCTATTGTATTTCAAAATATTCTTTTCAACTTGAGTGAGTGCATTGAATGTGGCCTACATTGCAAGACTAGGGAAGCCACTTTCAACAAGGTCATTTAATTCTTGATACTACAAAACAATGTTCATCTTGATACACCAAACATGGTATTAATTGACATCAATTTGTGGTACTTGTTTGACATAAACTGCTATTGCTAACCATCTCAAAGAACCACAAGACAAATACCAAATACATGTAAGAGTAGGTATCATACCATTTTGATACTATTGAAAACAAGTAGAAACTATTGCTACTAATATCACTAAATTGATAATACAAAAATTTGAAAGAAATCAGAAAAGAGATACAACTCTTGTAAACTAGGAAAACATAATACTTATACATTATGTCAAATTGAAATGTTCACTTACGTAGAAGGTAAAAAGCCAAGGTGAAAAAACTCAAGTGAAATTGAAAAGTTATGAGGAGTCTAAGAAACCTTTGGAAGATAAAACCAAGGGCTACAAAATGTTGTATTTATGTATGTCAAATTATTAAATAATACAACTCATGCTTATCGAACATTGCCTTTCATTTTTGTATATCTAACAGTGGTATTAGAACGGACTCCTCCTGCCCTATTTGATTGTATGGGAGCCATAGCTATCTGGCCCTCAACCTGGGCACTCTCACCATTCTCATACCCGTGTTGAATTGGTAAGGTTTTCTTCACTTGGAGGTCATGGACAAATCCGAATCCTGTCAGAAATCATTGGTGAAATTCACCTCGCAATATTTTGGTGCCTAGTGAACCTCAGACTCCAAATCTGTGCCCTAGATATTGAATGTTAACGATCGAGTTAGAATCAAGATACATAATCGTGGACAAATGCTCGCAGTTGAAGCAATTAATGCCAATCTGAAAATGGGGTCAACTTCTTGCACAGAAAATGTAGGGACATGAAATCCAGTCCTGCTCATAGACTGTGGACTCGTTCTTCCCTGTATTAAGAATGCACACCACGCCGTGGCTTGTATTAAGTACCTTGTTTTGCTCCCTCGACAACAACCCAATGCTTATATTGCTCCTTGGAGTACTTCTTGTTCCCCTGTGCTATTCCCAACACAGACTCAGCTCCTCAAATGCTCTCTTTTTCTCCCCTTGTCATGGCCACACTAAGGGTCGCTGGGTCCTGGGCGCTTCTGTAGATTGGCCCTAGTAAGCGTTGTCAGTCTGTATGCCAACAGATCAAGATGACCCTTTTCATTCGGTGTGCGGAATAATATGTATAGCCCTCTGTTGGTAGCGATGCCACAGTATAATTTGCAGTCGAGGAAGTTGCCCATGAACAGTAATAGGACACCAGTCAAAGTAATAGGACAGAGCATCTAGGAATTGCACAGAATCGATCTCCAGTGTTTCTGGGCCCAAGACTGCGAATGCTAATGTGAACACAGAGAGAATACTTACAAGAGATCAATCTATGTTCAATCTATGTTTTCCATTGTTTTAGCTGAATATGCCTGAGTAGCTGTGAGACATAAATAGACATACATAGTCTTGTCCAGATTGAACCACACGATCTGTGAGAATTAAATTTCCCCACCTAATCATTAAACCACATCTTTGAGACTACTATCATGTTTTACATTGCCAACAGACTTCGAGACTACTATCATGTTTTACATTGCCAACAGATTTTTGTATAAATTGGTTTTGAGTCCTTTGAAAGAATATCTCTTTTTAGTTGATGCTCTTGAGGTTCCAAGGGTTCTAGTTGGACGATGCTTAAGAAATAAAACTAGAATTGCCCTTCAATTGCAGAGTAAATGAGAAGTTGATAAGGGTTCTAGTTGGACGATGCTTATGAAATAAAACTAGAATTGCCCTTCAGTTGCAGAGTAAAAGAGAAGTTGATATTCCATCCACATAGATAACAAGGAGCTCAAGCACTAAGAGTACCTGAGGCATGTCAAAAGAGAAGTTGATATTCCATCCATAGAGATAACAAGGAGCTCAAGCACTCAGAGCACCTGAGGCATGTCAACTTAATAATGAAGGTTCAAACAAAACAATGACACTTTAAAAGCCACAACGAATTCTATTGTTGCCATTGGCAAGATAAGTTGCAGTTTATTCCAATTATTTGTTGGAAGTTGATGCTTTTATGTATTATTTTCACTTATATGTTTTGATTAAGCGTGAGGAATGAACTACTTTTATTTCCAATGGCACGATTTAATGGCTGAGGGGATTATATTTGAAAATTTAACAGGCTATCACTATTAGAGTAATATGAGATAGAGGTGCATTGTACACTTGTAAATGTCCATTTTGTATTTTTATTTGTTGAATTATTTTATTAGAGTAATATGAGATAGAGGTGCATTGTACACTTGTAAATGTCCATTTTGTATTTTTATTTGTTGAATTATTTTTGGTTTTTAAAGGTGCATTTTTTGTTATTGAAGTTGATACCTTTTATTTGTTGAATTTGTATTGTCGAGAAAATGATTAGAATTAATGAGTTATTAGGAACATAGTTTTAAAAACCGTTTTTAAAAATTGGTTACTGGTCTAACCCGCTGGTTAGCAAGCCTGCCGGTCTAAACTGTCCAAAAGACCCGGTTCATTAGCCCTTTTCTCTTTTTTCTTGCCCTAACCGGTGCTAACTGGTTGTTTTAGGACGGAACCGGCCGGTTTTGTATCAAACTGGCCAGTGTCGTCCTAAACCGGCCAGTTAGAGGCACGCCCACCGTAAAGTTAAAAAAGATGAATTCTGACTGTGTTTTAGGGGTTTTGGGGGGAAACTAAGGGTGTTTTCCCTCCAAAAACACTCTCTCCAAGCCTTTAAGAGGCCCCTCTCACTCTCATTTGTCTCACACAACTAATTTGGAGTGTTTGTGAGTTTGTTTGTGAGCTTGGAGAGTGTTGAGTTTTTGCGCAGCTGAAGTAGTCATCCTGAAGTTGGAGTTGGAGCTATTTTGGAGATAGTGTGTAGCTGTCAGTGGAGTTGCCATCATCAAGAGGAGGCTAAGGAAGCTAGATTGCATTTCCAAGTAGTCATCATGCCTCCAAAAGCCAGAGATACTGCATGGGCTCATTGTGATATGATTGATGGCAAAATGATCTGCAAATATTGCCAAAAATCTATTCAAGGAGGGGGTATTAACAGGTTCAAGCAACACTTGGCTGGGATAGGAGGCCATGTAAAGCCATGTGGAGGACCAAATGAAATAATAGGGCATATTAGGGCAGAATACCTTTAGAAGTTTGAGACTCAAGTCACTGAACCAATAGAGAAGTTTGTCACTGCAAAGTTTGGGAGTCGAGACTCAACCAACCGAGTTTGATCATGATGACTCATGAGAAGTTTCAAGTGATAATGTTGATCAATATTATAGTATTATCATATATGTACATTGGAGTCTTGTAGTAGGCCACTGGCCCCATAGTTTGTAGGCTTTGTTTTTGCACTCTAGAGGCCATTTAGAGCCTCATTGCTTATGTATTTTGTCGATGATATGTATTGCACTCAGTGCCATTTTGATATATTCAACTTTACATGGTATATAAATGAGCAATCTTTGCATATTTTGTCTCTATTGGCTTCGTATCATGTTTTTAAATCTTAAAAATAGTTTTTTTCATTAAAAAATAATTATTTAATGTATTTTTCTAAAACCAGTTCGTTTAGACCAAACCAGTCCTGGTTAGACCGGTTCCGGTCGGTAAACCAGTTCATTAGGTGGACTGGTCCGGTCACCAGTTCCGGTTTTAAAAACATTGATTAGAACTACTTAATATTCTAATACAGTCTATTGTCAATAATATGGTCACCATTGACAAAGCCATTCTCACATATGTTCAAACTTGTTTACAAGATTTACAAGATGATTAAATTTCGTCAGCGTGAGTCACAACTCCAAAGGAATGATTACAACAACAGAGTCAACATTTTGAACTTGTTCATATTCATAATAACTCTCTTTTGAATTTAATAAAGATTCCTATCAACATTCAACACACGATCATATTAGTGACACCACTTAAGGAGTATATTCAAATAAAGATGTAGACATTCAACGTGCACTTTCCAAGCTCATCATCATACCTTGGGAAGAAGTCATTAACAACAAACATGTAACCAGTCTTGTATATGAAAAGAAAGTGGCCTTTTAAATTCTAGACTACTCCATACCAATCCAATTTCAGAGTGTTGGGTTTCTTTAGAAAACTCATCTTCACTTGCTCCACTTTCACATCAAATTTTCAAATGCTATCATTGTCATCTAATTGGCCACTTGAAAGATTGATGTTTTGATACTCACCTTTATGAGAATTATGGAGACATACTTATCATTTAGACAGATGCTCCAGTTACAAGAACGCTGCAAGAGAAAATTTGCACCTTGGACAGATCGCTTATTGGCAATGGTCTTCAACAGTAAATAAAAAGATACATCAATCATGTTGCAAAATTCATTCTTATGTATTGAAGTCTTGCAATGGAGATATTTTCATATTCTCAACTTGCATCTGATAGAGTTGGAATTGATAGTCAGCTATTAGTTTTGAATATATATCAATCAATCATGAACAACTTCTTTAAACCATCATTAAGGAGCACTTCCATTTCGTAGAAGACATTAATTTCTAGCCAAATTCAGAATTGTTTCAGGAACTGCATCAAGCTAAGTTCTAGAGTTGGTGGCCAATTGTAAAGTACTACGAGTAGAATATTGACTTCTGCTACCTATATGGTTTATGGTCTTCCTTGAACCACCATATTCAGAGAACACATCCATCCATTGGTTGTAATTTACCTTCATATTTCAACTCTCTTCTTGGACTCATATACATCCCTTCATATTAAGGGGGGGAATGTTGGAAACACAATCATTAGAGGTTTATGTAAATTTGGAGTACTTATATGTGTGGAAGGTGAAAATCATCAACTAAAGTTGAAGAGTTGTGAGGAGTCCAAGAGATCTCTTAGAAGATGAAACCAAAGGTCACAAAATATTGTATTTGTGTATCATATTATTGAATAATGCAGCTCATACTTGTCAAACCAAGTTTCTTTCATTTCGTGTTTCTAACAAAAACTTTACTATTTTTTATTCAAATTAAAAATCACACAATTTGCTTTAAATAAATCATTCCAATTACATTTTTAAAAAATCACAAACCAGATCCAAAAATTTATCCCCATTTTATTTTCTTTTACTCTATTGTTATTCCTACTTAAATTGTTTTTAATCTAATAATTTATCATTAATGTTCTATTTGATATCTTGATGTGTAATTTAACTCTCAAAATTTAACCTTAACCAAACCCCTCCTATTCTCTTAATTAAAAATTTATTTCACTTCTTTAATGTAATTTCCCCTCTCCCTTCCTTATTTTAAATATTCTTTCAACCTGTGCCCATGAGGTGTAGACCAGTTGGTTTGTGTGGGGCTTAGTCCTTGCCAGGGCACATGTTCAAATGTCATGGGGAGGGGTTGAGAAGTAGAAGCCACTTTGGCCGAATTAAATTTCCCAAGGCGTGTCCAGGCTTGACCAATGCCTCAGACAATCCTTGTGATAAGCATCCCATTGTGGGTAGATCGAGCTAGCCCCTTGAATCCTTTCAAGTATGTTATCTTTCCCTCATATCATCCCTCTTTTATTCATGGTCTAACACTCTTTGCAACATCTTTCTAGCTTATTGTCCCTAAAAATGAGTGAAGTGTTCATCCAAAATATTTGACAAATAAATAAAAATACTTTAATTACTAATATAACTTACACATTTTATACACTTTTATAATATATAATGGTAAACTTATATTTCCAACCTTAATTAAGCCTAGATATATGTATTACATATAGTTCTAACTCTTTGAGGCATTATTCTTGAAAAGATTACTAAACAGTTTATAAGGTTGCACAACATCTATCAAATTCACAATATAATTAAAAATCCCAAAAAAAAGGTTTACGAGGGAGATTCGATAGGGAAATATCGTGGGGTACAATATCAGAGAATTGCATAACTTATTAGTCCCTGCCGCAGGCAAGGCAGAGACTATAGTAATTGAAATGATAAGAATAATATTAGTTTCAACAATTCACTGTCACGAATAACCAATGTTTTTAGGCTTGAATGTATTTTCGATAGCGCAATTTTTAAATTAATGGAGTATGATCCATAGCATTATCAGGACTAAGACCAAATTAGATGGGGGCAACACAGTGATTGGCCTCAGTTTTATGTGAAACTAGAATATTTTCACATAATTAAACCATTATTGATATTATATTTTCACATATTGTGTTTCTTTCTAATTTTTTTAAGATGCAATATTTTTGCACATATGCTGTGTTGTCAAATTGATGGGTCAGAAAAAGTGATATTCTATTCTGTTTGTTTGTGCCAGCGAAAATCTTGAAAAAAGTGATCAATGATCTTGAAGATAAAGGAAAACCAGAGTTGCATAGAGGAGCAAGGGGTATAATAGAACTAGAGCATAAACCAACATAACAGACAAAGGAGCCAAGAGGAGTAGAGCTGGCAGAACCTAGGCAACAGTTGCAGGACAAGCGGAAGGATTGAGAACATACAACAACACTTACGCATTTTGAATTGGAAATAGTTTGTTAATTAACAACATCGAGTAACAGAACTTGAGTTATGTCAAGGGAAAGATCGTCACTTAACAACATCAGGGCGAGAGGTTAGAACCCCGTAAGGTTTTCGAATAGTTGGTTTTAAAAACTCGCCAGTCACCAGGGATTCATCACTTGACAAAAGTTGGGGGAGACAGGAAATTGTCCGTTGCACAGAACCGTCAAGCCCAAAAGAAATTCTAATTGAGAGTCGAGCTTTCAAGTGGGGCCGACATATGGATAGGTGGATTAGCGAAGGTTTCCACTACAAGTGACTAACGTGGAAGCGATAACATGGAGAAGTGGGCAAGGCCGGAAGCCCATGAGCCCGCAAGCCTGTAAGTTTCTAAAATGCACTATTAAAAAGTGACAGACATCTGAGCATCGAGGCTCCACTTTAGTACACAAACATACACACACATATATAGTGTAGTGGGAGCATGGTGGATCAACCTGGAGGTTCATGCTGGAGAAATAATACGTGGAATGTTGCAAGGCCAAGGTGAAGGCCAATAAGTATCAAGGGTGCGAGTACTGAGTGGAATTTTGGGCCAACCCAAAAGCGTAACCCTGGAGGCTGTAGCCTAGACGCTTCAAGGAATTTCATATAGGGAAAGGTCATCCCTTGGATTTTATAAGCCTTGGTCATAACGTAAGATTATAAGGTGCAGTGGAACGAGGCAGAGGAGCTAAGAGAGAGTGTAGGCACATATACACAATGAGTATAGGAAAGAGGAGCTTCGGAAGCCATTATATAAAGGTAAGCTCGTTTCCTTAAAATTGGTCGAGTGTAATATTAGGGCATATGTTTGTATTGGTTTGAATAGGGGTTGAAATGATATAGAGGGGTCTGCGTTGATTTTCAAGGAAGGGAGTTGAACGTGTGACCTTTTTGGCTCCTCCTACTTATATTTAAATCTCCCACTATAATTTATAATAAGGGAATTATTATTCCAAAAAATGACAACAAGACAAGGTTAATGGAAGCGCCTTTTAGAGCCAGGACTAGGCACTGTGGGTTTCTAAAGCAGGCTCAAAATTGGGTTTTCATCAATGTGGTATCAAAGCAAGAATTCTATGAAAATCTTAGGATAAAGAAATAAAAAATGAAGTTGTTACAGAATTAGATCTGGTTGAGGTAAAATTTTTGTTTTCAATTTGAATAGAAAATTGATGATTGTGAATGAATTTTTGTGCAAAAGACATTTATTGAAGAAGCAAAATAGATTGGTCCGAGAAGCAACTAAGAAGAATGTTTTGAGAACAAATAAGCAGAAGTAGGAAGAATAGATTCAGAGAGCTAATTGAAGGAAGCCTTGGCAATTGTATGAAGTTTTTATGAGTTTGTTTGTAGATAGCGGGTCGAGGAGAGGTAGAAAACATAAAATATAAGGTTTTTAGGGAGGATTGTGACAGAATCCAACAAAAATATGGATTTCCGAAGCGAGGACAACAAAAAGTTCTCTAAAGGGAAGGTGAGCAGTTGAATATGTAGCAACCTGAAAATTTTTGAAGCTAAGGAGAAGACATGCTAAGGGAAAGAAGAAAAAGAGGTTCTATTGTAGAGGACCGGAGGAAGAGGACAACTTCCAACATATAGAGTTGGGTAGAAGTTGTTGCAGGAAGTTCCATAGTGATTGTGGGTAGAATTGCCTAGAGACATAGAAAAAGATAGACAGAGAGAGAGAGAGGAGGCTTGTTGCAACTCACAAGTGGACGATCAGTGTTCACAGAAGAATAAGGAATGGCTACTAATAGTCAGGTACAGGGTTCGAGGAGAAGTCACAATGATATAAAGAAGAATTCTAAAGCAACTGGCATAAGGAGGATGAGTGATGAAGAGCTCAAGAGAGAGATGATTGAACTGAAGGCAAAATTCAATCATTCGGCACAACTATTACGAGACCGGGTATATGGCTAAATAATGAAGAGTAAGAAGGTAAGATGGCCTTCATTAAAAATGAAATTTAAGCAGAGGATGTGTGCCAGGATGAATGAAGAACTTAGAGCAGTTGAACATGATATGAGAGAGTTCCTTTGTGAACCCGAGCAGGGATCAATCCTAGGAGAAAGTGAAAATGATGAAGATGATGAGCAAAGGTCTTTTGAGGATCAACATATGATGATAGAGACATCACTTGAGGCTAGAGAGCATTGTGTATTCAAATCTAATAATCGGTGCATGGTTACAAGTTTTACAGGAGGTGAACAAAGCATTGAATTTGTTTAGTATAAGGATGAAGGACAACTATTGATTGTTTTTGTAGAAAAGGAAAAGAAGACAAAATTGCCTTGTAAAAGAAATACAGGTGGAGATTGCAAGAAGTGGATAAATGCAATCATGGAAGAAAATCCTAAGGTGGAAGGGTTTTTGTTTTTAGAGGAGATGCATGAAACAGAGAAATTTTTATTTTTGTTATGATGAAATTGATGAAATTTCAATTATGTATATTTAGGTGCTAATTATGTTGAGGAGGAAGTTGTTACATTGGAAGAAACAAATGGAGATTTGAAGAATGAAGTGCTACATGAAGGGGGTGGAGATGTTGGAATCATCCATAAAGACCCTAAAATACCATATTTTTAAAACTGGCAAATGTTTTTTGTTTCCAAATAATGAAGAATATGAAGATAGGCAACATCATATTTCTATCAAAGAGACAACATTGCCTCATCTAACTAGAAAAGAGGAACGATATGTAGGTACAAACAATTAAATTTGTCAAGAGGATATGCAGGTAACCATATGTTGGCTCATAGAAATTTCAGTTGGAGAAAGACAAGGAACTTTGGAAGAAGCCATACAAGATTACAAAGGAATAAGCATGGCACTAACAAAAGAGGAAATGACAGTAGAGGAATGGAGCGAAACTTTGGAAGAAACCTTGGGAAAATGTATGAGTTGTTTATGGAAGATCTATCATTTTAACAAGATACAAAATATGAAATTGTCAGAGCAGGAAAACAACTTGAAATTGCAGCTCAAAGGTATGCAACATAAGACACACAAATATTTTAAACAGAGAGACAAGGGGCTGAAAACAACAACAATACAAATTCCTTGTAAAAGTTAGCGGCCAACAAATGACAACAAGATTCGGTAAGAGGATCGATTGGATAGAGAGTTTGAGAAGATGATAAAGCTGATGGTGGAGGTGATTGAAAGGAGGTATTTTACAAATAGAAGGAAACCCGAATATAGGTTGCAGTTAATTAAGAAAACCTACATCAACATGGAAGGAGGAAGACTACAACACAAGATCTAGAAACTAGGAAGGAAGAAGGAAACAATAGTAGGATAACAACAACATGACAAAGCAACTGATTTACTGCAAGTCAAAGTTTGGGATCCAGGAGGATTTTATCAAACCATGAAAGCACATGGTTAGGAGACCATGAATCTTTTGAACCTTGGGAGTCTGATGCAGGAGCATTCCACTTCCAAGTCAAAATTTATTTTGACTAGAGTAGGGGTCTTTTCATTTACCATGGGAGTTGGTTCCCTAATTGAGTGAAATTATTTAATTTAATATATTTCCGTAAGTTTCTTGAATATTTGTATATATTTAAGGTGAGGATTGATGTAATTAGATCTTCTCTAGATGAGAGATCTCGAGAGTATTTGGGAGAGTTAGATGTTTTTGAGTTAGTAAGATTTATGAGAGAATTTTGTGGAGATAGGATTTGTTGAGAAGATTTTATACCTAAACTATTTCTAACTCAAAATACCTTTTTGTATATATATTGTAAGCCAAAAGGCATAAAGGGAAATCATAGGAGGATTAGAGAGAGGACTTGAGGGACGAGAGTGGCTATATGGCCAAAAGGGCCAAATGATGTATTACATGCCAAATGCCTTTTTAACTATTTGTATGTAATATAGGATCACTTTGTTTCAAGTGTATTTGGAGTGCAAGACCCTCTTTATTGTAGAATTTTGAGTCAGTGTTACAAATATAAAGTCTAGTATACACATGTATGGTTATTCTAGAGTTTGCAGGTGTCAAAGCTTAGAATGGATCTGGTGTAAGAAAGGCGTAATAGAATTATAATACGAGGCTGAGAACCAACAAAGGGAAGTGAGGCTGAAGAATAACTATACAAGATTAGGAGTGATAATGCTTTGGAGAAGTGAGAAGGAAAGAATCTCTTGGCTTTTCTCAGAGTTGATTGGAAACAAAGATTATTGATCAACAGAGTGATCAATGATCTTGAAGATAAATGAAAACTAGAGTTTCACTGAGGATCAAGGGGCATAATAGAACCAAAGTGGAAACCAACATAACACATGGAGGAGAGAAGCGGAGTAGATTCGACAGAACCCAGACGAGAGTTACAGGACAAGCGGAAGGATTGCAAATAAAAAACAACACTTGGGATGTTTTGAATTGGCAAGATTTCATTAATTAACAATGTATGGTAATGAAACTTGAGTTTTGTCAAGGGAAATATCGTCACTTAACAACGCCAGGCCGAGAGGTCGAAACCCTGTAAGGTTTTCGAATAATTGGCTTTAATAAATCATCGAGCACCAGGGATCCATCACTTTATGGAAGCTTCAAGAGACGGGAAATTATCCGTTGCCCAAAACCGTCAAGCTCAAAAGCATTTTTAATTGAGATTTGGGCTTTCAAGTGAGGCCGACGGGTGGATAGGTGGATTAATGGAGGTTTCCACTACAAGTGATCAATGTGGAAGAAATAACATAGAGAAGTGGGCTAGGCCGGAAGCCCGCGAGCGTGTGAGTTTCTAAAATGTGCTATTAAAAAGAGGTGGGCATCCGGGCTCAAATCTAGTGCGTGCACACACACACAAATATATATATATATAGTGTAGTGGGAGCATGGTGGACCAATCTGGAGGTTCATGCCAGAGACATAATACATGGAACGTGGCAAGGTCAAGGTGAAGGAGAATATGTATCAAGTGCGTGAGTAATGAGTGGAATTGTGGACCAACCCAAAAGCTTTAGCCTGGAGCCTGTAGCCTAAACGCTTCAAGGAATTTCATATAAGGAAAAGCCAACCCCTGGCTTTTATAATCCTTGGTCATAACGTATGGTTATAAGGCATAGTCGAAACATGCAAATGAGCTAAGAAAGAGTGTGGGCACATATACACAATGCGAGGAGGAAAGAGGAGCTTTAGAAGCCATTATATAAAGGTAAGGCTATTTCCTTAAAAGTGGCTGAGTGTAATATAAGGGCATATGTTTGTGTTAGTTTGAATAAGGGATGGAACGATATAGAGGGGCTTCGTTTGATTGTCAAGGAAGGGAGTTGATTGTGTAACCCTTTTGGCTCCTCCTGCTTATATTTAAATCTCCCGCTATAATTTATAATAAGGGAATTATTATCATGAGAAAGGACAACAAGACAGGGTTAGTGGAAGTGCCTTTTAGGGCGAAGATTGGGAATTGTGGGTTTTTATAGAAGGCTCATAATTGGGTTTTCATCAATGTGGTATCAGAGCAAGAATTCTCTGAAAATATCAGGATAAAGAAACAAAAAGCAAAGTTACATCTGAATTGGATCTGGTTGAGGTAAAATTTTTGTTTTATTATTTGAATAGAAAATTAATGATTATGAATGAAGTGTTTCATATAAGACATTTATTGAGAATGTAGAAAAGATTGATCTGAGAAGCAACTAAAAAGAATGTTTTGAGAACAATGAAGTAGAAGTAGGAAGAATCAATTCAAAGAACATATTGAAGGAGATCTTGGCACATGTATGAAAATTTTATGAGTTTGTTTGGAGATAGCAGACCGAGGAGAGGTAGCAACCATAAAATAGAATATTTTTAGGGAGGATTGTGACAGAACACAAAAACAGGATGGATTGTTGAGATGAGGACAAAAGAAGTTCTCTAAAGGGAAGGTGAGCAGTTGAACATGTAGCAGCCTGACAAATTTTGAAGCTGGGGAGCACACATGCTCAAGGAAATAAGAAGAGGTTCTACTACTGAGGACCATTGGAAGAGGACAACTTCCAACATATAGAGTTGGGTAGAATTTGTTGCAAGCAGTTCCATAGTGATTGTGGGTAGAATTTCCCATAGAAAGAGACATAGACAAAGATAAAGAGAAAGGGGAGGCTTGTTGCAGCTGACAAGTGGACGAGGAGTGTTCACAGAAGAAGAAGGAATGACTACTGATAGTCATGTGCATTGTTCAAGGAGAAGTTGCAATCAAATAATGAAGAGTGCCAAAGAAACTGACATAAGGAGGATAAGTGATGAAGAGTTCAAGAGAGAGATGATTGAGTTGAAGGCACAATTCAATCATTTGAGACAACTATTACGAGACCAGGGATATGATTGGATAATGAAGAGGAAGAAGGTAAGATGGCCTTCATTACAAATGAAATTGAAGCAGAGGATGTGTGTCAAGATGAATGAAGAACTTAGTGCAATTCAACATGCTATGAGAGAGTTCATTTGTGAACCTAAGCAGGGATAAATCTTAGGAGAAAGTGAAAATGATGATGATGTTGAGAAAAGGTTTCTTAAGGATCAACATATGATGATAGAGGCATTAATTGAGGCTAAAGATCCTTGTCTATTCAAATCTAATAATCGGTGCATGATTATAGGTTTACAGGATGTGAACAGAGCATTGACTTTGTTCAGTACAAGGATGAATGACAACTATTGAGTGATGTTGTAGAAAAGGAAAAGAAAGAAAAATTGTCTTGTAAAAGCAATATAGGTGGAGATTGCAAGAAGTGGATAAATCCAGTGATGGAAAAAAAAAAGCATGAGGTGGAAGGGTTTTTGTTTTTAGAGGAGATTCCTGAAACAAAGAAATTTTTGTTTTTTGAAGATGAAATTGATGAAGTTTCAATTGAGTATGTATATTGAGATGCTAATTATGTTGAGGAGGAATTTTTTACAATGGAAGAAACAGATGAAGATTTGAAGAATGAAGTGCTACATGAAGGGCTGGAGATGTTGGACACGTCCACAGGGACTCTAAAATATCATATTTTTAAAATTGACAAATGTTTTGTGTCTGCAGATAATGAAGAATACGAAGATAGGTAGAATCAGACTTCTATCAAAGAGACAACACTGCCTAATATAACCAGAAAAAAGGAACAATATGCTGACACAAACAATGAAATTTGTTAAGAGGATATGCAGGGAATGATATGTTGGCTCAAAGAAACTTCAGTTGGAGAAATACAAGGAACTTTGGAAGAAGCTATGCAGGATTACAAAGGAATAAGCATGGCACTAGCAAAAGAGGAAATGACAACAGAGGCCCTGGTGATCAGGTGATCAATATTTAGCTCAAAACTCAAAGTGCTTAGAATCACTCAAAACTTAAACAACCATGTCCGTCTCGGCGATACGATCTCAACGCAACTCATTTCACTCAAAACTGAGCTCGTATGAGGAAGATATCGCGTTCTGTCCGCTTTGCCAAATAGAGGAATTTTGCAAAAAAAAGTACAGTCACTACACAATCAATAGTTTGTACTGTTGACATGGCAAGTTACTATGCATGTCAAAGGATTGTTCAATGTTTAGTGGGGTCTCACCAAGTGGCGCAATTTGGTTGGTCAACAGTTTAGTGAGTTGGCGTGATTTCGTTGGACAAATGAGGACCAATGAAGAGGAGACATGTGGCAAGCCCAAAGGCCGCCACGTATCCCTCCCCAATGGCTAATAGGCATCGACACGAAAGTGTAAAATTTTATGGGCAGGTCGACAGAGTCAAACCCATGACCTTGCCCACACAATGCCCACGTCTTACCACTACACCGCATTGTTGTTTCTTACAATACAATGTTTGTGATTTGTATTTGTTATGTTGGCCGTTGGCGGTTGGGGGAGGAGAGGGCCAGCCCCCTCCCATGTGACCACTACCACGAAACTGTCGGCCAACAATTAACCATAACCGCACCACTGAACATGCTAACTGTTGATTAACCCTTAATTAAAATGCACTTATCCATAATTAATTTCACAGTTAAGTTGGTGGATATTTAGCAGATCCGAAAAAACTAGAATTCCCCCAATTTTGGCAGGATTAACTAGAGTTCTCTAGTTTTAGTGGTGTTTTCCTAGGGGAAATTGTTTTTACCATAAATTTTGCAGTTTTTACCAAAGTGGGCTCAGAAAAAGTCCATCCTAGATGATTTTGAGGTTCTGAGCACATTGAAGCAGGTTTTAGGAGCATTAGAGCATTTCAAACATCATTTTTTGCCATTTTGAGCTAATACAGAGGCCCAAGCCATGGAAGCTAGACTAAGGAGATGTAGCCCAGGAGGGGTGAACTCCTTTATCAAAACACTATGTTAAGTGTTCATTTTGATTGTTTTCTATATATTTGTTTGTTGTCATTCAACACTTTATTTACATGCTATTTTTCTCATGAATTTGACATAAAACTTGACAAATTTACCTGTTACATTCACAAACACCATAAAGGAAGCCTATGCACATAAAGAAAATGATGAGCAATTGTTTTTAATTTTGAAGTTGAAATTAGCACAACAAAACTAACATTCAACAACAAATCAAGTTGGTATCAAAGCAAAGGTTGTTTTCTTGGCTGCTTGAGTTTTGTGCAAGTACAGTTTTAATGGTTGCAAATTTATGATGCTTACAAGGTTAAAGTTGCAGAGAGGAGAAGGAAAACTATTAGTTACAAATCCTGAGGTAATGCCCAGAAGAAGGAGATCCACAAGGCCACAATCTCCAACCAAAGTTTCAATCCCAGCTACACTTGAAGCACCTCAAGTTTTACCTTCAATTGAGATTGAGGAGGTACAACCAATACTAGAAGCTTAGCTTGAATCCAAAGCCATCATGTCTGGAGCAAGAGAGACTGAAGGTATTTCGAAAGAGGAAGCATACATGAAATCTTTCTTTGACTTAATTGACATGGTTAGAGTCCTCTATGAAGAGAGGAATACTAGAATGGTTGGAGAGAGTTCTAAGTCCCCACATGGAGAGGGACGCTCAAAATATAAAAAAGATGAAAAGAAGGATTCGAAGGGTAATGTAGGAAAGCCTCCTCCATCTCCACCATCTTCATCATCTTCCTTATCATCAGAAACAACAACATCTTCCACTTCCACCACAAAAACTTTAAAAACCCCAAAAGAAAAAACTTCCTTACTCAAATTAGACATTAAGTTTGAACTTCCCATGTACAATGGTGAGGTAAATGCAGAGAAATTAGACAATTGGATTTGACAATTGGAGGTTTATTGCAGAATTCAAAACCTTCAAAAAGATGAGATAAAGATCCAGTTGGCTTCATTGAGGCTAGAAGGAGCAACACTAGTTTGGTGGGAAGAAAAGACTCAAGAGGAAATGTGAATTCATGGTAAGATATCCATTTCTTGGGTTGAATTTGTTTCTTCAATTAAAAGACAGTTTTATCCTTTAGCCTACATGCAAACAACCATTATGAGTTGGAAAAACTTTAGGCAACTCAAGGGCCAAACAGTTCAAGACTATACCCAGGAGTTTAGGAAAAGGGCTTTGTTGTTAGGAGTAAACTTGAATTCCCAAGATACTCTCTTGAAATATATTGGGGGTTTACATTCCTACTTAAAACACACTATCCTTATGTTCAATCCAAGCAATTTAGATGAGGTATGTGTGCAAGCCACACACCTTGAAGCAAGAGGAAAGAACATTCAGGAAGAGGGTAGTAAGAAGAAGCCATTCAAGGGTAAGGAGAAAGAGAAGGGTGGAAAATGGAAAGGAAAGAAGAATGCAAGTGTAAAGAAAGAAGGGGAGAAAACTATATGCAAACATTGTTCCAAAGTGGGGCATGATGACACCCATTGTTGGAAACTACATCCTGAACTAAGGCCTAAGAAACCAAACAATAAGGGGAAACAAAAGACGACTGCTACCACACAACATGATCTTGGATCCGATTCCGGTGATGAGACCAAGATTTCAGCCATGGTCACAAAGGGAAAAGAAGCTATAGCAAGCACTAGTTCCTCACATAGTCACAACAACACTCCAAATGAAGAATCAAGGATAGAGTTGTTCCATGTAAGGGTAATCTCAAACCATACAAAGATTGATGCATTATTTGATAGTGGGTCACAATCGAACTTAATTTCAGAAGACTTGGTCAAAAAGCTTAACCTTGAAATTGTACCTCATCATAAGCCATATCCCTTGGGTTGGATAGTCAATAATGCAAATTTACAGGTTACAAGGAAATGCTTATTCAGGTTTGCCATTACTGAAAAATTCATTGATGAAGTTGAGTTAGATGTAGTTCCACTTGACATCTCAGGAATCATTTTGGGAAGCCCATATTTGTATGATAGGAAAGCGGCTTTTATCGCCAGGAGAACAAATATCAATTGCTCAAGGATGGAATGGAGTATATTGTGAGAGCCCATAGAAAAATGTTAAACATTTTTTTGGTTAATGCAGGGTAGATGAAGGGACTAGTAAATGCAAGTAAAAATTTTGTGCTTCTCATGATCAAGAAAAATCATGCTATTGATTATGAATCTTTTGAAGGTTGTGATGATAAGTTAAAATCTGTTTTTTTTTTATGTGGTAAGAAAGCATGGCGAGATGTTTCAGGAACCAAAGGGGTTACCTACCAAGAGGGGAATTCAGCATGAGATACAGCTGCAATAGGATGTTTCACTTCCAAACATTGGCATGTATCACATGTCGATCATGGAGAGCATGGAAATCAAAAAGAAAATTCAAGAATTGCTTAACAAAGGTATCATACGCCCATCCACTTTGCCATGTGCTTCACCAATTGTTTTGGTGCCAAAGAAGGACAGGACTTGGCACATGTGTGTGGATTTCCATGCATTGAATAAGATAACAGTAAGAATCATTATCCACTCCCAAGAATTGATGATTTTCTTGATCAATTAAGGTATGCAAAGTATTTTACTAAGTTATACTTATGAAGTGGTTATCGTCAAGTTAGAATGTCTTGAGAAAAGAACAATTGTTTTTAAAGATGTCAAAGTGTGAATTTGGCAAGACTTCTTTAGTGTATTTGGGACACATTGTTCGAGGAGGTGAGCTGAAGATAGACCCCTCTAAGGTTGAAGTCATTGTGAATTGGCCCAAGCCCAATACAGTTACAAAGGTAAGAAGATTTCTAGGGGCAACACAATATTGAAGGGAATTTATTGCTATTTTTTCTTCCATTGTAGCACCACTACATGCATTGACTAGTGTTAAGAAAGTCTTCCATTGGGGATATGTATATCAAAAAACATTTGATGATTTAAAACAAAAGATCAGTTCAACACCGGTATTGTCTCTTCCGGATCTTAGACAGCCATTTGAGATTCAAATGGATGCTAGTGATTACGACATGGGAGCAGTGTTGAAAATAGCAACAAGAAATGATAAAAATAGAACCCAGAATATTCCAATTTTAATTTGTCCTTGAATTAAAATTGTGAATTAAAATCGAATTTAGTCTCACTAGCTACTTGGAAATAATTATTAATTCATCATGGATTAATTAGTTGGAGAAATTCAAGTTAGAAGTCTTTCTGAAGTCATGCAACAATTATCCCTTAAATTAAGGAGATAAGATTGAGTTATATTTGAGTTGTAATTAGTTAACTCAGTTTGCTGAGTTAAGTCCAGTTGAATTAGTTCCAAACTGTTTGAGTTATCAGTCAGTTGATGCATGCATGCACTCAACCAGTGTACTCCAGTTAACTGAAATTCCCTCATCAGAAACTCATGCATGCCTATTCTGAGAAAGACCCAGTTGAGATTAAAGACAAAGACAGTGTACTATTAGTTGCATGCGTTTTCCTATAAAGGAAACTCATGCATGCAGTCAAGGAAAGGTTCCTTGAGGATTGCGCAGTTCTGACAATGTGTTAGAGCAGTGTGTGAGAGCAGTGTTCCACTTGGTGAAGGAGAATCGTCCCAAAGGAACTACGCAAGGAAATAGGAGTTTGGAGGGCAGAGAGGAAGGCTTGTGAGAAGCCAAGTTTGCTTGTGAGCATCCAGGAGGATTGTACTGAGAGTTGGCTAGCTGTGAGAGCTAAGGCTTTGTATAATTCTGATGTATTTCCACCTTGTATGATAATACAGATAGTGGGGTTTTTTGCTAACGCTTTCCCTAAAGTATTTTCATGTGTATTGTGCATCGATTCTTCTTCTTCTGGTTATATGTGTTCAGCTCGATCTTGCTCAAATCTTTAAGCTTCTGCAAATTGATAGTAGAAGTAGGTTATAGTATTTTGCTTTGGTATATTGAATTATCAGGTTAATCTAGAGTCAGATTTTCTACATAGATCTTAGTGCGAGATTTGTAGTTCTTATGCAGCATGGTACACCCATTTCATTTCATTCTCAAATTTTTAATGGTGTTGCGACTAACTATCCCACTTATGACAAAGAAATTTACGCATTGGTACAAAGTGTTAAAAAATGCAAACACTATTTGATGGGGAAGGAGACCATTATCCATACTGACCATCAACCATTACAGTACTTATAGTCACAGTCAAAGTTGCAGCAATCACAACACTTTAGATGGATGGGTTTTCTACAACAATTTCATTTGGTTATCACGTACAAAAAGGGTATCTAAAATAAGGAAGTTGATATGATTTCTAGGCCTATTGTAAATTCATCTATTATACTCTAGCACAATTATGCTTTACATGAAAGTTACATTGAGCAATATGCATATGATAATGGCTTTCAAGATGTGTATGCAAGCTTGAGGCAAGGAAACCAAATTGAAGAGTTAGATGACCATGTACATAACAATTTGTTGTATCACTGGGGCAAGTTATGTATTCCACAGGGAGAAAGAAACAATATCATAAGGGAGGCACACACTTCATTGATTGCTAGACATTTTGGTGTAGGCAAGACAATAGCGAATCTCCAAAGGTATTGTTATTGGCCACACATGTTTGATAATGTATCTCGTTTCATTAGGTGATGTTCTTTATGTACAATAAGTAAGCCTAGCAATAGGAAACTAGGATTGTACACTCCCCTTCTGGTACCTTCACATCCATGGGAGAGTATCTCAATGGATTTTGTAGGAGGTCTTCCATTGTCAAGGAAAGGTCATGATTACTTGTACATAGTTGTAGACAGGTTCAACAAGATATGTATTCTAACGCCATGTAAAAAGAAAATTACAGCGGAGAAAATAACTCATCTTTTCTTTCAAAATATCTAGGTTCATTTTGGTCTTCCTACTTCCATTGTAAGTGATCGAGATTCTCAATTTGTTGGGAATTTTTGGTCAAATTTGTGGGACATGATAAACACTAAGTTGAAGAAGAGTACAACTTTTCATTTGAAAACAGATGCACAAACCGAGGTGGTCAACAGGACAATCATTCATCTTCTTAGAGGATATTACAACAAACATCCCAATTTGTAGGATGAACAGTTGTAGTACATACATCATGCATACAACAAGGCAAAGCATTCTTCCACAAACACATCACCATTTGAGGCATGTTTTGGGTACTTGCCAAGATCGCCATTGGACTTCATCTTTGAGAAATATGTCACCATTGATGGTCATAGCGACATCGATAAGGCAAGGAAGTTCATTGAGCAAATTCAGTTGATACATCACACAGTGCAAGAACAACTTGAAAAAAGTCAAAGCAACTACAAGGCAAGGCATGACAAACACCGTGTCGATCATAAATTTCAAGTTGGTGATGAAGTTGGTTATATATTAGAAAAGAGAGACTTCAAGGGGAAGGTAAAAAGCTGAAGCCAATCCATTATGATCCTTTTAAAATTCTAGAAAAGATTGTAACAACGCATTTAAGCTAGATTTGCCTCCTTATATGCACTGTTGTTAACGTCGATAATTTGAGATTGTTTGAGCCTCCTTTGATTGATGATCAAGGAGAGCATGTTCAACTGTCATCAATAAATGGTTTCTCACCAAAATATCTTGATGAACTTCAGCAAGATCTCATACTTGACAGAAGGACCAAAACTTCAAGAGAGGGAATGTCGAATACCTTTGAGTGGGACCCAAGGGACAAAATCCTTCTAAGGAAAAACGGATGCAGATTGAGAAGGTGAGGGAGTTGTACCAAGAATTTATAGTATCTTTTGGGGTCCAAAAGGCTTCTACTGAGGAGGAATGATCAGGTGATTAGTATTTAGCTCAAAAATCAAAGTGCCCATAATCCTTCAAAACCTGAACGAATGCGTCTGTCTCAGTGATAAAATCCCAACGCAACTCATCTTACTTAAAACAGAGATCGTATGAGGAAGATATGGTGTTCTGTCCGCTTTGCCAAACAAAGGAATTTTGCAAAAAAAATTATAGTCACTACACAGTCGGCAGTGCGTACTTCTGACGTGGCAGGTCACTAGGCAAGTCAAGGGATTGGTCAACAGCTAGTGGGGTCTCACCAAGTGGTGCAATTTGGTTGGTCGACAATTTGGTGAGTTGGTGTGATTTCGTTGGATAGATGAGGACCAGTGAAGAGGAGACATGTGGCAAGCTCGGAGGCCGCCACGTGTCCCTCCCCAGTGGCTAATAGGCATCAACAAGTAAGTGTAAAATTTTATGGGCAGGTCGGCAGAGTCGAATTCGCGACCTCGCCCGCACAATGCCCATGTCTTACCACTACACCGCGTCGTTGGTTCTTACAATACAATGGTTGCGATTTGTATTTGTTATGTTAGTCGTTGGCAGTTGGAGGAGGAGAGGGCCAGCCCCGTGGGCCAACCCCCTCCCATGTGACCACTACCACGAAACCGTTGACCAACAGTTAACCATAACCGCGCCATTAAATGCGCTAACAGTCGATTAACCCTTAATTAAACAATGCTTATCCATAATTAATTGTGTAGTTAAGTTGGCGGATTTTTGGCAGATCCGACAAATCCTGAATTCCTTCATTTTTGGCGAGATTAATTGGAGTTCTCCAGTTTTAGTGGAGTTTTCCTAAGAGAAACTATTTTTGCCATAACTTTTACAATTTTTTACCAAAGTGGGCTTAGAACCAAAAAAAAAAAAGAGAGAGAGAGAGGAAAAAAAAAAGGAAGAAAAAGAAGAAGAAGAAGAAAGAAAAAGAAAAAAGAAAGAAGAAAAAAACAAACAAACAAACAAAAAAGAAGAAGAAAGAAGAAAAGAAAAGAAAAAGAAAAAAGAAAGAAGAAAACAAAAAAACAAAACAAAACAAAAAATTAAAATAAATAAATAAATAAAATAAAATAAATAAATAAAATCATTCCTAGATGATTTTGAGATTTTGAGCACAATGAAGCAGGTTTCAAGAGCAGTAGAGCATTGTAAACAACACTTTTTTTCCATTTTGAGCTAATACAAAGGCCCAAGCCATGGGAGCTGGACCAAGGAGATGTAGCCAAGGAGGGGTGAACTCCTTTATCAAAACAATGTGTTAAGTGTTCATTTTGATAGTTTTCTGTATATTTGTTTGTTGTTGATCAACACTTTATTTACATGCCATTTTCTTATGAATTTGACATAAAACTTGACAAATTTACCTGTTACATTCACAAACACCATAAAGGAAACCTATGCACATAAAGCAAATGATGAGAAATTGTTTTTAATTCTAAAGTTGAAATTAGCACAGCAAAACTAACATTCAACAACAAAACACCCAAAGAAAAACTTTGGAGGAAACCTTAGACAAAGGTATGAGTTGTTTATGGAAGGTATGTCATTTTAACAAGATAGAAAATATGAAATTGTTGGAGTAGGCAAACAACTTGAATTTGCAGCTCAAAGGTATGCAACAAATAAACAAAAGTTTGTTAAATAGAGAGATAAGGAGTTGAAAACAACAACAACAATACAAAATTCTTTGTAAAAGTCAGCAACCGTCAAATGACAAAAAGATTCAGCAAGAGGATCAATTGGATAGAGAGATTGAGAAGATGAAAAATTTGATGGTGGAGGTGATTGAAAGGAGGTATTTTAAAAATAGAAGGAAACCTGACTGTAGATTGCATTTAACTGAGTAAACATACATCAACATGGAAGGAGGAATACTACAACACAAGATCTGGAAACCAGGAAGGAAGAAGCAAACAACAATAGGAAAATAACAACATGACAAAGCAACTTATTTACTGCAAGTCAAAGTTTGGGATACAAGAGGATTTTATCAGTCCGTGAAAGCACATGGCCAAGAGACCATGAATCTTTTGCACCTTGGGAGTCTGATGCAAGAGAATTCTATTTCTAAGTCAAAATGTATTTTGACTAAAGTAAGGGTATTTTCATTTACCAAGGGAGTTGGTTCGCTAATTGAGTGAAATTGTTTAATTTAATATATTTTCCTAAGTTTCTAGAATATTTGTATATAGTTAAAGTGATGATTGATGTAATCAGATCTTCTCTAAATGAGAGATCTCGAGGGTATTTGGGAGAGAGAAATATTTTTGAATTTGTTAAATTTATGAGAGGACTTTGTGGAGCTAGGTAATCTAGAGATAAGATTTGTTGAGAAGATTGTGAATTTAAACTAGTCCTAGTTTAGAATCCCTTTTTGTATATATATTGCAAGCCAAAAGGCATAAGGGGCAATTCTCAGAGGATTAAAAAGAAGAATTGAGCGCTGAGAGTGACCATATGGCCAAAAGGGACAAACGACGTATTACAGGCCAAAGGTCTTTTTAATTATTTGTATATAATATAGGATCACTCTATTTCGAGTGTATTTGAAGTGCAAGTCCTTGTTTATTATTGAATGTCGAGTCATTATTACAAATATAAATTTTGATATACGCATGTATGGTTATTCTAGAGTTTGCAGGTGTCAAAGCTCATAAGGGATTTGGTGTAATGGAGGTGCAACAAAAGTATAATATGAGGTCAAGACCCAACAAAGGGAAGTGAGATTGAAGCAAAACTATACAAACTCAAGAGTGATAATGCTTGGGAGAAGTGAGAATACGAGAGTCTCTTGGTTTTTCCTAGACTTGGTTGGAAACAGAGATCATTGATCAACGAAGTCATCAATGATCTTGAAGATAAAGGAAAACCAGAGTTGCACAGAGGAGAAAGGGGCATAATAGAACCAGAGCATAAACCAACATAACACACATAGGAGCCAAGAGGAGCAGAGCCGTTAGAACTCAGGGAAGAGTTGCAGGACAAGCGGAAGGATTGCGAACATACAACAACACTTAGGCATTTTGAATTGGCAAGAGTCTGTTAATTAACAACGTCGGGTAACAGAACTTGATTTCTATCAAGGGAAAGATCATCACTTAATAGTGCTAGGTTGGGAGTTCGGAACCCCGTAAGGTTTTCGAATAGTTGGTTTTGAAAACTCGTCAAGCACCAGAGATCTGTCAGTTGACAGAAGCTGTAGGAGATGGGAAATTGTCCGTTGCCCAGAACTGTGAAGCCTGAAAGCATTTTGAATTGAGATTCGGGCTTTCAAGTGGGGCCAACAGATGGATACGTGGATTAGTGGAGGTTTCTAATACAAGTGAACGACGTGAAAGCAATAACATGGAGAAGTGGGCCTAGTCGGAAGCCCGCAATCCCGCAAGGCCGCAAGTTTCTAAAACGCGCTATTAAAAAGAGGCGGGCATCTGAGCATCCGGGCTCCGGGCTCCACTCTAGTGCACATATATATAGCAGTGTTGTTAAAATCGCGATTTTATCGGAAAATCGCGATTTTTTCATCTTGCCGATCAAATCGCGATTTTTATACGAAAAAATCGCCTATTTTTTTTTTGCCGATTTTTTACTGAAAAAATCGCGCTTTTTTCAAAAAATCGCGATTTTTTCGAAAAAAGCGCGATTTTTAACGAAAAAATCGTGGGGGCTCAGGACAGCATAGTTTTATAACTTTTTTTGGGTTTTTTCATGCAATGTTTTTTGAAAGAAACAAATAATTTTTGAGTGGGGTAGCTTAATGATCATGTCTAGGCCCTAGTATGGATATGCTATTCATGGTAATGTTAAATTCTTAAAGTAAAAGTGACATTCTCCTTAATCTTCATTTTCATCCTTTTACTTAAATTTTTAACATTACCATGAAATGACTCAGGATGTTTGAGAGTGGTTCCAGCCTCATTGGATTTCATATGGAGAAAGTAGAATTTTAGATTTCATTTAAAATCAAGCAGACTTATCAGTTTTTCAGGATTTCAGGATTGGGAGATTGTAATGTTTCCAGGTGACACCACCTACCCGGGCTACCCCTGCCACCAGTAGAGGACGTGGTCTACCTCCTATAGCTCCTACTTCTAGTTCTTCAACGTCTAGATCACATCAGACTCCACTGCCATTTCCACCTGCACGGGCACCAGCATCTACATCTAGAGGGAAAGGGAAAGCTGTGGCATTTTCTCGCAAGAGGGGCAGAGGAAATCAATAGGATTAGACTTTCATTTTATTGTATATGACATTATGACATGATGAGATACATTATCATATTTTTTGTTGATATTTTGAGGCTGAGTTGGGACTTACTATTCAGGACATGATTCAATGTTATGTGTGATTTTAGCGCTAGAAATGATATTAAACATCTTATATATTAGTTTTTTTATCATATTTATGTGTCAATGTATTTATTTTATGTTGTAGATGGTTTAGATATTAAAAAAATTGAAAAAAAATGAATATTTTTGTGCCAAACGATTTTTTCCCGCTTTTTTCCGATTTTTTCCCGATTTTAACGATTTTTTCCGCTTTTTTCCCGGCGCCGATTAAATCCCGATCGCGATGTGTGCAACACTAATATATAGTGTAGCGGGAGCGTGGTGGACCAACCCTAAGGTTGATGCGAGAGACATAATACGTGGAATGTGGCAAGGTCAAGGTGAAGGCCAAAAAGTATCAAGGGCATGAGTACTGAGTGGAATTGTTGGTCAAGTCGAAAGCTTAAGCTTGGAGGCTGCAGCCCGAACGCTTCAAGGAATTTCATATAAGGAAAGGATGACCCTTGGATTTTATAAACCTTGGTCATAATATTTAGACGAGCTAAGAAAGAGTGTGGGCACATATACACAATGCGTGTAGGAAAGAGGAGCTTCGGAAGCCATTATAAGGTAAGCCTATTTCTTTAAAAGTGGCTGAGTGTAACATTAGGGCATATGTTTGTATTGGTTTGAATAAGGGTTGAAACAATATAAAGGGGTCTGCATTGATTGTCAAGGAAGGGAGTTGAACGTGTAACCTGTTTGGCTCCTCTTATTAGTCCCTGCCATCTGGCAATGGCCAGGGACTATAGTAACCGGATTTGGTTGATTTAGCATTAATTCCAAGTGCTATTTCCGAAAATGCGTTGGTTAGATCAAGGTTTTTAGTCCCTCTGTGCCAGGGTGACCAAAGTGCTCAGGTTTGCCATCTTATTTGGCCTCTTGCCGAGGAGGGAGAGGCCGGAGCTTAGGTTTGCCATCTTATTTGGCCTCTTCCTGAGGAGGGAGAGGTTGGAGCTTAGGTTATTTTCCTTAGCCTTGTTTATTTTTGCTGACCGTCAGAGGATTTCCTGTTTTAATGTTAGCGTTTCTTAGCATTAGTTTGGATGGTTTGCAGTTTGTATTGTTTGCAATTTTGGTTTGGGCGTATTGGCAGGCAGGTGTTCTGCATGCAGGGGCTGCAGCTGTCCGTGCATGGCGCAGCCGAATCAACTATTGCTGGATCAGGTACCCGCTTTCGCTCCAGATCTCTTTCGTTATCCTATTATCCAGGTTACTCACCGTAGAGAGCAGATTGAAGGCCATGAAATTGAGAGAAGGTTCAAGATCCATACCCGGGCGGGGAAAGGAACAGGGGCGCAGGGAAGTGCTGGCAGTGGAACTGAGTAACAGCGCAAGGAAGTTCTGGCAGTGGAATTGACTATGTATCTCATAGTAACAGTGCAGGGAAGCACTCAGTCAGGGAGGTTCCACTATGTATCTCATAGTAACAGCGCAGGGAAGTGCTGGCAGTGGAACTGAGTAACAGCGCAAGGAAGTTCTGGCAGTGGAATTGACTATGTATCTCATAGTAACAGTGCAGGGAAGCACTCAGTCAGGGAGGTTAGATTGTTAAACAGCCAACAGGGCATCCTTGGCACCATGGGCTGCTTGAGGAGGTGGGCTGGAAGAAGAAATGAACCGGCACTGGAAGAAGCTAGTCTGTGCTGAGATCTAAATGAGGGCAGAAAAAATGAAACCTAAGCGATGACAGGCTTACTGAGACTGAAAGGGAGGTACCATACTTCGCAAGGATGGTCCAGCAGCTAATCTCGGTCCAGCTAATGAAGGACAATCCTAAAAGAGGTCATCTGCACTAAAGGAAAGGCAGTTAGTCCTTATATTCTCCGAGGAGCCCAGATACTAGTATTCCTCAGACATTCTTACTTGGCTTAGCAGGAGGTTAAGAAGTACTGAGCCTTAGTAGTTAGGAGCCCTCAAGCCTGAGCCATTAACTGCTAAGACACCACAGAAAAAGCTGTATTTTTTGTTAGAGCTACTCGTCATAAGGAACATCAGAGAGGATAAAACCCATTGAAGGAATGCATAATGCAAGGGGTAGCCGAATTCATCGTGCCTGTAATGCAAGAGGTAGGCCTAAGAATGGGAATCTTTAGTCATGCTAAGCGTAAGAGGAGGAACTGGCTGGCTTGGCTCGGCTACTGCTACTCGCTGGCTACTGCTCCTACTCAGCGCTAGTTAACTGCTCCTACCTAGCTAAGTTCTCTGGGCTTGCTTTCCTTTCCAACATCCATATCTGTCAGGCTCCTTCAATATTCAGGTCATCTCCTCTTAACCTTTCGCATTTCGGAACTCGGTTCTTCTGTATTTCAGAACTCGGTTCTTATGTGCTATCTTCAGATTCAGAATTCTTTGCAGAATCCTACTTCCCTGCAAAAAATACCTGCCAAGATGAGCCGCCAAAACCTACTTCCCTGCAAAGAAACCTGCCAAGATGAGCAAAGGAAACCAAAAGAGAGAGCAAGACCAGCAGACTCAAATCAGGAAATGTATGCACTGTGACACAACAAAGACACCTCAATGGAGAAACTTGTTACCTTTTCCTCCATCTTCAGGTGAGACAGGGCACTAAAATGGCTATTTTATAGGTTTCTACCTCACCTGCTAAGAACCCTCTCTCTATTGACCACTCCTTGAAGTCACCTGCTATCCGCTTCATAACGTAAGAACGTTTGAAAGAACCCTGCGGCAATCTCACTCACAGGGGCCGGTGCGTCAATGCCTGTCAAGCTCTATGCTTGCCTATTCAAGTATGCGCTCGATCATATATAATGTGAGCGCTCGGCCCGCTTCCACGTGGATCAGGTCAATCCGGGGTACCTAAGCTGAATAAAGCCTGAGCATAGCGAAAGAACGGGGAAGGACCAGCAGCAGACCCAGAGAATAGATGACTTGTAGATGAATCAATGTCTTGTGTACTCCGAAATGCCCTGCTACCTTGGAGCTGTGGGCGTCTTGCAGCATTGCTAATCGTCTCTCTTAATGGTTGACCCGGTATCAGTTACATAGAAAGCATAGCCAGTAGAGGGTTAAAGTGGACCAAACGCCCATCGCTCACCCGAGCATGATCGGCTCGGCTATGATGGAACGTGCAGGCCAAAGAGGGGATCCACTCGAGCCGAACTGTAGCCATCTGACGGAGGGGCAAGGCTCCACTCGAGCCGAACTGTAGCCATCTGACGGAGGGGCAAGGCTTTCGAGGCTTCAAAGGAAGATCTAGGTTTGTTCTGTTCTGTCAAGGTACGTTAGTACGCTCGATTGCTAATGAGAGGGCTTTCAAGAAAGCCTGTCCCAGAGCTCAAGCACTTCAGAACCATAGCTTCTCTGCTGGATGCGCAGATAATCATGAAGCAAATAAGCCTCCAGCGTTGAGAGTTGAGATTTAAAATCATGTTAGAGAAGCAAGTGGCTGCATGCAAACTTTAGCGTGTCGATATCTGATTTTATTTATTATTAACACTATTTTATTTTTATTATTAAAATATATAATTTTTATTTCAAATATTAAAATGAGAAATATGACATTCGTTGTGCATGATGACACCATGCAGCTCTGCAAACTTTAGCGTTTCGATATCTGATTTTATTTATTATTAACACTATTTTATTTTTATTATTAGAATATATAATTTTTATTTCAAATATTAAAATGAGAAATATGACATTCGTTGTGCATGATGACACCATGCAGCTCTAGGAAGTTCCAACGGAGGTCTTTTCTTGTATTTCTTTATGGATGTGGCGCCTTTAATAATGAGAGATGTGAGAGCGGGTGTGCATGGATGGCAGGTGTAGCTCCAGTAGCAGCAGATTCCTCTACCATAACCTTTGCGAAGACTGTCAGCGGCAATTCCTCCATGGACGGAAAGAGCTTCAAAGGGTAAAATGTTCTGAAAACTTATGCAAACAATAATGGTCATCTCTATGTTCTGGTAAGTACGAATTACTAACTTCATTTCTGCATATAGTATTCAGTTTAACTCTGGGTAATGCATGATGTTAGCCTTGCCATTTGTTTTTCCTCTCAAAACTCTTCTTGAAAAATTTGGACTGGATTTATTCTGTTTAAAGTGTATTTCAATCCAATCCTTTTCTTGAGGAATCTGGAATGGGTTTTAACTTTCTTCTGTTTAATGTGCATTTCAACTTTTCAGTAGAATCCTCTTCTTGAAAAATTTGGAATGGGTTTTTTATGTTTAAGGTTTATTCCAACTTGTCAATTCAGTTCTCTTTTTGAGGAATTTGGAATGGGTTTCTTCTGTTTAAGGTCTGTTACACATTGTGAACCATGTTCATAGGTTGGGCACGAATTGGACAAAGAATAGTTCATGGGCTTGAGTGCATTTTATATCTAATTGCTAATAAATCACCAAATGAGAGGGTTTTATGTTTTGGGAATATATTTTCATGGATGATGATATGTTTGCTGAGATGGATTTTTGTTCTTTATGTAACAATGAGATGATTTGGCAGAGCTAGAATGGATTTCCAATTTCGTGGAGGACTCATTTTCAACCGAACAAGTCGTTGGTGTCTCGAGAGAGTTGGGGGAGGTTCCTTAAGTTGGAAGAAGAGCAACAATCTCAGGATTTCTAAAAGGCTGTGTTCTCTTACGAGAGCCTTCAATGGTAATATATCTCTTCCACACGGGGTATGGAAATACTAATTTTTGGTGAATGGCTTCTCTAGATTCATTTCACTCTCGCAATGGCCGCAACACCATTTTTTAATTTGCATTGTATTAAACGAAGCCCAAAAAATGCCAGATAATTTGAAATAAATTAAATTAGTGTTTCATTCGATTATTTGTCACTTGGAATTTGCATTGCATTCTGGTAATGGCATCTTCACACAGACACTGTAATTTTATTTTAGTTAATATTTTCATGTCAACTGTGCCTTCGTTACCTGAATTCATGAATTGCAAATAAAACCATTATCCAAAGCTTATATTTTTTCATTGTCTATGCAAAGGAATATAGGTAATTTTACTTTAACTATGCCAGACTGAATTGGTATGTCAAGTAGGGCAAATTCAGTTGTTTTGCCATTTGGCCACCATTCCGAATGTCTCTGGGTGTTTTTAAGGAAGTTATTTAGCTTAACCAGCTATCATGGGTCAATATGAGACTCTGAATAGTATTTCGGTTTCTATTATCCTGGAAATACTGAGTTTGATAGCCAGATCAAGTTATGGGACCTTGTTGTAGGTGAGTCTGCTGCGATAAATTAAAATTTCAAAAATTTATAAATTTCTGATTTTTCACTTTTGCACAGGAAAGAGCTTCAAAGGGTACAATGTTCTGAAAACTGATGCAAACAATAATGGTCATCTCTGTGTTCTGGTAAGTACGAATTACTAACTTCATTTCTGCATATAGTATTCAGTTTAACTTTGGGTAATGCATGATGTTAGCCTTGCCATTTGTTTTACCTCTCAAAACTCTTCTTGAAAAATTTGGACTGGGTTTATTCTGTTTAAAGTGTATTTCAATCCAATCCTTTTCTTGAGGAATCTGGAATGGGTTTTAACTTTCTTCTGTTTAATGTGCATTTCAACTTTTCAATAGAATCCTCTTCTTGAAAAATTTGGAATGGGTTTTTTATGTTTAAGGTTTATTCCAACTTGTCAATTCAGTTCTCTTTTTGAGGAATTTGGAATGGGTTTCTTCTGTTTAAGGTCTGTTACACATTGTGAACCATGTTCATAGGTTGCGCACGAATTGGACAAAGAATAGTTCATGGGCTTGAGTGCATTTTATATCTAATTGCTAATAAATCACCAAATGAGAGGGTTTTATGTTTTGGGAATATATTTTCATGGATGATGATATGTTTGCTGAGATGGGTTTTTGTTCTTTATGTAACAGTGCGATGATCTGGCAGAGCTAGAATGGATTCCCAATTTCGTGGAGGACTCATTTTCAACCGAACAAGTCGTTGGTGTCTCGAGAGAGTTGGGGGAGGTTCCTTAAGTTGGAAGAAGAGTAGCAATCTCAGGATTTCTAGAAAGCTGTGTTCTCTTACCAGAGCCTTCAATGGTAATATATCTCTTCCACTCAGTGTATGGAAATACTAATTTTTGGTGAATGGCTTCTCCAGATTCATTTCATGCTCGCAATGGCCGCAACACCATTTTTTAATTTGCATTGTATTAAACGAAGCCCAAAAAAAATGCCAGATAATTTGAAATAAATTAAATTAGTGTTTCATTCGATTATTTGTCACTTGGAATTTGCATTACAACGGTTGGTTCTGATCCTGTTTGTTGTGCCGGAACTGGTGACAATACTCGAATTGATCCGATCGCCTTCTTTCTTTCTTCCATCCTGGTATGCATGGGGGCTTGCATCTTAACAATTAGCTGCATTCCGAACCATTCCGAATGTCTCTGGGTGTTTTTGAGGAAGTTATTTAGCTTAACCAGCTATTATGGGTCTATATGAGACTCTGAATAGTATTGCATTGCTTCTATTTACCTGTCCCCTCTATCTTTGCTTTTGTTACATTTATTTTTTGCATTGCTTCTATTTACGTGTCCCCTCTATCTTTGCTTTTGTTACATTTATTTTTCGGATCCACGGTTACTATAGCTATGTTGGTACTGGCGCTCAATCCAGCTGATGGGCTGTGAAGTTTGTAATGGCTCTAGGTGTTTCACAGGAAATATGAAGTGCTTAATAATTGATGTAGGAAGCTGATCTGTTAATGCAGGGGAGAAAAGAGGAGAACTTGGTGCTATTTGGACGATTTGGGGGCTATCATGTGAGAAGCTCTTCATGCCCACAAAGATTTTGAGGCAACGAGCTTGGGATCAGATTGCAGAAAGAGATTCAGAGATTTATTTTTGCGTGTGAGGGGGCTCTGATTGTTTTGGGGTATTTTTTACAGTGTTTATTGAATATTCAAGTATACAGTGGGAGCTCTGAAGAAGTAGAGGTGCGTGTAAATAGATCTGAGGACAATGGAGTCGAAAATGGATCAGTATGAGATCATGGAGCAGATTGGTAGAGGAGCATTCGGTGCTGCTATCTTGGTTCTTCACAAGGAAGAACGGAAAAAGTAAGAACTTTTCCCTGGCTTTTATGCTCTTCCTCTTTTAATTGATTATTTTATTATGAAGAAAATGCGAGTCAAACTTTTTGGATTCCAGAGTGTATTGGGTTCTTTGGGCAGCGCAATGCCGTCAATACAGCAATCGTGGTGATGTTGGATACCCACCTAGCATGCATTCAGTAGGTCTGAAATACTAGGCTGCTTGTTCCATAGAGGGCTGGCTTACATAGGTGTTTTATTCGGTTGGAAAATTGTCAACAAACCAATAAAATCGTACAATGGCAAGATTAAGAACTCACCTACTATGGTCTGCAGAACTAGCTTCATCGTTTCATGGGGTTACAATGTAACCCCCAGCAGCAGGGAACCATTTCCAGTTGGGAGTTCTTATTGCGTTTTAGAATCCACTACTTGAAACTAAATTGCCTAAGAATTTATTGGTCCCTAAATGCGGCGAATACTTCATGCTGAAACGAATTTACAGTACCCCAGCTGCTGCAAACTTCTTTCTGAACTTCAGCATTGACAATATAGGCGTAAATCCTTAACAAGTATGAATCAGGCTTCGGTTTGCTTCCTGAAATGATAGGTAAGCTGTGGATTACCTGCACACAAACCATGTCCTCCATCGAGATCTCAAGGTAGGACGACAGTTATTTTGGCTTAGATTGTTACTTTGATGAATGTGATATTACAACCATCGCCGGTCATCTGTCCTTTACAAGCTAGAGATATTCTTACATTCCACATATTTTGAAGTATGTTTGATTGATGAAGCTTTTCTTTGGTCCAGTGCTCTAACATCTTTCTAACAAAGGAGCAAGACATTCGTCTTAGTAAGTCAAATGTTAAATGACAATCATTAGGTTTCTAGAGTTATGATTGCTCCAATTAAATTGCAGCATGTTCTGGTTAGAACAACTTACTTTCTTGTTGGATACGTAGCTTTAGTTTCAATTTCTTCATTTTTGATTTGAGGACAAGGCTAAGGAAAATGAGAGATTATACACATTAACAAATTCATGAACCTTTAGTGTTTTCTTCTTTTATACCAAAGGGCTTCTATTAATTAGTGGAGCATGTGCAGGTGATTTTGGCCTTGCCAAATTGCTTAAGGCAGATGATCTCACTTCTTCGGTAAGTACTGCCATTTCTGGTTTCTCATCTTAAAACTCCTCGTGGAATTTTTCCAGCAACAAACTCTAAGAATAATTTTCTCCAGTTCGGTTTATTTCTTCCTTCCTTGTTACTATGTTTTTTTAGATTCAACAATAAGGAAGCAGTGTTGTGCACGTTCATTGCACAATTCAATAAAGTGGTTATTTCAACTTTCATATTACAACCAAGAATTGTGGCTTCATACTAATTAAAGCATCATTTTTAAGAGAGGTGGAGAAAAACAACTCATAACTAAAAGATCCAGTACTATGTTTGGTAACTGGTCAAGGCAGGGTTCTGTTCACATTCGAGTTTCATATCATATTTTTCAGTCGAGCTATGTGTTCTCTTCTATTAGCCCTGTGAAATTCATTGTAGATAGTGGAGTTCCCCTGGCAGATAGAGAGTGAGATTAAGAGGGATAGTGGGAACCGGTAGATGGGATTTGCAAAAAGAATTAATGCCTATGTGAAATCCTTGCAGATGATGGAACAGATTACAATAGTCAACTCTTAGTCGTTTTGAAAAAGTTCTAACATGTTTGTCTTCTATTCTTTTAAATTCTTGGTTCTGATCACCTTAAGGCTTATACTGACTACAATATCTATCTAATCTGTAATTACTTACTTGCCAATGTTTCAGACTCCCTAAAATCATATGTTTCTATGGTCATTCTTTTTCTTTCCTTGAGAATTTCTGGAGTCAGATAATGCTTGTGCTTATGCCACTAAGGCATACTCTTCTATAAAACAAAGAAGGATGTTAGGATTGACTTATACAATTGAGAGTCACTTGAGTCATTATGATGACAACATTATGCAGACCTCAAATCCTTAAAGATTGTATAAGAATTGTAGCTATATAAACATGTATGATTTTCTGTTTCAAGAAATATTGGTGAATCAAATTGCATGATAGGTCCTATTACCCACCAAAAGTGGGTAACCCATAGTAGAAATTTTTTATCCTCATCTGACAGCCAGCCAACCAGCAGGCCTACAATGGTCTTCAGGTAGCTTTATGTCAGAGCTCTCCACCTATTGCTTTGGTCTGTGTTCTCTCCCAGCTAGCATTCTTCTTGAAGGAAGTTGGGTCATCTATCAACAAGTACTTTAACCAATTTAACAATCATATGCTTTCATTTAATGTTAAGGGGATATTAATATGAATCAAGCGGCAAACTGGATGATTGACCATTGTTGATTGTATCCTTGTTCCTACACTTTGCTTGGGAGGTTAGCCTCTGGCCTTAGTCCAGTGGGACCTCCTCTAAGGCCTTATTAAACAGTTCAATACTATGCATCACAGTATGTGTCAAAAGTAATATCATCTAATATGTGAACTGATGTTGTTTAATTCAACCATGCAGGTTGTTGGCACTCCAAACTACATGTGTCCTGAACTTCTTGCAGATATCCCCTATGGCTTCAAATCAGATATTTGGTCATTAGGTATGATGTATATTTATTTCTATTATTTGGTTTTCTGCAGTGTATATAAACATTGCTACCATGCTTACAAATGTTTGTCAATTCTGATAATGCATTTTACAATTTTCTCTATGCTTTTGCAGGTTGCTGTATGTTTGAGATAACCGCTCATCGACCTGCATTCAGAGCATTTGTAAGCTTCTTCCCTCTGTATATGGTTTGTGGATGCTTGAGATTTTCTTGATAAAAGGACTGAAATTATAGATGATCATGTGGTGTGGAGTGTTTTTGTCTTTTATGAGATGAACTTCCCAGCTGCAAATCCTTCGTTCTTTTAGCATCCTTTTCCACATCCCATTAACTGTGTTCTCCACAGTTATTTTAGTATAGTATACATGAATGTTTGCATCTTTCTTAACTAAAATAAAGATTAACATGGATGACTGCATTGACCTTGCACACTCTGCATTAATAGCATCTTCAACGATTCTTTCTTTTTGCATTTTATGTCTGCAACTAAATGCAGAAAATTAAAAAGCAATGTTCTGTCTTTGTTTTATTTTTTATTTTACAGGATATGGGGGATCGAGAAGGGGAGCCAAGGTAAAATCCCCTGTTTCTGCTTTTATCATATATAAATCTAAATGACTGTGTGCTAAATAACAAAATAATTGTGTTGCACTAAAATTTGAATACTTATTTTGCTGATCAATGGGTTAAGTTTTTAAGCAGTGCCTATATAACTAAAATGCAACTTATACATGAAATAAGGTGTGCAAGAAGTTTGCAGTGAAAAACATGTAATAAGAGTATATTTGAGTTACAGCTCACATCTTTGTGGAGAGATTGTCAAAATTCTGAATATTCGGTTGATGCAGATAAGTAGCAAACACAGCATCCAGATCAAACTTATGGTGGTGAGACAACCGGGTCTACGACGGATGCTTCAAATATGCATTTGGATCTGCCATGGTGGTTTCTATCGTCTCTGATTTCAACTTGACATTTGTTTAGAGTTGAAGGTCTGCAAATTTCAAATTTCAAGCTTGAAATCACTGAATGCAGTGACTAATTTAGACCCAGCCTTTCTGTAGTGTTCACCCTCTGGTAGATATCCTATCTTCAATAAATTTGGCTGGTTAAAATGCTGTTCTTGTGGTCACAAGGGCCAAAATTAGATTGTGAAGCACAAGCCAATGTGGTAGCACATGTTAGTGCTCTTACTGAAGCTTATGTGAAGCACATATCAATCTGTCTCTTAGCTTGCCAGTGCTCAGAGAGCAGTTGCAAAAATACATGGGGCAACTATGATTGTAGCTGCAAAGGTGACCTTCTGTATATTAGAGACCATGATACCTGCATAAGTAAGTAGTTCAGTCATCTGCATTAGAGTCTTATACATGGAGGCACAATAAAATAGAATATAGCTAGTATTACGTAGTGTGCTTTATAAGAAAGGGCTTTAATTACACCTGTTGTCTGAACATGTCTTTCATACACTCATTACTTGTCCTGTCTAGCCAATTGTTTATTAGAATAGCTTGGACCCGCCAGAAAGTGAGTGTAATATAATCTATTGCCCACAGCCCTTTTGTAAAATGCGACATCATTTTGATTAGATCCATGCTCCCAGGTCTACAGAGCACATATAACCACAGCTCCGAGCCTGGCACACTCAACTGCCAAAACCTCACTTCCAATCTAACACCAAGATTTCATTTGAGATTTGCCCCTAATGTCAGATACATCACCTAATTTCCCATTTACTTTTGCCGTCACATACATCATTTCATTTGCCATCTGCCTCCGATGTCAGATAGATCACTTAATTGCACCGATTGCTCACTTAACGTAAGTTTTTTGTTTTATGGCTATCATTAAATACCGGCCTGCTCCAATAAATGCTCCTCATATTGGATTATATCCCCTCCAATATGATCTTCAAGTATTTCAGCTCCATTCCAAATCAATCCGTATATGTACTTACTTCTGCACATGTCAGAAATTTATCTCGCATTCAACTCTTGCGATCTTGCACGACTTTCCTTATTTGGTTGTACAGTAAAATATTCTCAAAAACTCAGTTCCATTCACACTTAAAACCAGCTTGCAAACACGTTGAACTCTTTTATAAATTGGCAAAAGCAATGCCTAATTTCTCGCTTACACATAACATGGAATCCATTAGCATAAGCCAACTTACTCAACTGGCAGCATTGTTTCTCTTAGCACTTGTTCTCATGACTCTTCTGATTATGGACATCGTAAAAGTAGAAACACAAAGAAAAAAGAAACCAAGAAAACAATAACATCTCGAACGAGGAGCATATGAATCTACAACAAGTACTTGGCATGATTATGGAGTATATTTGAGTTACAGCTCACATCTTTGTGGAGAGATAGTCAAAATTCTGAATCTCAGGCCTATTTTTGCATTATTTTACGCGTTGTCTTAATTCCCGGCTTCCTTCTCTGTTACAGGTCTATACACAAATTTGCAATCACCTAGACGAGATCGAGACCTAGCCCTTTCAGTTGTTTAAGCAAGGGAGTCTGTTGATTAAGCTGTACCCGCCCGAGCCATTGATTATTCAGTCGACTCTGTTGATTCGGTTGATGCAGATAAGTAGCAAACACAGCATCCGGATCAAACTTATGGTGGTGAGACAACCGGGTCTACGACGGATGCTTCAAATATGCATTTGGATCTGCCATGGTGGTGAAACTCTCATTTTTTATGCTTCTATCGTCTCTGCTGGGATGCCGATGATTACAAAACTAGAATATCAAGCTGACAAAGGAGAGGCACTGCAGACTGCCCTGATTGGAAATAACAGCGCTCCAGTGGCAGCCGGTATTCGGACGAAGCCAAAGCTTGAGAGTGAAAATGTCACATAGGATGACAGAGTTAAAGATGATTTTAAGATCGTTGAATCTAAACTGAGGACTGATAAATGTATCATTGATGCCAGTATTCCTTTCAGGGAAACTACCGTATGCAAGTTTCCAGTTTTGTTTGGCAGCAGTTGCAGTTATCAATTGTTTGAGACAGTTTTCTATATATATGAAAACTTTCTGAAAAGAGTATCAGTCTGCTTGATAGGTCTAATGTCTTAATTGTTAGCATTCGTGCTTGTCTTGTATTCTTCACATGTTACAGTCTGTCATAAGAAATGCTTATTTTCAAGGTCAAATGTAAGCTTCAAGGCAGTTTTCATGTTACTGGTGTCTTGAATTGATGATATGCTAGCATTAAGCATCGATTATGCTTTATGTAAACACAAATTCTTTGCCCCAATATAGTCATCAGTTGTGTGGTGTACGATTTATGCCTACCTACCTGAAGCATGGACTACAGGGGAAGCTTTGTTGGCTATGCTAGGGAATACATCAAATTTGATAGCAACATTGGAGGAGAATGATCTTCTTTTTGTCTTACGGGTACTCAGCCGGAATTGATATTGAATCACCAGCCATAGAATCAAACCCAGACCACTGAGACCATAGAAGCGATTGCTTTAGTGCTTCATATGTTATTTGTGAGCACGACATTTTCAAGCTTGAAACTTGCATCTCAGTATATCCACTGTCCACTAGAAGCTGACTTAATGCATATGCTGGGATGTTATACCTAGGGCAGTGCCACAAACTCATGCCACATATAACCAAGAATATTCACTGCACAGGGTTCTATCCTTGATAGCTACAGGTCTTCATACTTTCAGGAAGACCATTCCTTTAGACTGCTCTGCTACTGAAGTTTCCTATGACTGTATTAAAGCTTAGATGCTTTCGCTTATTGATGCCTGTAGCAAGTTGGCTCAACTTAGTCTCCTTTACGCACAACTTAGTTTCCTTTACGCACAGGAGACTCTCTGCTACTGAAGTTTCCTATGACTGTATTAAAGCTTAGATGCTTTCGCTTCAGCACAAGTAACTAGTTTTAACTTGATGCAGGGACTTGCTGCCTCGCAGCTTCCCTTGTTTATAATTAAATCTCCCACTGTAATTTATAATAAGGGAATTATTATCCTAGAAAAGGACAACAAGACATGGTTAATGGAAGTTCCTTTTAGGGCCAAGGCTAGGCATTGTGGGTTTTTAAAGCAGGCTCAGAATTGGGTTTGCATCAATGTGGTAACAGAGCAAGAATGCTCTGAAAATATTTGGATAAAGAAACAAAAAGCGGAGTTGCAGTAGAATCGAATCTGGTTGAGGTGAAACTTTTGTTTTTCGATTTGAATAGAAAATTGATTATTGTGAATGAAGTGGTGCACATAAGGCATCTATTGAGGAATTAGAGCAAATTGACTTGAGAAGCAACTAAGAAGAATGTTTTGAGAACAAAGATGGAGAAGAAGGAAGAACTGATTGAATGAAATGAAATCTTGACACAGGTATGAAATTTTACAAATAGAAAGGAAACCTGATGATGAAGTTTCAATTGAGTATGTATATTCAAGCACTAATAATGTTGAGGAGGAAGTTGTTATAGTGGAAGAAATAGATGGAGATTTGAAGAATGAAGTGTTACATGAAGGGGTGGAGATGTTGGAAGCATCCACAGTGGCTCTAAAATCTCATATTTTTAAAATTGAAAAATGTTTTATGTCTGCAGATAATGAAGAATACGAAGATAGGCAGAATCAGAATTCTGTCAAAGAGACAACACTATCGCGTCTAACCAGAAAATAGGAACGATATGCAGGTACAAATACTGAAATTTGTCAAGAGGATATGCAGGAAACAATATGTTGGCTCGAAAAACTTCAGTTGGAGAAATACAAGGACCTTTGGAAGAAGCTATGAAATATTACAAAGGAATAGGCATGGCACTGGCAAAAGAGGAAATGACAACAGAGGAAAGGAGCGAAACTTTGGAGGAAATATTAGACAAAGTATGAGTCGTTTATCCAAGATCTGTGATTTTAACAAGATACAAAATATGAAATTATTGGAGCAGGAAAACAATTTGAAATTGCAGCTCACAGGAGATCTTGGCACAGGTATGAAATTTTACAAATAGAAAGGAAACTTGATGATGAAATTGATGAAGTTTCAATTGAGTATGAAATTGATGAAGTTGCAATTGAGTATGTATATTCAGGCGCTAATTATGTTGAGGAGGAAGTTGTTATAGTGGAAGAAATAGATGGAGATTTGAAGAATGAAGTGTTACATGAAGGGGTGGAGATGTTGGAAGCATCCACAGTGACTCTAAAATCTCATATTTTTAAAATTGAAAAATGTTTATGACTACACCATGAAAAGTTACCCAAATGAAAAGAGCAATAGAGAGTGTGGCTGTTTATCTTGCATTGGTGTTTGTTATAAATGTACGTGTTTTGGTTGTAGATATGAAGAAACATTTTTTCTTGATATACTCTATATGCTAACTGCTGGCATGGCCAACCACCCAGAGCAGCTTGGTTGTGCTGATTGTGGACTACTAATTGTTGTTAATTTGGGCCTAAAATCTATTGTTTTGGTAATAGAAGATGCCGAAGGTTTGACATGAGGTGCTCTCAGAATGAAAGGTAAGGTTTGACTTGAGGTGTTCTATGAATGAAAGGTATATTGAGAAAAACAAATACTAACTAATGCTCTCAAAATTTCCATGAAATTTGACTTGAGGTGTACATATATTTTTCCTACTTTACAACATATTGACAATAGTAAATACTAAGCAATATTGTTTCAATTTTTATGAGAATAAAGCAATAAATCTTTTACAGAGTTATCAATAGTAAATTTATGACTTAGTTAGAGCCTCAACACCAACAGGGTGGGAGAGCATACTCGAACTTTACCTCACAACAGGCCAAAAATATCCTCGTAAGATTTGAAACCAAATGAAAAAGATAACATCCCATTGTGCTAACAATAAAGAGTGAAAAGAAAAAGCACTTTACAAGAAGGATATGAGATGAAAAATATTGTTGATTGTTTTCCGAATGCAAGGATGGAATTTTACGAGCAAATATCCTCGTAAGATTTGAAACCAAATGAAAAAGATAACATCCTATTGTGCAACAATAAAGAGTGAAAAGAAAAAGCACTTTACAAGAAAGATATGAGATGAAAAATATTGTTGATTGTTTGCCGAATGCAGGGATGGAATTTTACGAGCAAATTGCCCATCGCCGGGTGATTTGCTGTCCAATACAGTTAAAAAATTTGCGAAACCATCAAGATCTTTCATTGAAACTGTGAAGAATCTAAAGATATATATGGCCATGACTGGGCAGTAAGGTGAGATAGTGTATGTTTATCTCAGTTTATTGGACCAATTAGTTGGTTGTAATCACTAAAAGATTATACATCATTCTAGAGGGTGCCTAATTAGCAGAAAAATAAAGCATGGAGTGAACATTTAGTGCACAAATATCCCCTGTTTTAATGGATGACTAAAACCAGGAGGCCTTACTCCCCATCCCTAAAATAGGCTCTTGTTGCACAAACACCAGGTGTAGATAACTAGGTGCTTTGCAAGGTTGCTCTTATTCTGAATTGTTCTATCAATTGGGAGGTTTACAAAGAGAAACAAACCCAAATCTACAGAAATATACCCAAGATTGACACAACAATGCCCTGGTGTCTGGATTTCATTGAAATGTTGTTAATGAAATACACCAAGGAATTGCATTTAAGGACTAAGTATGGAATTACATCAAGCCCTAAAATTTATCAAATTCAAAATCATCTTCTATACTGATGAAAAAAAGGAGAATAAAATACAATGCTTACATCCATATATGTAAAGTCAAGTCGATGGTTCTACATGGTTCAGTCATTTAATATACTCAAAACTTTGGCCCAAAAATTAATACAATATAAGTCTGCTCTAGAATACAACAGAAGCAAAATAATTCACATATATGCCCTTCCCACACTCATTTCTTCTGCTAATTTTGGACACTGACTATCATTTCACTTTTGGGCATTTTTGTGGTATTGATGTTTGGCCCAACGGATACCAGCCGAAGTCCGTTCCTTCACCATTTTGGCCCCAGCAGACGCCGCACATTTCATCTTCTTGTTATAATCTGCTAATCTGGTCAATACCACAGACTTGTTTTTCTCTGCTCTCTCCTGGTCGTTGTATGAATAATCCCACTGTTCTGCCCATGTAAGCCCAAATGAATTTCTACGCTCATTGGAAGCCATTAATGCGATCAAATACTGTTCACACAGCGCTTCAATATTTCTAAAATAGTTAAATTGATGTTCACTAGAAGTGTAACAGAGGAACTGAAACTATGAACAGGTTGGACAATGGAATAGGAACATGAAGGCGAGCACGTGTATATATCTATATGAACATTAAGGTCTCGAAATAATCGGTACCTCGGAGTTAGTGTAATTTCAAATTTGACCGTTGAGTATTCGAATAGTATAGTTTGACTACCAACGGTTCTATTATTCTATATGGCACTACAATCGAGTTTCTCCATTATAAGTTATTATAAGTTAACTTCTAATAGTGTGGATGTTGGAATGTGGTCTAGCTATGCTGGTCGGACTGTACCATTAGATCTATTGTAGATGGGATTCCCAATGGGATTCTCAAGTAATTTGTCCTAGGGGATTCCTCCAGGTGACATGTTATAGGGTTCGAGCACAAGATGTATAAGTTGCTTGACCTCATTCATTCATGTTGGGGTTAGGCTAATTAGAGTGTCATAGAATTTCTAACACAAATGATTAATGTATACGGTGCATGATCTTACTCATTGTTTATTGGTTGGGGTTATTTAGTTCTCTGGGGAGGGTGATATGGAAATGATAACCCCATTTTTGTCTTTCTTTGGGATTTTGGTCCTCTTTGGTATAATATTATTTTTCAATTATTGGTGATGTGGGATTTTTTTTTTTTTTTTTTGGAATTTTGGCATAAGAACATGATATTTTTTCTTAATTAATGGTGATATAAGATTATAATTGTATAGAGTATTTAGCTAATTGCTGGGGCTTTTTACTCATACACTTTTTTTACATATAATATAATGATAAAGCAAGTTTTGGCTATAAGAGTGATATAGGATTTATAATTGTATTGAGTGTTTAGTTAATTGTTTGAGCTTTCCACTCATACATCTCTTTACATATAACATAATGTAAGGCTAGTTTTGACTTGGTTAGATTAGGTGTCCACCATTAGAGTGTTGTCTCATTGTTTCAATTAATATTTCAAATTTGGTTTAGAGGTGCATTAGGATGAGAGTATCATCACAATTAATTGAGGTTTGGTTCTTAATGCATAAATGTGTTTGACAATTTCCAAAATGGCATGTCACAAGAGTTTAAGCACAAGTTGTAGAAGTTGCATGACTCATATTCTTTGGGCTTGGGTCATTTGGTCATTTGTGGAGGGTTGACAAGCAATGATCTTCATTTGTCATTCTCTTCCCTTGGCACATCAAACACCTCTGAATTGGCCAAGACACATGGCATTTTTGTCAATAACGGATAATTGGGAGTCAACTATTATGTCAATCACTTAGCCAAATATGTGTTTGATTCATCCTCTTATAAACCTACTTGCATACGTAATGATGAAGCTTGTTATGGATTTACCATTAACGCATTAAGGGAATTTTGAGATAAAAACAAAACTCAAAACAAAATGTATTAAAAAAATCAACTTTAGAAGAATAAATAAGATTCAAGATGATGATGTCATCCCCAGGGGTAAATATTTTTTAGACAAAAAAGAAGAAAACTACCTTCTTCTTTTTTTAAATTGTATTTTAGGCTTATCTTCTTACATGGTTTCTCAAATCTCAATTGTAGGTATCTATTGGATGCATAATTAATTTAATTATGCATCCAATTAGTACCCACTTTGGCATGCTTTTGAGTAGACATACTCTTCATTTTTTTTCAATATGAGTCTACTCAAAAGAATGTAGAGTGGGTACTTGTTGGATGTGAATTTAAATTCTACATCCAAGAGGTGCCTACACTTGATATTTTGAGTAAACATATAAGATGATCAATCGAAAATACAATAAAAATATAGTTTCATTTATTTTCTTATAAAAATTCACAACTCTAGTTTTATTATTTTCCTTAAGAGGCCTATTTTAAATCTCAAAATTCCCCTAATGAAACACATACAGGGATGTTGACCACTATGTTTTGAAATCTTATAATAAGGCATGGCGCATAATGTAAGGGGCATTGCCTCAATCTAGACATCAATACAAGTACACCAAAAGTCCAAATAACATTTTTTAACTTGGGCCTAAATTTTCAAATATAACTTTGCCATAAATGAAATCTATTTAGACTAGATAAATGAAATTCATTGTTACACTTTAATTATGTTATGAGGTTTTTGTAGATGGAAGATAAATTCAACTCTGAAAACATGCCCTACAACATAACAAACAATTTTAACTCTATTATGCTTGAGGAGAGAATCCTTCCTTAAGTTAAATAACATTGAATGAATCACTTACATGGACTATCTGCATAGGGTACTCTAGGTTTTTGACACTATCGAAAAATATGTTTATCAAAACAATTATATAGGACCCAAATAGGTTGGGATAGCCTTAGACAACTTGGTCCTTAGCCAACACTAAAACTCCATCCACCAAGACCACATGAAAATGTCTTTCTTAATCTCTAATGAAGACTTCCACGTCTCCTAAAGCTAGAAGAACCATGTTGAGAGTGGGTGTAACCCATAGGTTGTATCAAGTTATAGAAAGCACTAGATATGGAGTGAATCCATAGTTTCGTTTTAGACAAAGAGTTATTTTTCCCACCCAAGCCCCATCCTTTAACTAATATTTTAGAGGGGTGACAATAGTGGTCGTTAGCTTAAACAACAAATAATTAAGATTTGGAGTCTAAATTTGATAAATAAAATAAAATAAAATTGTTACAACTATTATGCTAGAATATTTGCTTCATTCGAATGAGGATCCTCATTTGTCAGTATTCTCTTTTTGCACTTTGACGAACTCTAAAATGGCCAATGAGACTGTTCTAGCGGCTACAACATCCCCCAAAATTTTCATTTTGCACATTTAAAATTTTGGGTTCCCCTTGATTTTCAAAATTTTCATGGATGTATTTGTTGTATTACTTATAGTAACTCTTTGAAATGCTTTAATCATCACTAAATGCAACCCTCAATAAATCATTGCCATGACAATAGTGCACATTCACTTTCAAAGTTACCCATGTCCTTGCAAGTCTAGGGTTTGTTGAGGATGTAATCAATTTCAAAGCAACACTCACTGCCTTACTAACTTGATTTGCTTAGGTCGTCATTTTCTATTTGAATAGAACCTTTCACATTTATTATTATAGATTCATAGAATGGATTTTAATGGTTGTGCTATACGAAACATTAGGTCTTCCACACCATCGTCAAATGTGTAGAATAATGAAGTTGCATGATCATGCATAACAACATCAATGAATTATCGTAGAGATAGTTCTTGGCAATCATTTGCAACAAATAGACACAATGGTAGTCTTGAAAAGAGAGAAATTGAAGCCACACCAATAATGTTACGAAAGAGAATACACAGATGAGGAGGCACAAAATCAAATGCTTCATGAATCCATCAAGGAGGAAGAGTGAAAGGATGTTGAAAGTGGGGTTGGGAAAGAATCATGTGAAGGTGAGAAGAACCAAATATTTATCCCCACTTATGTGAAATCTTGAATCTAAATCCCTATTCCCCCTATGTGAAATCTTGAATCTTGTTGTTGTCTCGGAACATCTACAGATGGAGGTGTATTCTCTTGTATATGGTCATTTGAAAGGATCATCGCAACAATGGGGAGTTGCAGGGAAGGAAATATTTTGTTCTAGATTCAAAAGAGCTAAACTTATGGTTCCATCTATCAAAGGTCACACAGAACTGGATATTCTCAACTTAGCGAGTTATAGAAGGGTTGTGTTCACTAGGAGTATGTGTTGGACATGCTACTATTAACATTGATTGCAAGATGTATATTATTGGTAGTGTTGCAGATCGTGCATGTTACAATGGTGCATGGATGCTTGACACAAATACTTGTTCATGGACTCAACTTGATGTTGATGGGCAACAACCCCAAGGTCGTTTTTCCCACAATGTTGATCTAGCTGACCCAGACAAGTAATAATGTTTGTAAATGAGTGTAAACATTCAAATGTTAGCTTAATTAATCATAAAATGTTGAAAGTAATAAAAATAAAAATATTTATTTTTTTATATTATAATTTTGTTTGTATTAATAAAATTACGAACAATTTTTTAAATAAAAGAAAATCATTATATACATATCATATTAAAATATGTAACATATAAATAGTACTTAAAATTAAGATACATTTTATCATACAAATTGAAATAATGAGCTTTTAACCATATTTAAATTTAATTAATAAACACATAAAAGCTTAATACTTACAATAAACTTAAAATATAATAAGATTCCTAACCATGAATATTCACCTTCAATTTACCATGGATATTATTAATTTGTAATTAGGCTTTGTTACAATATCATGAGCCAATAGTATGACTTCTCAACACCACATGCCCAACAACCATAAATCATTTCATAATCAAAATATTTTATAAATATTTTATTTTTATAATAATTTTTAATTAAACATAAAAGAAAAAAGTTATAATTTCTTTTAAGATATATTTAAAGATATTCCATAAATATTATATATATAAATAATAATATTTTATATATAAATATGTGGAATCTATATAGTGTAAATAATATTGCTAAAAATCAACATAGGTCCATTTTAATTAAGGATTTATCAGCTGATGAAAGGAATTAAACTTCTTGAAGTGAAAACCTTTCCTCAAATTTTACACTCGAAAAGAAGTTTGAACTTTGAAAGATTTAAAATAAATCTATACTCATTTAATTTAAAATAAAATTAAAACAAAATAAAAATGCAATCATGGATAACTTAAACCATTTTTTTCCATCAAGGTTGGATTTATTGGATGGTTTTGACTAGTCTACTAGATGGAAGAATAAACTACCCACCAATGAGATGCTAACTCCCCTTGGGTAGTTTAATTCCCCCAAAGATGGCTTCCATCCTCAACCCCTCCCCATAAAATTTGAACCTAGACTTGGTGGGGACTAAATCCCACACAAACCAACTAGTCTACACCTCATGGGTTATCATATGCAATAAATTATTCCTCCAAAGTGAAAAAATAAATTGGTACAATCATCTAATCGACTTATCGTGACTTGCCCATAGTGGGTTTGGGTGAGTTATTGTTCACCATGACCAACATGGTGATACAAAATTTGGTTGGAGAAATCCTATGCTTGGCCATTCCTATGGCAATAAAAAATATCTATATTTCGCCATAATCAGTGTTATTTCCTATCATAGCCTAGTATTTTGGTGGCAATGTGGTAGTCGTGCATTTGGAGTGGTTTTAATCACCTTGCAAGTTTAACATTGGACAATGATGTATGAATTTACAGGGTAAGTTCCTCAGATAGAACACCAAAGGACACTGCTCACAAACAGATCACAGATCAATACACCAGCATTCTTGACGTGGTTAAAACCCTCAAAGACGGAAACAGTCCATGACCTGAGCTAATGCGGCTACTTCAGACAATTTATTAATAAAAGAAATAAAATTTACATAAGTTTCCCTCATGAACGGTTACCCTACAAATGACCCTCCATGCTTTTTAAATAGATATCATTGACCAATTGGGTGTTAAGCCACAGATCAAGTATAGGTAATACCGAGGAGAGAATGAACCGTCGGATCACTTCATGTCTAGAACATATCGTGACCGTCGGATTGTAAGTTACAAATGTACATAGTAAAGAAACACATTTTACCTAACTCTACACTAGACCAAGTTATACTTAACTATTTCCTATGTGTCAAAATATCCTAACATCCTCCCTTAAGAACAACTTGGGATAGGATTGAAGGATGTACAAATATGACACAATAGGAGAAGGAAGGAGGCATTACAACCTATCCCCCCTTAGTGATAACTTCCTGAACTCCAACCATAAATCGAAGTTTAGTAAACTTCGCCTCTGTGAGAACCTTTGTAAAGATGTTTGCAACTTGATCATCGGTTGAACAATATTGCACTTCAATAACATGGTCATGAATAAGATTTCTGATGAAGTGCATGTGTAGTTCAATGTGTTTGTTGCGCTGATGATGGATTGGATCTTTGCATAGTTGAATGGCACTTTGATTATCACACCAAAGTGTAGTCGGATGGTGATGCTGAAAGCCAAACTCTGACAGGATCTAGCGAAGCCACAGGGATTCCTTATTAGCTTCTACGGCGCCACGATACTTTGCTTTTACTAAAGAAAGAGAAATGGCACTTTGTTTCTTACAAGCCCATGTAATGGGTCCAGAACCAAGAGTGAACACATAACCTGCAGTAGACTTCCAATCATCAGGGTCACCAACCCAATCGGAATCAGTGAAACCAACCAATAGAGGAGATGCTTCTACACTGTAATGAATCCCAAACTGAACTGTACTTCAAACATAACGAAGTATTCTTTTAGCTGCTTCCCAATGACTTTCATGTGGGTTTTGCATAAACCGAGCAACAAGGTCAACAACAAAGGAAAGGTCATGATGAGTATGGGTCAGATACAAAACTTTTCCTACAAGCTGACGGCATAAGGTAGCATCAACTTCAGGGGAAGTACAAGTGACTGAAAGTTTGGCTCCAGACTAAAAGGGAGAAGGGGTTGGCTTATAGTCTTCCAAGTGGTGTAGAAGATCACAGGCATACTTGGACTGGGAAAGGGAAATACATTCCTTCGTTTGCAAGACTTGAAGACCAAGAAAATAATGCAAGTGTCCTAAGTCTGTCATTTCAAACTTGTTTTTAAGTCTGGATTTCACATGGTTTATAAGGTTGGGATCACTACCAGTAAGGATAATATCATCAACATAAAGAACAAGAATGATAATGGACTTACCCACTTTCTTGGTGTAGACAGTATTGTCAGAATGACACCTAGAAAAGCCAGTATCTAAAAGAAAGCTATCCACTTTGGCATACCAAGCCCAAGGGGCTTGCTTGAGACCATAAAGGGATTTCTTAAGCTAACATAAAAGACTGGAGTCTGTTTTATAAAGCTAGGAGGTTGTTCCATATAGATTTCTTCATGCAAGTCCCCATGCAAGAAGGCAAATTTAACATCCATCTGATGGACTTCCCATTTGAAAGAGGCAACAAGGGAAAGAACAAGGCGGATAGAGTTCATTTTGGCGACAATGGATAAGGTTTCAGTATAGTCAATGCCTTCAACTTGTGAAAAACCCTTAGCAACAAGACGAGTTGAAAATTTTATCAAATTTTCCATCTGGTCCAAACTTGGTTCTGTAAACCCATTTGCATTTAACAAGTTTTCTTCCCTTTCGAAGAGGAACAAGATCCCATGTATCATTTTCCAATAATGAACGATATTCTTCATTCATAGCTGCGTCCCAATCTGGATGGCCTGAAGCTTCTGCAAAGGTGTTAGGATCATAATTCATTGAAGCTTGAGACAGTAAAGAAGAGGCTCTATCGAACTGAGAACGTGTACGTTGTTGATCTGTAGGATCACTTGTTGCATCCCGAGTAGCACAGACCCATTTTGGAAGCTGAGGAGCTAAAGGAGGATCCTGAGAAGGTGGGGGAGGATTGTCATCCTCACTGTCATCCTCTGAAGAAGAAATATTTTTAGAAGTAGAAGGGATAGAGAGAGGTGGCACATCCACCAAACTAGGCTCATAGGTCGATATATTTTCAACAAACTTTACAGCTCTTCTAATGATAACATTTTTGGACTTAAGTGGAATAAGTCCATATCCTTTGACATCTTCAGAATATCCAACAAAAATACAGTTTTCACTCTTAGGTTCTAAAGCTTTATGTTTCTCATCTAGAATATGGGCCCATGCTTCACTTCCAAAAACACAAAAGTGGCTTACATCTATTTTAATTGAGCTCCATGCTTCTTCTAGAGTGATATTCTTTACAACCTTAGTAGGAGTGCGATTTACTATATAATTTTCACAGATAATTGCTTTTGCCCAAAAATTAAGACTAAGTCCTTTAGATTGAAGCATACAATTAGCCATTTCCTTTAAGGTGTGATTCTTCCTTTCAGCTACACCATTTTGTTGTGGAGTATATGGAACATTATGTTGCATTTGAATTCCATTCTTAGTGCAAAAGTTGATGAATTTGTTGTTAACATATTCTCCTTCATTATCAGATCTTAGCTTAAGAATTTGATGTCTAGATTGTTTTTCAACAAAGGCCTTAAAGGCCAAGAACATGTTAAATACTTCACTCTTGAGTTTTAAGAAGTATACCCAAGTGCGTCTAGAGAAATCATCAATGAAAGTTAAGAAATACTTGTAGCCAGAGAATGAAACAACTGGAAGTGGACCATATAAATCACTATGCACAAGCTGTAAAGGGGCTGAGGCGTGCCAAGAGACACGTTTTTCAAAACTATCCAGATGATGTTTTCCGAGTACACATCCGGAACAAACACCATCTCTACAAGATACCATAGGAAGACCTGTCACCATATTTTATTTACATAGATTTTGAAGGGATCGATAGCTTAAGTGACCAAATCGCTCATGCCAAAGTTTGCTCACTTCATCATTATGAACAACAAATACTGAGGGAAGAGTTGATGACCCAAAGTTGTTAAACTTATACAACCTTGTAGGATCATCAACAATGCCAGTAACTAAAATCTGTCTAGGATCTCTTAATTCCTTAATTACAACATCATGAGGTGATAATTCAACGATTTTACCTTCACCTGAATGAGTTATCTGATATACAAATAGAAGGTTGCAGGATAAGGTTGGAACACATAATACATCATTAAATTGACTATTGTCTAGATGAATAGTTCCAGTCCCTACAACACTAAGAGATCTATCATCACCAACATATATGTTTTTGGTGTTACAATCATTTAAAGAAGAAAACATGGCTTTGTTTTTGGCCATGTGATAAGAAGCTCCATAATCAATGAGTCACTCATGAGAATGAGAAGAAGAAGATACATTTAGTGCATAACCAGACCGTGATGCTTGACAACCACGTATAGAAAGTACAATTCCCGAAGATGAAGTTGAAGTTGAAGAGTGCTCCAAATGGATGTTGTGTTTCTTCATTGCTGCTTCCAAGGCTTCCATCTTCTTAAAGCATTTCGATTCTAAGTGGCCATCTCAATTAAAAAAGTGGCAATGTCTATCAGTCTTCTTCCCTTTGTTTTTGTTTTCCTTATCATTTTGTTGAAATGATTTTCCATTTTGAGAGTGAAATTTCTTAGGACCCTTGTTTGGTTTAGGACCATTCTTTTTAGGATACTGCTTCTTAGGATTTTTTGAATTTGGTTGTTGTTAGGGGGCTAAGGCTTTCTTAGAAGAGTTTCCAAGATTAAGAAGACCAAGATGTAAGATTTTTTCTTGTTCTCTTATTAAAGAATCACAAAAGGCATCAAAAGAGGGGGAGTTGTAGTCTTGTCCTTGAGAAATAAATGCTTCTCTAGTAGAATAGAGGTGGAAACAAACACAGATTAGGCTAGTCTCAACTTAGTAAGAATGGAATAGATAAGGCTACTATCTTCTTTCTTAACCATAACACCTTCCAAGAGAAGTCTAAGGGTCTTGAACTTGGACAAAAAATCTTCAATGGAAGAAAAATTATTAGGGTCCAACGTAAGCAACTCATTTTTTGACTTGATGGGCTCTAATCTTATTTTTAATTCCAAAAACTTTAGTAAGTTGTTTCATTGCTTCATTAGGGGTATCAAGTTCTGCAATATGGAATCTACGGTCTGGAGAAATAGACATCCCAATTAACTCACGTACTTGATCTTGTCTATTTTCCCATTTGGTTGCCTTATCTTCATCTTTAGGTTTAGTTTCTTGGCCTGAGGCTATTCTGTAAAGACCTTTACTTCTAAGTAAATCCACAATGTAAGACCACCATTGGAAGTAGTTGGTGTTTTCAAGAATAACTTGGCATGCACTTTCCATTTTAACAAAAACTAAAGTTGTAGATGCTGAAACTAAGTGTTCTAATAGAAAGATCTTGAAAAATTACGCTGATTAAAAAAAACAACTTTGAAAACGACTTCCAGATGAAGAAGTTATGGCTTATTGAAGAAAAGTTGTTGAAGATGCTGATGAAGTGCGTGAATGTGCAGAAATGAATGATAATGTTATATTTAAAAAAAATCCCACTCCCCCCCCCGCCCTGCTCCTACCCTTCCAAACTTAATCTAATTAGCTCACTTAAAAAAAATATTTTATGTGACACACTTTTATAAATAAGTGAAAGCCACTTTTACAATGGTACTTTATGAGCTACTCACTAAATTGTAACTTAAATAAAAGATAAAGAGACTTTAGAATTATAAGTGACTCACTTTTTATAATTGGTGAGAACACTTTTACATAAAGTAACTTTAAAATGTAAGTTACATGTGCTTTTGAAAAAGTAACTCAACAAAAAGAAAGACTTGAACCCAAGACCTCTATTCTCATAAAGTAACTATGGACCAAGTGAGCTAGTTTAAAAGGTTAGTAATTTTTGAAAAAGAGGAAGGGATTTTTTTTGTTTTTTAGTCATTGAAACTTTGGGGTGCGTGCTTACTCGAAAAAGATCTTTTTTTCCTACAAAACAAAAACCACAAAACCCAACACGGACATACAAAAAAAAAAAACCGTATGGCTTGAAGTTAACTTCACCCAAAAACTAAATATTTTCCTCAATGTTTCTGATTTTCCGAGATCACACTAAGGCGCGGTAGAAAAAAGCATACACAAGAGAAAAATCCTTCATTTCTATTTCTAATTTGCCTAGATCGCACAGAGTCGCGGGCCAAAGAGCATACACAGAAATGAAAAGTATAGATCCGGTAATAAAAAACATAAAAATAAATAAACCGAAATAAACAGAGAGAAAATAAATAAAAACTGCAAATAAACACTATATACCTCCAGATCTTAAAAATGACGTAGCTAGGGCTACCGAAAACCTTTTCACGTGAAACGAAAGGGGTTCCTCACTAGAACAGATCCTCCTAACACAATAGAGCAGTCCTGTCGGCCCAAAAGCAGTCAGAAACAGTAGATCTAGGAAACGACAGTCAGATGCAGTTGTACCGACTTTGGAGTTGGATCACCAATGAATGTGGCCCTCAAATAGCTCCGATACCATGTAGGAATTTACAGGGTAAGTTCTTCAAACAGAACACCAAAGGACACCGCTCACAAACAGATCACAAGTCAATACACCGATATTCTTGACGTGGTTAAAACCCTCAAAGAGAGAAATAGTCCACGACCTGAGCCAATGCGGCCACTTCAGGAAATTTATTAATAAAAGAAATAAAATTTACATAAGTTTCTCTCATGAATGGTTACCCTACAAATGACCCTCCATGCTCTTTAAATAGAGATCATGGGCCAATCAGGTGTTAAGCCATGGATCAAGTGTCGATAATACTGAGGAGAGAATGAACCGTCGGATTGTAAGTTACAAATATACATAGTAAAGAAACACACTTTACTTAACTCTACACTAGACCAAGTTATACTTAACTATTTCCCATGTGTCGGAATATCCTAACAAATGATGATTAAAAGGGATGATGACATTTGAACACATCCCCACCATTCAATCTTGGAATCTTCCTTCCAATTCCAAAATATACATGATGATTCTTCTTTAAATTATTATTATTATTATGTTGTATTTTGAGTATTTTTTTCTTGTCACATCCAATGAACCGACACCTAGAATTTGTCCATATTTAATCACCTTTTGACATGTGAGATGTGCAATCTATCCACGTATGCACCTAATTGAATCCATAAATTTGACTTATACTCCACGCAAGGCTTCACCTTTTATGAAATATAAATAAAATGTATTTGGTTACAATGGAAATTTGTATATGCATTTGTAGTGTTTGAAATCTATATTGCGTCAGAGTTCATTTAGTACTTTGATTTTGATCATCATCACGATGGAGGGTGAATTCAAACTAATTGCCTATTGCTTTAAAGAGAATTCTTCTTCTTTTACTCTACTAGAGAATTCCAAATGAATGATAAGAAGAAAAATGTGGGTGCAAAGAGAAAATATAAAACTTTAATACGCATGTCTTACCTTCCTCTCAAATCCAATGTCTCATGATGTTTTACTTATATAAATGATAGGTTTTGATTAGTTTATCCTTTTTAGTCTTCTATGTCATGTTTCTTTTTGTTAGATAGCTAATAGACATAGGTGTTTAGGCCCTTAGTATAGTCGTTTTGCATTGTTGTTGAACTGTCAAAGACAGTACATTTGGATGCTAAAAAAATTATGTTTTTTCCATTGGTTTGGTTTTCCTAGTGCCACACCAAGGTAAACTAGGGAAAACAAAAACTTGTTATGATGCATTTTTCTAAAACTTAAATAGAAATTTTACTTAAAAAAAAAAACATTTAATAACATGGATTTATTTTTAAAGCAAAACCTAAACTAAAGAGTTTGGATTAATAACAATTTTATAATGTCCACCTACGTATGCTAATATAAGGTTTGGACCCCATTCAAAGTTAAGCCTAGTTTAAGTTAGACTCTCTATTCAAAGTTTGAATTATGAAAGAGGTGGACTACGAGTTTGTGAGGAACAAATGTTCATGGTTTCTCCAAGAATAAAAAGTATAATTGGAAAATGGTAAAAGTATTAGGCCCCTAAATATATTTAGTCTCTAAATGTTATTTAGTTTTAATATATTATAAATTAAGTTAATTAGAGTGTAGTAAGGATTAAATTAATTAAATAATCTTTAATGAGCTCAATAAATTTAATCTCATTAAAATTTTATGGTCAAGTAAGGTTTTGAAGCAACAATTTGTGGAAGAAGGCTTTATTCCCTAAATCATTTTATTACTAAGCTTGATTTCACTAGAGTTATTGGCCATAAATATAAAAGAGAACTATATCTAGAATATCTTATAATTTTGTTGTGTTTCTCAAACACAAAACTAAAGAGGTAAATGACATAAAGGAAATATCCATGAATCAAAATCAGTTCTATCAATGAGCTCTTTAAGTGTATCTTTTAACAATGATTGCATAAACTAAATAATAAATGAGGAATGTAACAAAATTGATATACACACTAGTGGTAAAGTGTGTTACATGGGGAAAAATGATAATACCAATTAATATTTATTTTGTAAGGATAAACTATACTCTATTCAAAATATAGTCTACCAATAATTCTACCCCTATAGTTATTGTTTACATTCTAGTTTGTTTGATTTAAATTATAGATTGTTTATGTTATCATTTTACACATGTTTACATTGTTATATTTTTTATAACCAATAGAGTATTAACAATGTTAATTTTCTTGGAGGGTTGGCTCTGCAACTTGTTCCAGGGTTGGCATTAGGGTTTGACGTTGGGTACCATGGCGGGAGGTGCAGGGGGGTGTGCTGCTCCCTCCTACAGTCAAGTAGTCACAGATAGAAGCAAGGACGCTGGAAAGCAGCACTTCAAGAAACCTTTGGAGAAGACAACAAAAGCAAGTAACACAGAAATACTGGGAAGAAACAAACCTCATGAACAGGAAGGGGATCAGCAGGAAGCTAATAAGGAGAAGTAGAAAGGGGGTAGCAGTCAAAAAACCACTTCTATAAGGACAACTGGGGTATGTAAACCCAAGTTGAATATCATTCCCCAGGTCATATTAAGCGACCCAGCGCTACAAGCGCATAGGGATCACATGGTGAAATATGCGGTTATATGCAAATTCATGGGGTTATGGCCGACGGAGAGGGCGCTGCACGTATGGATAAGGAGCCACTAGAAACCAAAGGGAGAAATAAACCTTCACCTGGGATCTAAGGGCTTCTTCATGGTAGTGTTCATAAGCCTAGAGAATAAATATAGAGTGTTCAAAGGAGGACCATACTTCTACGTGGCTACAGGCCTCTACATGCGGCCATGGATGATGAACTTTGTCCCAGAACGCGAAACATTCACATCGGTACCAGTATGGATTAGACTATACTCTCTTCCTCTGGATTATTGGCTACCATAATCTCTGAAAACAATAGGCAACAAACTGGGGCATTTCCTAAAGATCTCAGATGCGACTCTTAAAGGAAAATACACCTCCTTCGCCCAGATATGTGTGGAAATGGACTTATCTAGAGCACTTTCGGACACGATAATTTTAGAATTATATGATGAAGAATGGGTGCAGGCGGTGGACTAGATCACATCCCATTTAGGTGCCGCAAATGCCATGAACATGGGTGTCTATACAGAGACTGCCCAACAAACAATTTGAAGAGAAATGTGAAAACAATGGCGGATAAAAATCTCGATGGTTTCACTAAGGTTGGGGGCAAAGGGAAAGGCGAGAAGCGGCCACAAAAAAAAATCAATGAGGAAAGATAACCGAGCCACAATAGCTTTAAGATCCTAGAAGAAGAAGATGGAAATAAAGAAACTAACCAGGAAACAGAGAACATTATCACTAAGAAGGAAAGGGATGCTAGCATGGAAGATATCATATAGATCAGCCAGCAAAAGGAGGATCTGCCAAGCAATATGGAGATAAGTAGGGACCATGAGATGACTCCAAGTGAGGTGGGAACGAAGGATCATGAACTGCCATAAATTCTAGAAAGGGAAAATATAGATCTAGAGAAATTTCTGGAACAAGGGATGACCAAAGGAGTGGACTCCCTGCCAAAAGAGGAATATGATAGGGTTCAACAACTCTTCCTATGGAGATCACAACTGAAGGGCTCTGGAGTCAAAAGAAATCATGATAGCTAAGAGCATAGAGGGTTCAAAATGATGGAGAAGATACAAGCACAATCTCCAAAGAACCCAGGCAGGAAAAGAGGAAGAAAAAGACATAAGGAGTTGCTGAACGAATGTGGGAAATTCTTGATCAACTCAGGTAAGATGAAAGATCTCACTAGTTATTCCTTTACCAACCTTTCTTAATGAAGCTCACAACCTGCAATATTAGAGGCATAGGAAATAGAAGGAAACAAAGAAATCTCAGTAATATAATAAAAGAAGAAAAACCAGATATGGTTTTTATTCAGGAGACAAAATGTTCGATGGATAAGATTAGAGAAATTCATAATAAATGGCTAATCAAGTATGAGTATTTAGAGGTCAAAGAAAATAACTCGATGGGGGGATTCTTACGCTCTGGGATCCCCAGAAATTTGGAATCATGGATGCTAAAGCGTCCAAGAACTATCTTTCTTTGGTATGTCAACCTTTAGGTGATCAGAAGATATACATGATCACAAATGTCTATGGACCTCAAAAGCTAGAAGATAAAATCAGGCTTCTCACCTCCCTTGAGGAACTAAGAGCAAGACACCCTAGTATGCCCTGGATCATTGTAGGAGATTTCAATATGATAAGATATCTTACAGAGAAAAAAGGCGGTATCAGACAGCTAGGCAGAGACTCCATGGCCTTCTAGAACTTCATAAGGAACATGAGGTTAGTGGACATTGAAACAATTAATGAGACCTTCACCTGGAACAACAAGAGGGGAGGGGCTTCACAAGTCGCCTCTAAACTCGATAGATTTATCATTTCAGAGGATCTCTTTCTTTCAGGCCCTGCCATGTCAGCGTTTATTCTTCCCTTTGGAGGTTCGGACCATTGGCCTGTACAACTGGAAGCCACTTTTATGTGTACACCAAGAAACAGACCCTTCAAATTTGAAAATTCCTGGCTCTCTCACCCTGAATTCACCAGCAATATTAACAAATGGTGGAGAGAGGATCTAAACATTCAAGGCACTAGAATGTTCCTGCTCCAACATAAACTTAAACATATAAAATCTAGGCTTAAAGATTGGAACAAAAAGGAATTTGGCAATATATTCAAAGCCAAAAGAGAAGCTGAGCAGAAACTCCAGGAGATCAATAAAATTAGCATCACATATGGCTTTACCGAGGAGCGGAAAAAACTAATTGACTCTCTGCAGGAAGAATGGGAAGATCGGTGCAGGCAAGAGGAAATTTTCTAGAGACAGAAGTCGAGGGTGCAGTGGATTAGAGAGGGAGAAAGAAACACAAAGTTCTTTCATAAATCCACCATAGATCACAGGGCACACAACAGAATCACAAAGCTCAAAGATTCTCAAGGGATAGAACTCGCCTCTCACAAAGATATGGAATCTGTCCTTGTTCAACACATCCTCAGTATAACAGAGGAACCTCTGGTGGATAGATCTAGGTTCATCAACAATTTCACTCAGTACATCCCTCAGCTGGTGACCAGAGAGGACAACCACAATCTTAACAGGCCAGTTTCGGAAGAGGAGGTCAGTGAAGTGATTAATGAAATGGAAAATGGAAAAGCTCCAGGCCCGGATGGGTTCAACGTAGACTTCTTCAAAGCCTACTGGAAAGTAGTCAAACAAGATATCCTTGAGGTGGTGGAAGACTCAAGAAGATCCAAAAAGGTTCTGAAGGCTCTTAATGCTTCCTTCATAGCTTTAATCCCAAAACAGGAAAAATCCATGACTCTGGATGGATTCAGACCCATAGCTTTATGTAATGTGTTGTACAAAATTATTTCCAAGGTGATCGCCAATAGATCCAAGCCCCTCTTACCAGCTCTCATCTCAGAGGAGCAAATGGGCTATGTGGAAGGAAGACAAATCCTCAATAACATCATCCAAGCTCACGAGGTGGTACACTCTCTCAAAAGCAACAAACAAGCTGGTATGATCATTCAGCTGGACCTAGAGAAAGCCTATGACAAGCTAAGTTGGTCTTATATAGGGCAGTTCTAAGAGCATATGGCTTCGACCAAAACTAGATAAGATGGGTTATGACACTCGTTACCACGACCAATTTTTCCATCCTGCTCAATGGCGCTCCTTCAAGAACTTTCACACATGTTATAGACATTTTTGGGCACTGCCACCCCAATCATATATGTCCATAAACCAAGGGCTCCTAAGTCCCTAAAAGTGTTGTTCCAGCCGCTGAAAGAACAAGATCAGTTGATTACATCATCTCCCAGAAGTTCTCCATGAAAAACTACTCAGAACTGGTCAAAACTGGACCATCTCACATGCTCCATGGTCAAAGTGTGATGCATCCCATCTAATGCACACGGGAGGTGTGATGCATACTGAAAAGCCCTTCTATAGGGTGCGATGGATGAGAATAGACAAGTGGCGGATACAGTTTGCGAGGTGGATGATCATGGAATCTTCCAGAAACTTCTCCTGTGACACTTGCCTCTCAGAATCGCCCAAGGATGAGTAAGAGATCAATGAGATCTCCAAGTGGAATCAAGAACTATCAGAGGGAAGACACTAATCAAAAACCCAGAGCTGACTCACACCTCTACAAATATCTATATATAGATCTCTCATCCCAGAGATCTGGAGGTTGGAGGCTGGAATTTTGTATCTTGTAAGGAAGTGTTGTTGGTTTCTTGGTGCAACATCATAGTGTTGGGTGATCTAAGCTTTTCATGAGGTGAAGAAGGGCTTTCTTGCTGAGAGGATGATGCCGGGTCAGAACAATTGATGGTAATCCTCTTTTCTCTTTCTTGATTATCAATAAAGCTATTTAAGTTTTCCTCCACATTCTTGTATGATTGATGTTATATGCATTTGTGTGGTCAATATATATCTGATCCTATATTGTTTATGATAATAGATCGATGTTCTTGGATAGTGTTATGCTGCTTTGGTTCTACAGGTGCTCTTTGAAGCTGGGTAGATGAGGAAGCGAGTGGCGAAGACCTATCAGAAAGGAGAGGAATCGAGACGGAAACCAAGCGCAAGAGAGAGGTTGGTCTCCTAATTCCCCTCTTATCTATTTCTCATAAAGGAAAACGAAAGTAGTTTTAGTTTGTTTGTTTCTAAGGTAGCTACCAGCCTTAGTGGGACTAGCAGTTCTGCATAGACACTAGTTTTCCCGATAACAAAATGGCGACTCCGCTGGGGAGCGAATAGATTGTTTGTTTATCTACATTTGTTTACTTTATAAACTTATCGACGGAGCCTGAAGTCAAGCCAGCTAGCCTTCGAACTGCATTTGCTATGCAAGTGCAAAGTAGATCAATGCTACTTCAGTCTATCTCTGGGTTTTGTTTATGAATTAAACGATTGATTTACAAGCTCTCTAATTGCCCTTGTGGTGGCTCTACTAACCTCATAAGATCTACCCCTGTGATTGATTTACTGATTACCACTTGCTCGGCCTAAATCCCTGAACCAAGCTGCAAACTGTGACCTGGAACCCAGTCAAAGTCTCGTCCCTAGTGCATCGCACTGTGTCTTCTCTGAAACCTGAATGCATCACACTTCCTGAGTGTAGTAGGTGCGTTGCATTTCAGTTTCCCTGTGCTAAAGGTGCGCTGATCAGACCTCTTCTGCTCTTAGATTTTGGTTTCTGTGTTCATACTTTTCAACTCTATTCAGGAGTTTTGCTGCCTGTAGTCAGTACACCTATGTTGAAACCCCCTTCCTTGCCATTATTCCACCTCCATTGTGCAAAGAACTGTAAATGTTTTTATGTATTTTTGAGTCATTTTCAGTTCTCCTTTACAAAGAAGTAGCGTAATTGAACTATCGTTTCTTGATTTGAAAGTGTCGCAAGTGTCGTTTTCAGTCATAGAAGAGAATCCGATTGTTCTTGATAGTCGATTACACTGTTACTCTTGTATTTGATTTGAATTGGTAGTTTTTCAAGTGTTGAAAGCAAGTTTTCAATTCCAAATCACAAAGTGTCGACATTGTCCTAATTTTGTCTTGAAAAGAAACTTGCTAGTAATGTCGCTTTGAAAAATAATTCAGATTTGCGCTTAGCTTTCTTTTTATCATTCACACATTAAGAAGGCTGAAAACAAATACATGCATGTGCATTTGCATTTAGACTGTTTGTTGGTTTGATTTAGGACAGTGCATATAGTGTGTGCTCTCTGCTCTATGTTGAAATAATATCATCTCTCTTTCCTTAGTAGCTAGGATTTTCATTTGCAAAAAGAAGATTAAACGATTGTTTATCATCTTAGATTGCATTTTAGGAATTGTACATCTACATCACGCGGTGAACCTGAAAGGCAAATTTATTAAGCAAGATCAACTGTAAAATAAATTTAATGAATCTAAAAATGCTTTGGAACGTAACACACAACATTTAGAAGTCTAGGCTAGAGACGTATTCCGGTGTCGTAAAACCTGGTAATTGTTGTTTTCATTGCTGGTTGGGTGATTCCTCCACTTTGAGACGATAAGTGCCAGTACAGACTTGTGCTCCTACGCACTGTCGAGTATATATTGGGAGACCATAATAGGCTTTATCCTTTATCCATAGGAAGCCGTGTCTGCCACCCTATCGATCGCAATGCATTGAACACAACATTCGGGAAGATTGACTGTCGTACCGTAAAAAGTATTCTGCAGTTTTGCGATTGGTTTGGTAATCCCTCTGTCTAGATTTCCAGAGTAGTCTCTTTCGTTCCTTTTCAGACTCCTTAAAGGAAAAGGTCCATCTGAGCACTTGTCACTTCAAGCTCATTAAAAATCGAAGGCGACTAGAGTCATCTTTTGTTTTTTCTCGACTCTTAAAAATTGAAAAAACAAGTTGTGTCAAAGCGTCTAAAATTTATTTTAATCGGAATAACGTCACTGTTCCCTCGTTGGTCTTAGAAATTAGTCTCCCTTCATCGCAAGTTCTTGTAGAATCGCTAGGAAATATTTTGGATAGACTAGATATGTCTGAATAACCGTCGACATCCAGGACTGTGTCATCTAACGCAGCAGCAACAAAACCTCCTGCTGCTACTCCAACAATGTTCGCTGGTATACCATCTGTCCCAGCAAGTTATCAACAACAAGCCGAAGTTCAATTAGGGACTGTTTCGACGACATGGTTAGTTCCTATTTCTTCATCCAGATTATCATCTGGTATTTCTTATGTTGAAACTCAACAAATTGATCCAATGTGTCTTCAAAGGCCAATCTACCCTTTAAGTACTGGATTGCCGCCATATGGGGGGCAGTATGCCTTTTCATTGTTCCCTCCCGGAGAACAACCATATGGGAATTTACAACAAAGTTCAGGTCAAACTGGAATTACATCCGGTGGTTGGGTACCAATACTGCCTCAGCAACCAAGGGTTGTATATTCAATGCAACGAGTCCACCCTGTGTCGAATATTCCCACTATACCTGCTATGGTGACTGCATCGCAAGTACAAGCGCTACCTGTTGTATGTCAACCCCAAGTTTCTCAGGTTGTAATACAACAGCCTCTCGTCTCAGCGATTCAATCACAACCTCAGGTTAGTGCCTCCGTATCTGGAGTGACTCAGGCTCAAACAAGTACTATGACTCCTCATCTTGGTCAATCATCCAGTATTGGACAACAGCAAATGGTCCAACATCCATGGCTGGTTCAATCTCAACAACTGCAATTCCAACAATCATATCAAGGACCTGAGCAACAAGTCTTTGTAAGTAATGGGCAACTGCATTTCCAAAGCGGTTATCAACAACCATACTATAATGGTTATGCCCATCAACCTTATCAAAGTTACCAGCATCAAATACATTATGCTGGTATGCAAAGACCCATTGCTCAGGCAATTCCATCTTATCCTGGGTATGCTTCGCCTAACCTGAATCAACAGTTTCCCTTTGTAGCAACTCTAGAATTACCAGATCTAAACCGACTGACGAATGATCCAATTGCTTACGCCCCTTGGTGGCCGGCGATTCCGCATAAACTTCCGTCAGATATTCCTAAATTTAATGGAAATCCGGGTGAAGACCCATCGAATCATGTGGTGACCTTTCATCTGTGGTGTTCATCTAATACTCTGAACAATGATTCAATTAGGCTTCGCCTTTTTCAGCGAACGTTAACCGGTCTGGCAGTGAAATGGTATATCGAATTGCCCAGAGCTTCATTCGATAACTTCAGCACCCTAGCCACAACCTTTTTAACCCATTTTCAGTTACCAATAAGGTACGAAACAGGAACAGAGGTTCTTACCAATTTCAAACAAACGACGACCACTCACATATCTGATCATATTCATGAGTCGCGACGTTGTCGCAGGATGGTAAAAACATATGTTCCTGATCAACTGCTAGCTGAATGTTTTATTAAGTCTTTATTACCTTCTATTACGGAAGATGTGGCAAAAGGAGGAGTCGTCACTGAAGAGCAAGTCATTGCTCATGCGCAATATCTATACTTGATATATACTCAGTCTGGCACGCTCTACGATAAAATCCCTGATGCTCCTAGACCGGAATTCTCCGTTCCTCCTCCTCCTAAATCAAACAAAGACTCTCATGCCGGCGATGGCGTGATAGGTACGACAAGCATGAAATCGACAAAGGCTACATCTAAGAAAGCCCGTAAGATTTCTGATCAAAATGCAAATGAAGAACTTCTCGCCTTGGAGGTAAATGCCGTGTCGACCGACAAGGGCAAACAACTAAAGCAACCAGGGGGCAAGAAGAAAAAGAAAGGGAAGAAGAAGAAACAGGAGGAGTCGTCTCCTGGAAAATATTCTGTAAACCCTTCTGGAAATAGGAAACCAAATCATCCATGCTTTATATGCGATGAGGATCATTGGACATTAGATTGTCCATATAAAGCTAAGCTTAGAAAATTATTCAAGAATACAAAAACCTCGGCAGTATTAACTGATCCGTTTCCGAATCCAGGAACAAATATGGTTGCTAGTGACAATGCTTCCCAATCCCAAGTACTTATGTTGTTCGTTTCGAAGCACCAAAATGATGCTTTGATATCGACAAGGAATAAAGATTACGGGAATCCACAGCTGTCAAACAACAAGGCTAATGATCAACCTAGTAGTTCGACAACAACTTCGACCGAAGTTGTGCCACCCATCATTCCTGAGCTAACGATAGAGCCGCCAAAAGGAGTAGTACAAAAATCGACATTTAATCCTCATGCCAGAGAAGCACAACATTATAATATAGTACGGGACTTGGCCCAATCGCCGTCCGCTATGTCGACACTTGAGGTACCGCAAAATTGCCCCTCCCAAAAGCAAGCTTTATTATCAGCAATAGGTGGGATTGACCCAATGGATTCCAATCTTGTGGCCTTTGATCATAAAGGATATGACCCTCAGTTACCAGCTTAACTAGCTTTCCTTATTCAAGTGAAAGCCCTCAACAAAACTGTTCATCGAACAATTATTGATGAGGGGGCATCTACATGTATTATGTCGATGAGTTGTTGGAAAAATTTAGGCTCACCACCCTTGTCGCGATCGTCAACGATGTTAAAAGCATTTGATGGACGATCATACACTCCATACGGGATTTTAAGTAACTTGCAAGTTGAACTGGGGGAAGCATTCCAATGATCCATGGAAGCAATCATTCGCTTCAAAATATTGGAGTAGGCCTCCTAAAAGACCCTACGTTAATGGGTACTTTTGCCCTACTGCCTCCGAGTAATCTGGCGGAAGTGGCCATAGTGGAAACCTGCAATATGAAATCTTCTATATCTAATGGATTCGGAAGATTCCTAAACATTTTGTCAGCATGGATCATCGCCATTTTAGAAATATTGTAGCAATCAATTTTCTTGGCCTGGGGGGCAAACCCAAATCAATGCTCATCGAGTGTTTGGATAGATAGGTCTAAGGAATATGGCACCTCTTCAGATCCTTGGTCGCATGTACATTATACAGACGAAGGAATCATTCAATCAATGATGATAGGAGAGGCACCATGGGAAGATTACCACCATCGCTCCCATCTTCCGGATTACCACGAAGATTATTCCAGCAACCTTAATCATCCTTCAGTTTTTTATCAAATACTGTAAATACGGTGGATTTCGAGGATGGTTCTTATCTCGTGTCAACCTCGTTAAAAAATGAAACAAGGAGTCATGAGGATAGTTCTTTTACTTTGTCAACCTCATTAAAAAATGAAACGACTCCCTTTCCAAATCGAGTCTTTGATTACGATCTCGTAAAATAAAAGTCGAGTCTTTCGAAGATCTCGAAGGTAAACCTTCATTCCAACCACCGAGATGAATGCAATGAAGCTTGGGGGGGATGCACCTCGATTTGCGTTATTATGCCGGGGGCATGCAAACTTATCATGAGCAGTGTTACCGTAGGGTTAAAGCTCGTTAAAAAATAAACCCGCCACGAGTAGTTTTTATGTGAAATTCAAGCTCGTTAAAAATTAAACCTAAGCAATGAGCAAATGTTTCCGCCAGAGTTCAAGCTCATTAAAAAATGAACCAATTTCCGGTAAATAACTATTATGAATGCATTATCATCAGCTTTTTGAGCCCTGGTCGTGTTCTTACGATCACCTCCACTCTGTTTTAGCCGATCATTCACCTCCATTTGATTGTTTACCCTTTTTGAGGAACAGTTGCGAAGAGTGATCCTATTAGCCATCCTTGTGACACTGCCATGATTGGAAAATTCCAAACCTTACCTGGAATTAGTTGCTACCCGAATTTATCACTCGTTCCTCAAAAAACGAGTCTCCTTTAAGCTCTTTTCATCTGACTCGTAAAATATGAAAATATTGCCAAGAAATTGGCCTCTCCAGCTCGTTAAAGTGACCGGAAGTGCTATCCCTCCTTTATATTTTAATCTTTTTGGACCTGAGGGATTATTACACAAAAAGATCGAGCGCTTGTTTTGTTCGGCTCGTTAATATTACCGAAAATTCATCCCTTTTGTATTGTTTTATACTTTTTCGGACTTAAGGGATTATATGACGAAAAAGGATTGTTGGAGTTTTCTTTACGTCCCTTTCAGACTCTCTAAAATTGAAAAGGACTAAGTTATCTTTGTTGTTAAACTCGTTAAAACTGAATAGCGACAGACTTGTCCGTACAGACGAGAACGAGTTTCACTATTGCTAAGCTCGTTAAAACATAGCGATGGGTTTGCCTGAAGGGAAAATTATAGAACAAGCATATGTTATCCTCCTCAAGCTTGACAAAAATAAAGAGGTACTGGTCAGCAATGACTGGGGAAAAATTGGGAAGAAAACTTGACGAAACTTTATTGGTAGCAAGTCGCTCTTAAACATGACACTTTCACTCCGCATCCGAGTCTGGTTGGGTTGTTCCGTTCGTTGGTCATATCACCATTGGTCCATCACACCATCCATATTTGGGGTTAACGCTACCAATCCATCATGTCAGTGTCGCCGGTATGTTCAAGAGAAGTCGCTAAGAGAATTCACCTGTGTCTCATCCACTGCAATACATTTACGCTCCATTCTTTCATGACCGCCACCCTAAACCTCATATCATCAGATCGTTTTCACCTCCATTAAAATCATTTGCTCCGTTCCGTGTCATAGATGTGGGATTCATTAAGGCCCTCCTATGACGGATCGCTTCTTGTCGACATCAGCTCATTATCCAGGAGGTCGATCTAGGAACAACCCTTTCAGTACTTTGAAGCTTGCATGCCTCAATGGCAATTTTCTCACTTCCGGCGATAGGTTTACATCAATGGCCTTCGACCGAAAGATTTTGCGTGGTGTTTGATGCCAAGTCCCTTATTCACACCACGTGAAGTGTACTGTAGTACCTTAAGGGTCATCATCATTATTAGTGATTCCTCTCGCGCCTGTTAAAAGCTTACATCATTGGCTGGTAATCAGGCGATGTCTTTCCATGTTCGACTCCAGAACATCTCTCACATGGATCGACTTGTACTTTGAGTGAAGATCGAACGAGATTGAAGACCCTGGATCTAGTTTCATCCATCCGGGCTGCGATATATATTCAGGAAAATAAAAACATCAAATGTACATCATTGCTACACAGATAATCATCCAATCTAAGGGATGATGGCTCTACCAGAATCATCAGTCTGCACACAGACAATTGTCTATCTTATGTACATGAAAATGAATTTATAAAGCTGAGCATGGGAATGCCCGCCTCAGCTAGATCATGAAAATATTATGAAGATAATGTATTGTATTGTATCTTATTACAGGTCACCTTCCAGCTCGAGAAAACTTCGGATCCTCATGATAAAGCATTTCACCTGACATCAAAAGATTAACGACCTCATGCTTTAGGGGGCAACTGTTATAGACATTTTTGGGCACTGTAACCCCAATCATATATGTCCATAAACCAAGGGCTCCTAAGTCCCTAAAAGTGTTGTTCCAACCCCTAAAAGAACAATGTCAGTTGATTACATCATCTCCCAGAAGTTCTCCATGAAAAACTACTCAGAACTGGTCAAAATTGGACCATCTCACCTACTACATGGTCAAAGTGCGATGCATCCCACCTAATGCACACGGGAGGTGCGATGCATACTGAAAAGCCCTTCTATAGGGTGAGATGGACAAGAATAGACAAGTGGCAGAGACATTTTGCAAGGTGGATGATCATGGAATCTTCCAGAAACTTCTCCTGTGACACTTGCCTCTCAGAATCGCCCAAGGATGAGTAAGAGATCAATGAGATCTCCAAGTGGAATCAAGAACTATCAAAGGGAAGACACTAATCAAAAACCCAGAGCTGACTCACACCTCTAAAAATATCTATATATAGATCTCTCATCCCAGAGATCCGGAGGTTGGAGGCTGGAATTTTGTATCTTGTAAGGAAGTGCTGTTGGTTTCTTGGTGCAATATCATAGTGTTGGGTGATCTAAGATTTTCATGAGGTGAAGAAGGGCTTTCTTGCTGAGAGGATGATGCTGGGTCAGAACAATTGGTTGTAATCCTCTTTGCTCTTTCTTGATTATCAATAAAGCTATTCAAGTTTTCCTCCACATTCTTGTATGATTGATGTTATGTGCATTTGTGTGGTCAATATATATCTGGTCCTATATTGTTTATGATAATAGATCTATGTTCTTGGATAGTGTTATGTTGCTTTGATTCTACAGATGCTCTGTGAAGATGGCTAGACAAGGAAGCGAGTAGCAAAGATCTATCAGAAGGGAGAGGAATCGAGCAAGGAACCAAGCGCAAGACAGAGGTTGGTCTCCTTATTCCCCTCTTATCTATTTCTTATAAAGGAAAACGAAAGTAGTTTTAGTTTGTTTGTTTCTAAGGTAGCTACCAGCCTTAGTAGGACTAGCAGCTCTGCATAGACACTAGTTTTCCCGATAACAACACCCTCCAGAGGTCTCAGACAAGGGGATCCGCTCTCACCCTTCCTCTTTGTTCTAATGATGGAAGGGATAAGTAGAGTGATTAAAATGGCAAATGCTGAAGGAAGAATCCAGGGTATCAAACTCACCTTGGATGGAGAGGCAAATACTCATCAACAATTTGTGGATGACACAATGTTGCAGGGCATACCCACAGTCAGGGAAGCCAGAGTGATCAAACAAATCTTAAATGACTTTGCTATGGTAGCTGTTACAGAGGTAAGTCTCAACAAATCAAATTTTTTTTGGGTAAGACTAACATTGCTATTCAGAGAAACATCACCAAGATTCTTGGGTTTCAAAGGGACCGGTTACCTTCCAAATATCTGGGCATACCTCTCACAGATAAGCCTCTAAGCAAGGGAGTATGGGAGCCAATAATAAATAAACTTCAGGACAAGATCAGAAAATGGACATGCAGGTCTTTAAATTTGGCAGGGCGCCTTGTGCTCACACAGGCTGTCTTGCAGGCAATTCCCATTTTCATGTTCTCAGCTCTTCCTGCTCCTAAAGGAGTTCAGCAACAGATCAGGAGCATACAAAGGGATTTTCTATGGGGCAGAGGAGAAGAGAAAAAGAAATGGGCTCTAGTGGCCTGGGACAAGATCTGCAAACCCAAGAGCCATGGCGGTTTGGGACTTCATGACCCTAAAACCCTCAGTAGAGTTTCGGGAGCTAAACTCTGGTGGAGGTGGATCAAGGAATCAACAACCCCATGGGCCAAGCTTTGGAAACAAAAATATTCCAAGAATTGGCAGGAGAAGGATCACATTCGAATGTCAGGGCATATTAAGGGCTCCCACATTTGGAACCTTGCCTAGGAAAATAAAGGTATTGTTCAGCAGCATAGTTTTTGGGAGATCCGAGATGGGAACCTAGCTCAGTTTTGGGAGGATAATTGGCAACAGGAACCCAACGTGTATAAGGATGAATTAGCAGCTCTCAAGCATGATACCGATAACAAAGGTCTACGCATGGTAAATGACTTCTGGGACCAGGTAAGGAACAACAGAAAATGGAGAATTTGGAAGGATCTAGGCCACAGTGAAGAGAGTCCTCTGAAGGCCTAGGCCGACTCTCTTGCTTAGGAGCTAGAACATAGGAGGATTTTGGTTTCCTCCTTGCCTGACCAACTACGATGGGAAAGGAACACTGAAGGAAACTTCAACCTCAAAGAAGCTAAATAGGTAGTAACTAGGTTTAACTACCAAAACCCTAATCAAGTATGGAAGAATCTTTGACAAAGCCCCCACTGGATGAAAATAAAGTTATTCATTTGGCTAGTTCATCAATGGAAAATTTTAACTTGGGAGAATCTCCTAAAAAAAGGCTTCACTAGCCCATCCAAATTTTATTTATGTGGCTTACAAGAGGAGACGATGGATCAACTTTTCAACCTCTACCCTTTCACCTCTACTATGTGGGAATGGGTGGCTTCAATCTTTAGGCACACTAATAGGGATAGACTCAGCTTCTCCAACATTTTGAAGAATTGGAGGAAAAACCTCTCAGGGAATGAAATCATCAATAAAGCCTGAACTTTGGTTCCAGGCTTTATTATCTTGGATGTTTGGAAAGAACGTAATAGTAGGATCTTCAAGAACAAAGAAAGCCAGCCCCAGCACATAATTGATCAAATTTTAAGGCACCTCAAAGACACAGTCAAAAGCTTGTTGTGGAAACTTCCCACGGACCCTCCTTTGCCCCAAGATGCATGTATACTACTGCATTTGGGTCTCCAGTCTATAGGCCTGCAGGGCATAATTAAGGGTGTGAGCCAAATAAATGCAGATATAAATATTTGGAAGCCTCCTCCACATGGTTTCCTAAAAGTCAATATAGATGGAGCATCCAAGGGCAACCCAGGGTTAGTTGGTTTTGGGGGTGTTATAAGAGATGAACAGGGATGAATAAAGGAGACCTTTCATGGCCACTTGGGGAAGGCCACTAATAACATGGCGGAACTCATGGCCTTAGAGCAATGCTTGGAAATATTGGTGAACTCAAACTCACACAATGTCATCATTGAAGCAGATTCAGAATTGATTATTAAAGCGGCCAAGAAAATATGCAATGGTACGACAACGGATAAAGTGTCAAAACATTGGAGGTTATCATAGGTCTTTCTCTGTATTTATACCCACCTTCCAACCTTAAAAACTGTACACTTTGTCCATGTAAAAATAAAAGCTAATATGTTAGCTGATCGTCTGGTGAATGAAGGAGTGATCAGTAAGGAAAGGGACGCTCAGCTCGTTTGGGAGCTGATACCCCCAGGCAAACTGTTAGAGGATTGCCTCTGTCAGGCTGCCAAAGATAGGGAGTGTTGGATCGATGAGGCCTAGGAGACAAGCGGGAGTACATGGTTACTTAAACTATTTGCTTGTTGATTGGCAGCAGTCCGCAGATTGTATTGGCATCAGTATTCCAACGGATTTGAGTGGATGGTCGAGAACAGCGGAGGAAGACCAAGGACGCAGTGGCGTGGAGATTAATTTTGGACCAATAGATCTCGGTTGAATCAGATCTATGGTGTTTGGGTGAGGGAGTTACCCGACAGTTAACGAGAAGAAGTGGGTTGGAGAAACCCACAAGTGGATTTCGGGCAGAGGAAAGGCCATAAGCGGTAATTCCCCGTTGGCTCCGATTCCATACACACAGTGACACGTAACAACGAGATGAGAGAGGGAAACTGCTTTTCAGGCGGATTTGGAGTGTGCAAGTTAACTGACCGAAATAGTTGTGAGTCGTTAGATCTGGTGGAGCGAGATTGATGGTTGACAGTCAAGGAGCTTGTTTCGAAGTCGGGAAGGATTATGATCGTTGGATCTTGAATAGATCAACAGTGTAGAAGTTCCGATGATTCTTTTAAAGGGCGAATCTCAAACGTTTATAAATTTTGGTTTGAGTTACCATCGGGTCCGGAGTAGTAGAAACAGGTTGGGAAACCCACAAGTGGATTTCGGGCGGAGGAAAAGTCGTAAATGGTATTTCCCAATTGGCTCCGATTCCACTCACTCAGTGACACGTATCAGCAAGGTGAGAGAGGGAAACCGCTTTTCAGGCGGATTTGAAGTGCGCAAGTTAACCGGCTGAAATACATGTGAGCCATTAGATCTGGTGGAGCGAGATCGACGGTTGACAGTCGAGGAGCATGTTTCGTAGTCGGGAAGTGTTGTGACCATTGGTTCTTGGATAGATCAATGATGAAGAAATGTCGTCGTTTATTTAGAGGGGTGGACTTCAAATTTTCTAAACTATGATTTGTGTTACCGTCGGGTCTGGATTAGTGGAAGTTTAGCGAAACTCTACGACTTTTGGAGGGGTTTGTTAGTTTAGCGGAAGCTCTAAAGTTGTCAGTGGATGAAAAAAAGTCCTTGGGAGTCTAACACTCCTTCCTATTTTCAAAATTTTGGAATTTCATGTGAATTGGTTTGATCCTGTCTTTGTTTTTCCTGACGATGGCATTCCCACAATAGGCTGGTTCTTGTTTGGGTCTTTACACTTGCAAAGACGTGCAACATATGTAATGTGATTGTACGGTTAATAGAAGGCTCCATACTTACTTGACCAAAAAAAAACAATGTTAACTTTCTTAGGGCTAGAAATCTCTGTTGTAGATAATTTCATTTTAAAATAATCTCAACATTTTCACATTGCATTCACCCCATATAATCATAAGCAATTATGTAGAGATAACATTAACAATAACAATGGAACGGAATAATCATAGGTTTGTCATGATATCTCTATCATAAGGCTCAACATATCTCCTGCATATCTTTGTCATAATCTTTTCCCATATCATAGATAAGAAGGCCCAAAGAGGTCGTTATCATACCCAAGAATTGAATCCCATTAGGGTGTTGTTACACCACAAGAACGAGTCGCAATAGGGCATTGTTACACTACAAGACTGAGGCCCATTAGGGCACTATTACACCACAAGATTGAGGCCCATTAGGGCACTATTACACCAAAAATCTGAGGTACAATTTCACAAACCCATAGGATGGAATGATCATTATATCACTGCCAATTAATTACACATATTGGTGTGCATTTATTTGAGGCACACAAAACCTGCCTTTTACCCTATGAAAGTTATGTGATTTGGAGTATTTTTTAGTAATAGAAATATATATGTGAAAAATTAAAAATATTTAATTGTATTAATGTTGCTTATCAGTAAAAAAAAATACGCTCCAAGTTTAATCATTCAATTTGGCCTTGAATGAAGGCTAGGTGTGCATTTTTTTTGAAGTAGGCCAAAATTGCCTTGCTTCACTAAATTGCACACCTAGGCATCATTTCTTGAAAAATATGATTGATTCAAATTGAATATTGTTTATTTTAATATTTTACATAATTTTACATTGTTATGTCTTTACTTTGAGCTTAAATATTTATAATTTAGATTTCATACACCATTCTAAGTTTTGCTCGACTTGCCTTATGTGAAAGTTGTGTATAAGTGGGAAACATATTTATGTTGGATATTTGTCAGACATGATGCAAGATTACATTTTAAGTTTATGTATTGTCTAATCATGTCCCATTTAAAATTTCGTTACCAAGAGTGTAATTGGTTTGGCCCTAGAGTGCATATTTGTTCCAACTTGAACATTGGCAGATATGATGAATTACTAATTGGCAGACTAGGATAGAGGAGAGAATATTTTAGTTATGTTGATGGTTCTGTATTCCAAAAATAATAGGGGGTCTCCCTAATGTGAAGTCCCAATTAGACCTCACACCATTTGGAGTAAGAGCCCCATCCAGAGTATCAACCCACTCACCATAACTTAAGGTTTGCCTTGACTGCAATGAATAACATAAGAGAGCATGCACATAACCTTTAAAATCAACAAGTAAGTTGACGTTGTGAAACACTAATTGCAATGTGTAAAAGGGGGATTTCACAAGACGAGAGAAAAGAGTAAGTATCTAGAAATAAATTAAGAGTACTATCCTAAGAGACACACACGAGAGCAAGGGAAGATTCATTAATTATCTAGTGAAGTAGTTTAAATAGACACAATGATCATTAAATAAAAATCAACACACATTCAACAAGAAAAGAACCAAATCCAATGAATTAGTTCTATTTCTTTAGTACATATGAAAATAACATATACTAAAACATCTAAACAATAGTCTTACAACATTCATGATACATGCATGAAAATGTGTCGGCTCAATGAGCTTCTGATACTTAAGTGAAAGATCCAAGTACACAGTTACAATGGGTTGACACTAGCTCTAACAGTGGAACATTAAGTCACTTATTACTTATTCAAGGAATGATATTCTCTCCTATGCTAAGCTAGAGAAGACAAGGCTAGCTCTCCAAATTCTAATCCTCCCAAAAGAATTTTTCTTGATTTATGAGGGTGTATTTATAACAAGAGGAATGACCTTTCATATCTCCATGACTCTTGAGCTATCGTCATGACTCTTGGACTCCTAAGTGATCTTTGAACTTCTATTGACTCTTTATTCCACACATAACTTTTCATGTTCCACATGTGACTCTTGGACCTCCAAACATTTACATTTTGTCATTTTTTCAAAATAAATAATTATATTTTACAACATGTGGGAAAATACATGGACAACATAGGACTATGTGATGACACTTTGAGAGGCCATGAGTTGGCCACTATGACATAAGACTTCATTGTGATGTATCCATGCCAAGTGCCTCTCCTTGCTACTATGTCTTGCATTCTTGATGATAGATCTGATATGTACTTCATCTTCACCCTCCAAAGGGTCTTGGATCAATGTTGGAACCTTCTGAGTCATCATGAAATGTCATCATTCTGTCATGGTCCAAGATCTCTTCATGTCTTCATGATGGTTCTTCTTTGTGTTTCTTCTTTGCAAGTGGTTCTTTGTTTCTTCTCCTTGACATCTTCCTTGAGCACCATATTTCCATGTTGAGGTGGTGCACTTGCCACTAAAGTTCACACGTGACAAGGCAAGATCAATCCAGAAATCATCTATTCTACCCCCACTTTTCTCATGGAAGAAGTTGATTGTGGTGGGCCTATGTAAGATCTGAGATAGAGAGAGGATTCCTAGTGATTGCAAATTTGAACTTAGCAGTGGTTGAAGGAAGACACCACTACTCATTTGAAATGTGCATTACATTATAAAGAGGGGCTCTTTAGGGTCCAGTATAACGAGCAAATGCAAGAGGCAAGGGTGATGAGCTTGCTAACTGAAAATGCACAATGCACAGGGCTCAAGGGAGAGGAAGGAAGTGATAGTGCACTTTAGCTTCACAGTGACTGAGGGAAGGCCTCATTGTGCACTAGAACTACGCAATGCATAGAGGGAGATAAGGCATGTCAAGGCATGCTACAGTGAGGGGTTCCCATTAGCGAAGGAGGTAAGACTAGGCACTGTAATTGTGCGATGCACAATACTTGAGGGGCAGACTCCAGGATTGTACAGTTGATGGTTGTAGTGGCTCAAAGGTGGACTCACTTTCCACTAGAATTGTGCAACGTGCTAAGAGAGGCTCATTGGAAGAGAATATTGTGCAGTTGGTTGAGGAAAGCAACATGAAGTCAAGTCACTTTTCCAGGAAGGTTCTCACTGCATTGTGAAGGAAAGGGAGCCTATGTATTGCAAAATTTTTCATTGCAAGGGGATCTAGAAGGTCCTTGTTGTCAACTAGAAGTTCTCCATGCACTATATAAGGTATAACTAGTCAAGGTTTAATGCAGTGAGTTGGTACCAGCAACAAGGGTTAGTGACCATGCTTTGAAGGTTCTCAATGTGTAATGATAGGAGTTGACCTTGAGAAAGACTTAGTGCACAAGTATGGGAGGGAAATATTTCATTGATGTGGCTCACAGATAGGCAGTGCTCATCACCTAGTGAGAGATTAATGCTTTCATAACCCGCACCTAACAAGAGGACCAAGAGGAGTTCTAAAATGACTAAGTGTGGGACCAGTGGCGTAGGAGAGGAAAATACATCCGAACAAGTCCAAAACACAAATCACACACATGATGCCATCAATACAAGCCATGGGAATGCATAAGACTCGCGATCAACAATCACACCTTGAAACAACACTTATTTCTAAGTGTGATAGTTGAAATGTAGCTTTTCAAAACTTAAAACACAAGTGTCGATTGTGACTAGAAAGTGTGCTAAGGTATAGGGATGTGTCTAGTGAATATTATTATAATATATAGGAACATCTAATGTGGAGGAGTGCGTGAAGGTGAAACACATGCAGAAGTGGTAATAGTTAAAAGTGACACATGTGATAGTAAGAAAAAGTGGAAACGACACTTGCAAAATCTAAATAAAGTGAAAACGACACATGCCAAAGTGAAGAAAAAGTGAAAATGACACTTGTAAAAGTGAAAGCAAGTAAAAATGACAGCCATGAGAGTGAAAGTGACACTTGCGAAAACAAAAATGTGCAAAAGTGATGGTTGAGAAAACTCATTAGAATAGTGGTACAATTACAACTAATGTGAGAGGGATTTTCAAATGATGTTGCACATTGACTATCGACAAAGGTTGCATAGTTCACTGTTACTATTGAATATTGTGCAAGCACTATTCCTAGGGATTGTGTAAGCATTACTTTCAAGAGTTGTGAAATGCCTATCTAAGCTTGCATAGAAAGAAGTGCACTTATGAATTCATCAAGGACTGAGCATGTATGAGCAAGAGACTTTAACACTTAGAATCTGAGAAGAAGACTTAAACACTTTTCAAAACATCAAATGGCCATGAAGTGACCATGATACGACAAATCATAAGATCCTCAATAGGATCCAAAATTCAAGTGTACGAAAAATTATGGAGGGTGTTTGATGCAACGCCAACAAGTTGAAAATGGTTTCTTCTACTATCTTCCACCTCACTATACACCTAGTTTGAATAATGTTTTATTTACACGTGTGCACAATTTGTAAGTCTTTTGGTCAAAATTCAAAACTAGTGACTTAATTTCTTGAGTTGTTATGTCAAGAACAAAGTGCAAATGTACAAATTTGGACTTAGAAAAATGTATGTTGATGGTTGTATAGATGTCATTAATTGGAAATAAGCCTATGGGGCTGAAGACAGATGCATTTGTGACAAAAACATCTTTCACATTCCTCAAATTTTGTGTCAGTTTCTTGCAATTTATTTGACAAAATGACAATTTCTTAGTTTTTAAACCAGTTTTACCCAGCTCAGAAAAATGCCCGCCATACCCTCATTCTTCCCTCTTTCTGATTGATTTTTGTTGCAAATGACGTGTTCTACTATTTTACACCTCACTATATAGCTAATTTGAATAAATGATTTACTTACAATTGTGCACAATTTATATGTCTCTTGTTCAACATTCAAAACTAATGACTTAAGTTCTTAAATTGTTTTATCAAGAACAAAGTGCAAATGTAGAAAACCGGGCTTAGGAAAATGCTCGCCCAAGAGTGTAAAAATGTCGTTAATTGGAAATAAGCATATAGGATTGAAGATAAATTTATTTCTAACAAAAACGTATTTCACATTCCTCAAATTCTATATCATTTTCTTGCAATTGAATTGACAAATTGGAAATTTCTCAGTTTTAAATCAGTTTTGCCCAAGTCAGAAAAATGCCCACCATACCCTCATTCTTCCCTCTTTCTGAGTGATTTTAGTTGAAATGGTTTGCTCTACTATTTTCCATCTCACTATAGACATGGATTGAATGAATGATTTATTTACATGTGTGCACAATTTGTATGTTTCTTGGTCAAAATTCAAAACTAATGACTTAATTTATTGAATTGTTATGTCAAGAACAACTTGTAAACGTACAAAACTCGACTTAGAAAAATGCCCGCTGAAAATTGTACAAATTTTATTAATTGGAAATAAGCCTACGGGGTTGAAGACAAATTTATTTATGTCAAAAAACTCTTTCACATTCCTCAAAATCTGTGGCATTTTCTTGCAATTGATTTGACAAAATGACAATTTCTCAGTTTTAAACCCGTTGTACCCAGCTCAAAAAAATGTTTGCCATACACTCATTCTTCCTTCTTTCTGAGTGATTTCAATTGCAAATGGTGCGATCTACTATTTTCCACCTCACTATGCACCCGGTTTGAATGAATTATTTATTTAAAGTTGTGCATAAATTGTAATTCTCTTGGTCAAAATTAAAAATTAATTACTTGAGTTCTTGAATTGTTTTGTTAAGAACAAACTGCAAATGTGTAAAACTTGGATTATAAAAATTCCCACCGATGACCATACAAATGTTATTAATTGTAAATAAACCTATGAGGCTGAAGACAATTGAATTTGTGACAAAAACATCTTTCATATTCCTCAATTTCTATATAAGTTTCTTGTAATTGATTGACTGTCATGGTGTGTTGAAGGAAGCTAATCATACTTTAGTTTCATATGAAATGAAAAAGTGGAGCAAAGAAGTTGAGGATATTGATATGGTTTGGGAAAGAGCTGATGGTTTCACATATGGAGTTAAAGTGAAGCAAGTAAAGTCATATGCTTCCTTCATGGTAAAAAAACAGAGTATAAATTTGTAAAAAGAGAGTGCAAATCTGTAAATTTTCCGAATTTTCAATTTTGATGTTTCTTATGTTACACATCATTGTAATTTTAGTAAAGTACATATTTTACATGCACTTTGACATGGTAAATGTTGTTGATTTCAGGAACTGTGCCAAGTCAGTGTGATCAAACCAATGATACACATCAAATGAATGGGGCAGTTGTTGTTGTAGTTGCAAAACACAGTGAAACACAAGAAGTGTGTGGAGCAACTATTATTGATATGCTGATGATGGAGTCAATCACTCACAATCAAATGGATGTTCCATCCTTGATAAATGGTGTAGGGAAAAGTGGGGGAAATCGAGAAATTCCAAGGGAAGTAGTTGAAATCCAAAGGAAGGAAGTTAAAAATCTTGTACAAATCAATGCTAATAAAATAAGTATGAGGCCAGCAAAAAAAAAAGGTCATAGATGATCAGAATGCAACATTGTATGCAGAATGGTGAAAGATATGAACTTGTCTACAGAGAGCTAAATTCCAAGGAAGATATTCTCTCCAAGAAGGCTATTGGTATGGATAGATTGATATATTCAGATTATGTATCGACCAAGTGTAATTTTGTATCTTTTGATTATACAATTATGCTATTTTCTTTCGTGGGGAAGAAAACTATGAAAACATTATTTTTCTTTGCTTATTAGTTATAACTAGTATGGAAACATGATTTATCTCTTATTTGATTGTGTAAGTCCTTTTGATTCTATGAATAAAAAAGAGCCACAATTTTCTTATTGAAACACAATAAATTAATTACTTAAAAATATATATTGTTTGCATAAACAAAAACATTATCGATTTTATTATTATTATTATTATTAAACATTGAAATGTATTTATAGTAATAACATATACAAAGATTGTTGTTATGGAACTCTAGGCTATTTGGGAGGTTTCCGTAAGCCCTCCTCTTCACAAGAATCTAATGTAGTACAATCTATCTTGCCTTATGTAGAAGCCTCTGGTTCTTTGTAAGTTGCAGCACCTGCTTATAATTTATCCCAACTCCTTCACTTTGTTTTTATACTATATCAAGATGCTTTGGATTTATTTTTTTCAATGGCATGCTTCTTCAAAAACTCTAGATGCTTCTTGTACTCTTCAGGGTATTCTTTTTCCTTTTCTTGAACAGTATCCTTTGGTTGTCTCAGCTCACATGTAACTTAATGCAATTCAGCCTTCAAATCTTGTTGATTTAAATTTACAAAATTGGAAGTGCAAGAGATATGGGCTTATTCTACAAAGCTTGAATTTTGGATTTCAAATCTTGTATCTCACTTTGGCATCCCAAATGTTTTGCTACTTGCTTGTCCAATAATTTTCTTTTAAGCTCCTTAATCTACTCTTTCTTCTCAGTTAATTTTTTCTTGAGTGATTCCTTAATTGTTGATGTGTCAAACACATCACCTGCAACATCCATTGCTGCAACAACTTTAAACAATGGGATCTCTCACTCTTGCAAGGCCCAATCATACTTAAGCAAGGTATCTTTATGTTTCTCTTTTTTAGTATCTATTTCTTGAATAGCTCGATTTAAGCTATTCTCTCGTGCTCTTAATGAGTGCTCAAATTCTAACAAGGCCTTCAATTTCTTACCATATTTCAATGCTTCATATTTCTTTTCAATCTCACTCTTCATCATTTTAACCCTTTCTTCATAATTTCAATCTCCTTCCTATGTTTAGTAACCGGTTCACTAATTTTCTTTTGAAACTCAACCTTTAAAGTATGAATATATTGTTCTTTCTCCTTCACTTCTTGCATAAGTTTTACTACATGTGGAATGTAGGTTTATAGAGGTGGTATGTTAAGAACCTCGGCCGTATTTTTAATCTCTAGTATCTTGGATACATATTTATTCATTTCAACCTTATACTTTTCTTTTAAATCATTAAGTTCCTTAATTCCATCATCTATAGCTTTACAACCTTTAGCTTTCAACTCATCAATATATCTTTTAGACCTATCTCCAGATACATTTGCCCTTTGTTCATTTTCTACTAGACAGTTCTGCAAGCTTGTGACTTCTTGCTTTAGATGAAGAACTTATTGATCCTTATTCATGCATATTTCACAACCCTTTTTTGAGGAATCATGGTGAACCTGTGGAGAAGATAATGAATCTTTGGATTTCTATAAATCTGTAACTTGTTGCATGAGTTCAATATTTTTCTTATCCTTAGTTATGCACAGTTCACAACTCTTTATACAAGAATCAATTTGACCCTATGAAGAAGCATAAATACCATCACCAATAGTTTCTTCACCATTATTGAAAAATCCTTGCACCATATCTGCATATTGGCATGTATTTAAGCCCGTTAAAGGCACAACAACAGATATTTCATCAAGGTTTTCTCGATTGATGTCACTTCCCACATGTACCATATTTTCCTCCAAAAATTCTTCAAGTAATTGTGAATTGGTAGCAGGAGCAACCTCTTCCACATTCTTCTTTGGAAAATGTTGAGGTATGTTTTCATTGTCTTCTTGCACTTTACACCTCCTATTGTATGTGTTTTTAGGACTTCCTGATTGCACTGTGTTAGATTGATACAAGTCAATATTTTTTGTAGTGTGCCTAGGAGCTAAACTTGACTCTCTTAAGTTTACTTTCCTGCAATGCGTGGTCCAATTTCCTACCCAATAGAAATGGTACATATATGGCCAAGTCTTCAATCTAGTGTATCACCAACTTCATGCATTCACCGGAAATATAATTCTTGTGGTGATTCATAATGTTCCCTAGGACAATATGAATCAAGGTTCTGTATAATCCTAGGGGGAAATCTTCCATTTTTAAATCATTTCAGGGAACATATATGTTTTTTCCATAGATTTTGTTGGCCATCTCATTCTTTTATACCTTAGGGGTTTTCAAGTGGTCCAACATTACTCCTCCCCTATGTGGTATTTTAGTTTCTCTGGAAACCAAATCAGGCTCCAGATAAACCTTACACTGAAAAATTACCAATTCTTTGATTCACGATCATAATTGAAAATAGATGCATTAACTCTTCAGTTCTAAAATTAAATTCTCCAAAAAGAAATTGATGCACTCCTACTCTTAAGAGTATATTGAGCATACCTTTTAGCAAATTTCTTCTATCATTCCATTCAACATCGCTCTCTTGGAAATTTTTCATTGAGAAAATCTCAACATAGACACCTTGTTTTTCAACTAATGACATCGCAGAGCAGGCCCCTATTTCCATGGCTGACTATGTCTTTGAATCAGAGTTGAATGCACACTAAGATTGGAAGTTGAGAATGGACGTTGGGCATGTATGACGAGGATGGAATTTGAGGGTGCAGGTTGAGGATGCACGTTGGGGATGCACACGAAAGATGCACGTGGAGGATGCATGTTGAGGATTTACGTGGAGGATGGAAGTTCAAGATGCACATCGAGGATGATAGCAAACTAGGTTTTTAAACATTTATATGAATAATAAGATTTAGAGTATAAAATTTATATATAATAAAATTTATGTTTTAAAATTTTATATAATAGGCCTTATAATTAACATTCAATCTATGAAAATGTACCAAAAATTATCACTGAGGAACACAACGAGCTTCTTCTTCGCCCAATTTTGCCCCAGGAGGTGGATGTAGCTATGAACCAACTCAAGGAAGGCAAAGCCCCTGGCCCGGATGGCTTCACGCCCACCTTCTTCCACAATTTCTGGGAGCTGATAAAAGTTGAGGTGTGGCAAGTAGTGGAGGAATCAAGAGCTCTTCACTGGCTGTTACCCTCCCTCAACTCGACTTTTATTGCGCTCATTCCAAAGGAGGAGAAATCTAACACATTGGACAAATTCCACCAAATAGCTCTCTGCAACATTATTTACAAAGTGATCTCTAAAGTCATTGCCAACATGTTAAAGCCACTTCTGCCCCTACTCATCTCGCCTGAAAAATCCGGCTATGTGGAAGGGAGACAGATTTTAGACGGCATAATCCTCACGCATGAAATTATTCACTCCCTCAAGCACTCCAAACAGGCAGGTATGATACTTAAGCTTGATCTTTCAAAAGCCTTTGATAAGCTAAGTTGGACATACATTCAAAAAATGTTAAATGCTTTCGGATTCTCTCCCATGTGGGTACGCTGGATTATGAGTCTTATCTCCTCATCCTTCTTCTCCATTCTTGTGAACGGCATCCCCTCCCGTCCCTTTAGTCCATCCAGAGGAATTTGGCAGGGCGACCCTCTCTCCCCCTTCCTCTTTGTGTTAATGGCTGAAGGCTTGGGACGCCACATCAAACAAGCCCTCATCACCCAGCAGCTCAAAGGTCTCTCCATTCACCACTCCCCGGCTATAACTCATCAACAGTTTGTTGATGATAACATGCTATTTGGTTACCCGTCAGTCCAGGAAGCCTCCCTCTTCAAATCCCTGCTCAATGACTTCTCTGAGGCTTCAGGCACCAACGTCAATAAAGCCAAATCACAGATCTTTTTCTTCCATACTCCCCCTGTCGTGCAGCATGCTATAGCTCGTATATTGGGCTTTCCCATTGACACTCTCCCTTCCAAATATCTTGGAGCCCCCCTCATTGATTCTGCCATCAAGCATTCCTCTTGGCGCATCCTCATCGAGAAGCTGGAATCCCGTCTCAATCTATGGACGCACAGAATGCTAAACATTGCAAGTCGCGTGGTGCTCATAAAAGCTGTGCTTCAGGCAATGCCGCTTTATTTATTCTCTATCCTTGCAGCGCCCAAGTGGGTAATTAAAAGAATAAGGGATCTACAACGTAACTTCCTATGGGGGAATACAACCACCAACCGCAAATGGGCCCTGGTAAAATGGACCACAGCTTGTATGCCTAAAGAAATGGGTGGCATAGGCTTGAGGGATCCCAATCACAACAATGCTATAATGTGCGCTAAAATCTGGTGGCAGTGGCTCTCTTCCCCTGACAAGCCGTGGGCCGCCATATGGACAGCCAAATACGCCAATCATAGACCTCAGGAGGAGCTTATAAGACTCACACCCAATGCAAAAGGTTCCCTCATTTGGAATGCTGCCAAGCAACATTTTTTGTTGATTCAGCAACATAGTTTTTGGGAAGTAAGAAATGGTAGAACAGCTCGATTCTGGACAGATGCCTAGAACCAAATTCCAAAGCTCAATAACATTCTCCACCCGCTTCCAAGCCACATCGGGGAGGAACAGCAACAGAAAAAGATTTGGCAGCATTGGACGCAGGAGACAGTGCAAGGATACAGACAATGGAAGCAAGGTGACGGGTTAATCAGGAATGCGGATCACCCTTTTATGAAGGATCTGGAAAAGGAGCTCCAAAAACGATGCATAAGATACTCTGAAGGCAGGGACATTTTACGATGGGGCTACAGGCCTAAAGGTACCTTTGCTACCTCAGAAGCTTACAAACTAATATGTACTGACCCTTCGCCCCCCGATCCCATTTGGGGGAAAATATGGGATTCAGGTATTTGGCCCAAAGTCTCCCTTTTCCTATGGCTGGTCGGGCATCAGAAAATTCTCACCTGGGATAGGTTGAGGCGAAGAAACTACCACGGCCCTTCAATATGTGTCAACTGTAAATCCCAGGAGGAAACCCTCCAGCACCTTCTGGACTCATGCACCCTGGCCAATCATTTATGGGAGAAGGCAAGCTTCAGGTGTCAAAGAAGATGCAGAGTGGCGGAGGACATCACCAATTCTCTACGTCACTGGCAAAAGAAACCCTACAAAAGTGAAATCCTTAACCATTTATGGAGGATAATTCCAGGGCTACTCATCTGGGGCGTCTGGAAAGAAAGGAACAAGCGCATATTTAAAGATCAAAGTTCTCCCTTAGAAATCATTTGGAGCAAATTCTGTATGAATCTCAAAGAAACTCTGATGCTACGCTCCTGGACTCCGGAGGACCTTCCCTCACTCGATAATGAGAAAGCCATCTGGGCGAACTGGAATATGCAACTCCCTCAGGAAACCTACATTAAAGCCCCCTCAAGAAGCATCAACACAAAAAAGGATTCCTGGACAGCTCCTCCGAAGCACACCTTCAAGCTCAACTTTGATGGAGCTTCAAAGGGCAACCCTGGAAAAGCAGGTTATGGTGGAATTTTTAGAAATCATGCAGGATTGCCTCTTCTGGTTTACTTTGGAAACATTGGATGGGACACCAATAACTCGGCTGAACTGGAGGGTTTATGGCAAGGTCTCCTCCTCTCATGGAAACACAACTTCCAACCCCTGGAGGTCGAAGGTGATTCCATGCTCCTTATCAACATGGCCAAGCAGCTCCTAAATGGATCTCATGCTAGGAAAATAGCCACTAGTTGGAGACTCGAGGCTAGATTGGAAGCCATAGAACAAGCGCTTCTCAACAACAGAGCCATAATCTTCAATCATGTTAAGAGGGAGGGCAACAAGGTCGCTGACCTCCTAGCCAATGTGGGTGTGGAAAGTGAACATACTCTACTCACAGGAACTCTAGACATAATATCGAACCATGATCAAGTACAGGAATGCAATCATCTGGTCCAAAGAGATGCTGCCCCCCCGGATGCGGGTGTTTAGCGTTGCATTCACTGCGATGGGACTGGAGTGGGCGGAGCCGAGACGCCACCTGCCAGCCTTGTACAGAGGACCGAAAGCCATGTGGAGGGAGGATCATACGCAGGTGGGTTTAACAGGGTGTAAGGGAATGTTTGAGGTTAACATTAATTCACCGTCCCTCCTCGCACGCGCTGACTGTTATCGGCTCTCGGCTCCCATGAATGCCATAGTTATGGCGGGAGGGTCTCGAGGCAGGGGAAAATGCTTATTAACCAGTTTCTGCCATGGTTACACTCTGCTGTTTCTTGTGTTGTGTTGGATGGTTGCGGGTGCTGCTAGCGCGAAGTCTCCGTGGTGGTTGGGCTCTGGCTCTACTTCACCGTCCCCCGCTGTGGCTTTGGGCACCCGTCCGCAGGCCTGTGTGTTTGGTCTGCGTTACACCTCTCCTGTGGTTTGTTCTGTAAACATTCACGGTGTTGTCATGCCTCGGCTCCGCCAAAGGATGCTCAGCCGCAGAGGCACCGCGCGGGGCGCTCCTTCTCGCCCTTCCTCTGGTGATGCCGCCTCGAGTCAGTACCCACGCTCTCGCAGCGGAAGAGGGAGCATTCTGAGGCCCAGCCAATTTCTCGAACCCAGCTCCCCAGGCTCCTCGTCTTCACCCTCCTTCGGCTCAGCAATCTTCACCTTCAACTGTTCCCTTAATCGCCCACGGATCACTGCACATGTTTCAGTCCTCTTTCTAGAGGAAGCCCAAGAAGAGGGCGAATCCAGTGCTCCGATGCCAATTGCAGGCTCACCGCGAGAGATGGAACCACCGGCCAGCATTGTCAATGACACTACAATGGCGCCTGTTCCTCCGGTCACGCACGAAAATGAGGCGACCCAAGCTCAGGACCTGGCTGACGGGGGGTGGTGCAGGATCGTGGAGGAGATACCGGATGTTTAATCAAGCTTTGCAGCTTCTTATCAGGTTTTGTGGCCTAGTTGAGAAGGCTTTTTTGTCAAATGTGTTGATCTTAGTTTCTGTTATTGTGTCGAGGTCAATCTTTTGTTTCTGCTGTGTTTTTTAGCTGTTTGTGTTCCTCTGGATCCCCTGCGTGGGACTGCAAAACAAAGTATTGTCCAACATCTGTGTTTTGGACACTTGCTGTTTCAAGCAGCCTTCCTTTCAGGCCAGCTGGCTCATTATGCTCGCTATGATGTAATTTTACTCTTTTATTGTGAATAATAGTATAGTCTTATCTAGAAAAAAAAAAAAAAAAAAACATTCAATCTATGAAGAGTGCACTTTTAACAATTTTTACTATGTGGGACATTTTGTGTAAAATGAAATCCATAAACATACAAATGCACGCATATATTGCATGATCATATTTGAATGAATGATTTATTAATACTTGTGCACAATTTGTAAGTCTCTCAGTCAAAATTCAAAACTAATGACTTAAGTTCTTGAATTGTTCCGTTAAGAATAGAGTGCAAATGTACAAAACTAGGCTTAGAAAAATGTTCGTCAAAGATTGTACATATGTTATTAATAAGAAACAAACCTATGGGGATGTATTTGTGACAAAAACTTCTTTCACATTCCTCAAATTCTATGTTAGATTATTGCAATTGATTTGACAAAATCACAATTTTTTAGTTTTTAAACTAGTTTTACCCAGCTTTTAAAAAATGCCCGCCATATCCTCATTGTTGCTTCTTTTTGAGTGATTTAAGTTGGAAATGATGTTTTCTATTATTTTCCACCTCACTATAAATCTTGTTTTTAAATTTGAGCTAAAAACATGTTTGTTGAGAAAAAACACCTAAGGGTTGTCTTGTATTCATGAGATGTCCCCTTAGTTTAATAAAAATGCAAGCCAAACCCTGCTATGAAATGATTATAGTAAATGGATTTTGGAATGGGATAGGTACACATATTTGGAAATAATATTATTTTGTTTATTTTTTATAACATTCCCTCATCATGACACAATGGATGTATGAAAAGTGCACTTTTAACAATTTTTACTATGATGGACATTTGGTGTAAAATGCAAGCCATAAACATACATATGCATGAAAAATTGCACAATCATATTTGAACGAATGATTTATTAACACTAGTGCACAATTTGTAAGTCTCTCAGTCAAAATTCAAAACTAATGACTTAAGTTATTGAAATCTTTTGTCAAGAACAAATTGCAAATGTACAAAACTTGGCTTAGAAAAATGTTCGTCAAAGACTGTATAGATGCCATTAATTGGAAAACATACCATGAGATTGAATAAAGATGTATTTATGAAAAAAATTGTGTCATTTTCTTGCAATTTATTTGAAAAAAAAAACAATTTCTCAGTTTTTAAACCAATTTACCCAGCTCAGAAAAATCTCTACCATACCCTCATTCTTGATTCTTTCTGAGTGATTTCAGTTGGAAATGGTATCTTCTACTATTTCCCACCCAATTATAACCCTGTTTTTCTAATTTGGGCTAAAAGGGTGTCTGTTAAGAAAAATAACTCAGGTTTGTCCTGTATTTATGGGATGTCCCCTTAGTTTAATAAAAATGAAAGCCAACACCTATTATGAAATGCTTCTAGTAAATACTTGGATGTGGGTGAAGGTGGCAGTGTGGAAATATAATGTCACATCCTCCCCCATTAATGCCATGAATGAGGGGAGAGGCACAGTGCAAGGTTAGCACATGCCAACCTCGCGACCATTTAGTTCCCCCTCCTTGTCTCAGATTATTGACTAAATGGAAGTTTAGGATGCACATTGAGGATGCATGCAAAGGATGCACACTAGGAATGGAAGTTCAATATGCACACAAAGGATTCCAACAAAGTAGGTTTTCAGACATTTATATGAATAATAAACTTTATGTTATAAACTTCTATATAATAAGCTTTATAATCAACATTCGATCTATGAAGAGTGTACTTTTGACAATTTTTACTAAGATGGAAATTTGGTCTAATATGCAAGCCATAAACATACAAATGCATGAAAAGATTGCATGATCATATTTGAATGAATGATTTATTTACACTTGTGTAGAATTTGTAAGTCTCTTAGTCAAAATAGTAAACAAATGACTTAAGTTCTTGAATTGTTTTGTTAAGAACAAAGTGCAAATGTACAAAATTGGGCTTATAAAAATTCCCATTGAAGGCTATACAAATATCATTAATTGGAAATAATCCCATGGTGCTGAAGACAGATGTATTTGTGACCAAAAACCTCTTTCACATTCCTCAAATTATGTTTTAGTTTCTTGTAATTGATTTGACAAAATTGACAATTTTCAAGTTTTAAACCAATTCTAAACAGCTCAGAAAAATTCCCACCGTATAACCCTCATTCTTCCTTCTTTCTGAGTGATTTCAGTTGCAAATGGTGTATTCTACTATTTTTCACCTCATTATACACCTGTTTTGAATTAATGATTTAATTTCACTTTTCAACATTTAAACTTTGAAAAGGACATGTTACAAAACAAAAACTGGATTGACTTTGTTATATGGATGGAGAACGAGGTATCAATAGTTGACCTTCAATAAGTTAGTTGGATATTATTTTGTTTATATGTCAATTTTGTATTTCTTGCAACATAGAGTAGAGGAAACATTCCCTTGTTTTCCATATTTAGCCAATGAAAAATGTTGTACATTCTAATTGTAAAATTGGTTGGAAGATGGTTGGAACATGATAGGATAAATGGCATCCTCTTAGGGTGAATAGTGGAATGTTGCCCACCATATTGATGGAATGCTGAAAAATTAAAATATTTAATTTTATTAATGTTACCTATGAGTAAAAAAATACCCTCCAAGTTGAATCATTCAATTTGGCCTTAAAATGAAGGTTGGGCGTGCATTTTTTGTGAAGCGTGCATTTTTGTGAAGCAGGCCAAAATTGCCTTGCTTCACTAAAATGTACGCTCCAGCTTCATTTATTGGCCAATCTAATTGATTCAAATTGTAGATTGTTTATTTAATGATTTTACACACTTTTTCATTGTTATATCTTTTATTTGAGCTTAAATATTTATACTTTCATATTTCATACAACATTCTAAGTTTTGCTTCAACTTTCCTTATGTGAAAGTTGTGTATAAGTGGAAACATCGTTATGCAAGATATTTGTCAAACATGATGCAAGGTTATATCCTAAGGTTAGGAATTATCCAATCATGTCCCATTTCAAACTTCAATACTGAGAGTGTAATTTGCTTGGCTTGGGAGTGCATATTTATTCCAACTATGATTATTGGTAGATATGATCAATTTATGTTCCGACAAACTTGGATTTCAGTGTATAACATTTCCTTTAAAAAAATGACTATGATATGTTGAATAAAATGGTTTTATATTTAGGTTGGAATGATCATTATCACACATTCAATTAAGTACAGGTCTTAGTGTGCATTTATTTGAGGCACACAAACCTTCACTTTAACCCACCAAATCGATCCAATTTGGCATATTCTTACACAACAAAAATTTCTATCTACAAAATTACTGTTAATTCTAAGTAAAAATATACTCTCTATTCTTAATCATTCAATTTGGCCTTGTAATGAAGGTTGGGCATGCATTTTGTGAAGTATCCCCTAATTGTCTTACTTCACTAAAATGCACACCACGACTTCATTTATTGGAAAATCTGATTGATTCAAATTGTAGACTATTTATTTAATATTTTTACACATTTTTGAATTATTATATGTTTACTTTGACCCTTGAATAATTTTTCTTCAGATTTCATACAGCATTCCAAGTTTTGCTTCAGCTTACATTATGTCACATTTGTGTATAAGTTTTGCTTCAATTTGTTGTGGGGCAGAACAATTGTCCTTTTAATTCATAGCAATAGTTCCAACTCTTCACATTAATTGTTAATCCAGGTAGGTTTTGTTATTGTAAGGCTATTACACAAAATATTTGCAATGACCACGAATGATTGAGAAATGACAAAAGGATTAACGAAGGAAGTGGATAATTACTAATTTAGGATAAGTTCATTATGTGTCTGCTCGATGGTAATTACCAAATTTGGATACAATCATAGTGTATCGTATGATACATACCATACACTCCTCCCCCCAACTTAATTACAAAATCCATCCTCGGCATATGTAATAGAAATATTCATATTCAATGCCATAATGAGGAGAAAAATAGGAAGTTACAGAGGAAGCTAAAAAGGAAGCTAAAATGGACGTTAAAAACAATGCCATAATCAGGTGCAAAATAGGATGTTACATGGGAAGCTATACATGAAACTACACCAGGATCCAAGGAAGTGGTTAAATTGGGCATATTAGATGGTACTAAATATTGTCGATGGTACTTTGAATTTCTTTTATTTTGTATTTTACATTTTGTTGTACTTTACACTTCTATGATACTTGTAATACTCAATATCAATCTAATTGTTTCCTCTAGTTTCATTTACATTAGAATTCAACGAACAAAATATTCATAAATATCATATCTTAACTTTTTAAAGAAAAATGATTAAAATAAAATCAATTATACATATGTAAATTATAAAATTTAATCAAGTATTACTTTGTCTATTTTGGAATAGGGCTGATATTTATTTCCAAAGTAGTTATGGGTTTTTTTTGTCGTTTTAATTATAATTCACTAATTAAAAAAGAAAAAACGTAGTCATATAAACAAGTGTCATATAAAATGAGTTATGGTTTTTTGGGCATATGGTATTGATAAGACATGGTGTTGGCCCATGGTATTATAACAAAAACTATTTATAGATTAAGAATCTCCATGATAAAGTGTGGGTGAATCTCCATCGTTAAGAATCTTGCTACATGTTTTTTTAAAATATATATGTGTTTAACTTATATATTAATTCATTCTAATAGTAATAATAATAATAATAAAGTTAAAATTTAGTTAATTCTTATGATTTTTCAAATTTTAGCAACTTGAGATGTACTAGTAAGTGTTTTGATGCTTATTATAGATTCATGTATGTGGACATTTACCAACCATTTAATTTATATGGCAGTGCTAGTTTTAGTAGTAGCTGAGATAGAGGGTTGAGGTTTATTTCAAAAGTAGTTGTCATCTTTACTTTTCAATTTAAACTAAAAAATATTATAAAATTAAATTAAATTGATATTGAGTATTATAAGTATTTTAATGTAATAATGGAACAAACTCCACAAGATTGTAGCTATATACCAGTGCAATATGGAAAACAATGTGCTTCACCTCATTATGCCAATTAAGTTTAGCCCATGCCATATTATTAAGTGCATCATGATACCCAACAAGGTGACAAACGATATCCCATATATTTCAACCTTGCTCATCATGCTTCTTCAATGTTGTAAATGATGAATATAGTTGGACAATTAGGGTATAATACACCCTTGCAAAGAAACATGAGTATTGCACTTGTCAATGCTCTAGTTGTTTATAAATGATGAATATAGTTGGACAATTAGGGTATAATACACCCCTGCAAAGAAACATGAGTATTGCACTTGTCAATGCTCTAGTTGTTTATAGTATTGATGTTCTATCATGGAAGCTAGTTACAACCACAAAGCAACTTCCAGCAACACCTCCAATATAGAAATAACTTGGTCATGACTCAATTCCAAAGGTTATGAATATGGAAACAATGTGATTCAAAGATCAACAAAGCCTATACAACCTTAATATTGTTCCAATAGTTCCAAGATATAAAGCTCCACAACCAGGATAGGGTGATGTATGGATGATTTATAGACCTCCCTACTTAGTTAATCCATCTCTTCCAATGCATATTGATTAGCAATATGATTCCCAACGTCTCTAGGTTCCTTATAACATGGTCCATGAGACAAGTCAATAACAAATATGTTGAAATTAAAATGCCTCAATAGTGAATCCTCCATATAAAGGCTCATTTCCTGTTAATCCTTATCTCCAGTCTTCTCCAGAGATGCTCCCGGAGGTGAAGGGGATCAAAGTTTTACAAGGCTTTTAATCATGCAAGATACACCATTGTGATTATTATTAAAAGAAATGCATGACATATTGATGAAACTATGACAATTTCATAGGGTTTCTATTTTAATCTTTTTGCTTTTTACTTAACATATATTATAAGAAGTGTTTGTCTATAGTTGATTTCAGTCAAAAGACAGATTTCCAGACTTGTACAAATGGAAGAAATAAAAGGAAGGTATCTAGAGTTTATTCTTAGTATTGTTGAGCCTATAGTATTGCTTTTTTGAGATAGCGTTCTGCAGTAATGATCAAATTTCCATGTTTTGTGTAGATAAGTTGCAAGCATTTTGCAAGGAACATCAATGCTCAAGTGGACTGCAATGATTAGATTTTTATTTCCTTTGTGTTGATTACGTATACTAAAACAAGTATTTATGTGTGTGTGTGTATTTCTAGCTATTTATCAAGGAGATAAGGGAGAAATTGTACCAAATAAAAGAGATTAGAGTTGGAGAAAAGGTTATTTGTATTAATGAAATGTTGTTTCCATTTTTCATTTTACCCATCTAATACTTTAGTGATTATGATCAATTGCAAATTCATGTTGATGTCACTCATACAATTTTGTTGATTTCTACGTTTCAAGCCATATTCAACTAAATGTGCACACATGTATAGACTCTAGAGTGTGCTTAGTTTTTTTAGTTGATAAGCAAGGAGGACACATGGATGTGCAGACGTGTAATCCAAGTGCCAAAATGTCACCATTTTCTACAGTTTGTTAAAACTTTGAATCCCATGGAGGACATGCAATGCATATTGGCTAACTGGGTGGCCTTCATTTGTATTCAGAAAAAGGATGAGATGAATTTGTGGATTCAACCAAGAATAAAAAAGGTAGTAGGATAAGTAATTAACCTGGTCAAGTTAAACCTAGAGTAGGATAGATAGATAAGTCCAATTTTAATTTTAATAATATCTTTAACATCTACTACATTGTGAGTGAAATTTACAATATAAGTATGTATTTTGTGAGAATTGATACTGAAACATGACATAATAGTTAAGTAAAATTTTGAAAAAGGTAGACCCATGTTTGAATAGATTACAACTTTAAGAACAATTGTCACCCACAAATTGAATTTTCATACATAGATAGGTTGTCTCTAACGTTGTTCCCCAATGGTACTTACATGTACCCTAAATGACCATTCCAAGTATGAAAACAACTCCAACTAGATATAATTAATATTTTCTAGTATGATCTTTTTAAGTATCAAGAGAATTTCAGTCAACAATAATGAAGTTTAAGGCTTCAATGTATATTTTGTTTGTCGTTTTCTCGAAGCAGGGGAAGGGAATATCGAAGAGGAAGAGGTTAAATTTTCATTATATGTAAATTTATTGAATAAGAAATTAACAATTCAATTAAAACAAGTTTTGCAGGGTAGCCTAGTGCCTTCCATTCAAGTTAGAAATTATGCTCTAGAAAAAATTGAATAAAACATTATAACTTGCATTAGTTAATGCTAAATAAGAAAGGTTAATAGGAAAATCTACCTTGCTTATCCACATAACATTATATTGTGCAAAGGCTACAATAAGACCTTTAAGTCATGGTTCAAACAAATATTTGAAAAATAGTTTTTTTTTAATAATATTGAAAAAATATTATTTTTCAAAATTAAACATTATAAATTGCATTGGGAAATGTTAAACTAATAGTGGTCAATGGGCAAATCAATTTCTAGAGTCTTGCCTTCGCAGAGACTAATAAGGCCAATGCCCATGATGTGACCAAATGCAATCATGTCATCAAATATGGAATTGGAATTTGAGACAAGTGTAAGATATAACCAGTGTAATTGACTAAGATGAACATACTTTGTAACCAATTAAAGAGTACCCACTCTTAATAAACACTAGCATTATTTACCTTATATTGTATAGCATATAAATTAAATCCACAATCTTTGATTAGAAATTTCGACCCAAAAATTGTTGATATTATTAATCCTAAAAAACTATTTCTAAACCTTATGAATATAAGAGATTGTAATAACATAAATATTAAGTTATTATAACATAAATATTAAGTTATTCAACTATATTTTTTAAATATGATTATAATGTGTTTTGTTTAAATAATATGTAAAAATAATATTTTTTAATGTTAAAGATTATACAAATATATTAAAAAATTTAATTAAATATATTATATAATATTATACATGTCATTTACTTTAATTAATAAAAATATATTTTCTTTTCCATTAAATAAATAATATAAAAAATAAAATTAAATAAAAATAAAATAAAATAAAACATATTACTTATTTCTAAAATACTCAAATTAAATTAAATAAAAATTCAAAAACTAATTATAATATACACTCTTTTGAAAATTTAAAGCAATTAACCAAGTAATTTAAAAGTTTAAATATTGATAAATTCAATTAAACGTTGAAAATTAAAGCAATTAACCTAATAATTTAAAAATTTAAATATGGATAAATTAAATTAACATAAAGATTAAAAGATTACCTATTAATGCAAATACAAATTGTTGTTGGGAAGAAAAACCCAGCCCAATATTCCTATTATCACCTCTATTATCAACAAGAATCTACACGTAAAACCGCTAAATTTAATCATTTTAGCCCAATATAGCCTGAATACATTACCGCAAAGTGAATAGAGGCTTTATCATTTCCTCATAATAATTATTGTTTGAAAAACCTATTTAAACATCCAACGGGAAACTAGACGGTGTGCATGAGACAATCCGACGGCCTATGAATGTGGACCATTAAATCCGCCGTTAGTGGGTTACCAATAAAATAAAGACACGTGGAAAAATATTACATAGAATGGTGATGTGTCAAATGTTAAACCCCCTACGTGGCAAATAAATTGGATATGCTTTGTCTTAATATTTTAGAACCAACTACATTTTCCACCGAATCTTTTTTGAGATTCTCCAACACCATTACCACATCACTCATAGTTGGCAAGAGCTATTTCCAACCCCATAACATATTTATGACGCCTGACATGTTCGGGAGATAGCCGTTTATAACGCGCAGCTTTTTCTTTTTTTCTATAATTATCCGGACGCGATGTTATAAAATGTTATTTCCGGCGCATGTCAGAGTGTCATAAATATGTTATAGGATTGGAAATAGGACTCGCCCTCATAGTTAGTCATTCTGAAGGTGAATCTTTCGAACAAAGCAAACAAAGTCGTAGTAAAGCAAGTAGGCAATTTTGCACATTATTTTCATCAAAATCATCTCTATCTATCTCACTAAGAAGATTGTTGGTCAATTACCTCATTCACTCTATTTGGAAATGCCAAACTCACACGTCACTAGTCAATCGCTTCCTGGTAAGCATTTCTAATAATAAAATGTCATCGCTGTAAACATCTCCTTTAGTGGACACTGTTTGCCCCAATCCATACTTTGCATTAAATGTAACATTCATCATCTTTTACTCCACTAGTGTATATAAAAAGTTTAATGAGAAAATACAAATAAAATGAAATTATTTAAAATCCAAACCTGGAGCAATGTATCCCGTGGATCCTTTCAAAGCATCACTAGGGGTTGCACCAATTAATCTTGAAATGCCAAAATTTGTTACATGACCTGTCGTGTCTTCATCCATAAGTATGTTGGTAGGTTTTATATCACAATGCACTACTTGCACATGAGAATAATGATGAAGATATACCATGGCATGTGCCACATTTATGAGAATGTCTAATCTTGTCATTAATCCCAATTCACACACATCCTCAACATTGTTTTCATCCCTATCATGATAGAGATGCTTCTCTAGGCTTCCATTAGACATAAATTGAAATACTAGACCTTTAAAATGGAGGTTGGAACATGAGGTTATGATTCTCACTAGATTTCAATGTTGAACCTTTTGCAAGGCACTACATTTTGCCTTAAAACTCTTCTCAACTTGGTCATTTTGCAACTGGAGAACTTTCACAGCAACAATTGTGCCATCACTCAATATCCCTTTGTAAAGAGAGCCAAAACTACTTGTTCCCAACAAGTTAGTATTGGAAAATCCATTGGTTGCTATGTGAAGCTCTTGATATGAGATCCTTTTGTGCTCCAACCTTTGGAAAATGGCTTGTGAGAAATCAAAGGTTTCCATATGCATATTATGTCTCCAAAGGAATCCAAAAAGTAGACAACATAGTATAAAAGCAATAACACCACCCACTGGAAATAATACTTTTTTCACATATGAAAAATGATATCTTGGTCTTGGATATGTAGGTAACTTGAATGCATGTGGTCCACAAAGGCTAGGATCTCCCATGAAGGACATGACAATTGTCCAATTTGCAAAAATTTCTCCTTTTGGAATTTCCCCTATGAGATTGTTAAAAGAAACATTGAAATATTGAAGTATTTTCAAATTTTGGAGTGTTACTGTGATCCAGATTTAAATAGGAACGCAATAAATTACAGATATAACCATACATACAGAGATGCAGCAGAAATAATACTTCATTTCATTAATGTAAAATACTGAAATATGCTTACAAACAAAAATGGAAATAAACTAGATAGGGCGATGATAGCTTATCTCTAAGAAGAGATATGGCAGCTACATGTCTCTCAACTGTCTTACAATGAAGCTCGAAGGCCTAGTTATTGTTGAGAAACAATGGAAAACCCTAAACATCCAAAAACCTAACCCTAGGAGATGAAACGATAAATTGTGGGCCCCGTTTTGGGTAAATTGGTACATCAGCTTCCCGGAGTCATAACTTTGGCATATGATCTCCGTTTAACGAGCACAATACCTCTCTAGAAATATCTATTCGAGGAATACAACTTTGGGAAGAGCAACAACAATCCATGACCCCATGTTGCTCCCAGTTTTCCCAAAAAAACGTCGTTTAGGCCCTCAAAACGACTCCGGAAGTTCAGGACCCGAAAAACTGCTAAAAATAGTAAATTGTGCTACAATTAAGGAAACTAAAAAACTGAAAGAAACAATGGTGGGGGTCCAAGTGGAATTGGCGGGTGGCCACCAATATCCACCTGGACCATTCTTGCCCCCTTAGGAAGCAGTGGTCCCCATTGCGTTGAGTTCCTCCATGAGATGAGGAAAATTCCCCTGAACTTGGTCCCTGGTGAACCACTTGCCCTAGTGGAGGAGTTGGCCTGCTTTGACAACTCGATACAGTTGGATCTTCTGCTGGCGAGTGTGCTTGATCTGTGTGTCCATGATCCGATCAGTTGCAGCTTGTTCCATGCAATCTGGATTTAACTCTATGGGTGTGAGTTGTTCTGCAATGTCGGATGTGTCTAGTAATGGTGGAAGGTATGGCCGAAGGTGGTCCACATTGAACACTGGGTGCAAGCCAAGGAATGGGGGAGTGTTGAGCTCAAATGCATTTTCTCCCATAACCTTGGTAATGGTGTAAGGACCATATCGGAGTGGTCTGAGTTTTTGATACGCTCCGGTAAGGTGTTCCTTTTGCAAATGCAACCAGACTTTGTCGGCCACCTGAAACTTGTGCGGCACTCGATGTTGATCATGTCGCTGCTTATACTTGGAATTTGATTTCTCCAGAATGTCGTGGACCTGTTGTTGAATATGTTGGATGTGCTCAATGAGGTTGTTTGTCTTATCTGTTTCGGACTGGACATGAGACGAATCTACCTAAGTAGCTACAAATGGCATGGCCACACCAATGGGACATAGTAGCTGGAATCCCAAGCCCACCTGAAAAGGGTTGTGGCCAGTCGAGCTATGGCGAGCTCAGTTATAGCTGTTCTAAAAATAGGGAAGGCTCTCATCCCATGTGCGTGGATGCTTTGAGGTGTACATGCATAGAATGTGTACGATCATCTTGTTGACAACCTCTGTGTGGCCATCAGTTTGGGGATGGAAGGTTGTGGACTTGGTGAGTTTGGTGTCCAGCATCGGCCAAAGACTGGACCAAAATGTACTGAGGAACCTGTTGTCCCGATCTGAGATGATGGACTGTGGGATCCCAAAGTGTACTCGCACTCGGTCAAAGAAGAGTTTAGCAGTGGCTTTTGTTGTGATATTCTTCTTGCAGGCCGCCATAATGGCCATCTTCGAGAACCTATCGACGACCACAAAAACACATTCCTTTCCATGCTTAGTAGAAGGACGGCCCGACATGTAATCCATGGAGATGGATTCCCAAGATCGACTAGGGGTAGGCAGCAAAGTATAAAGGCCTTGCTTCTTGATGGTCAGTTTGGCAATGGCGGAGGCAGTGCATGATCTGATGTACTTCCTGACATCCTGTCGAAGATTCGGCTAATAGAAATACGTCTGCAGTACTGCCAACATTTTCTCGACCCCAAAATGCACAACAACCCGACTGTAAACCATGAAACCACTCGCAAGTCCAATTACAACAACAATTTCATTCAATATTGTTTCAAGGTAATTATAAAATCTCAAGTTTATCCCAGATAGCCATCAACCACAATCACTTTGGTGGGGGTTGGTGTTGTGTATAATCTTTACTGCTTGGAAATTTTTTCAGTTAAAATTTAGAATAATCACTAGAATCACAAATATCAATTATTGGGGATGCATAATTTGGATGTTAAAAAGGATTTCTAAGAATACTTAAACCATTTTGTTATTAAAAAATGCAAATTTACTTATAAAAAATTGCAATTCCAATAAATTTTTTATAATTTTCACATTTGACTATATTATCTATTTGATGTTGTCATAATGTGATATTTTCTAACTGCCATTTAGTTTTAAGAGTTTAATTTATTTAATATAAATAAATTTGATTATGAAATGCAGAGATAATGTATTCTTGTCAATTAAAATTTATATTTTGTTAGATTTTCATTATTGAAGGGCTTGATGAATATATGTCCTAATTGAAATTAAGATTAGCCCTTCAAATTTGATCACTGATTGGGATGCCTTTTTCATTTGAGGGCTCTTGCATTAGGCAGAAATCAATTGCAAGGAAATATCCCAAGTCAACACGATAGTTGTAGAAATTTGGTTGTGTTGGAGCTCACGTACAACAATTTGAGCGAGAATATCCCTCGAGAGTTGGGCTCCTTCCCACACTTGCAAGTGCTTGCCTTGGGATTGAACAGTCTCACAAGTACCATTCCCTCTTCCTTAGGAAATATTTCAGCGTTGACTGGTTTACAATTTACAATGAACAATCTGGTTGGTTCCATTCCACCACAATTAGGTTTGCTCACCTGTTTACAATTCCTTGACCTATCTCAAAATGAATTATCGGGCACCATTCCCATTTCTTTGTCCAATGTTTCTAGCTTGACTAGCTTGTCAATTAAACCAAAAAACCTTAGTGGCATGTTCCACAAAAATTAGGTGTACTCACTGATCTACAATTTCTTAACCTCCAAGAAAATGGATTGTCAGGCACCGTTCCTACTTCTTTGTCTAATATTTCCTATTTGACTTATTTGGAAATTTCCCTCAACAAACTTACCGCCAACATTCTACAAGAGTTAGGGTTGCTCACCAATTTTCAATATCTTGATCTATCGCAAAATGAATTGTCACGAACCATTCTTAGTTCTTTGACAACTCTTGTGAACTTGATAATATTCGATATGGCAGGAAATAAACTGAGTCGGGATATACCAAATTCCATTGGAAATTGTTCGAAACTCAAAATGCTCTATCTTGAGTACAACAACTTCAGTGGAAGTATCCCCGTAGAGTTGGCTAAGCTATCCCAACTTGAAAAGCTACACTTGAACAATAATAAGCTTGAGAGTGGGAATAGTACAAAAATGCCCTTCCTTCTAGCTCTTACCAATTGTTATCGACTACAAGAACTAGAATTGAGCTACAATGAACTTAGTGGCATCTTGCCTTCTCATATAGGCAAATTTTCTACTAGTTTGTCCTACTTATCACTATTAGGAAACATGATAGAAGGAAACATCCCTCCACATATAGGCAATCTTACTAGCCTAACCTTTCTAGGTTTAGAAAAGAATCTTTTAAGTGACATCATTCCATCATTAAGAAACCTTGTAAAATTAGAAAGATTGTACTTAAGAAATATTAGACTAGAAGGAAACATCCCCAATGACTTTGAAAAGTTGCAACGACTTGGTCTCTTGGACATTAGTAGAAACAATCTCTCTGGGAAGATTCCAAACTCCTTTGCACCCCTGAAATAACTAAGAAAGCCCATCCTTGATCATAACCAATTATCATAAAGCATCCCTGCCAACTTAGGAAATTGTATAAATTTGGAATTGTTGGACTTGTCTCACAATATGCTCACTGGAAGCATACCACAAGAAATTGTTGGACTTTATAATCTACTATTCTATTTGAATTTGTCCTGGAATTTTTAGAAGGCTCCTTGTCCACGGGGATTTGTAAAATTGCAATGACTCAAGCCATAGATATTTCTTCCAATAATTTAATTGGGATCATTACACCTACACTTGGATCATGTAGTGAATTACAATCATTGAATTTATCTAAAAATTCCTTCCAAAGCTCTATTCCAAATTCACTTGGAAATTTACGAAGTCTCATGAACCTGGATCTCTCTTCCAACTCCTTATCAAGTGCAATTTCAATGTGATCTAGGTGGATATTGGTGGCCACCCGCCAATTCCACTTGGACCCCCACCATTGTTTCTTTCAATTTTTCAGTTTCCTTAATTGTAGCATAGTTTACTATTTTTAGCAGTTTTTTGGGTCCTGAACTTCCAGAGCCGTTTTGAGGCCCTAAACGACGTTTTTTGGGAAATCTGGGAGAAACATGGTTCCATGCACCAATGTTTCTCTTCCCAAAGTTGTAGTCCTTGGATAGATCTTTCTAACGAGGTATTGTGCGCGTCAAACATAGATCATATGCCAAAGTTACAACCCCGGGAATTTGATGTACCAATTTACCCAAAATGGGGCCCATAGTTTGGCGCTTCATCTCCTAGGATTAGGTTTTTGGATGTTTAGGGATTTCCATTGTTTCTCAACAATAAATAGGCCTTCGAGCCTCTTTGTAAAACAGTTGAGAGGCATGTAGTCGCCACATCTCTTCTCAGAGATAAGCTACCATCACCCTAGCTAGTTTATTTCCATTTCTATTTGTAAGCATATTTTAGTATTTTATAGTAATGAAATGAAGTATTATTTATGCTACATCTCCGTATGTATGGTTATATCATTAATTTGTTGCGTTCTTGTTTAAATCCATATCAGTGGTATCAGACCGGTCTGCTATTTCTCGGTCTTTCTTTGCATGTCCCCAATGAGGTTGGGATATAAGGAGTTAGGGCTTGAACTGGTCAAACCTTTGCAAGACCAACCTCGCAAATCTTGACGGCCTCCCATGGAGGATGAAAAGAAAGATGAGGGGGTAGGAGATCCTATCAAAATCTTGCTCGAAGAGGCGCTCAAGCGACAAAGGAACGCGATGATGGACAAATTTGCCCAGATCCTTCAGCGGCTACCCAGGGGTGACACATCTACTTCCAACAGCTACTCTGGAAGTGTCACACCCTTTAAGGTACAAGTTAACTTTGACATTCCCATATTTGAGGGTCAGATAGATGTAGACGCCATAGATAAATGGTTAAATCTGCTAGAAGGGTATTTTTCTGTTCATGATTTTTCCGGCCGGGAAAATATTACTTTCGCTCTTCTCAAAGCTACCCCCCACGTTAAGGACTGGTGGGAAATGTACTGCGAGCAAAAGGATGAAAGTATGACCTCACTGTTTTCAGTTGTACCCACTTGGAATTCATTCCGAGTTGCCACTAAGGAGTAGTACTACCTTGTCGGAAGCTATGAGGACCAATACATAAAGTGGACCACGCTATGGTAGGGAAGGGACCAAGACATGCCAGAGTTTACCAATATTTTCCATACCCTTCGCACAAAGTTGGGTATGAAGGATTCGGAGCAACATTTGGTACTCAAATACCGCGACTGCGTACACAAGTACATCTAGGACGAAATAGAATTCCTGAACATCTCCTCGCTCGGCACAGCATACCGATATGCCGTTAAGATCGAGCAAAAGTTTAAACAGAATAAGTAAGACTTTGGATCTACGAATCTGAAGCAAGGGAAAGGTGCCCCCAAACCGCAGAACAAAGGACAAAGCCAAGGCGAGGCGGCCCAAGACAACCCGCCAAAGCTGCAAGCAAAGAATAGCGCCACGAAGCTGAAAAAGGACACGGGAAAGTGGTGTGAGTTCCATAAGAGCTCCACTCACAACACAAGTGAGTGTCGAGCCAAACAGTCATTGGTGGCCAAGCTAAAGGTTTCAGAATCAGATGCATGTTCTGACTCTGAGTCAGAACTCGACAAGGGGAATGACAAAGGGAAGCAGATTATTAATGTGGAGCCCAACGCCACCATTGCCACCACGAAGATCCAGAACGAGGAACCAGAAGATACAGAGGAGGAGGAGCGCCTCTTCCACTCCCAGATGTGGGTAAATGGCTCACCACTACAGTTGATTGTTGATAGCAGGTGCCAAAAGAACCTCATTTCGGCGGAGGTCGTGAAGCAGCTGGGTTTACCGACGACAGCACATCCAAAACCGTACACCATCGGGTGGCTTCACCAAGGACGAGATCTTTGCGTGAGTGAGCAGTGTCACCTTCCATATAACATCAAGCCCTTCACGGATGAGGTATTGTGTGACGTTGCTCCCCTTGATGTTTGTGGTGTATTATTAGGCCAACCATACTTGTGGAAGCGACATGTTGTGTATGAATCAAGGCCTCGTGTTGTTATTTTTACTTTGGGAAATAAGTTGTACAAGATACTGGAGGTAGCACCGCCTACCACCATCTCTTTGGTTACTGCAAAACAATGTAGTAAGCTCATTTCCAAAACTAGGAAATTTGTTTTCTTTATGATACGCCCTTAAGGAAAGAAGAAGACGGTGACCACGACCTCTAGGTAGGGCTCCTCCGCACGACAACTACAGATGAACAAGGTCGTGGAGGAGTACGAGGACATCTTCATCTCCCCCGCAGGGGTTCCTTTGCACTGTGAGGTCAAGCACTCCATCGATCTAACCCCATGTGCATCGATGCCCAATGGACCAATCTATCGGTGCTCTGTTCTAGAGAACGACGAAATCAAGCGGAATATTCAGGAGATGTTTCATAAAGGTCACATCCGTCCGAGTTCATCGCCCTGTGGGAGCCCGATCGTGTTGGTATAGAAGAAGGATGGGACTTGGAGACTCTGTATTGACTATCGGGTGTTGAACAAAATCACTGTCCGTAATAGGTACCCGATCCCACATATTTATTACCTCCTGGACCAACTGAAGGGAGCAAAATATTTCAGCAAGATCGATTTGAAGTCAGGATATCACTAGGTATGAATCGAACCCTCTGATGTGTGGAAGATTACCTTCAAAGCCAAGGAGGGCCTTTTCGAATGGTTGGTTATGCCTTTCGGGTTGATGAACACTCCTGCAACCTTCATGAGGCTAATGGATGACATCTTGTGGCCATTCACCAACTCATTTGTAGTGGTATACTTGGATGACATCCTGATCTTCAACCAGAGTTGGGAAGAGAACCTCCACCACATGCGACAGGTTCTCCAAACACTACGGCAACACAAGTTATGTGCCAATTTGGAGAAATGAACTTTTGGCATGACCCAGGTTCAGTATCTGGGATACATTATTAATGAACAGGGGGGTGCATGTGGATCTAGACAAGATCCAAGTCATTCGGGATTTTCCATCTCCAACCACTCTAACAGAGCTCTGCGGCTTTCTGGGTCTTGCCAACTTCTACCACAGGTTCGTGTTGGGATTTTCTCATATCACTTGGTCCTTGAGTCAAGTCACCAAGGGAGGAGCGAAAGCAAAATTCTTTTGGTCTATATCTCAACAAAAGGCATTTACAGAGTTGAAACATCACCTCTTCTCGGCACCAGTGCTCGCATTACCAGACTTGCAACAACCATTTGAGGTCAAGACAGATGTCTCTGACTATGTTATTGGGGTAGTCCTTACTCAACACGGGCATCCAGTGGCATATCACAGTGAGACACTTTCAGACACAGTCCAGAAGTATCCCACTTATGACAAAGAGATGTATTCCATTGTGCAAGCCTACCGACAATGGAAGAATTACATTTTGGGGAAGGAAACGGTCATCCACACAGACCATTGGCCCTTGCAGTTCATATAGACCTAAGGGAAATTGCAGAATGATCGCCATCAGAAATGGTCCACATACCTGCAATAGTTCCATTTGAATATCAAGTATAAGAAGGGTAGCACCAATAATGTTGCAGATTGCCTCAGTCGACCACCGATCATGGCGTTAACCACCGTGCTCAACTCTTATGGGCACGAGACTTCTGATTGGACACTTCTCTACAAAAGCGACCCAGAATTTAGCCACACATACTAGATACTCTTGGAGGGTCAGCATGTTCCATATTTTCACCTCCAAGATGCCTTGTTATTCCACCTGGGTCACCTTTGTGTTCCTTCAAGAAAGCGTGCCAAGATGATTTGGGAAGCACACAACAGTCGAGCTGCTGGGCATTTCAGGGTCAAGAAAATGGTGGCAGTATTGTAGAAGTATTTTTATTGGCTGAATCTTCGACTGGATGTCGGGAAGTACATCAAATCATGCACTGCCTCCACCATTGCCAAACTGACCATCAAGAAGCAAGGCCTCTATACCCTGCTGCCTACCCCTAGTCGACCTTGGGAATCCATCTCCATGGATTACATGTCAGGCCTTCCTTCTACTAAGTATGGAAATAACTGTGTTTTTGTGGTCGTCGACAGGTTCTCGAAGATGGCCATTATGGCGGCCTGCAAGAAGAATATCACAGCAAAAGCCACTGCTAAACTCTTCTTTGACCAAGTGTGGGTACACTTTGGGATCCCACAGTCCATCATATCAGATCAGAACAGCAAGTTCCTTAGTACATTTTGGTCCAGTCTTTGGTCGATGTTGGACACCAAATTCACCAAGTCCACAACCTTCCATCCTCAAACTAATGGCCACACAAAGGTTGTCAATAGGATGATCGTACACATTCTATGCATGTACAACTCAAAGCATCCACGCACATGGGATGAGAGCCTTCCCTATTTTTAGCACAGCTATAACCGAGCTCTCCATAGCTCGACTGGCCACAACCCCTTTCAGGTGGGCTTGGGATTCTAGCCACTATGTCCCATTGATGTGGCCATGCCATTTGTAGCTACTCAGGCAGATTCGTCTCATGTCCAGTCCGAAACAGAGAAGGCAAACAACTTCATTGAGCACATCCAACATATTCACCAGCAGGTCCACGACATTTTGGAGAAATCAAATTCCAAGTACAAGAAGCAACATGATCAACATCAAGTGCTACACAAGTTTTAGGTGGCCGACAAAGTCTGGTTGCATTTGCAAAAGGAACACCTTACCGGAGCCTATCAAAAACTCAGACCACTCCGATATGGTCCTTACACCATTACCAAGGTTATGGGAGAAAATTCATTTGAGCTCAACATTCCCCCATTCCTTGGCCTGCACCCAATGTTCAATGTGGACCACCTTTGGCCATAATTTCCACCATTACTAGACACATCCGACATTGCAGAACAACTCACACCCATAGAGTTAAATCCAGATTGCATGGAACAAGCTGCAACTGATCGAATCATGGAAACACAGATCAAGCACACTCGCCAGCAGAGGATCCAATTGTATCGAGTTGTTAAAGCATGCCAACTCCTTCACCAGGGCAAGTGGTTCACCAGGGACTAAGTTCAGCGGAAGTTTCCTCATCTCATGGAGGAACTCAACGTAATGGAGACCACTGCTTCCTAAGGGGGCAGGAATGATCCAGGTGGATATTGGTGGCCACCTGCCAATTCCACTTCGACCCCCACCATTGTTTCTTTCAATTTTTTAGTTTCCTTAATTGTAGTATAGTTTACTATTTTTAGCAGTTTTTCGGGTCCTGAACTTCCGGAGCCGTTTTGAGGCCCTAAATGACGTTTTCTGGGAAAACTGGGAGCATCATGGGTCTCTGGACTGATATTTATTTTACCAAAATTGTAGTCCTCGGATAGATCTTTCTAACGAGGTATTGTGTGCATCAAACATAGATCATATGCCAAAGTTACGACCCTTGGAAGTTGATGTACCAATTTACCCAAAACGGGGCCCATAGTTTGGCGCTTCATCTCCTAGGGTTAAGTTTTTGGATGTTTAGGGTTTTCCATTGTTTCTCAACAATAAATAGGCCTTCGAGCCTCATTGTAAGACAATTGAGAGGCATGTAGCCACTACATCTATTCTCAGAGATAAGCTACCATCGCCCTAGCTAGTTTATTTCCATTTTTGTTTGTAAGCATATTTCAGTATTTTACAGTAATGAAATGAACTATTATTTCTGTTGCATCTCTGTATGTATGGTTATATCTATAATTTGTTGCGTTCTTGTTTAAATACGGATCACTGGTATCAGAGTGGTCTACTCTTTCTTGGTCTTTCTTTGCATGTCGCCAACAAGGTCGGGATATAAGGAGTTAGGGCTTGAACTGGTCGAACCTTTGCAAGACCAGCCTCACAAATCCCAACGACCTCCCATGGTGGATGAAAAGAAAGATGAGGGGGTAGGAGATCCTATCAAAATATTGCTCGAAGAGGTAGCACTGCCTACCACAATCTCTTTGGTTATTGTAGAACAATGCAGTAAGCTCATTTTCAAAACCAAGAATTTTGTTTTCCTGATAATACGCCCTTAAGGAAAGAAGAAGACGGTGGCCATGACCTCTAGACAGGGCCCCTCCACATGATAACTACAGATGAACAAGGTCATGGAAGAGTATGAGGACATCTTCACCTCCCCCGCAGGGGTTCCTATACACTATCAGGTCAAGCACTCCATCGATCTAACCCCAAGTGCACCGCTGTCTAATGGACCAATCTATCGGCGCTCTGTTCTGGAGAACGATGAAATCAAGAGGCAGATTCAGGAGCTGGTGCAGAAAGGTCATATCCGTCCGAGTTCATCGCCCCATGGGAGCCCGATCGTGTTGGTACATAAGAAGGACGGGACTTGGAGACTTTGTAATTGCTATTGGGCTGTTACATAGCATTTTGTCACTGTCCCTGTACTCCCTGTTCCTTGATCCTGGAGGACCTCTATAGTGAACCCCGCATGCTTTGCCTTCATGAAGAAACTCCCATTATGTCCCTCTTCATGAGCAGATCATTTCCCTTTTGCACCATTTTCCCTAAAACTTTTGTTTTGCCCAGTTTACAAGATCGACGCTAATGGCCTTTGTCTCCCCCACGCCGATGTGCAGAGATTAGCACTATTCCCTGCACCAACCGATGCAACTGAGCTGTGTTCCAGTCGCGTCGATCCTATTATGGAAAGTTTTTTAAATTAGAGCCGAAGCTTCACAATGGAAGTCTGGTAAATGGTTTGGCCAGATGGGGTCGAGGATGACAGTTTGGGCTCCTTTCCCCTATAATGATGGAACTACCTCAAGGGATAAGTCCTTCTCCCAATCTGCAATCAATTCTGCCTCCACTGGCCTGGTTTCGAGCAGGCCAGTGGAGGCAGAATTGATTGCAGAAGGAAGAAATTTTCTCCATATTATTTTGGCCAGATATTTGGCAACATTTATTTTTATTGTGAAGAATTGCAGTGTGATTTATTCATTAATTTCCGTAAATAGTTAAACTGCTAATCAGTTAGGAGAATAAATTCTAGTTACTGCAATTTCAAGGAAATATCACATGGTATCAAAGCAATATTGATCAAATCATAGGCTCAAAGGCGAAATATTAGTAGATCATGTGGTTTCAGAGAGAGATCTAAAGCACAAGATTTAGATCTGCACAAGCCAGGCAAGGAGTGTGAATTATTGGGCATAAATTGATTTCCAGAGGCAGAGTGGAGGAAAAGTTTAATTTGCTTAGAAGTAGAATTTGTAGGTAGTGTGGTTTCCAAATAGAATGTTCCAGTGAGCAGATCAGTGATTTCGCTGGGTAGATTTGGGTGTGGGAGATTTGAAACAAGGGTTACAGTTGCAGGTCTGCGTTGGGAAGGAAGAGAAAACACACAAAGGGGATTTCCTGAGGGTTTCCAGTTCCTAGGGAGGAGATCCATGATTTCCAGTAGCTGCAGGCTGACGCAAGAAAATTAATTTGCCAGTGCGAGTTTGTCGAAATACCTAGTTTAAGTTGCAGAGATTGCAATTCATATGCCGATTTCCAGAGAAGGAAATTTGGAAGGCAGAACAAGTAGTCTTAGTGAGTAGTCGAAGGAAGTACATTAGCCAAAGAAGGATTTCCGGAGCCATTCCTAAGGGAGCGCGAGAAGCAGGAGGAAAGCGGAGAAGGAATGAGAAGGAGATTTCCAACACTAGTCTCCAATTTATTTGAGTTTCACAAGATGGCTTCTACAAGATTAAATGATCAAGATAGACTTGACAGAGCCTCTAATTGTGGTGTATGGAAGGCCAAAATATAGTTTCTGTTGGATGAGCATGGTTTGAAGGAGTTCATGACAAACATCATGGTAGAGCCAACAGATGCACAACAGTTGGCAAACTTCAAGAAAGAGATGGCCAAGAGAAAGAGGATGGTCTTAGATGAGGTCTGGGATCATATCATTCCACACATTGTAGACAAGACTACGACAAAATGCATGTGGGATGTCATCATAAAGTTATATGAGAATCCATCTAAGAATCGTAAAATGATTCTCAAGGAGAAGTTGACAATCCAAGATAGAATGAGGTTACGAAGAGAAATAATCGGGCCATCTGCTATGATTCATGACTACGATTTGCCTATGTTTTTTTGGGTAGAGGCATGTAATACGATAGTACATATTCATAATATGAGTTACTGTTAGATTGTTGGTAGCATTGGACATGTGTTCTAGTCTTGATTTGGGTCTAAGAGGCTAAGGAAGATGATATCTCCAAAACCCGGAAAGTGTTTTGGGAGAAAACATCTAGAGACCACTCAATTAAGTTAATTGATAAATTAAAAAGTTCCTAAGTCTAAATTAAGAAAATTGATTAATTAATGAGAATTAATTGAGGAGATCGACTTATGATCTAGAGACTTCCAGAAAGTATCTCGGATCAAGTCTAAGATGATCTTAGACATTGATTACGATTAGATCTAGGTCATTGATGCTCCAACATGAGATTATAAGAGAAATCCTATGGGATGGAGATAAACACAAGAGAGAGAGCGAGTTAGCTAAGATAGATGGAGATACCCAGCTGCATTGATTCAACAAGGGCGCAATTCGAGCCAGAGAGAGCATCAGAGAGGGAGAAACATATAATTTGGGAAGGGATTTATAGAGAGTTTTATAACATTTCTCCAGTGTTAGAGTGGCAAGAGATAGGAGGTGGAATTATTTGCAGAGAGGGCCACAAAATCCAGCGCGAGCAACAAGAAACCCCAGTGTGAGTTGCCTGATATGGTTCGTTCTCAGTTGTTGGAAGCTAGGAGATCATCTAGAAGGCAGAGAGAATATTTCTTAGGGGTAGAGGGAGGCTGGACGACTCACTTGAAGCAGTTTGCAGACAATGCGAATTATCCTGGCCAAGCAGTGAACATTCCAGGCATAACGAGTTTTTGAGTGTGGGGTTCGAGCAGGCCAGTGGAGGCAGAATTGATTGCAAAAGGAAGAAATTTTCTCCATATTATTTTGGCCAGATATTTGGCAACATTTATTTTTATTGTGAAGAATTGCAGTGTGATTTATTCATTAATTTTCGTAAACATTTAAACTGCTAATCAGTTAGGAGAATAAATTCTAGTTACTGCAATTTCAAGGAAATTTCACATGGTATCAAAGCAATATTGATCAAATCATAGGCTCAAAGGCGAAATATTAGTAGATCGTGTGGTTTCAGAGAGAGATCTGAAGCACAAGATTCAGATCTGCACAAGCCAGGCCAGGAGTGTGAATTATTGGGCATAATTTGATTTCCAGAGGTAGAGTGGAGGAAAAGTTTAATTTTCTTAGAAGTATAATTTGTACGTAGTGTGGTTTCCAGATAGAATGTTCCAGTGAGCAGATCAGTGATTTCGCTGAGTAGATTTGGGTGCGGGAGATTTGAAACAAGGGTTACAGTTGCAGGTCTGCGTTGGGAAGGAAGAGAAAACACACAAAGGAGATTTCCAGAGGGTTTCTAGTTCCTAGGGAGGAGATCCATGATTTCCAGTAGCTGCAGGCTGACGCAGGAAATTTAATTTGCCAGTGCGAGTTTGTTGGAATAGTTAGTTTAAGTTGTAGAGATTGCAATTCATGTGTCGATTTCCAGAGAAGGAAATTTGGAAGGCAGAACAAGTAGTCTTAGCGAGTAGCTGAAGGACGTACATTAGCCAAAGAAGGATTTCTAGAGCCATTCCTAAGGGAGCGCGAGAAGCAGGATTAAGGCGGAGAAGGAATGAGAAGAAGATTTCCAACACTAGTCTCCAATTTATTTGAGTTTCACGAGATGGCTTCTACAAGATTAAAGGATCAAGATAGACTTGACAGAGCCTCTAATTGTGGTGTATGGAAGGCCAAAATATAGTTTCTGTTGGATGAGCATGGTTTGAAGGAGTTCATGACAAACATCATGGTAGAGCCAACAGATGCACAACAGTTGGCAAACTTCAAGAAAGAGATGCCCAAGAGAAAGAGGATGGCCTTAGATGAGGTCTGGGATCATATCATTCCACACATTGTAGACAAGACTACGACAAAAGGAATGTAGGATGTCATCATAAATTTATATGAGAATCCATCAAATAATAGTAAAATGATTCTCAAGGAGAAGTTGAGGAAAACAAAGATGCAGAAGGGTAAGAGTGTGACTTCCTATCTCACCATAATTTAGAATGTATGTGATATGTAGGAGAGAAATCTGAAGACAAAGAACTTGTGCAAATTACGCTAAATGGGTTTACCAAGGAATGGCAAACCTTTGTTCAGGGATCACTCAACGAGACCAACTACTAGATTAGAATGCCTATGGAGTGATTTCACAGAAGAGGAGCTAAGGCTCAGCTGGTTGAAGGAACCCCTAACAACAATAGTAGAGGACAAAAAGCTGAGAAGGAGAAAGAAGAAAATGTTGCCCTTGCGAGTAATGGGAAGGTGGAGAAGGGTCCCAACCAGGGACACAATTAAAAGAAGGCAAGAAGAAGAAAAAGGACCCATCAAAGGTCAAATGTTTTAGATATGGTGAACTTGGTCACTACGTCACCCAATGTCCGAAGAGAAAGAAGGACAAGAAGGGAGAGCAAACAATAGCTTCGACAGAGAGAGATGAGTTGACCTCTAGGTTGGAGGAGTTTGCATTAATAGTAAGTATACCTCTAGATGGGGGAGGAACGTGATGCTTCAGTGTTGCAGGACTAGACAGGGTTCGAGGAGGCACAACATCAGACATGTGTTTCCTTTTGGATCTGTTATCACTGGGCTAGAAAGAATTGGGTTGCTTCAACCTTTAACCTAGTGTAACTATTTCAAACCAATTGAATTGGAAGTTAGTCCTTCCAATCTGAGAGGGCTCTCTCAAATATTATCAAATCTTCTTGAAATAATTGAAATAATCATATGACTACCTCTGATTTTTTTATTTTTTTTGTAGGTGAAGAAAACATGATTACTAGTACCATTGGGCATGGGCTGAGGCATCAAAGTTTAAGGAACCCCTAACAACAATAGTAGAGGACCAAAAGCTGAGAAGGAGAAAGAAGAAAACGTTGCCCTTGCAAGTAATGGGAGGGTGGAGAAGGGTCCCAACCAGGGACACAATTCGAAAGAAGGCAAGAAGAAGAAAAAGGACCCATCAAAGGTCAAATGTTTTAGATATGGTGAACTTGGTCACTACGTCACCCAATGTCCGAAGAGAAAGAAGGACAAGAAGGGAGAGAAAATAGTAGCTTCGACAGAGAGAGATGCGTTGACCTCTAGGTTGGAGGAGTTTGCATTAATAGCAGGTATACCTCTAGATGGGGGAGGAACGTGATGCTTCAGTGTTGCATGACTGGACAGGGTCTAAGGAGGCACAACAAATGACATGTGTTTCCTTTTGGATCTATTATCACTAGGCTAGAAAGAATTGGGTTGCTTCAACCTTTAACCTAGTGTAACTATTTCAAACCAATTGAATTGGAAGTTAGTCCTTCCAATCTGAGAGGGATCTCTCAAATATTATCAAATATTCTTGAAATAATTGAAACAATCAGATGACTAACTCTGATTTCTTTTTGTTTTTTTGTAGGTGAAGAAAACCATGATTACTAGTACCATTGGGCATGGAGTCAAACTACAGAAATAACAAACAACAAAGTTTAATGGAAGTTGAGGCATCTATAGCTTTTAAATTGACACAAATGAACATCTACAGTCATACATAGTATATGAAGGAAATTGGAGCAGTTTAATGAGATTTCCAAGTAATCAAGACACTATGTGAAACTGGAAACAATCCTGATAAAAACCATAAAAGCCATGAAATGAATCTCAGGTACATAAATAGAGTAGCTGCAAATTTATATTAAAGGATCAAAATATTACAAAAGGTCAGTTCTTCACATTCTTCATCAACCCCTCTCAAAGTCAAAAATCTACCTATTTATAGAGAAAGATCTCTTTACATATCTTGCCACTTGGGCCAAATTCGATTCATCAATCTAGAGACCTAGTCCTACTTTTCTTCTAACTAACAGAGTCCTTTTAGGGATTTTATGTTTTACAATAGTTGGACTCAACTAGGACTCTACTAGCTTTAAAATCATAACCACTTCTTGTTGATGTAGATAATTAAAGCCAACTGCATGCTAGCTTTGCTGAAGTGCCATTAAATCTTTAAATTGTTGATAGACATCAATTTAATTTCCTTTATGTTGACTGTCTTGATGAGCTAGCTGATTTGTAGATGTGGCTATTTGCTGACTTGGCAGGCTGAAAAATAATACCTTATCATGATGGCATGGCCACCCTTCATCATCTGGAATCCACCTGGAGCTCGGATGTTTGATATCAAAAATCTTCAAAAAGGCAGAAAAACAGAGTTTTTTTCCATGAATTCGTAGCAAAACAACGTTTTCAGAACTTTCGTAACGACTTTGAAAAACACTCTTAGGCTACACTTTTTTTCCATCTGTTGGTTCTGAGGTCTTTGTTGATGTTCATGAGCTAAACATAAGCCTTGAGAACTTCCTTTGCTGAACTCTAGACCATCCTTAACCCCAAGGAATGCTACAACAGTTTCGTAGCAAAAACTTGGCTTCACTATGGGCAGTTGCTATGAAAGTTGCAAAATTTTGATTTTTTCAAGTTTCCATGATTCTAATGCCTCCTTATGACTTCTAACACCATGATGACTATACATATGGTTGAGTTAACTGAAATAAGTATAGTAAAGACAAAAATTTAGAGAGTTTGCTATATCATGGAGCAACACTTACTTTAGCAATAATTTTGAGGTTTCTCTTCTTGAGTTCAACCTGGATCATCTCAATCTGAGTTTCTAGTGTTGTAACTTGTCCTTGTAGCCTTTTTCTATCTTCTTGCAACCATATATTTCTCCTATACATGTGTTCCAACATTCTATGTAAGGGTAGAGTCCCTTTTATCATTTTCTTAGACTTGTTTGCAATTTCGTCATAAAAATCTATTTGCCTCAGCTCTTCATCTTGGTATGCATCAAACTCTAGCTTGGTCTTGATTACTTCTTGTTTGGCCTCCCTTAACTGCTCTTGTAGGATTTCTATTTCGCTCTTTTCTTGAACAATCTCCTTGCCCTTCTTTTGCTTTGATGGTTTCTTGGGTAACTTTGTTTTTCTCAATGATGCTTCAGGTACTTTCTCCACTTGCTGCATTGATCTTGTGACAGGTTTCCTTGGTTTGAAAATGAAACCCTACTCTTCTTGAGTAAAATCCAATTTCTTTTCTCTCTTGCTTTTCTTCTTTGCTCCTGTTGGGATCATTTCTACAGGTTGCTCATCTGGGCTTTCTTCAATGTCTATGGCTTCTAGAATATCAGCTAATCTACCCTTCTTTTCACTTTGTTCCTATTCTTTCTTTTGTCTCATGGTAGTTCTCTTCTTAGCACTTGTAGAAGCCTCAATTATAGGTTGTTGCTCTGCCACTAATTGTTGTTCTACTGTAGGCTGCTTCTCTACTATAGGCTGTTGTTCAACTCTAGGTGTTGCAGATTTGAATTTTGGAGTTTTTCTAGAGGGGGTAGCAACATCTAGTTCATATCCACTTAGGAATAAAAATGTAAGCCAATCCCTATTCAATTTATTCAGCTCTTCAACTACCAACAATTTTATAAGACCATGATGAAAAACAAAGGTACTACTTTCCTCTGGTTTAGCTACCCCACCCGCACCCCTACACCCAGTAATTATTGTTGGCCGATTCGCCAAATGGGCATTGATTTCATGACATGTAACCCTCGCTCGGTCGGGGCGCAAGGTTATATCATTTTCATCGTCGACTATTTTACAAAATGGGCTGAGGCGATGCCTACATACAATGCTGACAATATTACTATCGCGGAGTTCCTTTTTCACCACGCTATAGCACATTTTGGTGTCCCCCAAGATATCGTGACTGACCATGGATCAATTTTTCGTCAGCACATGATGGCATAGCTAACTTCTCATTTGGGCCTTCGACATGATAGCTCAACTCCATACTATCCACAAGACAATGGCCAATTTGAAGCAGTCAATAAGGTTTGATTACTACGCTTCAGCATACCGTTGGGAAGCACAGAAAATATTGGCATTTAATGTTATTCTCATCTCTTTGGGCTTACCGAAATTCTGCTAAGACGGCCACTAGATTCACTCTGTTCTAGCTGGTGTACAGTTTAGAGGCAACTCTTCCAATCGAATGTGAAATCCCTTCACTTAAGCTAGCTATCGAACTTCTTTCGAATACCCCGCCTGAAGTGGAGAAACTACTATATCTTGAGAGGCTCGATGAGACTCGTCGCATTGCTGCGATGGTCATCAAAGCTCAAAAGAAACAGGGCAAAGCTCATTTTGACCAAACTGTTTCTCCTTGCACTTTCACTGAAGGTGACTTGGTCCTTATTTATGATCAAGCCAATGATAAATTGGGGGCAGGTAAGTTCGAACCCATGTGGCATGGGCCCTACATTGTCAAGCATGTCTTACAGAAAGGTGCCTATGAGCTATGTGATTATGAGGGAAATGCATTGTCACAGCCCCATAATGGGTTGTATCTCAAAAATTATTATGTGTGAGATTCGTGTAATAACCTTTTTACATTAGTGTGATAATTCATCAGTGTATGTTTTTTGGTGTGTTTGTTTGCTTTGTAGACATATGTTTTTTTGCTTACCATGTTTTCCACTCGGTTTGCAGATGTCATTAGGTCATTACATTGGTTTTGTTGATGGTGCTTGTCATAGCACACAGAACCTATCTTCCATAGCATGGGTACTCTATGACCCTAATGGCGAGCTGATTAACTTACAAGGTATCTGCCTTGGTCGAACAACCAATAATATTGTTGAATATAGTGCAGTTATTGAACTCTTGTCAGAAGAAGTTTCTCTTGGAATTAGGGATTTAGTTGTCAAATTGGATTCACAGCTCAGTGTGTTACAGTTAAGCAATCATTATTTAGTAAGGAATCCACAAATATTGCATATGTATCTACGTGTTAGATTGTTGGAAAGAAATTTTGATTACATTACATATCAACATATTCCATGTAATTTAAATACATTAACTGATGCATTAGAAAATTTTGTTCTTGATAGACATTGAGTCATTTGTAAAAGTAAATCATGTTAGGAACAAATAAGTAGAAATAAAGCATTCATATATATATATATATATCGCGTCTATCGGAGTGTTTACATCAAAATGTCAAAAAATAGAGTGTTATGAAACTCTTGGCTTTCAAGGCCTACAAAATGTGTAAAAGACTATATGAAATATCAAAATGCACAGTACTCATGATAGCACGAAACTGCCCTGATCACTCAACCTAGCGGTCGACACAGTCTCGTAGAGACTCCTACAGTGTGTCTCTTCCAACGCAGTGGAACATCATCGATAGTGGCATAATCTGGAACCCCTTGAGTGATTGCCTCCAGATTGTGTTCCATCTCAGCTAAGGGGTCAGCCCCTTCCTCATAGTTTGCACCCACTATCGGATGGGCAGCTCGTCATGCTATTGGAAACATGCCTGGTGGTCTCTCTGGTCCCACATATGCACATTTATCATAAGTTGAGTCTTAGTTCACACTTTTATAAAAATCATAAAAACTTGAAAAAATTCAAAAAACAAGTTTTTACCTGCGTCGGTCCACTGTTCGCCTAGTGGCAGAGGTAGATTTGGATCCCCTCTGAAATTTATGCCAGCATAAGCGTAGTCATCTACCATAAGCAGTTGGTGTTCAATCCAAGCGAAGAACTATGGTGGATAATGCATATGTTGACCTATGCCTCCTCGAGGCATGAGCTGGCTCCATCTCACGAGCCTTGGATCTCGGGGGGCAGGATGTGGTACTTCTGCCCACTGATACCAGAAGAGCGGTATTCGCTCCAAGAATAAGGTCACCAGTATAGAACCAAACCTGAATTGCTTCAGGTGTTCGTGCTTACCCTTGGTCAGTTGGCGCTTCATATTCGCCAAAAGGCCTCCACACCAATTGAATATGGTGGGGGTAAGGCATGCGATAGCATACTGAAACTTCGACTTGGAAGCATCATGTAAAGCTCTCATACCAGATACACGCGCCATGGTGAAAAAAATTGTCCTCATAACAAGTTTATTGGTTATTGTTGCAATCTTCACCTTACATCTGTTGGTTATCTTGGCACCAAGACAGTATCTATGGACTAGACTCCTGGTACTCTCACCTCCTTGGAGAGATCCAAAGAGTTGAATTGCTTCTCCTCGACGGGATAATCCCTTGATGAAATAGATGTCCATATCCTCTAGTTCCAGTTCTTTCCCTTTGATGTTGAAGATCTCTCGATCTACATCCCAAAGGCTGATCAGATAGGGTAACAACTTCATCTGAGCCCTCAACCCTATGGTCTGGAAGAATTTCAGTACGCCACAATCCCTCAGAGCATTTATGCATGCCGGATCCTGAGATGCTTAGAAATCCTCGGTCTCATGGCCTCTTTCTTTCCACTCCAAGACCATATCTGCAAACAACATTTAAACCCTTATTAATGCTATTTACATGGATAAAAATCATCAAATTTTGCTTAAAAGAAAATTTTTAACTTCAAAAAATCGCTCTCAGCGCCATCGCGTCTATTTTTCAAAACAATGTGATGGCATCGCACGAGCCTTTGGGCTCGAGTGCGACCATTGCGGGTCTAATGACCATACCCGCAATGGTCGTTGGTGACCTAACGATTTAAAAACCTCCTCTCTATCCTAAAATTCACTGTTAAAATTCCATTAAAAAAAGTAATGAAATGTAAGAGTAGGGATGAGGGTCTTACCTGTTGCAGACAGATCGTGAAATGGTACCCTGGATCTCCCGGAGCAGCCACTGGAAAATCAAGGAAATTAGGGCACAAAAGCACTTTCAGAGCTCAGTTTGGTAAAAAAAAATGAGATTACTTTTACCTATTTATATGTTTTGAAAATCATTTTGTCGAATATTTTTTTAATATTTTAATATTTTCTCGATATCAGTGATCGGTGTTTTTCTCTTGCAGTTACAAGTTCCTTCAATGTGAACAATGATCATTATTGACTAATTCTGGGACTTTTATTTTATCTCTTTTTCAGACTCATTAAATAAACAAAAAAGAAACCCCCCTGGAGTCATCTTTCAGCTCTTTTCTGACTTGAAAATTGAAACTATTTCTGAGTACTTGTCGTTTCGAACTCGTTAAAGTAAATGAATCGACATTACCTCAATATACATTTACCCCTTTTTCGAGCTGACACTGACTATTTAGAAAAAAGGTACACCTTGGTTGACATGTTCAAGAGGTTCCCTTATATATTATTTTCTACCTTTTCGGATTCGAGGGACAAATTACGAAAAGGGACATGATGGAGTTTTCTTTTTCGTTTCTCTTTCAAACTCTCTAAACATGAAAATGATACCAAGCTTTTCTTATGTTAGGCTCATTAAAACTTTTCGACGAAAGACTCGTCACCATGATGAGACTGAGCTTCTCCTTCCTAGGGCTCGTAAAACTTACCAGGATGGATTCATTTGAAGAATGAACTTACATAACAAGCATATGCTATCCCCTTCAAGCTTGTGATAAAAATAATTGGGGTACTCGCTAGAAATAGCAGGGGAAAATGAAGATGAGACATCATTTGTATAAGCAGCATGTCGCTATTGAACATGACACTCTTTTGCTCTCGTGTCAGGTTTGGGATATCCTCACTCAGTCACTTGTCCTCTTGGGTTTGGGTGATCCATATTGCCTCTCATTTGACTATTCCACACTGTCATCATGACCTTTAGTCCCATGTTGAGTCAGATGTTGCCACACTCCGGAGTTGTGTCGCCAATTTGTTCAAGAGAAGTCCAATATGCAGTTATTTACCTATACATTGTTCGAGTCATTGCTACAAACCTAAAATCATTCCACTTTATTCCTTGTTTTGTGTCGATGATGAGGGATTCATCATTGCCCTCCTTCGACGAGTCACTTCCTGTCGAATTCAGATCACTATCCAAGAAGATGACTTAGGAACTCCTTTTCAGTACCTTAGAACTTGCATGCCTTAATGGCAATTTCTTCGCATCCAACGACAAGTTTTCACTATTGGCCTTTGATCGGGTGATTCCACAAGTGTTCGACATTAGCTTCATTTTTCACATTCACGGATTGTACTGTTGTACCTTGAGGGCCATTGTCATTATTGGTGGTTTCTCTTGTACCTGTTAATGGTCCACATCATTCACTGGTAATCAGGTGGTTTTCTAGCATGCTCGACTTCAACACGTTTATTCGCATGTTAGGATTCATACATTGATAGGGTCGGGATGGAGCACAAGACCCTGAGTCTTGCCTGTTATGGCTCAGGCTGCATGGAGTTTTATGTTATTCATGATTGTACACATGTTTCTATTATATGGATGGTTGTGACCATACCATGAGACTTTATATTCATGATGATCCTTGTTATCTGGATGGTTGCGCCCATACCATGGATCTTTTATCTAGTCTTCATCGTCCGGATGGTTGCATCTATGTCGTGGATTCATGTCTTGATCTAAAATATGTATATGTATATGTGTCCTTGATTTGAAGGTCTCCTGACATTACGTGTCCTCGTCCTTTCCAAAATCTCGTAAATCATCTCAACCATCACTCCTCATTCCGCCTTCATGCTTTAGTGGGCATCTGTTACACAGTATTTTGTCACGCCTCCTGCACTTCCCTGTGACATACCCTGAAGTGCCTGAAACATGATCATTATACAGTATACTCATCAATGTATACAACTCAGATCCCTCCTTTAACTTTGCTTGGAAAATCCCTGGAGCTTTCCCTGAAGAAATGGCTCTTGAAACCCTAAAATGAGAGTCATTGCCCTTATGAAGCTCAAAACCACGATGATCGTCTATTGCACCTTGTTAAGCCAACGATGACATCACTTTGTTCTCTCTCATACTCATTATGGTCTTAAAAAGGAATTTTTCCCAAAGATGATGAGAAGCTTCATGATCTAGAAGCTTCCAAAGCAGCGAGTTGGAGGTGGTTTCGCATAGATGAGGTCGAATCCTCCTAATTTGACCTCTTGGTCTCATCCCTATGAGCTACCTCCTTAAGATGTGGGCCTAATCCTATATTTGGAGGAGGCCTAACTCCCTCTCCCAACCTATAAATTCCCCCTCTACCATTCCCAAATGGTTTATCTATGTCCATTTGCACCCCTATGCTGAGTTTGTGCTTAAAGGCTATTCATTAGACTAGGATAAGGAGTGTTGGAGAGTTTCTTGGCTTTGACTTGGGCTACCACTGAGGGAAAGCCTTTCAACATCAAGGCGATCATTGTAAGCTTCCCATTTATTCTTTAAATAATAATACCACTGTTGGTTCATCTTCCCAAAATATATATGTTCATGTATGTATTGGTTTGGAATTCCTTGATCAGCTAAATAGGTTATTATTGGATTTTCTATTGGTTCTGGTATGCTTTGTTGTCTCTTGGTCACTTTTGTAGGTATATAAGAGCTGGAAGAAGAAGGAACAAGTCCATGACACAAGCGGTTCGAAGATCTCAACAAAGGAAATTGAATTAGCATCAGAGCAAGGTAGGCTACCTCTCTTGTTCTAATTTTCAATTGTAATATAGGAATATGTCTAGTTGATTGTCCCTTCAATTACTAGACCCTACTCATTGGGATAGAGGGATTATCTTTGTCCGCAAAGAGGATTAAGCTTGTCGACAATTCTTACCACGGATGACAACTTAGATAATAAAATCTAATTGAGCTTAAAGGTGAGGGGTATAGTTTTCATGAGAGAAAACGACAAGGTTGGAATCTGTTGGATCTAGACATCCGATAGTTGAAAGCAAAGCCATCTTTTGGGCAAGGGAAGTTTTGCAACACATCAAGAGTCAACAGAGCCGATGGAGACTAAGCCAAGTCTTCAACTACGTTATAATTCTAAGCGGCTCTTGGACGAGGGTTGAAAGTTGACTTATGAATAACGCCCTTCGGAGGTTTAATAGTCAATTCGGTAGGAATCGATGGCAGAGTGGGTACTCACGAGGATGGTTCCGAACTGGCAGGTTGATCAGTAGCCTGACAGTTTGGTGGATTCACACTACCATAATCCTTGTTCTGAGTAGCTACCAAAACATCATATCGCGGCTTTGAGGAGGAAAGTGTCAAAACCGTGTTAGAGGAAGATGGGCCTCAGGAAAACATAAGAGTCTCTTGATTAGGAAACAGATCGGTCAACACTGCGGGAGAAGTGGAGGTCTTAAGAAATTGATTCACTTTGGCGCAGTGAGGACAGTCACACATAAAGTGCTCCTCATTGAAAATAAAGCAAGGATATTGAGGCTTTGTTTCTCATCAGAATATTGATTTGTTTGTTTATCCTATGGAGAGGGTGTAATGTCCTAAATGGGATATATTTTTTTCTAAATTTGCAGAAATTGAACTCAACCCAAATTTCACCATTAAATTATCATTCATTTAACAGAAGATTTCCATGTAAAATATAATAGATAAAGTGCATGTAATTCCATGAAACAATAGGCACAAAATAATCTCATCTTTATTATAATATAAACTGGGTTTACATGTTGATACAATAAAATAGCTTAGATGGGAAACTAGCCTCAAGAATATGCTACCATATTGTTTTGGCCCTCCAAAACTGAATTGAGTTATCACGGTTGATCTCTCTTGTGAATTCTGGATGAATTCACCAAGGGGAGATTGGTACTCGTGCAATCTCACTGAACCACCCGAGGGTTTCTGTCCCAGAGCTACTACTGGAGTGGAGAACCAGGTTTTCAACCTCTCATACAAGAAGAAATATCAAATCCAATATGTCCTCTAGTGGCCTACTCATGTTTTTATAGATCTGATGTACCCCTCTAAAAGCTCATGTTTTATTATTATTTTATTCATTAAGCACATTTCCCTTAATTAAAATATTATTTTTAATGTGGTAAAATGGTAAATTAGCTACCATGCTTCCTCAAGCCACCGAAAATCACTTTTAGCCATCTCATCCTATAGATATTCTCATTTTGATTCCAACAAGCTATTATACGAAGGTGTTCTGCCAAGTATTCCTCCCGAAATTCCACCTTAAGCGAAATTAATGGAGTCAGGGCCATTAATAACTCAATTTTTTTAAAGTTGTCAGAATGCAATGGAACGAAAGGCAAATTGTGCGAATGATGGAATATACCAAGTGAATTCCATCGAACCTCATAAAAACTCCTAAAAACCCCATGAAACACCTCTTGAAGCCTTTGGGCCCGTTGATGAAGTAAACCTGCACCTGTGACCTCTTTGCCCCAGCCCTGAAAGTCCATCCTAACCATGCCATGAGGAATACCAAAAAAAGGAACATTACAAGTCCTCCCACCCCAAGATTGCTTGCCCTCAAGCAATCCAAACCTGTGGACCAGTCTGGTGGCCCAACGCAACTGAGACCCAATGCCCGGATCCCATACGAACCACTGGGTGATGCTCTACCTCTGTGTCAACCCACCATGAACGGACCCCTCAATGCCCGGATCCCAAGCCAATCTCTGATTGAACCTGTCATCAACAAATCCTCCTGGATCCCAATGCCACCCAGAACAAGCATCAATGCTCCACGGCTCCTGCAGTGCTATAGCTCTGGCTGTGAATGTTGCCCCACCGACTGCGTACCAACTCATCACCTCTCTCCAGTCCAACCCCTGACTCAATCCAATGCTAATCCTGCTCTCCTAATGTCAGGATGGAATGTTGAAGATTTGTCGACCTATATCCCAATGACAACTAGAGTATGTAGTCTCTGACATGTCTGGGGGTCCCTGCTCTACTACGCCACTGACTGAGGATATCACACCATCAATAGGATACCAACTCATGATCTCTCGCCAATCCATCCTGTGGGATGGATCGGATGCATAGGCACCTATATATGTGATAAGTCCCCTATGTTGCATGGTGCCCCACTCACACAAATCTGTGTGGTCAGTCAACAATATCCATCAAGAAAATTGTGCCTCTCTCCCTGTAATGGGTACAAGTGGCCAAACTGTGATGCAATCCTTGTCCATGTACTCCTGGAGAGGATTGCTCCCTTAAAGTACTATATCTCTTCTAGCTGCCTATACAAGCACCTGCACCTCATCAGTGGGTCAACCCAAAGATGGATGCACCACCATATCAAAAAGATCCACCCTCATCTGGCTCGAAACTCCATGCTCCTCTAGTCTACCAACCTCATGCAAAACTATCACGTCAAGCCCTCAAACCTCCTAAGGACATGTGTCTGCAAATACTGCCACCCTGCGAGTTGTCTATATATCTACCTGCTCCTCATCGATGGCTGGCCCCAAGGATAGCGGCTCATCATCCTCCATCATGGGCTCATCATGCATACTGTGCATATCATCCTCCTCAGCTGACTCATGCTCCACCATATGTTGCTCCTACTAAATCATCACTGGTGACTCATCATCCCAAATGTCTCCCATAGGGTCCACTAACTGCTCACCATACACACTGGAATATAGATCTGGCTTGCTGTCAACAACTCCACATGACTGCTCATGCTCCCCAGAGGCACCCTCGTATGACCCCATGGACTCATCCAAAGAAGAGTCCTCATCCTGAAAGGCAGAAGGAATATCCTCCTACTCTACCTCTACCATCTCCTCTGCATCTCTCAAGCATGAGTGGTCAGGTCCCCAAGGTTCCTTGCAGATGAAGCAAAGACCCTTCCTCCTCATCTCATTCTTGCTGCATGGTTGGTCACCATAAATCCACTGCAACTCCTCCTGGGTCAACCGTCTCCTGAATAGTCCAATGTTCTGCTCAACTAACCTTTCAGCTAGTTTATAGGCAGTAGGTGAAACCAATTGTTCCTCCCTCCAAATAGCCAACAACTTAGACTGCAACCTCCTGCAAATGGCATCATGGCCTCCCATACATGAGGACAGAATGGATTGCATGTGTGTTATGACTATATCAGGATGATGTTTCCTAATGTTGAAGAAGCATTGGAACATCTGTAGGATCAAGTCATCACATCCCAGCTCAAACATGAGGTCATAATATCTAACCAAGGCCATGACTTCTAGAATATCTAGCTTCTTCCCAAAGGTAGGGCCCTCACTGTTATCCAAATCCTTAAAGGTCTCCACTATCATTCTGAAGATTCTCCTCATACGATCATCACTGTAAGGAGGTATAGATGTGGTCAACATCATGATACTACTAAGACAAGAAGAAAATGGAAGTTTGACCCCTACACAAGGATGCTCCAAAAATTTGTGTTGTATGAGAGCAAGCATGGCTGGTTTTAGAGCCCAAACCAAGCTCTTCCCAGTTGACTGATGCACCTTGGAGAGAAGTGAATAAAGTTCTTCTAGTTTGAGAAAGGCCTTTGTTGTAACCCCCATGCATCTCAAATCTGTTCCAAGTGCATAAATGTTGGGCCCCAATTCATGTTCTATTTGTGGTTGTTCTTGTTGTAGCATAGAAAGTATCCCCCTGGAAAGGGATCTGTTGATCTTTGTTGCTAGTTTATTAAGGGAGTTTATGAAGGTCCGATCCATGTTTAGCTTAATAATGTCAAGTACAAGAGGTACACAACAGTGACTAGCTGACTCAATACATAGACCTTGACTGATAGTACACAATAACAAACTAACTCAAAAACATTCATCTTCTTGTGATAACCTCCCAACAACTCAACCTAGGCACAATAGTTATGCTCGATAAATCCTAACAACAACATTCACATTCAATGCTTGTGACTATATATGCAATGACAACAAATCATACATGGCAATAAGTATACATGACAAATTTTGCCTTAACAAGCCTCACAACCCTATCTTGCATACACCTCACAAATATAATCAGGGCTTATAATGGCAAAGATTCAGCAATATGCAACTCACTATCAATTTTGACTACGTAGGCAGCAGTCTGCTCAACAATCCTTATGCACTCAACATAAACCCTGACTCAAGGCAACTATGGAAATTCAATCAAAATTATCGACAAACCTTACAACTACTACAATATAATCGAAATACCTCAACTACTCATGGATTTAAATACATAGGGTGTCAATATACATACCGACAGCTTAACAAGACTTGTCCATACAAATAGAGCATATTATCTCGTCAGCCACACAACATCCTTGTATTCTGGCACTAATCATACTTCCTGCCCAAGCCCTAGCGCGTACAAAATCTCTAACGATCACTATTTGCATAAGATAAGTGTCCTATGTCCCTCTGTTTTGAACCATATCAAGCCAACGCATTAGCATCTGTAGCACACAAATTCCTGACTTTGAATTAGTCACACACCATGAGCATACAATATTATTCGTTCTTCCAGCTGGTGTGTACTGCAGCCATGCACACGTTTTATAATCAAGTCATTGCACATCCAGCAAAGATGTCTCATGACCGCACCCATTCAACACCAAATCTCTTATTGTCAATCACTGTTGGCCCATGCACGACTCAGGCGCAGACTTGGCGTGAAAGATTCTATGTGTCGTTGGTCAGCAGAATCAATTCCACCAGTTTGTAACCTTTTGGATTACGCTTGATTATGTCACTGTTTATGGCATTTTCGGCCCATCTTCAACTCATATGAATTCAGTATGTTTCTTATTACAATTGTCGTCGCTTAATGAGATGTAACAAATCATCAAAAAAAAAAAAGGATTGACCGTGGATGAAGCAATTTGGTCTAAAAGTCGCCTTCCCTATGTTCACGATGCCTCCAATTTCTTGCGATTGTAGTGGGAAAAGATCGATCTGATCACGATGCACACAAATTACAGCTCTGTTCTCTATTGTGAATGTGGCCACTAAAATAGATTTTGAATTTCGCTATGTTCAATATGGTTTCCTTCGACGATGAGTCGATTCTCCTTAAAGAAAAATGGCCTTCGACAGGTGAATTCGACTCTTTCTCAGAGCAGATCCATGCAGTTGCAAATTTATTGCACCAACAATTATAGATGGGATTCGACTTTTCTTATCTTGACTAGTTAACTATGCCCCCGCCGACAGCTTCATCATCTTGCAATGAATTTTGTTCATTTGACCACTTAAAATTTAATTGACCGTCCCCTGCTATTATTGCACCAGTTGACCATGCTATGTGGATGCACGATTTGATATTTTTTTTAGTTAAGATTTTTTTTAAATGGGAGGGGCTAGTTCCCTACATAAGCATTATGGGCTTTCTTTTACATATATTGATACAAATGCGTGTCACAACAGGTTGACAGCCGCTATCACATCAAAACAAATTTCAAACGTCGTCATCAGGGTTTCCATGGAACGTGTCACAACAGGTTGACAGCCGTTGTCACATCGAAACAAATTTCAAACGCCGTCATCAGGGTTTCCATGGAACGTCGAGGTCTTCATGGAATGTGTCGAAGTCTTCATGGAACGTGTCACAACGGTTGACAGCCGCTGTCACATCGAAACAAATTTCAAACGTCGTCATCAAGGTTTCCATGGAACGTCGAGGTCTTCATGGAACATGTCACAACACGCTGACAGCCGCCATCACATCGAAACAAATTTCAAACACCGTCAGAGTCTCCATGGAACAGAATACGCTGCGGGCGCAGCATCGCAGGACTCTAATGCGGCCCGGGCAGGGGTTAAATTTGATGGGTGACCCTACCCGTCAAGGAATTTTTTTATGACGTTTTTATTTTTAAATTGCCCATCATATGACTTTTAAAATTTATTTGTACAAGTTTCCATAATTGTTTTTGTATATCAACATATAAATATGGAATTGCTACAAATCTTAATTCATGCTTGTGAAAAAGCCCTTCCTTATCACAAATTTTTTAAAAACCAAATTTAGAGGCATCTATAAATTTAGATAAATAACATGTGCGTATACGGGCGTCAAATTTACCTAAAATATAAGAACCAGACCCTCTATTATTTTCTGTATAGAGAATTGAAGAGAAAAGAATGGCAGAGAAGGCAAAAATAAGCTTTGAAGACTCACTTATTGTAGGGATATTCTTGCGAATCTCAGCACCAAGAATGTCGAATTCATCCAATCTTTCGCCAAAGGCCGCCTGCTGCAAGACTAAATTTTGCCGAAGGCCGCCTGCTGCAAGACTAAATTTAAATATTCTCAGTGCTTGTAGATTTATGCTGAAATACATGCAAATTTTGACAAAAGAAAACCCCGACTTTTGTTCAATTTCCATAAAGAGAAATTGAAGCTGAAATTTACCTCTATTAAAGCTACATGGAACGAACTATCAGGGTTTGTAAGAGCTGTTACAGCATCCTCGCTTCGCTCAAACGTTGTCACTGCGATATCCATCAGATTTTGGAGAAATGAATCAAAAGCACAAAATAGTGAGTATCAACGAATTTGATCGTGTTCTCCACTGTCTCACTTAAAGGTATTTTTACTGTAATTTGAAATTGTATTGTCATAATTTTAACAAGGAAGCAATCTTAGCAACGGTCTGGCACAAAGTTTCAATAGTCAGTAAAGGAAGTATGGTTAAATTTTACTTTAAAAACCATAAATGAAGTGAAAATTCCTCTTACCTCCGTATCTACATGCTTCCAGTTTGGCCTTAATGTCATTGAGAGTGGCAGGATCTTTGTCTACTACAAGTACATGTAATCCTTTAGGAAAGTCCTTCCATAGATTGCAGTCTTCTAGTACTTGCAACATTGCCGATCTGCAGCTTTCACTTCCTAATGCAGGTTTAACCTTGGCGCTGCACAAATATTCCGCCAGAGAATTGTCGATCCACCCAAGACCGAGTACATACCCAGAAGCCCTTGTTATTGCTCGTTTACTTAGCAAAACATTGACCTATTTAAAGAAATCACATTCGCCGTTTCAGCGGGAGTCTGTAGAACCTGCACAGCGCCCGACTGCGAAAGCCTGGAAGACACAGACTAGATTAAGAAGAGAGCAGCTCTGAAAGTCTTTCGCGGGAGATTAATGCACATCTCACATGCAAAAATTCCGTATTCTTCCGCAATAATTATTTGAAAAGGATCAACCCTAAAAGCTTGGGCACAGCCTGCTTGCTCGCCTCTAACCCCCACGCGATCTCTACCAGATCCTTGTCGGATATGACAGCTATACTTCCAAAGCAAACATAGATAACTGAAGACGGCACCTGACCGTCCAACCATTTCACACAGTCGGTTTCTTCAGTCCAGATGCTGTCAGACAGATGGGATTTTCGATTCTCATCACTTTCTGCTGCGTGTAAAAGAGGGCCAAGAGAATACAAGGGCGGAACTCTTATCCGGAGTGCGTCGAGTACAGGACCCTCTAGCTCATCAAAGGTATTGAGTATTACCATGTCGGTGTCCAGAGAGGCATGCCCTTCACTTTTCATATGCTCAAACATGTAAGCCCTTTGCAGATTCTGCGACTTGCAAGAAACTGGGAAGGTCTTTGACATGCAGCGGGGGCATTCCAGGAATGCACGTCAGTATTTCTTCCATGTATCCATTTGTAAAACACCTCTCATCTGCGGTAAACCATTGCATTTAGTCCTTCAAATCCATTAATGGAGAGGAGTTGAGGATGGAAACTTGGAATTAACTTATTTCAAAAGAAATTCAAACTCAACTGACCTTAGTGCAATCAGACAACAAAACTCATATGAAAAGAAAAAAAGTACAGGGAGATGAAAAGAATTGCCATAGTGATATACCTTTGAGAGGAACATAACCATTTTCAACGAGAAGAGGCATGAAGAAATAAGCTGAGAAGCCACAAGCGCTGAGCGTCCAGAAAGATACTCTGGGAACTCCCAGCTTCCTCGCGGTATTCTGCGGAAAGGAAAGAACCCCATCAGAAATAATACATGTCACGGGAGGAACGTCTGGCTGTAAATTCTTCAACTTGTCAATGAGCTTGTCGAAATGCAGAGGGGCGTTGTCATTCAAGGACTCAGATAGCTCATCTAGTTTGAGGGTTCGGCCATGGTCGGCAGGCAGGCCGTCTGGAATAGTTTCAAATCTGAAGTCCGCCGGGTAAGATTTCAGGGACTCCGATCCAGACCTAACCCACCGCTCTTGTATATAATCGGTGTTAACGAATGTGATATAAAAACCTCGGGCGTATAAGATTCTGGAAAGTTGCAGCATGCGCCTAATGTGACCTTCAGCGGGAAAAGGGAACATGACAGCATGAGGTCGGCTCGTCATACCAGCGCTATTACGGATGTACTTCAGTAACACAGAAGAGGGCCGATTCTCAGAGCGAGAGAGAATAGATGCGAATCGCCCTTAATGTTCCACCACGCCGACGATCTCCTTCGTCCTTTTGAATCCAAGTTCCAGTACCTCGAGTTTTAACTTACGGGTGCCAGGTGGATTATACAGTGTAAAAAATATATACGGTAAGGTTATATATATATATATAAATTTATAAAAAAAAAAAATTAAAACTTTTAATTTTTAAACCTGCCCGTCGTATTGACGTTTTTAAAAATTAATGGCAAGTTGCAAATAACGTGGAGATTTGAAATTAAAACGTATTTTACGGGTAAAATGGCTAAATACAGGTATACGGGCGTCAAATTTAACCCCTGGCCCGGGGCATGCAAACAAACCGCCCCGACGGTTACATCATGCGCTCACGCGCATTTTTTTTTTTTTCTTTCTTACTTGATTATGCATAGCGTTCCACGAACATAGCTTTGACGTTCAGTCCCACATTCTGCATTTCAGTAGAGAATAAACCCAGGGATGAGATGTATTCGGCTTCTAATGATGATTAAACTTTGCATTTTGCAAAGAGGGAGTGCGCAGCTCCAGGACTGATATCAACTATCTCCACAACACGCCTTCTTCGAAGCCCATAACTTCGACCAGATCCCAAGGCCCACAATAATGATCATACTCAGCAGTAATGAAGGCGAACTCGTCCAGACTTTGTAGAGGAAACTCGGCCCCGTGGATGCAAACTCCAAGTTTTAGGACTCGTCCCTTTCAATTGTTCTATAGATACTTCTTTCAGCAGAACCGAACTTCTTTGGTTGAGAATCAAACGAATTCAGACATAACAATTAAATTCGGTCTTGGAAATGATTCGGCTCTTGAAAATTTGTGTAGCCCTGCGTTTCGGCTTCAATTGATGTTCACCATCTTTGCAAATATATCCCTGTGAATAATTAATTGGAAATATCTTTGCCAAGCAAAGACCATAAACTCTCACTGACCCTTCAAAAAAAAATGATTCAACCACTTTATAAACTTGGCTCAAATATTATTTGGTTACTAAAAATTTAATACGGCTTCTTCATAAAATGTCCCCTTCAAATATTTTCAAGACCTTCATAAAATTAAAAGTGTCTGCTCCTTTTAACTTTATAACATTTCATCATTTAATAAGACAATTTCTCTCTGAGCTATAAAAATTCCAAATTTGTCGCTTTCCAAGTTCTTCCACGGTTTGAAATTAAACTTTTATAGAATGGCCCAACACAAATTGGAGAATTCAAGATTTTGTGGAATTACTGAGAATAATTCTAAAACCCTCGAAACATAATAGCTGCAACTGAAAACCCGTAGGTTGGGTCAAGATTAATGCTCCGGTAATGTCCTAAACAAGATATTTTTTTTTTAAGTTGTAAAAATTGAACTCAACCCAAATTTCACCATTAAATTATTATTCTTTTAATAGAATATTTCCTTGTAAAATATAATAGATAAAGTGCATGCAATTCCATGAAACAATACGCAGAAAATAATCTCAGTTTTATTATAATATAAACTGGGGTTTACATACTAATACAATAAAATAACTGAGATGGGAAAATGGCCTCAAGAATCTGCTCCCATACTATGTTGGCCCTCCAAAACTGAACTGAATTATCACTATTGAGCTCTCCTGTGAATTTTGGATGAATTCACCAAGGGGAGATGGGTACTCGCCCAATCTCACTAAATCACCCGAGGGTATCCGTCTTGGAGCTACTGCTGGAGTAGAGAATTTTCTCATACAAGAAAAAATATCAAATCCAAGATGTCCTCTAATGGCCTCCTCCTCCTCTTTTTATAGATCTAATGGACCCCTCTAGAAGCTCTTGTTTTATTATTATTTTAATCATTGAGCACATTTCCCTTAATTAAAATATTCTTTTTAATGTGGGAAAATGGTAAATTGGCCACCATGCTTCCTCAAGCCACCGAAAATCACTTCTAGCCATCCCATCCTATAGATATTCTCGTTTTGATTCCAACGAGCTATTATACTAAGGTGTTCTGCCAAGTATTCCTCCCGAAATTCCACCTTAAGCGAAATTAATGGAGTCAGGCCCATTAATAACTCAGTTTTTTGAAAGTTGTCGAAATGCAATGGAACGAAAGGCAAACTGTGTGGATGATGGAATATACCAAGCGAATGCCATCGGACCTCATAAAAACTCCTCAAAACCCCATGAAACACCTCTTGAAGCCTCTGGGCCCGCTGATGAAGTAAACCTGCACCTGTGACCTCTCTGCCCCAGCCCTAAAAGTCCATCCTAACCATGCCATGAGGAATACCAAAAAAAGGAACATTACAGAGGGATCTTTCTTTCTCTTACCTTTTCCTTTCTTCTTTCTTCCAGGGTTCTATTGAGACTTGCCTTTATCATATGAAACGACATTTATCTCGGAAGCAGAAGTCGCAGGAGGATGGGATTGAAGCTTTTGAGCAAATGCGTGTGGAGCAATCCTAGATGGTTTACTCACTGTCTGCAAGCTAGTAGAACCAATAATGCCATCAGCAGCATGAGATTCTTTACCAGGGGAAGGAGGAACAATATTCAAAGGTCTCGAAGCGTTCGGTATCTTATCATAGAGTGTGTCGGATTGGGTATAAACCAAATCCAAATATTGCGCACGAGCAATTACTTGCTCTTCAATCACAACCCCACCTTTGGCCACATCTTCTGTTATGGGTGCCAACAGAGATTTTATAAACCATCCCGCGAGAAATTATACGAGAACATAAGTTTTGACCAACCGGCGATGATGCGTCCACTCATGAATATGATCTGAAATGTGAGTCGAATCAGATTGTTTGAAGTTGGTTAACAGTTTCGTTCCAATTTCGTATCTGATGGGCAACTAGAAATGCATGAGGAAGGTTGTGGCTAAGGAGCTAAAATCATGGAATGAAGCTCTAGGTAACTCAATATACCATTTAGCAACAGTACCCGTAAGTGTTCTTTGGAAAAGACAAAGTCGAATAGAATCATCGTTAAGGGAGTTTGATGAACACCATAGATGATACATCATGACATGCGTCGAAGGGTTTTCTCCTAGATTCCCATCAAATTTAGGGATATCAGAAGGCAATTTGGTAGGAATAATCGGCCACCAAGGCGAATGAGCGATGGAGTCGTTGGTGAGTCAAGTCAAATCTGGCAACTCGAGAGTGGCCACAAAAGGCAACTGTCGATTCAAGTCTAGCGGAGGGCTACTTGGATATGAAGGAATAACCTAGGCAACAGGCACTTGCACTCTTGTATAAGGAGGGTTCTTGTAATAAGAAACCTAGGGACCAGAATAAGGAGGATTCTAATAACCAGAATACAAGTGACCTTGTTGACTAGCCACGGGGTAACCATGAATTTGTTGGCCTTGAAAAGGCACTTGAGGAATACCCTGATAAGGTCTATATTGTTTCCCGATGGGAGTTTGCATTGTCCCATGATAAAGAGGGTTTGATTGAGGTTGTTCCATGTCGTACACAATCTGTCCTACTGGAATTTGAGGAATACCTTGTGCAAGCGATTGAGATTGTAAAGGAACTTGTAAAGGTTGAGTAAGTGGGACCTGAGAGGTACCAGATACTGAAGGAATGGGTTGAGATGTGATTGCAACCTGTACAGGTTGAGTCATGTGAATTTGAGTTTGTTGAGGTACAGATTGAGGAAAAGGAACTTGAGATGAAGATGGCACAGGTTGGGAAACAAACAATGAACCTATTGTAGCCACTAGAACGGAACCCAAAATTTTTGGGCATATCCGAAATTTTGGGTCCCCCTCTGCTCGCCTAGCCCATTAGGGTTTTGATCGAGTGTTCAACCGATTCCTCTCCTCGCTACCCTTCCTATAAAATCTTGATGTTGGGCCCATTCATGCGCTACATGTTGCACCCACACATCGTATGTTACCTCAACCGACCTCATGATCACATTAGGGTTTGGAAGGTTTGTTGCATCTAGGGTGTATTGGGAGTTTCCCGTGACTTCGAGGCTTTTGTTTCCATAATTTACATCGAAATCAGTGGATGAATTGTGTATGGATGGGCGAGTCTTCAATATGGATTTCCTTATGATTGACCAGATTAAGGTTCAGGAGAAACCCTAGATTGTCAAAATAAGGGTTCCCTTCACGCTTTAACTTGCTTCATATACCCCCAGGGGCGCATTGTAATCAACATTGCATGACATCATGGTGAATCATTGTGGATCATATTCTCCTAGGTTCATGGTTGGTTCCCCATCTCAGCATGCACATTAGGGTTTGTAAGAGTCATGACTTTCCCTTAGCATCTTTGTAACCCTAGGTGCATGTGATTAAAGATCCAACCCTTCTTTGAATTAATCCTCACTCTCTAGGGTTCTTACCATCTTCACTTTTTTGCTTCATATACCCCCAGGAACACATTGTAATCAACATTGCATGACATCATGGTGAATCATTGTGGATCATATTCCCCTAGGTTCATGGTTGGTTGCCCATCTCAGCATGCACATTAGGGTTTGTAAGAGTCATGACTTTCCCTTAGCATCTTTGTAACCCTAGGTGCATGTGATTAAATATCCAACCCTTCTTTGAATTAATCCTCACTCTCTAGGGTTCTTACCATCTTCACTTTTCTCATCTTATCTCGAAGAATGATCACATCAGTAGCATTAGGGTTTATGGGGATACATTTTGTTGATGGCACTGCCTCCCCATCATCCTCGTCCCTCCCAAATGTATTAAGGTTTGTGTATTGTTATCCCCATCTTGCACGCCTGAAACCTTGGATGGTCGAATAAAGCCCCAACCTTGTTTAATATGGCATTGACAGCACACCATAACATCATCCTAGCTGCACCAGGGTTGGAGGGATTTTAATGATTTCCAAATTATAACCTTGATCTCCTCCCTCTCTAAGATACAATCATAACTTCGGTCCTAGACATGACAGCTACAAATTCATTATTGAATTTGAAACAATTCACATGCTAAGGGGTTTGATACATTTGATAAAGTGTCATTTACATACCCAGTATTAAAGAATTGGATAATACACATGCATGAAATTTATCATGCTTATAGGAAGGTCGTTTACATTAGTGGTATTAATGTCCCCATTTAGAACACCTCTAACATTTCTATAACAAGTATTTTAAGACATGGCCCGTGTTGATTGCACTTGTAGGTATTAACATATAAGTGTGCAAAGACTTTTCCTTGTGACATATAATATTACCAACATCTAATATTACCTTTGTACATGCAGGCTCAACAATAGCGGAGGTTTTGTGTAATCTCACTAAAGATCATGATGGCACCTCTCGCATATGAAGAATGAATCATCTAGGTCATCGCTAATTACCAACACCCACAAGATCTCTACATTGCAAAACTACTTTTTTTAGCACATTGAAGGTGAATGGTTGACCACATGTTAGATAAGTTATGAAGAGGTCATCAATGAGCATAGAATAGAAGGGGCGCATTGGTATTTATGAGGCAGCGATGAGGGCACAATTCGAGAGATTTAAAGGGTCGTGTTAACAATGCTAAAGCTTTGTTCATCACTTCACACTAAGCACTCGGTTTGAATTGGGACGCATTACTTGATACACAGAAATCGATGAGATCATATATTGAGAAGGGATCTCCCTAGCTTCGTGAACTCGCTCTTAGGCATAACATCGACCCATGGAAAATACAATGGTGAAAGAGGCCTATAACTTCAAAGTTTCGATGATCAACGTATTGTAAGGGCAGTGGTTGGTTCCCCATTGAAATAGAACGTATCTAATATTGGAATTAGCATGTCACTTAGTCATTCCTTGTCAATGCACTTTCGTGTAAGAATTTGAAAGTGTTTTATTGGCGCACATATTAATGACGTGGGAGGCCATTCAACACTATGATTGTTTTTTGAGGAAAGGGGCATCACTTGGGAAATTCATTTCAAAATTTAATAAAACAAACATCAACCACGTCAGGTTATGAAAGAAGGCATTGAGTTGGATTCTTGACCTACACGGGAAACGACATGGTACGCAGAGGATTGAGGTGTTAGCAGTTTTGGCATCTTCATGCCCAAGAACGCAGACATGGGAAAGCTTGCGATATCACATGAGTGACATAGCACTAGGCGCTGGTTTCTGGCAATCAAAGGCCATACATGATTTATGGTAGCCCTTTGAGAAGGCCGCATGGAAACAGGCATGCCTAAATAGTTGCTAACACGATTGGAGCGAGATTAAGAAGACCACTTTGAAAGCCAACCAAATTATGTGATTAAGAAGTTTTCAATCGTTGCATTCAAAGGATATAAACGATAACCCATTGCTGGATTCGTTGAGGACCACAACCATAGCATTAAGGCCAAATTGTTCTTCTAGACAGGCATGCTATGTATAAGCCATTGGTCTCATACTATATGACTGGAAGGGAAGCGTGTTAGTAGCAATAAGTTGGATTAGACAAGTGAAGATTAAGCCTGATCACATGCGATGGACAGGAAGCCCAAACGTTGAATGGTTACAACCACACGATGGATGTGATGGAATTGCACATATTCGGGTGTCTATGGAACATGCATGTTGTAAATTATGGAGTAATAGCACTGATTTCATATGGCAGTTTGACTTCAAGAAACGCGACAATGTGTGAAGGACGAGGAGCCAGCAAAGGAACGCATCATGCTCTAATAATTGCGCTATCAGGTGGATTAAAACTATGACTGAACCATCACGTTAACTAGACAGGTCGCAAAGTCACATGGGATGATGCTCAGGGATGAAACTCTAAATGTGACTTGCGACCATGCTACATCTTCGAGTCACAAGATCACAGTTTTGGAGCCTCAAACAAGTGCCAGAAAGATGTGACCATGCAACCCCAGTGAGTCGAACATCCACTAAAGTTGTTATGTAGCATTCCAACCTGCAGCCAAAAGGTGTGACTTTCCCTCAAGGCGACTCTACGACCTCTCCCAAGTCACTTGGTCGCAAAATCGCGCCTGAAGGAGCTGACCACTAGTGTGCCCTGTCCCCTTCAGTGACTACGCAACCACACAAGATCCTCTTGCCAATGTCTCTTCAAGAAGGAAAAATATAACTAGGAATCAACACACTGAGAAATCCTCTAAGCCTTAACGCAACATATGCAATTGATTTATGGAAGTATATAGCATGAAGAGAGTGTAAGGACATGTTGATTCAAGTCGCGTGAAATATTTGCTTTGGAAGCATTTTGTCAGGCGTCGTTCTCCCTAGGAGCATGAATTAATTCGTCGAGTGACAAAGCAACATTGGTTCCCATGAACAATCACCAAAGACTACCATATATCGTTGGTGAAAATCATTTCTCTAAAAGGTCCTTGTTCCCACTATAGCACCAAGTTTGTCTTATTATTTAGATAAGAGAACAAAGGATATGAATTCAAGGAGGAATTTGAGATGGTTCATGACTTCAACGAAAATAAAAGCATCCGCTCACCTCCAGAAACATGGCATGAGAAGCATAACGGTGAGTGTTGATGATGGGTGCAGGCTCAAGAAGAAAGCACGCTAACCCCGGGTTTCGTAGATACGTTGTGCATCCACAAATACTATTCAGGTAGTGCAAGGTTCGAAGGTTGCAAAGGGTCGTGTTATTCAATGGCAATGGCCAAGGAATTTTACTTAACACCTTTGCAAATGTTTAAAAACAACAATGCCCAACATGTGGGACGAGGATGAAAAGGAGCATGAAAGATGGTATAACAATAATAATCTGACCACTCAGGGAAAGCAACCATTGGTGCCACCTCGATGCCAAGACATGGAGCAGAGCAACACACAAATTTGTGACCATGAAATTGCAAGCAATTTCAAGGCTAAGAATTCTTGCTCATTATTAATTGTGATATTTATTTCTTATATTTCATCAGAATACATTTGTCTTGATTCTTAATTGATGATTGTGTACATGTGTAGGATTGAAGCTGCGAAGGCAGATCCTTGCCATTTATGCAGACACTTAAGCTGAATTGGTTTCTAAAATGACCCAAGGGATCGATGTTGCGGAAATGCATGATCCTGGTCAACAACAAATATTGAAGTCAAGCTAGCTCCAAGGCAGAAGGAAGGTAGCAAGATCTCAATCTATGCATAAGATTTACGATGTATCATGAAGCTTGCGTAGCAATCTAGGTGGTCCCTTGCAAGCTCCAAGTACTTCTCAATAAAATCCAAGGCACATCACCAGAGGATTGATGAATGCAAGCGAAGCACAGTGGCAAGAAAACAAGACGGTTCCAGGACCAAGCATTTGCATCGTTGCAACATATGGGCAACAAGCATTCTAGGGTTTCCAATGACCCCCTACATCCTCCCCTCTCTCTCCTTCATCATAATGTAAATATTTCCCACCATTATATCAGCAGTTATGTTAGGACTAATGTGGGCATGTAACAATCATTTTGGCTTGAGAAAGTGGGTAAACTCAAGAGTCATGAGGGTAGCTGAAAGGGCATGAGGGAAGGTCAAAGGTCACGGTAGGTGAACAATCACCTGACCTTTATAAATGTGTCCCCATGCCTCAGTTGTTGTAAGACTTTGGCACTTGAGTTGAAGCTAAGACAAGAGATAGTTGGTTTATGCTTGAGAGCTAGAGCCACTCAGCTCTTGGCAGCTAGTAGAGTGGATTTGCAATGGGGATAGGGTTTTGGCATTGGGCAATGATATGAGCAGCCCATGTTCCACTATTGGGTTTTGACCAATTGCAAGATATGTACTTGAAGTTGCAACAGCATTAATAAGATGTTCTCTCTATTCGACATTGATTCCCATGCTTACTCATGGTGGTTGTATTAGTTGTTTGATACTTCACTATATTTGTATGTGCGCTTTCATATATGCAATATGTTATGGACTAGTACATAGTGGTTGCATGTATGTTTTGCTTTCGAATTTGTGTTTACTTGTTCCTTGCCATGTTAGTGACCTATTGTGAACTACTTTGCAATTAAATTCTGGCATGTTCCTGTTTATTGTATGTTTGATTGGGTTTTAGCTCACTAATCCCTCTCATGGCATATCTCTTCTTATTGTTGTTGAGACTTGTTTGTACCTCTTTCTGCAATTTGTCAATCTTGGGTTGATTTTGTTTCACTGCCTGAGCATTTCATTCTTGTCCCACTCTGACACCTTCTCATTTGATAACCAAGAGCGGAAACATTCATGGTGGCAGTTGGGCCCACATACCGGATGGGGCTCCTATCCCAAACGGTGTGAGGTCTAATTGGGACTTCACACTGGGGAGACCCCCTTAGTTGTTGGTGGTACATTTCAGCGCATCAACAGAACCAAACATCGAACCAAGTTGAACGGGAAAAGTAGGTTGTCAAACACTAGCAGCCATCCCAAGATTAGGACGATTATAATAGGGTTGGTTACCAATTTGAGGTATACCAACAACAGGTTTCGCCCTTGCCAAAGGGGAAGGGGATGATGGAGGCAATTTCCCCTCATGTTGAGGGTACCCAACATAAGGATAATTAGGTTTTTGAAAATAACCTAACCCACTAACATAAGGGCCATCATGTTGTTCAACTGTCGATGTAAGAGGAGAAGAAGCAGGTTGAGTAGCGCCAGATGGAATTCCCAAAACGGAAGACATGGGGTTGTCCATAAACTAGAAGATGCACTAGAGAAGGTACCAGATAAAGGCCGATAACCGGGTGCGACAAACGGGTCACCATATAGATGTGCCTCTAATGATGTCGAAAACATATATGTGGAAGCAACATTTGGTGTATCAACCATGGTGGTAGATGAAAGTTGGGAATCCATATATGTTCCACTCATGGTCAATAATCCCGATGTGGATTTCCGCGTGAAATTCGCGAGTGAGTCAAAATAACCAGGAAAAGGAGTTTGTACAGGAGGTGGAGGAGGAAGAAGATGATGGGTTTGATAAAGGAAAAGTGCCTCCCACTGAGTAGAAGGATGAGGCTCTTCTTGTGGGATCTCCTCGATACTCACAAGTCCAGGTGGAAGTGATTCACCGTCGGGGCAGAGATATATAGTAGGTGGATTTCTTTGAGACAACGGAAGAGAAGATGGAATACCTGAAGTAACAGGAAAAGATGACTGAGGCTCCTCAGGTTCGATGACCTCAAGAAATAAAGTTTTTGATTCAGGGAGGTCAGGTTGTATAACCTCAGGCAACAAACTTTCAGGCAATTCAATATCAGTTGTGTCAATTTCACCGAAAAGAGTAGATGTAACCTCGGGTTCAATACTCAAGGGGACAGATGATTCTGGTTGATCAGATTTAGGAGGAGGACCAGAAGTAGTCCCGAGTTTCTTGATTCGGTAGTTTGCATTCTTTTATGATTCTAACGATGACCAAGAGCAGCCTCTAGTGTAAGAGGAGGCTTATTTTGCATTCTACGCGAACGATGGAGTGGGGGATCTTGTTGTTCCATGTTGGATAGTAAATTTTATTAACACAAAAATAAATAAATCAAAAAGAGGGTAATCTAGGCATAAAGGATTACCAAGCAATCATGAACTATAATATACAACTTAGAAAACCAAGGACTTAACGTACGGCATCCAATCTCCCTGAATGTTGTGTTCATTGTATCACAGTATACAAGGTGGCAGACTCGATTACCTACGGATGGATAGAAACCTAATGGGGACTCCCAAAATATACTCTACAATACGTGGGAGTGAACTGCGTGGGAGTGCAGTTCGTAGTAGTGCTGTCTAATGCGTAACAGTTCGATGAGAGTGTTCCCATATAATTTATGTGCATGGAGCGCCACCAATATACCCAAAGGTACGTGGAGAACGATCTTATACACTCACATACGTGGAACGAGATTTCACCCTCGAGGTGCAACGCTGAGAAACAATGATAGATCCTACGTTTAACGACGTTGGAATGCATCTCTAGCCTAGACCTCTATGTGTTTTTGTTAATGTTACAAATGCTCCTTAGGTTGATTCAGTAAATTTTAAGTTGATATTGAATTAAGTTTTAGTTTTATGGATCGCCACGAATTCACCTGAATCCCCTAAAATGCAAATCTAGCATGAGGAAATGGAATCTTTCTCTTCAATGAAAATCCAGCTAAGGGAAAAGACAAACAATATGCAGCATAGAAAATACAACAAACAAGATGAAAAATGCAATTCCTTTTTCATGCAATTGTTCCTAAATCAATATTGATGCAAAACCCTAAAGGCCAATGCAAGATTTTTTCTTTTCACCACACTTAATTTTCGAAAATGAGAAAACCTAAGATGTAAAGTCTAATCACAGAGTCAGATGCACTATTCAGAATGAGGAATAGAATAATAATTCATCCAAGGGATCAATGATCAAACGAAACAAGTTTGCAAGCGACCTAATGATAAGAACAAAGAAAAATTGAAACCAATTCTTACCAAAGGCAATCACACTCAAATGCAAACCAAATGGAGGCTTCAAAGAGACCACGAGACACTCAAGACTCAGCAAAGGTCAGCTGGAAGTAGGCTTAGTAAAGCAACACTGAGCAAACAAGGCAAAATTTGTGCAAAAAGAGTGATCAACGCAGGTGCAGAAGACGAACCAGTTCTTTGCAACGTAGACACAGAGAGGGCCCAGGTGGGGCACAATGCTCTGTCAGTAGACCAGAGAGTGCGTTGGTCCAGGGAAAGAGGATTCTAACACAAAAATTGCAAACAAGACTCAATGAAATCACTTCCTAGGTATGTTCTTGGCTGATTAAAGCAGCAAAGGTCTATGAAAGAGGTAAAGCAAACACAATGGACAAAGAAAGTACCAAGGGAATACATCGTTCCCCAATGGGTTCGCCAATTTGATATGCGGGATATACGATTATGGACAAAAGTATCTCCCCTAGGTTTGGTGGCTAACCTAGAACAACAAAAAGACAAAGGACCCAATGTTTTCCTTAAAGTAAGTAGATGAAGGGATGAAACCTACTTGGAATCTGTCATACGTTTCGCTCCTCCTTTGGCTTGAATGCTCTAATCCTAGCTCCAATTGCCAAAATTAAAACTTGCACAACCAGATAACACAAGCCAAGAAACTACTAGATCTATGTAACATCATCTATCTACTTTATTTAACAAATCAACATAGTATTGAAATACATGAAATAATGACATACATATAGGAAAACAAAGAACTCTTCGTATTGATATAAATGGAGTGACTTATAACCATAAATAGTTGTCCATCTTGTAGAAGAGCTCCTCCAAGTTGTTGACTTGTCCTTCCTTTGTCACAAAGTGTACCCCCAATCACCCTAAATGCATGAAAGGATAACTCTCACAACATCAACATAAGGGTAGAATCACTCTCCAAAATCCAACCCCTTGTATATGGAAGGTTGTAAATATATAGAGTGAGGTAAGTTGGGAGTTATTATCCTTTTACCAATCTTGGGATTGAGATCTGCTCTTGATGGGAGGATAAGATCTAAAGATAAGTGATGGAATCTCCAAGGTAGGATATGATAGGATTCAAAAATTTTATCTGAGGTAAATGGTTACAACAAATCCTGGAAGCTTCTGGAAATGCAAGCTTGAGGATTCTCTCTCTTTTTCTCGAATTTATAGAACCAACGTAGGTGCAAAGGGGAGCAACCTGTAGGTGATCAACGCAGACCACAGTGGAGCAACTTGTAGGTGAACGCAGTCCAGCAAGAGTCCAGAGAGCGTTGGTCTTAAAACTGGCTCAGATGATACAGTTTAGGGGAAAAACTCTGGGGAATGAGAGAGTCATGCATAGGGATTTGTGCAATGATGATGTAAAGGGGGAATAAGATGTGAATTATCCCATTAGGAGGTTGATTGATCAAATGAGTAAAATAGCCTACAACAATATCTTCTAGAAGGGATTTTGCTTTAGCCTCTTTCGTTAAGGGAACTAACCATTTCCTATGGTGATGGACTTTGTTGGTGCTCTTCAAGAGACTTTTCCACTGGCTTTGTAGGATTCGATAGAGGGTTATGGGATTTCACTAATTACATGTTTGATTCAATGTTGTCTTACTTTGGAGACTCCTTCAGAGAGGAGAGAAACTCAAACCTATTGTCAAATCTACATATATGATCAAGATTTGAGGTACCTTGAAGACTCAAATTTCGTCTTCTTTGGGGGACTTTTCCCACATTATCTTGTCCTTTCTAAAAAGGGTGTTCTTCAAGCAATTTCTTGGTATTCATTAGACAATCCCTAATAGCATGCCCATATTCATGATAATGTCAACATTGAAAAAGGACATGTTCATAATCTAAAGATTGCTTCCAAACATTATCCTGATAATAAATATCTATGGAGGTTGCAAGAGGCTAAGAGATATTTATGTAACATAGATCTAAGATACTTTGACAAAATTGCTAATGGCATTGTCAATGCCTTCAAGGGTTTCCTCCTCCCAAGGAAGAGAAAAGAGATGAACTCACATCAGGGCAACAAGGAAATCTTCCTTCTCCGAATTATACTTCTTCCAAAATCACACGAAGAGCCTTGCATTGTTTAAAAAATACAACCCTCCTTCATAAATCTTCGATCTATCTTCCAAGCTGGAGAAGATGACGATGAAGAATCCTTTTGCCCCTAACTCCATTCTATATGACCCTAGAGTTTCCATTTGTTTTGAATCCACCCAATCAATGATTTTTCAAAGGGTCATAATCCAATGAATTTGCAAATCAAAGCGTAATCCTACATATATTGGATATATTCTCTAATCATACTAGATTTAACCTTGTATTTTGGACCTTGCACCGCTTTTGGCAAGAAACACCCTGGATTTCTAGCTTGCCACGATGCTCCCAGTGCAAGTTTGGCTGCAAAACCAGAATGCCCACTTCGCCCAACTGCTCTATGAAAAGGATGTCAAAGATGAGGAGATTGAATGGGAATACCAATAGATCCAAAATCGTTATAAACTCCTAAAACAATCTAACTATGTAAAATAAACCCTAGAATTTGCAGAGCATAGCAAAAGCCTAGACCTTGCTCTCATAAAGGAGATCAACTTTTAATTATTAAATACATGTATTTTTGTCATTTCGAATGTATTGTGATTTTACATTTTCATAAAGTTAAATTGAATAAAAAGATCAAAGATGATGGGAAAGTTTCTTAAAAGAACAAAAATGTATTAAATATTAAATTTGATTTAGATTGTTAATCTATATATTTTGGAAACTTTTTGTAAAATTTTAATGAGGGAAAGCTATTAGTGGCCAAACTATTTGAAGACAAATTTAAATTCTAAAACCTTCATTGTTAGAATTTCTATTATTTTGTTGAGTTTTGGAATTGATTTAAGGATGTTTTTTGGCAATGTCAATTAGTTTTTTTATATAAATAATTATTTAGTGCTAGAAGTAATGCTTCCATGTGTTCTAGGTTGTTGCAAGTTGTAATCATGAGTTTCTAGGTTAGTTATATTTAGCTAATCATATCCACTTTCTTAGAATCTAGTTTTTTCAAAGTCAATGATCTATATACTATATATGTAACATTTGTGAGGTCAATAAAAGATAGTGTGGTTTTCTGTTTGGTGTGCAATCTCTCTCTGCTCCCTCGATTTTTCTAACGCGATATCAGAGTTGGTTCAACCCTAACTCTCTCACGAGGGGCTAAGATCATGCAATTTTAGCCAATCATTTCTCTTCTCAATTCCAAGTCATCAATTTCAATCTCAACAAGTTTCAATCACTGGACATCAACCACAGTGAATTTGTTGGGCACTGGATGGACCAAAAGTGGAGCCACAGTGTTGTTGAACTAATTGAAACCTTTCGTAACCGGTGCGTTTCGCTGCAATTGTAAGATGACTAAACGTGGAGTAGAGATGATCCTATAGTTATCAATGGGGTTGTGTCCTATGATTTTCTTTGCAAGCTCAAGAAGTTTATGTGAACTAGTGTTGGATGTCTGTTGTTCAAATTTTGCATCCCTGGTCATCATGAGCAATCTTCTTATCTACATGAACATCACCTACTAGTCCACGACGTCAACTATGACAAATTATTTGTTTCCTTCCAACTCGAATTTGGCCTTGAATGCAAATTAGAGGGGCAGCGTCCAAATGGATTTCGAGTTGGTGGATCCCTTGATATTAAATGTCATTGATATGAAAATCCCCATCTCCATTTGCGTGTGTTGCATTTTAATGGTAAACAGTTTGACAATGAAGGAAGTTGTTAGGATTCAAGAGCAAGGTTGCAGCATGAAAAGAAAACCATAAACATGAACAGTGGAATAATGACCCCATCCAACAGAAGAATCGAGAGAGCATCATGAGCAAAGTTCAAATTGCAATGGCTTTGTCTCAGATTAAAAAATTTCAATTTTGATCGTTCAACAAACTATGGACTATAGATGACCTTTAGAATTGCTCTAAATAGAATACGTAAAGTGTTTTTGTGTGATTTTTTGTGTTCACTTATGAGTATAAAATATGTTGCAGAACCACAAAGAACAAGTCAATTATTGAACAGACTAATGGTACTTGTCGTGCTCCAGGAGAATTAGTTACAAGTTGTTCTTAATAAGGTCAAGCTGATGTGACTCATCGTGATGCGAAAGCATCAACACAAGTTATTTTTGTGAAAGGTCAAGTTGTATAATTGACTATTGAAGACATTCGATATCTAAACTACTATCTTAGATAACTAGTGAATATAGTGAAAGGTCGTGTATTCAACAGATGGTGACAATTCCATAGAATGATTCAATATCAAAATTGTCCTTCGAGAGGTCAAGCGTCAATTTTGCAAGTTCGTCAACAATGGTCAAAAGAAAATATATTTTAAATGGAGGTCAAGTGGTAGCTCAAAGTTGTGTTGGTGAAGAAAGAGTGTTGTCTATGAGATTCCAAGGTGGATGTAAGTGTTGATGAAAACCATATCAGACAGATATGACAAAATATTTGTGTTTCTTTAGTATTGTAATTTGTCATGTAAGCATTAAGGGAAGGTGTTGGACGTAATGCTTCCACGTGTTCTAGGTTCTTGTGAGTTGTAATCATGAGTTTCTAGGTTAGCTATATTTAGCTAATCAAATCCACTTTCTTAGAATCTAGACTTGTCAAAGTCAACGATCTATATACTATATATGTAACATCTGTGAGCTCAACAAAAGATAGTGGTTTTGTGTTTGGTGTGCAATCTCTTTCTGCTCTCTATCTAACATCGAGCACTTCTTTGTTTCTTACAATGTTGGTTTATAGCCACAAGCATAGTACTATAATCAATGATTGTTTCCCAACTTTTCAAGTACACATCTTTTTACTTATATTTTTGTCCTTGTTTACACAATACCTTCTTGATGATCATAAAAATGATGATATATTTAGTGTTATGTTTATCTATTTGGTTCTACTAAGGTAGCTCTAGCATCATTCTGCATTTTGCACATTAAAGAAAACCTTAAACAATGAACTAGATCAAAACAAATAAAATTCCAAACTAATAATGGTTTTCAAGCCATAATTTAAATAGGTTCCCAATATCAAAAAGTGAGTATAATTGAGACTTTTCACCAAAGAAAACCTTTAGGATTATACAAGACAATTTCACCCTTACAATAAACCTCATCAAAAAATACCTCAAACCACATGCCAAGTGATTTATACCTCTTTATCAAGTTAAGAATAGATTTTAATAAACAATGCAAATAAATAGACTAAAAAACTACATAAATTAATAAATATTTTAGACACTCACATGCTTTATAAATCTAATTAGCCAAATTGTTTACTTTTGCAAAAAAAATTACTTGTATACTAATATGATTTAATTACCATATCATTAATAAGTATTTAACCACCATATCATTAATACTTATTATATTAGGTTTTGATTTGATTATACTACATTAAATATAAGAAATTTCCTTTCTAATACAAAATTTAATCTTTTTAATAAAATATAAAACTCGAAATGATTAATAAAGATAATTTCTAAAGATCAGAAATATCCTTTCTAATACAAAATTTAATCTTTTTAATAAAATGTGAAACTCAAAGTGCCACAAAGATAATTTCTAAGATTTATTCACAATGAAAGTTAAGATTTTGTTTTCCATAGCCAAGACCCCTTGCCCTAACTCTCTCGATGACACTCAGCCGTCACAAGGATCACTCAAAAACATATCGTATGTTCAGCACTCGTAAAAGTTGTGTAATGATGAAGACTATATGCACACGTTTGCAAAGCACAGGCACATCAACCCAATCAACCCATGTCAGTTTGGAGAGATGTTAAATCATAGATTGCAAGTAAATAACCAAATCACTATTTATTAAAACCAACCGATCAAAATCTAAGTGTATTGAATCTCGAAGTGTCTATTAAAATTCACACTGGTAAAACCCAAACAAGAACAAATTTACTGGTAATGTGTCCATTTGGCATGTCAATACATCATTAAAGCTTTGATGTCAGCCACACAATTTGTTACTTAAAGCAACGTTGAATCACAATCTTTCAAATAATTGAAGTAATCTAAATACTGTTCAATTTGATATAAAAACACCCGTATAAAGACATCCTCATCAAACTTGGATTGTTCATTGTAACCAAACCACCTACAATATTTGCAAATTTTGCCTTTGCATCTTTGTCACATCTTCTGCTATACTTCCCTAATTGTGATGTAAATGGGCTATCCTCCACTAGTGGAGTAAGTTGCTCACACATTTTCCCTGTTTGGATTATTTGCAGCATTGTTTTCCACTTAAATGTCTGAAAAAAAATCAATTCCATGACACAAGAGAAAACAATGTAGTTGTACATGGAGAAGCGAAATAATCTCACAACATACAGAGAAACTCTGCTCTGGAAAAAACTAAAATTGGATGAAGCCAGCAGTGCATCACTTGACTTGTGCGAGTGCTGTTGTACCTTGGATAATTTTTACAGCGCATCTGAATAGTGATTACCATGTGGACTGTAACTTTACTTGAAGAGATGCCAAAATATCGAAAAGTTTATAAGTCGAAGTTTGCAGAGATTAGACCTCGTAAACAGGTAACTAAATGAAATTTACATATTACCAACAGCAGCCACTATCTCTGACATCAAGCTCTACATATATCAATAAATTCCAACAGTGTCCCTTCAGGGAAACATTTCGATAGCAAGAGTATCAAACCCATTAGATTTTAGGTATCATGGTATTTCAACAAATTGGGGAACTACTGCTATAAGCCTCCGATAGTAGTCGAACCCATGCCCTCCCATATTTCTGTAGAGCCAACTTCATCACTATCAAGTCCAACCATGTCTGTATCCCACCAACCGCCGCCATCAGCATCTGAAACCACAGTGAAATTACCATGGAATCAGCCTTCGATTGGCTTGCATTGAAGGATTCAACATAGGATGAAAACTCACTACTTGTGATTTGGAAAGTCAAGATGGTGCATAACAAGAGTGTGGGAAAGAAATATACTTACAGTGATTGAAGATAGTACGCGGTATTTCATCCACCCCCCTTTGGACATTTAGCTTCCTTTTAGGCTTGGGATCGTCTCCAAGAACAAGAAAGGAGGAAGAGGAAGAGGACATCTGGATATTATCTGAAAAATACAGAAAAGAGATTCGCAAAAAACTGAGTTCCTAAGGTGAAGTGGCCTCAAGAAGCATTTTCAGTTATTGTAACTGATCGTTATTCTTTAAGTTTATCATCATTGAAATCCAATAAATAGTTACCAATATTAGACTGTCTGAATATGATCTCCAATTATCATCCATTGCAAGTCAGTAGCATAATCCTTACATGTTTCATCTAGTTCTGATACAAGGAAACCCATAAGAATTGTGTCACTTTTAATAGGAGGAATTTTGAAAGGGTGGTTGGAGGAAAAGAGCTATTGAATTGAAGTCAGTGTTGAAATTGCAGTAAGGTTTTATTTGTATGGAAATACGGCCTCAGGATTGCAAGTAAAAACGTGCTGGAAAAAACTACATGGCATGGCAGGAAAAAAGAAATCGCATGTAAGCTAAAGTGGTAAAGCTGGTTATGCCTTGACATGTACTTGGCAGTTGTATACAAGCATACTCTTTGGTGTAGTATGTTTTAATCTCATTTCATATGGTTAGCTGAGAAGCAGACAAGATTCTCCACAGTTAACAAGCCTTTTGGATAGCAAGAGGATTATAGAAAACATTGTGCAACATTCCATTAACAGTAAATATAAGCTAATGTCCAAACTCTTCAAGATAGTGACCTCACTGTCTTCCCTTGAAAAGCCGACTCTGTGTGAGAGAACTGAAATGGGAAGACAGAAGGTCGGTGGTAGATCAATCCTGTATTTGGCTTCATCTTAATCACCCTTTAACAACGTCCTTGGGAATTCTTTTAATCCACCCTCAGGTATCGTTGGCGTATAGTGAATATGGCCTTTGTTGCACGAGCAGAATTTCCAATATGTTTTGCTCTAAATAGCTTGGAAACACTTACAAAATCTGTTATTAGACATTTTACTAACGTAATCTTTATCTTCAGAAATCTACGCAAATCAGATACCAAAATACCAAGGCAAGTTTCCACAAAAGTGCAAAGATGACTACGGGAAGTCTTCTCGGTGTTTCATTATAGCAATCTATCAGCACTGTGATAGGATGCTAGAAAGCTTGTTATATAATGTCAGCTCAAATATAGCATATATTTCTGCTTATAAGACATTTCACTTCTAGCATCCTACCAAGGGGTTGTTCTCCTTCACTTTTGACGAAAAGTATAGATGGGAAGTGGTCCCTAAAATGTTTCACGGGGATGTGGCTTCAATGTTTTCCATGCTCTTGGACAGAGGGCATCTGGGAAATGTTTCCCTATGTCTCTCTTTTAGGGAAACAGGGGGGGGAATAATTTCCCCAGTGTGGAACACATTTCCCCAAAATGGTTACCTCTGATAGTCTCCTCAAATTTTTGCCAGATAGTCTCCTCAGTGTTTAGTAATTTTAGTTTGAGTCATATCAAATATTATTTCATATTTCAGTATCTACTGTTTTTTTTGGTGTTAATTAAATTTTAAAATGATGAATCTAAATCAATGTATCAGTATTTTATTATCTCGGTTTTGTCCATAGTTTATAAATCAATGTATTTCATCACTGAACCTGAATCGTGTTTATATGATTTATAATGTTGAATTTAATACTAAGTCACCTGACACGGGGACACTCAAATTCGAGTGTCTGACACGGGGCACGTAGACCCCCCGGAACAAGACACATAGGACACGTTATATATATATATATATATATATATATATGATTTCAATGTTCATATTACGCAAATTGTCATTCATGATACAAATTCAGACAAAGATCTAGATTGTACAGTGTAAATTTGTAAGTTGTACAATGTAACATTATGCATACAAATACAAATGTGACAGATTCATCGATGATCCAATAGCAGAAAGACAAGAAACTGCAGTTTTCTCATTAAGTCATCAAAATCAAAATGTGTTACAACTAAGTCCTGAGGACACCTGACTAGCAATGCCAATGGCAAATAGAAATAGCAAATACAAAACAACTACAAGGTAGTAGGTAGCTCATCAATCATCATCATCAAAATCAACATCGCTGTCATGGTCACCACTGCTCTTCGTTGTTGCATCCTCCTCCTTTGTATCCAATGTAATCTTTGCATATGTTGGTGTGGAGGTTGACCCCAACATTATCACCATCATCAAAAGTGACAATCTCTAAGTCTATCCGTTAGAAACCCTCCATGTACTTTCTGATTTATTCCTTCCTACTTGTTATTATTAATTAACAAGTTATTTAGTATTTACCATGTTAATACTGAAAATAAACACAAGTACATGTTGAACACATTACAGATCGTCAATTAAAAGAAACAGAAACAAGCACACAAATGACACCGTTAATTTTGGACTAATGTCCCCAGAAAAACCCAATGTGGGAAAACCAGTGCAGCGATCTGAGGGTTTGATTTATTAAGCAATTTCAGAATACAATCTGGGTGCCAAATCCGGCTCACCCAACAAAGAAAAATCTCGGGAGTAGTACCTCTCCTTCAGAGACAAATGCTCCGGCTGAAACCCTGAATAAACACTCCAGCAGCGCCAATCTGCCGCACGAAAAACCCCAACGTCAGCCTCTAGGGACTGCGTCAGCCACTTCTGCCCTCTGCATCAGCTTTCTCGGCAATTCCCGACAATTCCGGCTGTTCTCGGCAATTCCGGCTACTCCCGGCAGTTCCGGCTTCTGCCCTCTGTGTCAGTGTTCCCGACTGTTCCGATTTCTGCCCTTTGCGTCAGCTTTCCCAACAATTTCGGCTTCTCCCCTCTGCGTCAACTTTCCCGACAGTTCCGACTGTTCCCAACAATTCTGGCTTCTTCCCTCTGCATCAGCTTTCCCAGTTGTTTCGACAATTCCGACTTCTGCCCTCTGCATCAACTATCCCGGTTGTTTCGGTAGTTCCGACTTCTGCCCTCTGCATCAACTTTCCCAGCTGCTGCGCTGATCCTCCGGACACTATCTCTGTCTCTTTGCTTTTGTATTCACTACCCCTCAACTGCAACTCCAGATCACTCTCTCAACTTTCTCAGCAAACCCAGCCCCAAAAAGTTGAAATCTTGATCTCTTGGTATGTACTCCAAGTGACCCTCAAGCCTCTTATACTTTTCTCGTTGACAGATCAACGGCCGAGATTAAGTCCCTAATCAACGGCTAAGATTAGATCTGGCTTGATCCATGACTTTTGGACCATTCTAAACACAATTTTGTATAATTCACATTAATATTTTAGTTTTCCTAAGTTTAGACTTAGGGACTCCATTAAAAATATTAATTATTTTAATAGATCCCAAACTGTTTAGAATTTGCCCAAACCCTTTCTGGGTATTGGAGACCTCATGTGCCTTAGCCTCTCCACCAAATTTTGTGACTAAATCACATTCGATACTACCCCAATAAACACTCCCTCTTAGCGAGAATTGTGCTCTAGCAATAATCCTCACAGAGTATTACTCTGATCATTCGGCATCAATCCCTAATGCTAGGGCTTATGCCCATCATCTGTACTGTTGCATCCCGTACTACCACCCATGGCTCTGCCACTGCCACTGTTGCATCTGTACGACAACTCCCTCTGCATCCATGTTGCTGCCCATGGCCCTACCACTGCCACTGTTGCGTCTGCACTGCATCCCCTCTCATCATGCTGCATCATGTTGCCCATAGCACCACCACTGCTAACTACTGCACTGCAACTCAATTACTGAGAAGTAAGCAACTGATCTCCCAACTCTAACATCTCTATCAGGCTAGAGACACTCTCGATGCTAAAGATCCCTCTGTCGTTGACAAGTGTTCCCTCTATGACCTCTGCGATGCCGCAACAACTCCCTGCATCTTGCACCATTGCACACCTCTTTGTGCCATCCTGCACTGGTGCAACACTCCCGTGCCTCTAGCACTGTTGCAGCCTGCTAACCTCGCGTTGTCCTAGGAATCCTGCACTGTAGCTCTCTCTACCGCTCCATCCTCATCTGTCTTGACCGACATCCGCCAGTCCTACTACTCCTCTTCGAGGCTACCGTAATCAGGTATAATCCAAGAGGTTGGGTACCTTGAGGATCCTGCCCCTAATCTTTTGTAGTCCTCCTGACTACAGCTCGATGTCTCCCCACTTTCGCTCAAGTGGTGTGTGTGCACTCATGGCACAGACATCGTCTGTCTCCACTTCCTTCTCTGCCCTTGCAGGCACTGCCTTGGTCTCGGAAGCCTCTCCCTTGCTCTTTTTCCTCGCACACTGGGTCGCATAATGACCCAGCTCCCCACAGTGGAAGCATTTGACCTTGGAGAGGTCATTCTTCTTCCGCTTTTCTTGCTTATCCTCAGATGTTAAGGCAGCATCCACCTCCTCCTCCTTCTTGATTCTAATCCCCTTGATGTTGCTTCCCGTCTTGGTCGCCCTGCGCAGAGCCACCCACATTTCCTCCCAATCTGGAAGGGTCGCCCTGCCCAGTATGCTCTGGACAAACACCTCCCAATCTTCTAAGACTGCATTCAAGGTTGTTCTCACCATCAACTTTGGATCTGGTGTGGCCCCTATGGAAGTCAGTTGATCTCGAATCTCCTTCAATCAACCGAGGATGGTGTCGATCTGTTCTCCCTTTTGCATTTGGTATGACCGCAACTGATTTTCTAGGAGCATCTTCCTCTGCACAAAAGTATGCTAATACAACTTGGTCAGGACCTCCCACATCTCCCTTGTTGTATTCTTCTCGGCAATATGAGGTACTATATGATCTGTGACCCCGTCAAGAATGATACTCTTGGCCCTCGCCATTGCTTCCTCATACATGTCATTGTCAGCTGGGTCAACTGGGACCGCTATCATCTTCAAGGCGAAGTGCTTGACATGATTTCTGTCAAGTACGGATAAGATTATGGCCTTCCAAACTCGAAGTTTGACGCTTTGTCAAGTCTGCCCTATTCTCTTACTCCGTGTAGTGTCATTCCGCTGCTCTTCTACTTCCCTCCTGGAAGTTCTCGATGTGACTCCCTCTGAACCTCGATTTCCTTCCTAGAAATCCTTCTGTCGATGTCGAGATGCCCCCTACTCTAATCGTCTGTGCAACCGCACCTCTGATCTAGATTTCTCGGCTAGAAACCTTCGATAGCAACTCCCTCCTCCTTGGCCTTGCCCTGTTAGGTACTATTCCGACAACAACACCCCACCAGCTCCACTCTGCAACTTATCCACAACCTCGTAAACCCCAGAAACCTGCAGGTGAGAGCTCCTAGGCTCTACGCAGTCCCAACACTGACAAACTAGCTCCCTAAGCCAACTATGTCAGCCCTCCTGGCCTCTGCATGGCTCTGCGTGAGCCTGTCTTTGCCTCCCTCAACCTCTGTGCAGCCTCTTCTTGGCCCGAACTTATTAAAGCAGGCATTGCGTCACCCCTTCCTTGTTGTTTTGCTGCTAGGAACAGCTTTTGTCACTTGGGACAGTGGTTTTCTGTTGTTGCTGCTCTGCTCGACCGATGTCCTCAGTTCTCCTGTGATCTGCAACCACCCTCTGATACCATGTTGAAGTTTCTAAGTCTATCCATTAGAAACTCTCCATGTACTTTCTGATTTATTCCTTCCTACTTGTTCTGATTAATTAAAAAGTTATTTACCATGTAAATACTGAAAATAAACACAAGTACATGCTTGACACATTATAGATCATCAACTGAAGGAAACAGAAACAAGCACACAAATGACACTGTTATTTTTGGACTAATGTCCCCGGAAAAACCCAATGCGGGAAAACTGGTGCAGCTATCTGAGGGTTTGATTTATTAAGCAGTTTCAGAATACAATCTAGGTGCCAAATCCGGCTCACCCAACAGAGAAAAATCTTGACAGTAGTACCTCTCCTTCGGAGATAGATGCTCCGGTTGAAACCCCGTATAAACACTCTGACAGCTCCTCAGCTCCAATCTACCCCACGAAAAACCCCAGCGTCAGCCTCTACGGACAGTGTCAACCTCTTATGCCCTCTGCATCGCATTCACAACAGTTTTGGCTTCTACCCTCTGCGTCAGCTTTCTCAGCTATTCTGGCAGTTCTAAACAGTTCTTGATGTTCCCGGCAGTTCCAGCTTCTGCCTTCAGCGTCAACTTTCCCAGCTATTCCGACAGTTCCGGCTTCTGCCCTTTGCGTCAGCTCTTTCCAACAGTTCCGGTTGTTCCTAGCAGTTCCGGCTTCTACCCTCTGCATCATCTTTCCCGGCTGTTGCGCTGATCCTCACGACACTATCTTTGCCTCTCTGCTTCTGTATTCATTGCCCCTCATCTACAACTCCAAATCACTCTCTCAACTTTCTTAGCAAACCCAGCCCCAGAAAGTCAAAATCTTGATCTCTTGGTATGTACTCTAAGTGACCCTCAAGCCTCCTCTTATACTTTTCTCGTTCACAGATCAACAACCGAGATTAAGTCCCTAATCAATGGCTAAGATTAGATCTGGCTTGATCCATGACTTTTGGACCATTCTAGCACAGTTTTATATTAATTCACATTAATATTTTAGTTTCCCTAAAGTTTAAACTTACGGACTCCATTAAAAATATTAATTATTTTAATATCTCCCAAATTGTTTAGAATCTGCCCAAACCCTTTCCGAGTATTGGAGATCTCATGTGCCTTAGCCTCTCCACCAAATTTCGTGGCTAGAGCACATCCGATGCTACCCCAAATCAACAGATCCAAGTTGGCTAAAGCCAACTCAACATTGTTGGCCAAACCCATATTATCAAGAAAGACATCCCACATCTTTGTCTTTCCCTTCAACCATTCATCCCTCTACTTGTAAATAAGACGAAGGTTGGTGTGCATATACACCATTGTCTCTACTCAGGACTGCTCAAGCTTGCTCTTCTTGACACTATACAAATTCCCATATGTACTCCAATTCCTCTCGCAACAAGAGGATGAAGTAACTTGAGAGAGGAGCCTCATGGCTAATTGCTATAGAGGAGGGCGAGTTCCCCACCAAGAATAGGGCTTCTTAGCCCCTTGTCTCTAATCACATCATAGCCTGCAAATCGCCTAGTGCCAATGGAAAACTTTGCAAAGGCATCCTCCACCCCGTCAAATGACGCTCTATCCTGAAATATCCGCATCAATGCATCCTTCCACCCCTATGAAATTTCACCATCCATGTGAGGAGGGAACTTGCCGGAAGGTCCACCATTCAGCCACTCATGGCTATAATATTTTGGGTTCAATGAGTGAGCCAAGCAATGCAAAGGTGTGCAATTTTTGTCTCATCTGCTAACAAGAATATCATGTATGGTGGTGAAAATGGTCTTCGATGATGTCTCATACTCAAGGTACTCACTCTGTAAAATAATGGTCCTTACAAACTCAATCATGGAATGTCATCCTTCATAAACCTGTCGTAGGATGGGTTGGTCTGTATTTGCAAATCGTAGAAAAGAAATGATAAGGTCATGATCTTAACAGTGAGATCTAAGCTCTCCAACCAAGCATCATCTAACATTGTCTGACTCTTTTTTAGGCTACTTGATCAGCCTTTCTCGAAAAAGACCAAAACTTTGAAATAATCATGGCCCCAAGAGTGGTCTTGACCTCCCTCAACCTCTTCAACATGATGAATGAAGAGGCAAATTGTGTATCTGTAATCTTCAACAACGATAAAAGGTTGTACTCCTCGTAGAGTGTGAAGGAATTAGTATGATTTTGTACAAAGTTGTAGATATGTCGTGCATCCTCAATAACTTCCAATCCAAGGCACATTAGAAGCAATAGTTTTAAGTGCTAAATTCAAGGAATGGACAATGCAAGGTGTCCAAAATACTTGTGGATATTTAGCTTCCACAATCATGCCAACAGCCTTGCAAACAGGTGCATTGTTTGTAATAATTTGCAAGCAAGAATCAACACCTACATCTTCAATAGCTTTAATGAACAACTCACCATATATTGTGCATCCTTGTGTTGTCCAAGTACATCCAATGGCTTCAAGAAAATTGGTCCATTCAAGGAAGACACCATGAAGTTGATGAGTGAGTGATGCATTGAATCTGTCCATCCATCAAAAACAATACTAACCCTAGATGTTGGCCATGTTGATTTAATAGGCTCAAGCATTTTGTCCACCTCTTTCTTTTCCTTAGTTAACAATGTGGTTCTAAGCTTCTCTAACCCAAGAGGCACATACCTTGATGGAGCCCCTTGAGTTAGAGCTCAGCACATCTCAAGAAATAAAGGTGAGCATGCAACATTAAAGGATATGAAGTTTAGATAGAAAAAAAGGCAATGGTGATATCAAGCTCTTCTCGTCTCTCTTTCTGAAAAATCTTGTCCATTGGACCAAGTGCCACGGTGCTTCCTTTTGTTGTTTGACCTACACCCCCACCAAAACTCTTAAATGGAAATTTGTTGTTGTTTTTCCTCTAAGTTGCACGAAACGAGAAAACGGGTACAAGTTTCTAAAACAGGCATGGGTACAAAACATGGCCCCCTCAAATTTTGGAAATGGGGAAACGTGATAGATATATATATATATATAATAGAATTTAGGACATTTAAGAAATGTTATGTGCAATCATAAAGCATACATGATATATAATTTATTACATTTAAAGTCTAAACATTATGATTAAATTTACATCACATTTACTCATGAATGATAACATAATAAAAATAGCAATATCGGAATATGCAAAATCAACTTTTATTATATATCCAAATCTCAAATCAACCTTTATTATATATACGAGGTTGCAAGTACAATAAAGACTATAAGCTGCAAGAACTATAAAGACAAAAGGGTAATCCTCATCAAAAATAGAAACAGAAGCATGCTCAACAATGGATGGTGGTGCTGAAGAAGATGATGGGCCACTTCCACTTCCAAGCTGGACATCAATATTCAAGGCAGCAAGAGAGAGATCCAAATCAAGACTTCATGCATCCACATCCCATTATTTAGAAGGACCATTGTTGTATTATGGACCCCTACGAGATGCAAGGTGAAGGTTGGAGTGCACATAAACAAGATCCTCTGCCTTCTGTGAGCCCAACCTATTGCGCTTCACTAAATGAATAAAACCATCAGTGCTCCAATTCCTTTCTGTTGATGAAAAGCTTGCCACTTGTGAAAGAACACGAATGACAAGGTTTTGCAAATGTACACCATTTTCTCCATGACAAATCCACCACCTAACTAGATTCACGGTGCTTCTCTCTTCCAAGGCTGATATATTTGCATAATCATCTAATCCCACAGCAAAACTGGCAAATTCTTCCTTTACCTCCCTATGTAGATGAGATGGAAATATTCTCATAAGGGCTTTTTTCACCCCATTAGCCACCTCTCTATGGTGACTTCCTCTTCCCATTGCTTTGGGCAATAAGCTCCTCAGCATAAAATTTGGCGTTCAAGGCATGTGCTAAAGTGTGCAATGGAGTGTTGAAATTATTCCACCTATCAACAATGATTTTCTTGACTAAATCAGCAAAATGATCATCAACAAACAAAAGTTGTGGAGACTCTTGTGAAATGATTTCCATAGTTTTCTCAACCATGGAATCCATGCCATCATATACGTCTCCTAAGAAAGGCTGGCCAGTGTCAGCATTCCGAAGAAGTTGTGAACTTTAGCAAGAAATCTATCTTGCTCCACCAATCCTCATCAAGGCACAATCTACACACTATATCAGTGTTGATAATATCGCCGATATTTCGGCGAAAATCGTAAATATCGCGCGATTTTCATGAAAACGAAATTTCGGCTGGAATATAGCGCGATATTTTCTCATTTCGAATTTATCGCGATATGTACGAAATTTCGGCGATATTTTAACAAATATCGCGAGACGACCATAAAAATCGCCGGCAGCCTTTATAAAATGGGTTTAGGCCCTAAATGAGCCATTTCTGTTTCGAACTTTCGTGAGAGCTGGAGCCTGGAGACGCTACGAAGTTTGGCTGCGGAGGGTTCCGGTTTACAACTTTACAGGTATGCGTATGCCCCAGCGTTAATACTTTGGCTGCGGAGGGTTTAATACTTTAAAGTTTAGAGTCTACTATATACTGGCCGGATAGATTCTTATTCAAAATGCGGTCGATGACCCTATGGCACTACTTCTTCAACATTCCAATCTCTTTAGAACTTCCAAATGGCATCTTCTTTCCGCTTCTATGTATTATACAATGGTTCACCGTTCAAGAGCCACCATCTAACACTATTTTGGCACAGCCGCTCAGATTCCTAACTTATTCCAAGACTGTCTACGACATATATATTTGACAAAGACCAATAATTTATTCTTGTTCATATATCTCTAACTATTTACAAATCCTAGACAAGCGGAAGCAAGTGAGATTTTTCATATGTACTATCTAGGAGTTAATCAACTAATTTTCTAAGAATCACGTTCTTTACAAATGAACAAGTTACACATACCTTTGTTTTGGTATTCTATTGAGCTTGTTGCCTTATCTTGCAAACTGCATACACATTGTTAGTTGACTAAAACATAAAGAGTGATATTGATACTTGCTTCTCTTTACTTGTAGTAGAGGTTTCCAAGAAGGAACTGCTACAGCTCTTTAGATATACTCCTCTTTATATTGATATAGACTACTTGCTTGATGGTAGAAAACGCAGAAAAGTCTTCTTTTACTCTTGCTAGACACCCATTCCAAAATGCATGTAGATCTTGATCATATGGTCCTTCCAGGTCGGCTTTATGTGACTATTGAGGCCTATTTCTTATACATATATGTGCATAGATTTTTGTCCTTTCTCAACAGAAGTCTTGGTACCTTTTCATAAGAGACTGTGGCTTCAAATTTTTGACCTTTCAGCTAGGCTTATAAGGCTTTCAAACAATTCGGTCCTGATCAGTCAACAAGTAAATTTTATGCGGGCTTAAAAAAGGCTTCTTTTAGTCCATAATGAGATATTCTATTCCTTGAATTAATTACCCATAAAAATGTACAGACTCCTGAAGTTCTCAGATTTCTGAAATGAGATACTGTTCAGATTTTAATATAGATTTCAGACTTCAATACTTGATCTCGGAACCTCGCTCATTAACATAAGGATTTCGGCCTTGTAAATGCTTAATTTCTAGACTTTTAAATCTTCAAATGATGCAGTTCGATTCCCTTGAGAACTTCAGTCTATGGGCCCAGGTCTGCAGTGTTTTATTCACAGAATTGCCCAGAATTTTGATTTTATGCTTGACATTTCTTCTGGGTAGTTCGATCTGAGCTTTTCTTCAGAATTTTATAAATTTATATATTAAAAAAACAAGGGTTATATATTACTTAATAACTTATTAAGTTACTAATTCCAAATTTTTTTTGGTGCTGTAGGTTTCCTTTTGAGTTAGCCCACTACAAAATACAAATATGCCAAAAAACTTGGACCCATTTTGGGAGTATGGGATCCCTGATGGTGGGACAAATCGTGCATATCTTTCATGCAAATTGTGTGGGGACATGATGACAGGTGGGGTTACACGACTGAAATACCATCTTGCTAGACTCCCTGGACATGATGTTGGCATTTGTAAAGTTTCTAGTCCGGAGTTTATACGAAAAGCTCTTGAGGCAATTGAAGAAAAGGACAGAAAGAAGGAAGAGGCGGAAAGAAACAAAGCTGAACGTGCAGGTAGATCTTTTGGGATATCTTCTCCTGATTTTGATGTTCAGGGTAGTGGCCCTACTAGCCCTAGTGGGAGGGGCTCCACAACTGGCACACCATCACATGCTAGCGCTACTGCTAGTGTGAATGCGAGGTCATCATTTTTTGTTCCACGAACAGGAGCTGGAGCACAACCTGGCATAAAATCGCTTTATAAAAAAAAGGAGAAGGAAGAAGCAGATAGAGTCATGGGGAGGTGTATTTTTTGGAGCGACTTACCTCTCAGCATCACAAAAACCAATCCATTTTGGCAACCAATGTGTGATGCTATTGCTGTTGTGGGCCCAGGGTACAAAAGTGCCACATATGAGGAGTTGCGGGGGCCAATTCTTCAAGCAGAAAAACAGGACATCAACTCTAGATTGGCGGAGTTGAAACAGACATGGGAAGTCATTGGATGCACAGTGATGTCTGATGGTTGGACAGATAGGAAGGGTAGGACCCTTCTAAATTTCTTGGTACATTGTCCTAAAGGTACCATGTTTATTAAATCGTTGGATGCATCAGAACATATCAAAGATGCAGCAACGATATGTGAGTTGTTAGATGGGTTCATTCAGGAGATTGGTGTGCAGAATGTGGTGCAAGTCGTAACAGACAATGCAGCTAATTATGTGTCTGCCGGCAGAATGCTTATGGAGAGGCATCCCACATTGTTCTGGACTCCATGTGCAGCGCATTGTCTTCATTTGTTGCTTGAGGATATGGGGAAACTCTCCTTCATCAAGGAGGCAGTTGATATGGCTAGGAGCATCCCCAAGTTTATTTATAACCATGCTTTTGTTCTTAGCCTTATGAGGAGGTTCACTAGAAACAAGGAGTTGCGGCGTCCTGCCATCACACGTTTAGCCACAACCTTTATTACTCTTCAGTCTTTGCTTCGATGTCAGTACGAGTTGAAGCAAATGTTTGTGTCTGATGATTGGCGTGGTTGTAGATACAGCAAGAGACCTGATGGGAGAGCCATTGAAAAAATGGTGTACTCTGAGACATTTTGGCGTGGAGTACAAGAAGCATGTGCAGTTAGCGAACCTATAGTAAAGGTTCTTAGATTGGTGGATGGAGAGAAGCCTGCAATGCCTTATTTGTATGAGGGCATGGATAGGGCCAAGGAGGCCATTCGTTCCTATTATGCAGACAAGGGTTCTGCTGGCCTTAATAGGCCGATGATGTTATGGGATGTGATCGATAGTCGGTGGACAGGGATGCTTCATCGACCCATTCATGCAGCAGCACTCTTCCTCAACCCTGCATTTGCATACAAATGCAAATTTCGTTTTGATGGCGAGGTGATGGAAGGGCTCCATTCCTGTATTGAGAGGATGGTACCTGATTCTGAGCTTCATCGCAAAATCAGCCGCGAGATACATAGTTATCAGGATTGTGTTGGCCTATTTGGCTTTGATGATGCCATTAAGGAAAGGGCCCTCTTCATGCCACGTAAGTGACAAGTCATCACTCATTAGAAATTAGAAATTTGAATTTAATTATGTTTTAACTTTTAAGTTTTTGAATTTTTTATTTCATTATTTTGTTGTAGATCTTTGGCGGCGAAGCTATGGTGCAAGGGTACCAAATTTGCAAAATTTGGCTATACGAATCTTGAGTCAAACATGTAGCTCTTCAGGGTGTGAGCGCAATTGGAGTGTATTTGAGAAAATACACGCCAAAAAGCGCAACAGGTATAACTTTGAACTCAAGCCTTCAGTTGAGCAATTACACTTATTGTAATTTTTAATTTTTAATTTATGACCTTCAAGTGTCAAGAGTCAAGAGTCAAGACTCATTACTTTTTTTGACACTCTTACAGGTTGGAGTTCGCACGCCTCAACGATTTGGTGTATGTGCATTACAACATCCGACTTCGAGTGAGGCAAATAGAATCACCAGTGGATCCAGATGCCATTTCCTTAGACAATATTGATGTATTGTCTCCGTGGAGGGTGGAGTCTCAGGAGCCCATATTGGAGGAGTCACCTTCATGGTTGGAGGAGCCAGTGGCAGATGATCCATTAGAGCAGGGGCAGCAAGAGGAGGACTCGGAGTCAGAGGAGCAGCAGCACTTAGAGGAGGAGCAAGAGGCGCTGGAGGAGGACACTGCGGGAGCATCAGCATCAACACCATCTGCTATAGATATAGGAGAGCATAGCTCCATGCCTATCACTCACTATTTGACATTAGGTGCAGAGGCAGTGTCAGGGCCTTCTACTACTAGGGGCAGGCCTGACAAACAGCCCATCATGTTTTCCCGTAAAAGGGGGAGAGGGCAGTAGATAGATAGCTACTAGTTTTATTTGTTATGCTACATGTAACTCATGATGATGAGATACTTTTATTATTATATGTGATGTTATTTTGTATTGGTTCTCCACATTTGAGTCCTTGAATGGACAATTATCAGGGATTAGCACGATTTGGTATCGCCTTTGATATATCATTTCTATTTGACATCATATATATCAGTGTTTTCTTCATATTTATGTGCCAATGTGTTTAAACTTTATTTCATGTTGTTATTGCTTTATATGTTTAAAAATCTGAAAAAAATGAATATATTATGCATTTTTTATGCTTGCTTTTGTTGTTTAAATTCTGAACATGAAGATGTTGCTTTAAAAATTAAAATAGTTTCTTGAGTGTTTGCTGGGCACTGTATAGTTATACTCATTTAATGCCAATTTTTTGTTTTTTTTGTGCCCTAGGTTTGAATTAGTTCACTACAAATGTCAAATATGCCAAAAGCCTTGGACCCATTTTGGGAGTATGGGGAGGCTGTTGGTGGGGCAAATCAGGCATATATATCATGCAACTTGTGTGGGACCAAGATGTCAGGAGGGATTACACGATTGAAATACCATCTGGCTAAACTCTCTGCATATGATGCAGCAGATGTGATGCCTTGTATGGTTTCTAGTGCAGAGGTTATACAAAAAGCTCGTGAAGCAATTGCTGAACAAGACAGAAAGAAAGCTGCTAGGGAGAGGCCAATGGTCTCAGATAGATAGCTGCTAGTTTTATTTGTTTTGCAACTTTTGCTACATATAAGTTTATAACTCATGATGATGAAATACTTTTAAACTTTTATATATGTGATGTTGTTTTGTTTGAGTCCTTGATTGGACAATTATCACTATCAGGGATCAGCAGGATATGTGATGTTATTTTAATTTTTGTTTGAGTCCTTGATTGGACAATTATCAATTTATCACTATCAGGGATCAGCAAGATTTGGTATCACCTTTGAAGTTTGATGTATCATTTCTATTTGACATCATATATATCAGTGTTTTCTTCATATTTATGTGCCAATGTGTTTAGTTCATGTTGTTATTGCTTTATATGTTTAGAAATCTGAAAAAAAATGAATATATTATGCATTTTTTATGCTTGCCGATATTTGCCGATATTTTCGCCGATATTTCCGATAAGATATTTTCCGGACCCTCGCCGATATTTTCCCGATACCGATATTATCAACACTGCACTATATATCCTCGCTCTGAATCTTCTTGTCTCCACTCAACCCAAAGTTGACTCACCACCATAGAAATTAATGCATGCTTAACCTCAACAAGGCGGCGCAACACCAGGAAGTTTGAGACATATCTTGTCTCAGCAACTTTTAACAACTCCAATTTGGAGTACTCGCGAAATATTGCCTGACATTGGTTGTGGTTGGTGATGAATTTAACAATCTGCATTGCTTCCCTTGTGATTTCCTTTATCCATGGAACTTTGTTGTCGGTCTCCTCTAAGATTAAATTCAAATTATGGACAATGCAAGGTGTCCAAAAGATGTGGTCATACCTCCCCTCAATAATTAAACCTGCAACTTTGCAAACTGGTGCATTATCCGTGATAACTTGCACCACCTTGTTTGGCCCTATTTGTTCAATAGATTTTATAATAACATCCGCAATGAACTGTGCATCTTTTACCTCTCCTGAGCAATTTTCCGCCTTTATAAACATTGCTCCTTTGGCGGAAGTGGCAATGATATTTATCAATGGTCTGTGCCTTGTATCTGCCCATCCATCTGAGACTATGGTAACCCCATAGCTACTCCAAGAAGAACGAATTGGTGATAAGATATCCTCCACAAACTCCTCATTTTTTAGAAGCTAAGTTCTGACTTTCTCATAGTTGGGCCCCTTGTACCCTTGAGGAGCTTTGTTAATTGCCCTTATCATATCTTGCCAGTAAGGAGAGCGAACAACATTGAATGGGATACCACATGCATAAATGCACCTAGCCACTCTGGAATCAATTTCTTCTCTCGCTTGCACATTCACCAATTTAGCAATTCTGCTATCCTAAACTGAAGGGGATGCCCCTCTAGTATTTTTGGATGTTGGTTGTTCATGTTGTTGAGTGGCACTGGCTCTCCTCTTCCTTGCTTCAACTACAATCCTTGGCTCAATGTTAGATGGAGCTTGAGGAGTAGCTTGACTAAGCTCATCATGCCTTCTCTTAATTCCATCTGCCTCATCTTGCTCTCTTTGATATGCCCTCCTTGCCAATGGGTCTGTTGTTTTTGTGCAACCTACAATCCCCTGTCCTCCTCCATGCAAAAGATGTGCCTTCACTCTTGGGTAGGAACCCTTGTACGAATTACTGCAAAGATTACATCGCCATTCCCATAAGCCACCACCTCCACATTTTTTAAGCTTCTGAACATGCCTCCAAAGAAGATAATATTCATCCCTTGGGTTGGCCCTAGGGCTTGAACTTGTAGTTGCACTTTGGTTAGAAGCCATTGCTGCAAAAAAAAATTAAAAAAACAAATCTGTAAAGAAAAAACGTTTTTCATATTTTTGGCAGCATAAACCCTCGAAAAATTGAAGAAATAGTAGGAAAAAACTAAGAAAATGAATGCTTCTTGTCCAAATTAATTTTCTGTAGCTGAAGCTACCCCAGAATGCCAGAATATGAGAAATATGGTTGTAGTTTAGCCAAAATCCAAGAATGTCGTAGCCAGAAACTCTGCACTCCAAATCTACTGCTGAAATATCTTTCTCTTGCTGTTGAAATCTCTTTCTCTTGCTGCTGAAATATCCTTTGCTCACTGTTGAAAACGTCCTAGTTGAAACCACTGCTCTCTTCCTCTCTTCTCCTTTGCTAAAATCGTCTGTCTCCAAGAGAAATGACTTGCTCAATTGTATGATGAGAGAATGAGGTGAGAGTCTTTTATAACTTGAGAGAGGCATCTAGAAGCATCCATAAGATATTTTAGTCACTCAATAAAAAATTAGAAGCGAAAAAATGAAGTGGAAACTCTATCGTACAACCTAGAAACTTGTTTCCGACCATACTGGCCATGTTTCCCCAGCATGAAACGAGCCAGTACGGCCGTAAACAAGCCGTACGGTATGAGTTTCCTCGTTTCTGTTTCATTTCCGATCGGAAATGAACCCCTGGGCAATGTTTCCTGCAACTTAGTTTTTCCTCAAGAATGGAAGGGGATCCTCATTCTTGTTTTTTTAGATGATGCAACCACCCTTGCCACACCAACATTGACCTCTTTTTCCATTTCTTTCCTCCTAGCTATAGACACATTTGAACATGCTCCAATTCCACACCCTGGTAAGCCCAACAAATGAGCTTTCACATGGAAATAAGTGCTCTTGAAATGATTGTTGCAATAGTTGTATGTCTAAGAAAAATTGTCTCCTCCCTTCAGTTTGTTGCCTAGCCCTTGATCTCTTGTGACATACTTCCACAAGGGGTATTTACTTCTTGAACTTGTCTTTCTAATCTAGTATGCCCTCAATATTTGAAGTTGTTATTGCAGCCCCACTTCCAACAAAGGGAACACTTACAGACCCTGATGAAATTGGAACAAGAGGGGCATCACCAATGGGGACATCCTTCCCTTTCTTTTGCCCCTTCCCTGCTGCCCTTGTTTGAGCCATGAATGTTGTAAAAAAATGAAGAAAAAATGCACAAACATGTAAACAAAATGGACAAGCGAATTATTGTAGCAAAAATGGAAGCAAAATGTACCTAATTGTTTCTTGAATTACCTCCAAAATGCTCTCAAATCCTTTGCTAGTCACTCCCACACACCCATAGCAAGAGAGAGACATAGGAATGAGGCATAAATCGGTCCAAATCGAGCTTTTAAAGCCGCATGGCACATTTTTCAATGGGACGTATCCTGAAATCGAGATTCGTTGGCTCATTGAATCTAATTCACGTGTCCAAGAAATCCCATGTGTCAAGACACACTTTGTTGGAAATAGTACCAAGGAGAGGTGTTACTAGGCATTTATCCCTTTTAGCCTAGTGAGCACATTAATTACTTCTGTCTTGGTGACATTTATGAATTATATTAATGTCATGGATGGAAAAGGTACTTAGAAGTGTTGTACGGTGTACCATATACTTTTTCTAATATTAAAATCACTTGTACTTTATAAAGTGAATTTATGTGTAAAATACATAGTGTACTTTTTTTATATTAAAGTGAGTTGAAAAATCATTCTATGAGAAAAATAAAAATAAAAAGTACACAACTTGAAAAAAGTACTAAGAGACTTTTAAGTGATGGGGCCAATGTGTAAAGGGGGTCATTTGAAAGAATCGATCTCAACCATTGGATCTTAGGTTTAGGGATTCAATCTTTTCCAAGGAGACAAAAGAGGAAAAAGGGATCTCGTTCTTCACTTCACACTTGAGAGAGCAAAAGGAGAAGACAAGAGAAGACGAAGCTTCAAGGAGGAGGAGAATTTACAACTGAGAAGAAAGGGCTCAAATTCCAAGGAGGGTATTGTACAAACAACGGCATGCATTTCTAGGAAGAGGCAACACGAATTTCAAGGGACAGCAACACAAAAATAAAGGAGTTGGGCACAATTTTCAAGGAGGTTTTGAGCACAAATTTCGAGGAAGGAGCAGCTCAATTCAAGCCTTAAATTTGAGGCACAAATTTCAAGAAGTTTGCTACAAGAAACACAAAAATCAAGGAGGTTTCTAACTGCTGTCAAGCACAAATTTCGAGGAGGTACAATCAACCTTTTGAACAAAAAATGAGGCAAACTTCAACACTATTTTTGAGGCAATTTTTGGGCACAATTTTTAAGGAGCTAGGCAAAAATAATTTGCTAAATTTCTGGGCATGTAAATTTTGTGGAAATTTGAAATATCAATGAGCACAAATTTCCAGAATGAGTGCAATTAATGCTACAGCAAAAAGGGAGATAAGTAATATGCTTTATGTACTTATTTAAATTTTGTTAAGCAACAAAATCCTCCTTTGAAGACTGGTTTTCGCCAAGAGGCTGTTGGGTTTTTCCGAGTCAACTTGACCAAAAATAAGTCTCATATGTGTGAATGCTTGCCAAAATTATGTGTTAATTTTCAACTGATAGGAAAGTGAAAAATAGTAGTACTCTTTAATGTTTGCAATGAATGCATACTGAAATTTATATTAGCATAACAAAACATGTGGGTTGGGCCTAAACAAACACATGCAAACTTGTAAATTGGGTTAAGGGTGCATATCATAATTTTTCTACATGATATCAGAGCTAAGTTAAGCCAAGTTGAGGCTTAAATCTTCAATTTCAGTTGGCTGATAAAGATGGCAGCAAGCATCTAAAATCTTCAAACAGTGAACCAATACCTTTGAAACCTTGCCAAAAACCCAAAGATTTCAGCGGTTCATAGGGAGGAAGGTTCTAGCTTCCAGATTTGCTTCATTTTTTTGGTTATGGGGTCATGGCTACTGGGCTGAGAGTAGAGTTCAAATTGATGGGGGCTAAAAACTTTGGCCCATGGAAGGAGAGGATTATGCTTTCACTAGAAGATGTGGAAGTGTGGGATGTTGTTGAAACAGTTGTGCAAGCACCAACTGATATAGCTCAGTTGGTGGAGTTCAACAAGAAAAATGTGAAGGCAAAGAGGATCCTTCTAGATGCCATCAAGGACCATTTATTCCCTCATGTTTCAGGGATAAGATATACATATCAGATGTGGGAGTCCTTGGTCTCTTTGCACCAAAGTTCTAATGAAAACAAGGAGATGGTGTTGAGAAAAAAACTACACAACGCCAAGATGACCAAGACTGACAGTGTCACTTCTTTCCTCACCAGAGTCTCATAGGTGAAGGATGAGTTAGCTGCCATTGGAGAGGTTGTTCCAGAGGAGCAGTTGGTTAGGATTGCCTTAGATGGGTTCACCGAGAAGTGGAATGGCTTTATCCACGGCTTGGTGGCCAGAGAGCACTTTCCTAGTTGGAGGAAGATGTGGAACGATTTCATCTAGGAGGAGATCAAGAGGAGTGCGAAGGGTCGTAGCAAGAGTGGTGGGGGAGGTGAAGAGGAGAATGTTGCTCTTGTAGCAAAGGGCAAGAAGGGAAAGAAGATCAAGAAGGGATCTACTAGTGGAGTAAAACAAGAGAAGGGGAAGCAGAAGGCTAAGGAGGACATGACCAAAGTGAAATGCTTTGCGTGTGGGAAGATGGGTCACTATGTTGTTCAGTGTCCCAACAAGAAGGGTAAGAAGAAACAAGGAGTTGCAGCTTTAGCAAAAGTGGATGATTTTGAGACTATGTTTGATTCAGAGTGTGCTTTGGTGGTGAGTTTAGCCACTGATGCCATCTTCTCGTGCATGGTTCATAGACAATGGAGCATCTTGCCATATGACCAGAGTTAGAGAGAACTTCACGAACCTTTTGGAGGATGACATTGACTTGGAGGTTGTGCTTGGCGACAATTCCAAAGTCAAGGCAACAGGTATTGGGACAGTTTCATTTCAAAGGGACTCATCACCTCCTCTGAAGGTGACAAATGTTCTTTGTGTTCCAAGGTTGAAGAAGAGTTTGATATCAGTCTCTAGCTTGGAGGACAGGGGGTATGAGGTATTGTTCTGAAAGGGACAAGTGTTGATATATCCCAATGGATCCAGTATCAACTTTGCTTGTGTGATTGGAGCTCGTAGTGGGAGATTATACAGACTTTTATTTCAACATCTTAGAGCTATGGTAGTGCAAACCAGTGGCAGTGAGCTATGTGAGTTGTGGCACAAGAGGATGGCCCGCTTGCACCATGGAGCTTTTAGGCTGCTAAGGCAGATGGTTACAGGGTTGCCTAACTTCAGCACAGAGCATCATGATGTGTGCAGCAGGTGTGCTTTGGGAAAGTACATCAAGACACCTTTCCAGAGCAGTGACAACAGAGCTGCAGGTATCCTTGACTTGATTCATTCTGACGTATGTGGTCCTGTGTTCCATGTTTCATTGAGTGGATATGAGTACTATGTGACATTCATTGATGACCACTCCAGGAGGACTTGGATTTACTTCTTGAAGACCAAGGATGAGGTCTTCTGAAGATTCCAAGAGTTTCAGGCTCTTGTGGAAAGCCAGACAAGGAGGCAGATCAAGGTGTTGAGATCAGCCAATGAGGGTGACTACACTTCTGCGAAGATGAGGGATTTTTGTGGGAGTGTTGGCATCAAGAGGGAGCTAATTGTGCCTTATAACCCTCAGTAGAATGGGGTGGCAGAGAGGAAGAACAGGACAATTGTGGGTGCAGCTAGCACTATGTTGCATGATTAGAGTTTACCTTTCTTCTTGTGGGCCGAGGCGTGTAACATTGTTGTATATTTGCAGAACAGTAGCCCACATAGAGTCTTCGAGAGCAAAGACCCTTGAGGAGGTGTATATCAAAAAGAAGACAGAAGTTGGGCACATCTGGATATTTGGGTGCCTTACATATTCACACATCTCTAGGGAGAAGAGGACAGAGTTGAAACCCACTGCAGAGAGGGGTTTCCTAGTAGATTACGGCAAAACCAGCAAAGCCTACCATATATATCTTCCTGCACAAAGGAAGATTGTCCTGCGGAGGGATGTGACATTTGAGGAGGAGAGAGCTTTGAAAAGGTCTCGAGAAGTTGATCAGGTAGAGCAATAGGCTCCTCAGTAGGGAGCCACACCACAAGTTTCAAGTGCATCAGGTGGTACTTCAGGATCAAGAGGTTCACCTTCTTCAGGGGTGACCAGTTCACAAAGCACAGTTTTGCCTGGTTCAAGATCACCTGGTGCAAGTTCATCAGGCACAGTATCTCAGAGTTCAAGATCTCCATTGGTTATTTCAAAGCCATCCTCGCTAGGTGGAGAGGCACCAGTTGAGGATTTTCCCATACCACCACAAGAGACTACTGCAGGCAAGAGGAAGCCAAGATGGCTTCATGTTAAAAATATGCAACTACGGTCAAATTCCACTTTAAACTACTCATTTGATGGAGATGATGATGGCATTACATTCCTCTTTCCGAGAGGACCAAAATCGACCTAAAGATCACCTCATTTGGACAAGCGAAAGTTGAGTTATGAATTATTTTATTCATACATATATTCTTGATTAGGTCAGCCCTATGCACATGTACCAGTGGACAGGTCAAGTGGACCCTCATGGAAGCTGATAAATAAAAGAGGCCTCGAGCTCATTTGGACACATTGATCAAGCTCTCTTCTCCTCTTCTATTTTGCCTTGGCTCGCACAAGTCTGACAAAGGAAGCTTGCTCAAGGGTCTAAAACTGTTGACAGCTAATCATTGAAATTGGGTGAACATTTGTAAATAATGGAAAATGAAAAGACATCGGGAGGTGAAGCCCAAGAGTCTCTCCCTCCTATATATAACCATGAGTAATCTCAATGAATAAACAATTTGATTTGAGGAGTTACCTCCTGGCCTGACATGGTATTAGAGCCAGTCCCATTTTTGGCTTCCTTTCTGCCTTGTAACTCCCTCCTGCCTATATTTTGCAAACTGACACCTCAGGTTTGCCATTCAAATCCCTCTGCTTTATGCGCCATTATGTTATTCTCTCTATTTTTTGCACCATTGTGTTATTCTCACTATTTTCTGCGCATATTTTCGTGCAACATCTTGTGTTGCTAGCATTGCAACATCTTGTGTTGCTAGCATAGCAACATAAGGAGAAGATTCATCTCAGTGTGTCAAAGTGTGGTGTGGTTGGTACAGTGAAGATCAACCGGTGATATGGTGCATTGAAGCCAGAGCGGTGCGCTGGTGCATTGAAGTCGGAAGTGTTGTGATTGTGACCTTGGCATCGCTATGACTGTGGCACGAATGGTATGTACGTTGTTGGTATCGACTTAGTATCCTTGCAAACCACCATACGTTGAATGGTATTATTGTGTTGGCGTGACTGTGTTGCGTTGAGTATCATTGTGGTATTACTAATTGTGTTGCGTTGAATGGTATCACACAATTATATAACCCCAACTCATTGTTTCTTACACAGTTATATAACTCTGCCTTCGTATATCTCCGTTGTTGAATGGTATAACATATAGCTCCTACAAATTGTTGAATGGTATAACATATATCCCGAGATCTCCAACCGAAGTCGTGTAATACTCCGCCTCCCACCTCATTACTCCCATACTCCATGTTGCATTTATTTTATATAACACAATCGTCACCGCACATTATACCTCTCGGTCAACATACCTGCGTTGTTTAATATCACCGCTCATCTCCCCATACCATTACTCCACTGCAAACACATACCATTATACTCATTACCGCTGGCAGAATTGCGTTGATAATAGCTGGCCCATTACGTTAATATCGCTGGTCCGACCTGCCGGATAGCATTAATACCACTTTCTCCACCATATACCATAACGTTGTCCACCATAATTAACGTTGTCTGTTGCACCAATTAATACTTTCCCCAAATACTCCCTCCTCTATATTCTCCCTCCTCCATATACACCTTTCCCAAATATCACCTCCACCAAATAACCCCTCGCCATAAATACCTCTACTATATACATCAAAATTTCAATTTCTTACAACATATTGGAAACAGAAGTACATTTTTTTATAGTACACAGATTTTAAAATGCATTCATTGATATCTATCGTGGGAGTGGTTCTCACAAGCAAGGAGAACTATTTTGAGTGGTCTAGGAAGATCAAACACTCTCACTTTCAATGAATTGTGGAAAGGAAATTGTGAAGGTGTAGGAGACAATGCACCTAAAAAGCCCAATTCAAATAATGAGTTTGCCATTTGGGAAAACAAAAACAGCAAGGCATATGCCTTGATTGCAGCATCTGTAAATGAAGAGGTGAGTCGCCATATTTCACCATTTTCAAATGTTTTTGAAGCCTTACCGAAGTTGAAGGAACTCTATGAATCACACTCTGAGCTTGAAGTTGTCCAATTGATGATTAAATTGTTCAATCTTGAATTACAAAATGATGATCCTCTCGTTGTAGCATCAGAAGTAAGATCTATTATGCATGATATCAAAGTCTCTAATGTTGAACTAGACATTCCTCTGATAGCTTTTGTCAAGGCACTTTATCCCACTTATTCAAATTATCTTGAGTCGTTGCAAGCAAATGGAAACCTCAAAGAGAATACCTTTGACTCCCTTATGAAGAAATTTGTTGAGAGAGAGAAAGCTTTTGGGAAGAAAATAGTTCCTCGGTCTTCTGAAGAAGTTGTGTGTCTTGCACACAGAGAGAAGAATCATGCTCAAGATTCTTCCAGAGGAAGAGGTGGTCAAAGAGGAAGAGGAAGAAGAAATTTCAGAGGCAGGTGGGTCAAACACTCTCAAGGAGAAAAATCCGATCTTCATTACATACATTGCAATAGAGATGGATCACATGATGCATCCACATGCAAGTTGCCTTGGGACAAAATTGAGCAGAAAAGAAATCAAGCCAAAGGTAAAACCAATGACAAATAGAAAGGTAAAGCACCTGAATCCGCTCACTATGTTGTGGCACATTGTAATACTGGAGTAAATGAAAACTTGTTTAATGCTTCACTTGCTTCTTGGAAAAATTATTAGTTGCTTGATTCAAAAGCAACTTGCCACATGACTTTTACAAGAGATATTTTTGAAGAATTTACTAAAAATGTTGATGGAGCAGTATACTTTGCAGACAAATCAAAACTCAAGCCATCAGGGCTTGGCACAATCAAGCTCAAATTGTCTGGTCTTCCAGACTTTCTTCTGCACAATGTTTTATATCTCACACAGCTGAGAAGAAACTTGTTGTCCTTGGTCCACATCTGCCAGCAAAGACACTCCATTCATATGTTTGATGGCAAGGTTGAGATAAGAAAAGCATCAAATCACTTACTTGTCATGACGGGGATAGAAGAAGAAAGACTTCTGAAACTGCAAGGTACCTTTGCTCGTGTACAAAAATTCTCATACAGTTCTCATTATGATGAAGGTACATTTCCATCAAGTCTTTTATGGCATGCTAGATTTGGACACTTGAACTATGACAGTCTTCGTTTGTTGAAGAAAAATGATGTTACTGGTTTGCCTACAATTCCTAGGAAACTTAAGCAATGTGATGCTTGTATTCTAGGAAAGCATAGCAAACAGTGTTTTCATGATTCACATTCCAGAGCACATAGAAAACTTGAACTCATTCATCAGATTTATGCAGTCCAATGCTTGTTCCTTCTGCAAATGGAAATTAATATATGATGACATTTATTGATGACTACACTAGAATGTGTTGAGTTGATTTATTGAAAACTACAATCTCATATTGGCTCTATTCGCATTGATAATGGAAAAGAATACACTTGAAATGAACTTGAAAACTATCTTCGCCAGCATGGGATCAAAAATCAAACAATTGTGCCTTATAATCCCTAACAGAACGAAGTAGCTGAAAGAAGGAATAGGACAATCTTAAATATGGTACATTCCATGATGTATTTTAAGAATGTAAAATTGATGTTTTGGGTTGATGCAGTTATATGTGTTGTATATGTAAAGAATAGATGTTCATCTAATGCTATTAGAAACAAGACTCCTTATGAAATGTGGTATGGCCACATTCCTTCGATAAAGCATCTCAGGGTCTTTGGTTCCACCTGTTATGCCTTGATACCAAAGGTACAAAGAAACAAACTTGGTGCAAGGAGTCGTAAGTGTATCTTCTTGGGGTATTCAAATACCTCCAAAGCATACCATCTTTATGATGAAGTTAATAAGAAGTTTGTTGTATCTAGAGATGTAACCTTTCATGAATCTTCCAAAGCTGACAATGTTGTCGAACGGAAACTTGATCACTTGGATAGATTCGAACATGCAAAATCGTTTCAGGAATTTGATAATCAGATTCCACAACTTGAAGGGGGGATTCCTATATTGGATCAATCTGTGGAATCTTCTTCTGAAGCACTCTCTCCCCCACATGAAGCTCAAGCCACTAATGATATGTTGAGTGATGTGATTGACAAAATTGGGAGACTCAATCTTGATTCAGTCCCAACTCAGTCAACTGAGTAGCCTAGACCATCTCAACAAGGTCCCCCAAAATGGCTGATAAAGACACTTGAAAGTATTCATCCTGATGAGGTTGGAAAGACAGAACAAGAAATTCAACCAGGAAAAATGGAGGTGACGTAGATGATTCTGATTCACCTATTGATATGGATGTTTCTTATGATTGTGAACTGAATTTGTCTATAGATTTCGAACCAACTTCCTTCAAAGAAGTCGCTTCTCATGATGAATGGAAAGAAGCGATGCAAAAGGAATATAATGCCTTGATAAAGAATGGCACTTGGAAGCTGGTTGATCCTCCATTGGGAACCAAACCAATTGGTTGCAAGTGGATCTACAAGAACAAGTACAAAGTTGATGGCTCACTTGACAAGCACAAAGCCAAGCTTGTGGCAAAAGGTTTTGCACAAAAGGAAGGGGTCGATTATGAGGAGACTTTTGCCCCCACAGCAAAATGGGCTACCATCCGAACACTCTTTGCCTTGGCAGCTCAGAACGATTGGAAAGCCCATCAAATGGACGTAAAAACTGCTTTCTTGAATGGAGATCTGAAGAAAAAAAATGTTTTTATGTCCCAGCCAAAAGGATTTGTTGTGAAGGGACATGAACATAAAGTATGCAAACTTATGAAATCCTTGTATGGCCTCAAGCAAGCACCGTGAGCTTGGTATGAAAAGTTAACTGAGCATCTTCTGAAATTCAACTTCAAACATTATGATCTTGATGATGCAACTATGTTTGTCAAGAAAGTTGGCAAAACAGTTGTATATCTTGTGGTATATGTAGATGATCTTTTGATGACAAAGAACAATGAGAGCTACATTGCATCCATAAAGAAGGAATTGAGGAAAGGTTTTGAAATGACTGACTTGAGCTATGTTCACTACTATCTTGGTATTGAAGTAACTCAACATCTGAAGTCTATATTCCTCTCTCAAAAGAAGTACATTGGAGATGTGTTGAACAATTTTGGCATGGCTGAGTGCAATCCTCTGACTGCTCCAATGGAACAAAACTTAAAGCTCACATCCATTGAAGGAAAAGAATCTAAGGATGCAACAAAGTGTAGACATCTTGTAGGAAGTCTCAATTACCTGACTACTACCAAACCAGACATTTCGTTTGTTGTTGGAATCCTTTCCAGGTTTATGCAAAAGCCTTGTGAGGGGCATTGGTCTGTTGCAAAAAGAGTTCTAAAGTACTTGAAGGGAACCCAAGACTTTGGACTCAAGTATACACAGGTGGGCGACTTCAACTTGATTCGATACTCTAATTCAGACTTCAATGGATACAAAAAAACATGGGTATCTACTTCAAGTTATGCTATGAGCCTTGGATCAAGAGCTATCTCCTAGAGATCACGCAAACAATCATTTCCAGCAGATTCCACAATAGAGGCAAAATATGTGGCAGCAACTGAGGCAACAAAAGAAATTGTGTGGCTCGGGAAAATTCTGGAAGATTTGCAGGTGAAACAAGTACATTCAACTCCACTCATGATTGACAAGGCCTTTGTAATAAAGTTGGCCAAGAACCCAAAGTTCCATGATCGAACGAATCACATCAATACAAAATACCATCTGATTCAACATCATGTTGAGGCCAAGAGAATCCATCTACGCCATTGTTCCACTAATGAGCAGATTGCAGACATCTTCACTAAAGCGCTTGGAAGAGAAAAGTTCAAAAGATTCAAAACAATGCTTGGACTCACCAACATCCCTTTAGATTAAGGGGGGAATGTTGACACCTAATAATTGGGATTGGGTGAACATTTGTAAATAATGTAAATAGTAAATAATGGAAAATGAAGAGACATCAGGAGGTGAAGCCCAAGAGTCTCTCCCTCCTGTATATAACCATGAGTAATCTTAATGAATAAACAATTTGATTTGAGGAGTTACCGCCTGGCCTGACAGAAACTTCAGGATGAAGCTCGCACAGAACCAGGGTTTTATGATTCCTAGTCGTTGGCACAGAACTGAGCATTTGGGTCCCTTGACGCTAGCACACAGTGGTCATGCGAGCAACCATGGATGCTAGCACAAAGTCTTCATGAGAATGATCGAGAGTCTGGGTCAGTTTGGTCCCCGATCGCTCACACAGAATGGTATGGGAGCGATTGAGTTGCCATAGTCGCTATCGTGCAGTTCATAGAGAGCGACCATGTTTGTCATAGTCACTTGCATAGCTCCTCCCTACAACCAAGACTCCAAGATGATATTCCAATATTCCGAAGATTTCGCTCAATGACAGAAGTGTTCGGCAGCAAGCTACAAGCAATGACAGTACATTACAGTTATCCGAATCAGAGTTTTGATGTTTAGATGCATTTCATGGATATTCTAGTTGTTGTGAAGATATGGATCATTGTACTCTTTTTTTTGCTGAATCATCCTATGACAATCTATTAGAAGAAGATTTGCAAGAGTTTTCCCCATAGTGGGTTTTGCCTTGGTCTCCGACCAATCCTGGTGTCTCTATGTGTGCATGCTTTCCTTCTCTTATTCCTTTAAGTTCCATTGTATTGACGATGATGTTATTGTTATTTCTACATAGTTGCATATGTTGATGAATAACAAAGTAAATTTGAATAATGTTATGATGCTATGGGGTGAACTTAATGTATTAATGAAGAAATGCAATTATCAAAGTAAAAAACAATATAGCCCTACGAAAAATTAACATGGTATCAGAGTTGGGCTGAAGAAAAGCCATGGAGATCACCCCCATGGAGACACTTTGGATGGAAGCAAGAAGAGGATGGTGGAGACCTAAAAGAATCCTAGGATATGAAAGAAACCCTTGGTAGTTAGTGCATAAGGATTTGATGGTTAGGGTCTGAGAGAAACCCTGGTTTATGGCAACGTCTTGAGATTTGTTGTATGAAACTCTAGCATGGTCTATGTGAAAATGCTCAAGCACTTGGGACAGATTTCTGAAGCCCTGATGACCTAGATGTTGATAAAGTTGATTGGAGGCAACATTCTTATGTGGACTATGGATAGTGATGACTCTTGAAGGTTGGTTCAAGAGGGAGAGGATCACCTCTCGTTGAAAATAAGTACTCCTTGACTTATGATGTTTCTTTGTGTCTTTACACTTGTTTAGACTTATGGATCTGATTATTTTTTTTATCATTGCTTATACTTCTTGCATATGTATTTGAGTATATGGATGTATCTAACCTCTTTGATGAGATGTGATAAGTAGATCCCTCTTGAGGATCATTTGAGATGCAGGAAAGAAAATCTAGATTTGGAAAGAGGTAAAAAGGCACTTGATGAAAAGGTGACAAGCACTACAAGCTGCCTATGAGAAGGTGCACAGGTATTTGAACACTACAAAGTATGAAAGGTATATTGTTTCAATGTTATGTTTCAGCTATAACATTGGATGACTAGGTAAGCCTTATGGTATGTTGAGAATGTCTCCTTTGCAAATGGTTCATGCTTGCATATGAAAGAGATTTGGATTTATGTTTCTTATGATGAAATGATGCACCTGGTATTGAATATTTTGATCATGTTGATCTTCTTGATTCTATGAGGCTACTTATTGCTGATCTTGGATATAGTGGCATAACTTGATGTTTGGCTAACATCTATTGTTCTTGGAGATCCTGATTCTGTGAAGAAGGCTAGTACCTTAACTCTAGTAAATGATACTCTTGACATGATGAATCTCTTATAGAAGGTTACCTCATTGATATTGATAATGCTTGTGATAAGTATGATGAAAGTATGTTGACACTCGTGTTGTTTTGATAAAGTTTTATTGAATGACCTGACTTGGTCCTATGGTAACCTTGATGAATAGAACTATGAGATTGATACTCTAGATCTCTTATTAACCGTGGTCATGTCTTTGATAGTAATTATGGCATATGGTAAAACTGAATGCCCTAAACCTGATGGATTGACTTGATAGAAGTGATATTGTGTTCATGATCTTTGAAGTATGTTGTCACACCTGTTCGTTGTTCCTATCATGTGAATCTAACCTTTGATGAAAGACTGATGTCATGATATGACATAGTAGCTTACGTGAGCATGTTATGACCATGATGGGTATATGTTTGATTTTATGATCTAACAAATCTGTTGTTGCATGACTAGTAAAGACATGTTGATGACATGAAAGAAGTCGAATGAAGTAGATTCCCAGTTACAGGGAGAATCTCTTCTCAAGATTCTTACTCATATTACTATTTCCATTCGATACTATTGGAATATGATTTATGTGCATCTTACATTATTGATCTGTAGCAAGATCTCAAATCTGAAGCTTGTACAGAGATTAGGGTTTTTGCTTTGAATGCAGGCATAGAACTGGGAATACTCATCCCTGGACGCACGCATGCTAAGGCCCAGGCAGCGTCTAAGCAACCAAAGTCGCTCCCATGCTAAATTGATGAGAGCAACCAAAGGTTTGACTTCTGTTGACCATTATTTGAAGATTTTTGAAGCTATATGAACTCTGAATCAAGATGTTCACCTAGAGGATGTCAGTTCCACATATAAGTAGCAAATATACGAAAGATTTGAAAACAAGGAAGTTTGAATGTTTACAAGTGACCATGATATACATATAGATATGTCATTATGTTTGAAGTTTGTGCTACAAAAGTTTGAGATGATTTGGCTGATTGATATATATGAATTGTATGATGTCTGATGATGACCTAGATCTCTAACTCAATGATTGAGATATGTTTTATGATAGCAAACTTGGATATTGACATGATGTTTTGACTTGACGACTAATGATTTTCCTTGATGACAATGATATATGAGCATAGTGACTTCCAATGACTTATATTATGGGAATGACTTGATTGATATTGTGTGGTTGATGACAACCTGTTGGCATGATAATAGATGATGTCATGACTTGATGAAAGCCCTACTTGTCATCTGGTTCAAAGAATTGACTCTGAGATATTGATGACTTTTGATATTAGTATTGATCTGGTTTCTAAACTTTGATTAGCTGATTTGATTGCACAATAAGGATTTATGAAAGGCTGATGGTTTGGTAAAGTGTTATGGTTGCAGTGAGCATTGCATGAAGCAAGCTCCCCCGATCCATATATGTTTGCATTGACAGTTATCTGATGAAGCCAGATGATGTGTTGATTCAAGCCTTTACCTCAAAAGTGTTCCAAGGTATGACTTTGATTTTGATTTTGGTTTTTATATACTGACGATCTACTATTGTCAGGTAAAAAACCTCTAATGATATAAGTAAGAGGGAGATGGCTTCTGAAGCTCGTAATAATGTATCATGACATGATGAATCGATTTCTAAAGTTGGGAAAAGATAATCTATATTGTGAAGCTATTGAAGAAGCATTGAAAATTGGAAATGCAAATCCTTGGAAATGTTTTTGAACTTGACATGGCATCTGACAGTTGATTGAAGCATTGATATTTTGTTTTGAACATCCATCTGTATGATGTGCATAGAACCTGAATAAGTTCATGATTGAGCCGCTTCATACACATTGCCTCCAAGAATCCTTCAAGATGTTTGCATGATATGATCTATTCTTGGTCTGAGATATTCTTCCTATGATATATGATTGTATGGATATGTTGATGTTGATTATTGATGAGCACATATGAGTGTTGCCTTAGTATGATATCTGCCATGATGAGAGGACCATGACACAACCAAGGTTGAGTATGATGTTGCTAGCATGACTAGCTATGAGCAGGTTGAAGAAGCTCCTTAGAGAGTTGTATGAGCATGATCTGGATATGACATAGATACATTGCGATAATAAAGAGTGGGATCCAATTGGCAGAGAATCCCATATATATATATATATATATATATATATAGTTGGGATTGCGATACTCGCATATATTGAGATAGTGCAGTTGTGCGAGACAAGCTTAGGCTTGTGGTTGGCACCACCTTGAGAGGGAGGATGATTATGGTAATCTTTTTGTGATTTATATGATTAATTATGCTCTAACATGATACTTAATTTAATGTCATGTATAAACAGGTGACAGTTGCTACTAATAGATGATAATTACTTGATACAAGTACAATGATATGAGTATGATGAGAGCAGCGTTGATCAAGGACACCAATCCATACTCTTCCCCCCTGTTTGAGCTCCCAAGGTATGGAATTGAGATAGAAGGCTCTTGGGGTTGAGGGAACTCTAGACAATAGGGAGTTACCCCTATCTGTTACCCATAAGGTTGGAGTAGTAGCTCACCCTATCTTGGTTTTTGCAGAGTATACCCCAATTGGCATCATACCCACAAGCAGGACTTGTTGGGATTACCCCTCTCTGTCTGGCCAACAATTGAGGAGGCTTTGGGATGTGAGATACTTACCTTTGGTAAGTCGGGTATCTTGCCCAAGATAGGATTATGATGTAGGTGTTCTACCACTTGACTATTCAAGGTCATTGATGGGAAGATAAATGGACAATAGGATGGGTTGTGTAGTAGCTCCCATATATCACATATTGCTTGATATAGGTTCGTAGTAGTAGCTCCCCCATGAGGTTTCGGGTTGAGTAGTAGCTCCCCGATGTGGTTCCAAGTTGAGATATGCTCCCTGATGATATGCTCTCCGATGTTGATGCAGATCGTAGATCTGACTCCCCGCCAGTATTTTCGGGTAGTAGCCCGATGGTATTTCCGGGTAGTAGCCCGATGACATTTCCAGGTAGTAGCCTGATGACATATTTCTAGGAAGTAGCCCGATGACATTTCCAGGTAGTAGCCTGATGACATATTTCTAGGAAGTAGCCCGATGACATTTCCAGGTAGTAGCCTGATAACATATTTTCGGGTAGTAGCCCGATGACATTTCCAGGTAGTAGCCTGATGACACATTTCCAAGTAGTAGTCTGCTGACAAATATTCCAAGTAGTAGCCCGTTGACAGAAATTATGGGTTGTAGCCCGATGAATAGAGGGTGGTAGCTTAAGCTCCCCTCTAGTGGCAAATTCTTCTTCTTCTAAAATCGAGAATATTCAACATATGAGCAGGAACAATCGTACATTGATGATCCGAGATGATGAGATACTTGAGATGGGATTTATGTCATGTTGATCGATGGTCCGATATTGGCAAGTGGAATTCTCCCTAGTTGAGAGGGAGTGTTAAAAATATGCAATTGCATTCAAATTCCACTTTGGACTACTCATTTGATGGAGATGATGATGGCATCAGATTCCTCTTTCCGAGAGGACCAAAATCGACCTAAAGATCACCTCATTTGGACAAGCGGAAGTTGAGTTATGAATTATTTTATTCATACATATATTCTAGATCAGGTCAGCCCTATGCACATGTACCAATGGACAGGTCAAGTGGACCCTCATGGAAGCCTATAAATAAAAGAGACCTCAAGCTCATTTGGACACATTGATCAAGTTCTCTTCTCCTCTTCTATTTTTCCTTGGCTCGCAAAAGTCTGACAAAGGAAGCTCACTCAAGGGTCCGAAACTTCAGGATGAAGCTCGCACTGAACTAGGGTTTTTTCATTCCTGGTCGTTGGCACAGAACTGAGCATTTGGGTCCCTGGACGCTGGCACACAGTGGTCATGAGAGCGACCATGGACCCTTGGACGCTGGCACAGAGTCTTCATGAGAGAAACCGAGAGTCTGGGTCAGTTTGGACCCCATTCACTAGCACAAAATGGTATGGGAGCGACCGAGCTGCCATAGTTGCTATCATGCAGTTCACAAAGAGCAACCATGTGATGAGATTTCTGTATTCCAAAGATTTTGCTCAGTGACAAAAGTGTTCGACAGTAGGCTACATGGAGTGACTATACATTAGAGTTATCTGAATCAGAGTTTTGATGTTTAGATGCATTTCATGGATATTCTAGTTGTGAAGATATGGATCATTGTACTCTTCTTTTTGTTGAATCATTCGATGACAATATACTAGAAGAAGATTTGCAAGGGTTTTCCCCATAGTGGGTTTTTCCCTAGTCCCCGACCAATCCTAGTGTCTCTATGTGTGCATGCTTTTCTTCTCTTGTTCCTTTATGTTTCACTACATTGATGATGATGTTATTATTATTTCTACATAGTTGCATATGCTGATGAATAATGAAGTAAATCTAAATAATGTTATGATGTTATGGGGTGAACTTAATGTATTAATGAAGAAATGCAAAGAACAATATAGCCCTATGAAAAATTAACACTTCAAGAGACCCTGAAGGAGGCTCAAGAGGCAGTGGGGAGACCCAAGTGGTCATTGAGGGAGAGCAAACCACCAGAGAGGTTGGGTGGCTTTGTTGCAGATGTTGTGGAGACAGAGCCAACTAGTTTTGAGGACGCCGCTAGACAACACATCTAGAGGGATGCCATGGTGGAGGAGTATGCCTATATCATGAAGAATGATGTCTAGGAGGTAGTGCCACATCTTGATGGGAAGTCAGTTGTGACTTACAAGTGGCTCTACAAGATCAAACATGTTGCAGATGGCAGCGTGCAGAAGTTCAAAGCTCGGTTTGTGGCGTGGGGTTCTCACAGGTAGAGGGAGTTGACTATGAGAAGACCTTTGCACCAATTGCTCGTTATACTTCCATTAGTGCAGTGATATCTAGAGCAATTGAGATGGGATGGAGGATTCACCAGATGGATGTGAAGACTGCCTTTTTCAATGTTGTTATACAAGAGGTGTACATTAAGCAGCTTGAGGGCTTTGAGTTGCATGGGAGGGAGTCTCATGTGTGTAGGTTGAAGAAAGCCTTGTATGCACTGAAACAAACACCAAGGGCATGGTATGAAAAGATAGATACCTACTTGCAGTAAATGGGTTTCCAGAAGAGTGATGCAAATATGAACCTATACTTTATCCTGGTAGGTGATGATCCACTCATTTTGGTACTATATGTGGATGACTTGTTTATTACAGGGGGGATAGTCTCATCCAGCACTGCAAGAGAGATCTTGCTTCAGAGTTTGATATGACTGATATGGGGTTGACGCATTACTTTCTGGGGTTGGAGAATTGGCAAGAGGATGGGCAAATCTTTGTGGGCCAAGGCAAGCATGCAAGAGATATCTTGAGGAGATTCCTTATGGATGGTTATAGGCCTATGGCTACTCTATGATCACCAACTGGAAGATGTTGCATGATGTTAATTCCGAGTTAGTGGATCCCACTTTGTATCGTCAACTGATCGGTTCATTGATGTATTTGGTCAACACTAGACCAAATATTTGTTTTACAGTCAACACATTGAGTTAGTTTATGATGGAGCCCAAGAGAGTACATTGGATGGCTACAAAACATGTGTTGAGGTACTTACAAGGTGTGGATCATGGTTTGGACTATGTCAGATGTGATGAAGTCAGATTGATTGGTTGCACAGACTCAGATTGGGTTGGTAGTGTCAATGACCAGAATAATACTTTTAAATGTTGTTTCTCATTGGGCTCGACAGTGGTGTCATGGTTTAGCAAGAAACAGAAGTCAATGGCATTGAGCAGCGCAAAGGCAGAGTATATGGCAGCTAATCAGGGAAGGTGTAAGGCATTATGGCTTCACAAGATGCTTCATGGTTTATTTGGTCAAATGTTGAGACCAACTACGATTTATTGTGATAATCAGAGTTGCTGAGAATCCAGTATTTCACGATCGACCAAAGCATATATAGATCAGATACTACTTCATCAGAGACTAGGTTCAGCGAGGAGTAGTGAAGCTTGAGCCTATATCCACTGATAAGCAAGCAGTGGATATTCTCACCAAGTCTTTGCCAAGAAGCAAGCATGTTTTCTTCAGAGACAAGATAGGAGTGGTGAGCAACACCTTCCTCAGTAAGAGAGTGTTGGAAATAGTACCAAGGAGAGGTGTTACTAGGCATTTATCCCTTTTAGCTTAGTGAACACATTAATTACTTTTGTCTTGATGACATTTATGAGTTATATTAATGTTGTGGGTGGAAAAAATACTTAGAAGTGGTGTACCATGTATTTTTTCTAATATTAAAGTCACTTGTACTCTATAAAGTGACTTTATGTGTAAAGTACATAGTGCACTTTTCTAATATTAAAGTGAGTTGAAAAATCTTTTTATAGAAAAAATAGAAAAATGTACACAACTTGAAAAAAAAGCACTATGAGACTTTTAAGTTATGGGGCCAATGTGTGAGGGGGGTCATTTGAGAGAATTGATCTCAACCACACATCTTGAGATTTAGAATTTAAATCTCAACCATTGGATTCTAAGTTTAGGGATTCAATCTTTTCCAATGAGACAAAAGAGAGAAAAAGGATCTCATTCTTCACTTCACACTTGAGAGAGCACGAGGAGAAGAGGAAGCTTCAAGGAGGAGGAGAATTTACAACTGGGAAGAAGGGGCTCAAACTCCAAGGAGGAGACTATACAAACAGCTGCACGCATTTCTAGGAAGATGCGGCACAAATTTCGAGGGACATAAGCACAAAAAACAGGTTGTGCCCAATTTTCGAGGAGGTTTTGAGCACAAATTTCAAAGTAGCTCAATTCAGGCCCAAAATTCAAGACATACTTTCAAAAAGTCTACTACACACGGTGCGGAAATCGAGGAGGTTTCCAACTACTGTCGGGCACGAATTTCGAGGAGGTACAGTCAGCCTTTTGCACAAAAAATGAGGTAGACTTCAGCATTATTTTCAAGGGAATTTCTAGGCACAATTTTGAGGAGCTGGGCAAAGATAATTTGCTAAATTTCTGGGCATGTAAATTTTGTGGAAATCTGAAATTTCAGTGGGCGCAAATTTCCAAAATGAGTGCAATTAATGCTACAGCAAAAAGGGAGATAAGTACTGTGTTTTATGTACTTATTTAAATTTTCTTAAGCAATAAAATCCTCCTTTGAAGACCAGTTTTTCCCAAGAGGCTGTGGGGTTTCTCCGGGATCAACTTGACCAAAAATAAGTGTCTCATATGTGTGAATGTTTGTCAAAAATTATGTGTTAAATTTCAGTTGATAGGAAAGTGAAAAATAGTAGAGGTACTCTTTAATGTTTGCAATGAATGCATACTGAAATTTATATGAACATGACAAAACATGTGGGTTGGGCCTAAGCAAACACATGCAAACTTGTAAATTGGGTTAAGGGTGCATATCGTAATTTTTCTACACGCTCGAGCCACAAATCAGACATGTGTCCCTTGAGAATCATGTCCAGCACGTGGGATTCGGGACACAAGGGGAGAGGATGAATCCGATTGCTTAGGTTTAATACTATTTGACTATTTACTGCTTAAAATACATTGTACAATTATGAATTTGCATGGGATGAAATGTCATTATTGAGATTTTACCACTATTATTTTTATTTTTATATTTTTTTTAAATAGAACCCTGACATACATCCACCCTGAATTTCTCCAAAATTTAGAATTGCTTCTACACATCCCATGTACATCTCCCCGTTCTCAGGAAAACTTTGTGGAACATTGTTCCAAACCCAAGTTTTCTCTATATGCCTAGCATACTCATAAGTCAAGATGCACGCTTCTGCCGGTTGATAATTTCATTGTTATCATTTATGGGATTGATGCAATGAAAAAACTGTCAGGCAAACTGTTAGGAACGTTTAGCTCTGGGGTGATGCAAAAATTCCAAACTTAAGATGGGCCCAATTCATCTGAAACTTTCTAGCCATGAATTTGACTTGGAAAAAGCAATATCCACCAGATAGCCTAGCAATCATTAATTTTATTTTGTTTACACAGTTCAGATAGAATAGCAAGCATTAATTTTGTTGGCACAGTTGAGCTTTAAACTTGCATTCAGCATCTTGGGAATTGGACCATCCAAAATTGTATTTTGTAATTCTCCCGATTAAATCAAATACCCAGTATTATTTAAAGGAGGCCAGAGAGTTCAAAAGGCCTAACAGTTCCATAATGAACTTGACATCAAGGATAGTAAACACTCACTCCATACATCTAAGCAAATTACATCTTAGGATCTATAGCATTGTCTAAATCAAAGTGAGAACACTTGTTCTCTGACTGCAAACTCTGCACTGGCAAAAGGTTTTGGCATTTTAGAATGTTAATTTTTATGTCTGTTTTGTCCCTGCACTAAAACGTGCAAACCTGGATTCTGGAATAATTGACCCCAACCTGAACCCTTAAATCCTGGCAACCCTATTTTTCAAATGCCAAACAGCTAAAACAAAATATCCACGTGAAGGACTATGAATAAGTTGCCATACTGTGACTATTTCCGACACATTGGTATAAAATATTTCTGGTAAGAAAACACCCAGATCCAATCCAGCGAAGGGAGAATCCCCAAGTTGGCTCATACCATTTGGACTATCCGGAGGGATGTGTCAAGTAGGGCATTATATTTTCATGGTCTGAGATCACTATGTGGGAGGTGATTCCTAGTGTCATCCACTTTTTCTCAGTAAAGCCTTGATTTTTTCTATTTAGTGAATTTATCTTTTCCTGAAAATATAATAAAACGCTTAGCCTCACATGATAGAAGAACTCCAATTTAACTCATTGCTAGAAGCATAACAACACAAAAGACTTTGTGGACTCACTCTACCTGTGGAAGGCCTATTGTCACAATTGCAGTAAGCATATCAATTACCAAAACAACTTCATTCAATGCAAAACAGCAAGTCTTTCATAGATTCAATGATCGTGATACACCATATGAGGCTCAGAATATTTGCCGATAAAAATAAGTGTTCTCTACTATGAAGGTATAAATAATGAAAGACATTTGGCAACAGGTTGATAAGGGGGTGAAAGATAGTACAAATTCCTTTTGAATGGCTTTCTTTGATTTTCCTTCGGCAGGCAGTTTACATTGACACTTGATTTGGGCATCATGCATTCTTGACCACTTAGATTTGTAGGATGGTTCCAAGATTATTGTTGGAGGTAGCAACACATACCTTTCGGTCGAAGATTCGAAAAGTTACGGGTACCCATCATAAAGGAGCATGTAGCTCAATGTTCAGTCAAGGGTAAATCGTGGGTTTGGCTCCTAGCATGTTCAGTTTTCAACACGGTATCAAAGCCAAGTAGGTCAAAGTGGCTAGAAAGCCTGACAAAGAGTGCTTGAAGGGGAGGATGCAGAACAGTGTTAGAAGCTTGAAGGTGGCAATCAGAATCCATACCTTTTGATCAACCATTAGAGCCGCTCATCATTATGTATCTTAGTGACAAAACAGTCTGTCAACCAAAGGTAATTCTTGGGTTTGAATAAACCTGCTCAACTTTCAACATGGTATCAGACCCAAGTATGCTGATGTGACTGGAAGGCCCGGGCCAAAGTGTGGCTTAAGAAGGGTGTTGCAACCTGGGGCTAGCAATCCACACCTCTAGATCAAACTGTTTAGGGTGCCCATAAGGAAGGGGCATGTAGCTCAATGATAAGGCAGCCCATTAGCGAAAAGTACGTTTTGGGTCTGATTCCTCGCCTGTCTACTTTTCAACATGGCATCTAGACCAAGTAGTTTGAAGTGGCTGGAAGGCCTGAGCCAAAATGAGGCTTAAGCCGGGGTGTTAGGAGTTAGTAATCCACACCTTTAGATCAAACTGTTAAGTGTACCTGCCATGAAGGTACGTGTAGCTCCACAATAAATCAGTCCGTCGGCTGAGAATAGGTCCCGGGATGGTCCCGTAGCCTGTCCACTTTTCAGTACGGTAACAGAACAAAGTAGATATAGATGGTTACTAGATTTGAGGAACTGGGACAGGGGAGGTTGCTCAGTGGTAGGATAGTCAGTTGATCGGGGATAGGCCTTGAATTTGACTACCAATTGAAAATAGACACCAATTAAAATTACGGGAGACTAGAATGAAACATTTGCAATAGCACCATACCTGTCAATGAAAAGCTCTTCCTCTTTAGTGAATTTCTTCTGTTAATTGGGGCATCTGGAGGATTCGCGGGTGGATTTGAGTCTCCCTGTAGTTGCTTCAGCTCTTTGGGCACATGTTTCAACTGTTGGAATACTGAACTTGCGATACTAGTATTGGGCTGAAAATCAGATTTCCCTCCCCTTAAAACCCTGGGAATAGGACTAGCAATTGCACTAGAAGGCTTGTCGTCCGTGCTTCCCTACACAAACCAAAAATCTAATTGCTCAGAACCCCCATCTAATACCAGTGAATACAGGGTTTGCAAGTTTATCTAATACCAGGGTTTAGCGATCTTTGTGATTGATAAGGAATAAAACAAACAAGCATACACGTACACATATTTACATTTAATCGTACCTGAGAAGGTTTTTCAGACCTCTTTTCTAATCTTTTGTCAAGAAAATCAAGCAGAGAGACCGAAGAAGACGAAGCTTTGCTGGTTTTCTTTTCCCTGCGTTTCATAAAATTGTAAGGATGAATGAATTGAATGAGACTCATAACAGACCCGCATAGAATACAGAACTGAATTCAACTCACACGACTTGGGGATCGAAAATTGACAAAATGGATCGCTGCCCGAACTGCCTGATTGAGGGAGATGATGCAGCAGATTGTTTGGGCTTCATCATGCTCATTCTGCTGCGCCGGTGCCAGTGGCGGGAAGAAAACATGAATGTTTTGAACTTAAGTCCAATACCGATGGCGAACAGCTATTTAAATATGTGAAATTCAAATGACTTTAGGTCAGTTGGGGCAGCGGGAGTTTAATGTTGAGTATGTTACTTAGTTGTTAAGGATCACTAAGGCTAGTCTTGTCATTTTTTCCTGTTCTCTATAATGATTCTCATTACTTTAGAACATCATATCATTAGTGGTGGGTGTAGTTCGACATTTGGGATGCAGATTAGGAAACAATTATGGTATGTTATGAGTTTGATATTTGGAATTGATGGCAAATTCTTTCTCGAGTGCATGTTTAGGGTAGGGTACATGTTATATCTTTGGGTTTTTTTAGTTTTTCTTGTTTTATTGTTTTTTAATCTGTTTTTTCTTCCATTTTTTCTCAATTCTCTGGTTTTCAACATGATCAATCTTGTTTCTTTTTGGTTATGTTTCTCTTTAACTTTCTTTCTCTCAGCTTCATCGTGCTTTTTCGCCACTCTATTAGAGAGCTCCTCTACTCCTCTGCTCTGTTGGAGTGATTCTTCGTTGAAGTGTTGGCCTTGGGCCTCCTTTCCCTTGTCTTTCTTCCCCTCTGCGTCCCCACTCCTTCCTACCAGTAGTCATAATGCCTCATCATGGTTGCAACTCCTCTGAACATGGTGACAATAGTAAAGAGCAGCCTCCCCACACTAGGGCCCAAGCCAATGTAAAGGTCTCTCCTCATTAATATTGGAATGCACCTGGCGATCTACTTAGGATGAAATAGATCTGGTAGAGTAAGAAGGTTAGGTGGAGCACAAGTTCTTGTCTAACATTGAGGTGGTGGAAAGCATAAGACAATGGATTCCTAACATAGGAATCACTTGATTCAAACAAACTCAATACATGCAAATGATTCATTTATATTGGCAATTGAAAACTTTGATGGGTAAAGTCTTGGTTAAGCTTAGTTAAGCTCGGAAATAAATACTTCTCTGTATAGGTGCCTTGTAGCAACAAGTCAATAAGTTACACACTTACATACTAAGGTATCAATCCTCGCCAAGAAACTCACCAATTTGGACTTCAACAATGGTGGGGAAGATGAACAAGCTATAACTCCCACCCAAGTCTCCTACTAGCTAACCATGGTCTACTTTGTATCAATTTTGTGTTTTAAGAAGCTCTGCAAAGCTCCCTACTTTATTGTTAATTTTGGCCATGTTCATTTATTTAGTTTACTTGATAATTGAAAACTATATATCTAAAGCAATGCTACTAGATGTTGGAATATTTTTCGTGCCTTAGATTTATTACTACATTATCGGTTTGGTCTCCCTAGTGGCACGTGAGCAATCATACTCATATATATGTAATGTTATCTTCTAATCAATGATATAAATTTTGTCATATATATATATATATATATATATATATATAAGTTGTCTTTAGTGCAACTTTTTGGACTTTTCAGTGCAGGAATCCGGCAGAAAAATTTCATTTGAAATCTTGATTTGTGTTCAAATTTCATTCAAACAAACTCAATACATGCAAATGGTTGATTTATATTGGCAATTGAAAACTTTGATGGGCAAACTCTTGGTTAAGCTTAGTTAAGCTCGGAAAGAAATACTTCTCTGTATAGATGCCTTGTAGCAACAAGTCAATAAGCTACACACTTACATACTAAGGTATCAATCCTCGCCAAGAAACTCACCAACTTGGACTTCAACAATGGTGAGGAAGATGAACAAGCTATAACTCCCACCCAAGTCTCCTACTAGTTAACCATGGTCTACTCTGTATCAATTTTGTGTTTTAAGAAGCTCCGCAAAGCTCCCTACTTTATTGTTAATTTTGGCCATGTTCATTTATTTAGTTTACTTGATAGTTGAAAACTATATTATCTAAAGCAATGCTACTAGATGTTGGAATGTTTTTCGTGCCTTAGATTTATTACTACGTTATCGGTTTGGTCTCCCTAGTGGCACGTGAGCAATCATACTCATATATATGTAATGTTATCTTCTAATCAATGATGTAAATTTTGTCATATATATATACACGAGTTGTCTTTAGTGCAACTTTTGGACTTTTCAGTGCAGGAATCCGGCAGAAAAATTTCATTTGAAATCTTGATTTGTGTTCAAATTTCATGCAAACAAACTCAATACATGCAAATGGTTGATTTATATTGGCAATTGAAAACTTTGATGGGTAAACTCTTGGTTAAGCTTAGTTAAGCTCGAAAAGAAATACTTCTTTGTATAGATGCCTTGTAGCAACAAGTCAATAAGCTACACACTTACATACTAAGGTATCAATACTCGCTAAGAAACTCACCAACTTGGACTTCAACAATGGTGAGGAAGATGAACAAGCTATAACTCCCACCCAAGTCTCCTACTAGTTAACCATGGTCTACTATGTATCAATTTTGTGTTTTAAGAAGCTCTACAAAGCTCCCTACTTTATTGTTAATTTTGGCCATGTTCGTTTATCTAGTTTACTTGATAGTTGAAAACTATATTATCTAAAGCAATGCTACTAGATGTTGGAATATTTTTCGTGGTCTTAGATTTATTACTACGTTATCTGTTTGGTCTCCCTAGTGGCACGTGAGCAATCATACTCATATATATGTAATGTTATCTTCTAATCAATGATATAAATTTTGTCATATATATATACGAGTTGTCTTTAGTGCAACTTTTTGGACTTTTCAGTGCAGGAATCCAGCAGAAAAATTTCATTTGAAATCTTGATTTGTGTTATTTAAACCGGTTTTTTGACTGTATATATGGATTCAACATCCTGAAAAACCCCTAGGGCACTTCGATTATGCAGGGGTTACCCATCAAGCTTGTGATTTCAATAAATTCTTGCCGGATTTTAGAGAAATTAGACCAGAAAAACCCACCGGAAAAGCTTCCAAAAAGTCTCACTAAAGACAACTCGATATATGTGTGTGTGTGTGTGTGTGTGTATTGTAAAGGGAAGTCTTTTATCCAAAAAAAATAAAAAAATCTCAAACACCATTTAAAATTGTAGCTTTAAAATCAAATTATTATAATAAATATCATTAAGTTTACATCTCCAGAGATTTGGTCCTTCTCGGTATTTGGTAAATCAGAGTTAATATGGATCTAGGTTGGTTTAATTATAAATTAATTATAATTATAAATTTTGTGTTTTTAATTTATTTATTTTTGACCAAGTCAAAATGTTAAATAGAACATTACATTACAACATATCTACCATAATGGGATAGAGATTTAATATTACTAGCCTAGATTCATCTTAACTTCGGATCTACCAAGCGCCAAGAGGAATCAAAACTCTTTTTACTCAAGAGGTCTGCATCTCACGATATTTGATCCCTTTCGGTGCTTGATAAATTCGGAGTTAAGATGGATCTGGGTTGGTTTAATTTCGTCCTTTAAATAAGGTATATACCATATGAATTCCACAGGTCAATACCATGGGTTCTCATAAACCTGGAGCTTAAAAACTACTGTTACTAGAAAGAAAGGAATACAAAAGATGAATGAAATCGGTAGTCCTCAGGAGAGGAGTCCCTGAGGTTGCCTATAGTGCTGAATACATTCATTGAATTAACAACAATAAATTACAACCTTATAAAGATCCATAGGTCTAGGATGGTTAGAACTAATTCCCTGAAATCAAAAACTAATTCCTAATTACAACACAACACCAAATAGCTATCAGTTTCTCCATCATTTTCAAGTTCCCCCCTTAATGGACAAATGATTGATTTCCAAACCTAGCACCTCCCTAAATAATTCAAATTTAATCTTCCCAAGGGGCTTAGTGAAAATGACAACAACATTGTCACAAGTATTACAATATTCAATAAAAAATTCCTTAGACTATGTCTTATCTCTAATAAAATGAAATTGGGCATCAACATGCTTTGTCTTTGCGTGAAAGATTGGATTATTTGTAAACTTGATTGAGCTCTGGTTGTCACACTTGATCACTGTAGCCTTATTTTGTTCTTCTCCAACATCTTGAAGAAGTCGCCTCAACCAAACAACTTCACAAGTTGCTACACACAAAGCTTTATACTCTGCCTTTGTAGATGACAAAGATACAGTAGGTTGCTTCTTGTTGCTCTATGAAACAATCCCAGATCCAATACTGAATGCATAACTTGTAGTAGATATTCTATCATCCAGATTACCGGCCCAATCTTAATCTGAGTAACCTGTTAGCTCAACATTAAATGAATTAGTATATTTAAGATCAAAATCAATTGTACCTTTAAGATACTTGAGTACTTCTTTCGCTGCTCTCCAAACTAGAAAGAAGGAAGACAAAAGATGAATGAAATCGGCAGTCCTCTGGAGAGGAGTCCCTAAGGTTGCCCATACCGCTGAATACATTCATTAAATTAACAACAACCAATTACAACCTTATAAAGATGCATAAGACTAGGATGGCTAGAACTAATTCCCTAAAATCACGAATTAATTCCTAATTACAACACACAACCAAACAATTATCCGTTTCTCCATTATTTGCAAGTACTGGTACCTTGACCAAATCAAGATTACCTTATTATTTTAGTTTAAAGTTATTTTTATTTTAAAGTAGGGTTATTTTTATTTTTATTTTATTTTGACTGAGTAAAAATGTTTAAGGAACATTACATTACATTACTGCAAAATTTAATACATAGCTTTTATAAAATATGTTATCAATTGATATTATTTAGTTTTCAGAGAACAAGTTAAAATTGAATTGAAAGAAAAATACAATATTATGAGAAAAATTATTGTAGAATTTAATCTGTATTAACTCAAAACCAAGACTTTAATGAATTTCCAACTGAAAAAAAAAATGTAAATTTCCTTTTTCCTATGTAATATGCTTATGATGGCCCAAACGATGAGCCCTCAGAATTGAACCCACACCTCGTGACAAAGAACCAAAAACTTAACAAGAAAACTTCAACCAACTAAACTACCAATCAAAACTAAACATATATTATTAACATAAAACCTGTTATTTTTGTTACACTATATTGATATCATGCTCCCTTTGTGTCTTCAATTTATAACTCAACATATATAATTGACATAAAACATGTTACTTTTGTTAAAGTCAATTGATACAATGCTTCTCTTTTTGACTTCAATTTATAATGCCTCTTTATCCTACCCAATGGGTTTCAAACTATGATGTCCCATAAAGAACGGGAAGAATCAAATCCACATCATCACAACTTTAGGAAAAGGGTTGGGTGTCTTACCCAAGCTCGTTGGTTTTATCATTTTGCATGCTTTTTGTTGGAACTACTTTTGGAAGTTTATTCCACTATGATTGTCATATATTCGATTTATTGTTTTCAATTTTGTTTCGTGAAAAAACTAAAGTAGCTAGACATGGTCTTAGAAATTGCTTGCCTATTAACGTATTCTACAATGAAAATTAGTATTCTCATCACAACCTTCCTAGAGCGAGTGATGGGCTCAACACTATACCATGATATTATTAAATAAACTTTTACTCAAATCAATCTCTATGGATATTGGAGATTTTGTTAACCTTTATAGAATTATTCGACCAGCAAGATAAACAATTTTGCAAGGATGAATTAATAAAATATGCAATGAACTTTACATTTGGTTATTACGATGATATTATGTTATTTTTCCATTTAAGTTTAAAATATTGATTATTTAGCTAATTATCAACATAAAATAAATATTAATTATAAATCAAATTTGTCTAAGGGTTTTGGATAGATGGTGATTGGGTGTGGGTGTTTTGTTAAGGTACTCATTTTTTTTCATCATTCAAAATGGCTTTCATTAAATTTCCAGAACATCATAGCGTAAAAAAATGCTCTCAACAGCCCCTACTCCCTCATTCCAACCAAACTTTTTGAGATTGGGGGTTGGAGAATACCAAGATAGACAGTGTGCATACATTATTTCCAGAGGGCCCTGTGGCCTTAACAAACTATGAGTGACACAAAAAGAGACCTGAGCTTGAGTTGATAGCAACATATGAAGGAGGGGGATGAGGAAGCATTACAGGGGGAGCTGGAAAGTAACCAACACGATCATGAATGTGGAAGTCAATGTGTTCCACCTGTGCCTCCAAGCTACGGAGGTGGTCGTTAGTGCGTTGTTGACTGTGTCGAAGGTTGTCTAACTACTCTAGAATGGCATTATGACTGTATTGAATATCAACAAGATAGGCTACAACTTCATTGTGATCTTCATACATGTGATCCCTTAGGATGTCAATGTCAATTTGTATGTGCCGCAATTGCTTAGTGATAGATTCCATAGAGGCGGGAGCCACTAGGCAGCCTCGCAAACTAGCTGGAGAAATAGCCTTTGCAACCTATGTTTCCTAACTGGACGAGGTGGCTGAGGACGAGTGGTGGCCTGGCTCGAGACACCCAGTCGGGGTTTGCTGCCTCCACCTGCGACGAGGACGACCTCGTTGTCATGGCATCTTGTTGGTCACGGTGGTTGATGGCTCGCAACAGTGGGAGCCCACAAAGAGACCTTGACATTACCTACACAGGAGATGAAACGGTCCAAACCCACGTGCCCACTTACCCGAGCGAGGATGAAACACCAGACTGACACCCCTAATAGAAAGGCGAGACAGGCACGCGTTTACCCAAATCAGGTAACAGAGCAGAGCTATTCCCAAATACCACCCCGAATTTTCACACAAGTACTACTATTCGGGAATACCCTTGACCCCCTACTACTGCATTGAGTGAAACCAAAAAGATAGGGTGAGAGGGAGAACTGGTATCGGGTGGGATAAAGCCAAGAGCACTGGGTCTTAAGCCGAACATTGGGTGGTTAAGAAAGGCTTAGAGAGACCTATAGAGACTTAGGGTTAGACCATACAACTGGTAGCGTAGAAGAGATGCTTAGGGATAACCAAAAGAGAAGGAAGGGAAAGCACACCGCCTTACCAACTTCTATATCTCGGCATTGAGCGGTTCTTTGAATTCTTTGGTGAGATCAAGCCTTTACCTCATCGCACGTAAAGTCTTGATTAGAGAGGCGGTCGTTTCCTCACCATCGGAATGGTGAGCCCCATAACCCCAATTGTTGGTCGAGAGACTGAATTTACCTTCAGGCCAAAAGAGAGACTTGAACCCATAGCACAAATTACTAGAATACAGACGAATACCCACACACCTATGAAGACTAGGAAGGGTCCTGGCGAGCGGGAGTGGAGCCAAAAACTATCGAAGGAGCAAAAAAGACTTGCAGTCAATAGAGGCGAGGGAGCAATACCAAACCACAATTGTCTGAGTACCTGGGTCCCAAGGGTAGACCAAGAGACATATCCCAATCCACACCAAGCAATTGCAAACGTCGTCTCCCCTCCTCACCCAAGGTTGGAACCCCAGTGAGGCGCCATAGATGCAAACCCGGATGCTTCCAATTTCCTTGCAACCCAAATTCATTGCCCGTATTACCAAACTGAACCAAATCACTTGTTAGGCTTCACATTTATCTGCATAGCTCGTGAGGGAGATTGTATTACGATGATAATCAAGATGGTAACTCTGATTACATAATATATTTGTGAGCACCTAATCACAAGAGCTACTCTTCAAATAAGAAAATGACAACTTTCATAGAGGCTCCAACCTCTTATAGTTGCAAGCCCCTACTTGCTTCATCCAAGTGTCCTACTTTTTATATAATTTTTAGACTAAGAATAATGACCTACTTCTATTGCACAAATTAAAATGGCCTCATTTGTTGAATTCTACAACTCCAACTCTAATCAACACACATACACCCTCACTTTCCCTTAACTCTGCTTCTTCAATTCTATTGCACCCTCTACTCTTCTTTTAACTATATCAACATTCACTCAACCATTCAAGCCCTTCTTACCAATGCACAGAGCTACACCACTTACACAGCTCAAAATAGTCTTAGCTATCTTAACTCACATACAGTTGCTCTCTTCCCCAAAAAAAAAGAACTACAAGCCACAATACACAAATCAGAGTAGCCTAATTTTCTATCATTGACACAAAGAAAGTACATTAATTTGAATCTGAGCACTTTAACTAAAACAACACGATCATTAGTAGACTTCAATTACATAGTATGCCTCCCCTTTCTTATTCAATTTTTTCTTGTCAACTGACTTCAACATTGACTTGTGATTTTCTTTTACCCAATACAATTGAAGGACTTGGTTCATTCAATTTTTTGTATGGCATAGGGATGTACTGTTTCTTTCTACATTTTACTTCAAACGAAGAGTCTACTCCGATTTTGTACATATCATAGAATTTGATAGGGTATCGGGTCTTCTACAACTACCTAAAGGGATTTCTTCCATTTAATACATAATTGCACCAAGAGTACTTTGTTTGTCATTTGGATAGATTGCAGATAAATTCCATCACTAAAATAAAACTCTTCACCAACTCCATTGATCAACCTTTGTGCATCAGTACAACATTTTGTTATTGGTCTTAACTCCTTTGTGTGAGTAAGCTTCTTGAGGATCTGTGGTCAATTTCAGTGATCACAAAATTTGACAAAGGCTTCTAATCTTTAGAAACCCTTCAAGTTTGGGAAATAACTACTACCAACCTGTTCATCCTTCTTTTTTCCTTAGTAAGATTGACAACTAATTTGGCACAACTACTAAATATGACACAAGGAGCTACCAACTTGCTCATACTCCATCCCACAAAACTAATCCTTTGGTGCTTTTATGTACAAGCCCATGACGTCATTTTAATGTAATAGGCTTGTAGTCCCATGGTCTTTCAATGCAAAAAAATGCACACAAAACCGTGACCTAGGAACCCTTTCCACCACTTGAAAGATCTGCTACATATTGTGAACATTCCCATTCCCCGACTTTTTTTCCTCAAACATTTACAATTTGTGCTCCTCTACTAATTTTTGGGATCATACCTCTGGGATGATATGTCCTGGTGGGGTCCCCTACTTTGATCATGAGCCAATCATATTTTTGTTTGGGTTACATGTTCAAACCACTATGTCTACCACCTCATCCCAACAATCTTGTTCCGGGAACCTAATTCTTGCACCACTCTTGGAAAATGTTAGGGAAATATCCATCGGGGAGATGTGCACCTGTGGGACTATGATATACACGTGGACCAATAGGGAAAATTCCATCAATATGTGTATGCCACTTCACCATTGGGTCCCATGCCAACTCATCCCCAAACATGTTTGTATCCTATTAATCACCAATGAAATTTCTTTGTTTCCTTGGGACTGTCTTCTCTGCCTTTTTCAGTTAAGCTACTTTCAAAAACGTTGGGGTCATATCTCCAAGATGACATCATCTGTGCCACATAGCCTCTCTTGACAAGTTCACTTGTCACCCAAAATAGGCCCACTTTGCCACCCAAAAGTGCCAAATATGCATGCCATGTGTCAACCACTGATTGGTCTATGTCATGTTGACTTTATACTGAGCCTCTAGATTATTGATGTTATCTACCACCGTGCCTACCCCTATGGTCCATGTCATCTCTGTCGAGTGGTACAGAGGTGAGGGGGTGGTCTGAGACTTCTTTTTTTTCAATGAATCTCTTCACAAAATTATAAGTTCCAAGACACATATTTCAAACACCAAGTCAGGAATTACCCACTACAACTAATGGACATGCCCTTATCTCATTGAAACCATTTCCTTGGAATTTTTTTTTGTGATTAGCCTTTGAAACTCTTTGGAAAGAACTTTCGAGGTGATGTGTCCCATGGTGGAACCTCCCATATTGACTATCCTGAATTTGGTTGGTTGAATATTGTTTCAACTCACCAACTCCTGGGCCTATGAGCCAACTCATCCTGGCAGCCATGTCCCCAAGACTTTGGTCTTGAGCTCCTTTGGCAATTTTCAAGATTTAATTATCAAGGTTACATCTCATGGGTGGACTCCATGCAATCCCTCCTAGGATTACCCTGCACCAATACAATGTTGCCACGTATGCACCGAATTCCACCTCTGCATTGACTGGACTGCAGAACCCATGGCCAAGAACACCAATTTTTAACCCCTTTTGATTTTTCAACTTTGAACAACCATATTTTTTCTACCAAGGGACAAATTCAAACTACAGCATACCATTGGAAAGATATTTCCGATAACTAACAAATAGTGCCACTTCTAGGAGCATCTGAGTTGATTTATTGAGGCAGAAAAACCTTCAAATACTGGGACTTCCAACCACCATAGTTATAATACTTTATAGCATTTAATTTGCTACTATGATGGTTCTCAACTAAAGACTACAGCTACCAGAAGACTCCCCCTAAACTTGACACACCATACATCTTCCATCCTTACCCATTTGACATCAATTCCAACACTATGCTCAACAAATTTCAATAAAAACTCCTTATGCATTGCCTTTGAAAATATTCCTAATAGGAGACCTAGCCTCTTTCTGCTATACTTGAGCATTTTCAGCATAAAAAATGAGATTTTTTTTTTATTTTTATTTTTTTATTTTTTTTTTCAGCCTCAACCCTTGTAATATTCTCTGTAATTGACACAATAATGAAATGGAATGGTAAAGTACAAGATGTTCCAAAGAATCTTCCACATAAGTTTTCTTCCTAGAACCAAAAATTATTGAATTTCAAGGGAGAAGGTAGTGTTTATTTGTCCAAAACCATTCTAAACATAATCAAAAGTTAATTTGATAACCCTAAAAGAAGCAACCTAAGAATTTAGAATAAATGGATTTCCCATCAAAATTTCGAAAACCAAAAGGTGGTCGAGCCTTTTTGAAACTGCCTCCACATTAACACAAAAATTATGCCAAGTAAGAGACAATTTAATAAGTTCAACATCGTCCAATCGATTATTTTTTATAAAGGTTGATAAAAGTTACTCCATCGGTCTTACTTCAAATTAACCACCCAAACTTCCCTAAAAAAGAGGGTAAAGTTTAGATCATGGACTATAAGGCCATAAGGGGCAGCCAAGACACTTAACTCCACTAGATTTTCCAAAAAGGTATTCTCTCTAAATAGGGACCATAGATATTTAAAATTGACATCTCGCTATATAACTCCTTAACTCTGTGGAGAGAGCTATTAATGCAAGAATCCAACCAAAGATCAACCCACTTGAAAAATCCTCAACATGCACCATGCAGAAAAACTTTTTTTTTATCTAGGGCTCTAGCACTAGAAAGATCAACCCACCGGAAAGACTAATAAATACCCTAAAATAGGCCTCCACAATTTCTCCATTCATTATTCCAGAGAGCCATACTTGATCATATTTTCATATAAATGATCCACTAAGGTATTTCCAATGATTTGCGAAGGACACCCAAACTTATCTATTCTGACTAGTATTGACACCTTCGTAGGCTTTTCCCTAATGCACTTCTTCTTCCATGACGAGCTAGAGCTATGACACTTATCCTCTTCACTAGATACATCCAACTATTTAATAGGGTTCACAAGAGTATGTGCCAAATGATGTGGTTCAAGTTTAGAAATTGAATGCCTAAATTCCATTTACACAATTATTAGTCTTCGAGATCTGAGGATACTTTTCAACTAATAGATTTGTTTCTAATCAAGGAGATGAGGGTTATTGATTCATTAAGGATTTTGGGCCTAGATGTCCTTTCCAGTACGTATATCCCATCCTCCAATGCAGATAAACCCCTTCCTTCAAATTCTCTATCAAAATTATTAATTACAAACTCTTTATCATTAAGTTGAAATTATCTTGTTTCCCAAGGATATCATAGCGGAAGTGTAGGCTTTAGGCAATGGCGTTAACAAAACTTCAATTCCAGAGGTGATGCATTCAGTTGAGAAGGGTCTAGAAGGTTTGTGTCCCTGATATGAGGTTAGTATTTTAGATGGTGAGATAAGCTTCACAAAGTGGATTTTCCCTCCTATGGGTCTCCTATTTGTCTTTTATCTTGAGATCTGGATAAAAGATGGATAGAGAAAGAAAAATATTATATTTTCCTTAAAAAATTAATGGGAAGATATTTATCATGTGGATCTGGGGTTGGGATCTAGTGGAATATCTGAATTAAAGCATTCAAAATGACCAGGGAATACCAGAAACTCTTCAAGTTTTTTTATATCAAGGAAAAGTGTTATAGGATTCTCTCCAGCTGAAATATTATGGTTTGGCAAAAGGTTCCACCATAATATTAAATTTAATGTTGCGGGGTGGAGCTACAAGTTTCACAAACCCTAATGGACCAGCCTTGTTCAAGGATGTAGTGAAAGGTTGTCGCTCTTGATGATCATATCCAAAACATGCCAGGACCATACATAGTGGAACAAGCGGAAAAAGAACTAGTGATTGATGTTAAACGTTCGAAGATAAAATCATTTTTTGATGACCTTTAATCTAAGGCATTTGTAAGAAATTTTAATGGATTTTGGTCAAGATATAGATATCTAAATCGATGAGTAAATTATTATTGGACACCCAACTATGATATCTACTTATGTTCCAAGGGTTTCTTCATAGTTCAATTTGACACATAGAAAGATATAGAGAAAGTCCTAATAGACGAACCATGGTTCTGGGGTAGGGATGGGATTTTCATTACCCCATGGTTCCCAGAATTTGATGCTAAAAGCATGTTGTTCACTACAATGTCATTTTGGGTGATATTACCAAACCCCCCTCTCCCTTTCTGGCACCATCAGGTCCTGAAAGATATTAGAAATTCTCTTGGAAAATTCAAAAAATTGGACTTTGATAGAATAGAAAAAGTTATATTTACTTTTTCTAGAATTTGTGTGGAGCTATACCTTAGCAAAGGTCTACCTTGGCATATCCATCTAAAACCTGGAAACCTATAGTGGACCTAGGTCTTAGATTATGAGAACATGACATTTAAATGTTGAATTTGTTTTCAAACAGGTCACCTACAAAACACATGCCTATTAGCAAAAAAGATACAAAAAAGGAAAAAGAGGCAAGCCAATAATCCAAAGAGATGGCAGGTACATGACAGTTTAGGAGAAGAAGAAGAGAATATGGAGAATATTCCAAATATGGATGCTCATGCACAATAAGGCAGCCAAGCAATTGAAGGAGTTGGGGATTAGTTAGGAGTCGGGACTCATATCCATAAGCGTACATAATTAGCATAGATCAAAGCATTAGAGTAGTATAAAGAGGAAACACTTAATGAAAATGGATCCGGAGGGTATAAAGAGGAATCGTGTATCCGAGAGCTCAGATTCAGACAAAGAAATCCATTTCCAGGAAGCTAGAAATTAGTTGGAAATAGTAATAGATGATCCCAACCATGGGGTTTGGAAAAAAGTTTAGAAAAATAAAGGGAATAATGGGAAACTAAGTGATTATTATCACACTTAGTACCAAAAAAATTATGTAATTTTTTACATTTTTTTCTTTTATTTTGCATCATTCGAAAGGTTGACATGATCAAATGCTTAGCAACATCTATAGAATGTAATTTTGTTCTTTGTTTTCAGATTAATAAAATTATGATTTTTTATTTGGAAAAAAATAAAATTATTTTTACTTTAAAGGATTCTCAAGCTACATGTTACTTAACAATTCTTCATTTTCTGACATATTAGTGATAAAATATTTATCATTTGATAGTGTTTAACAAGTTAAAGAACTCTTTGTTGTGAAATGGTATTTTTAAGTTAAAAAAAATTATGAAGATAAAAATATATTAAGGAAAATGATTAATTTATCCTTTGCAACCTTCTTGTATGGCCCTCACCTTGAGTGGCATCGAGTGTCTCCATTGCATGATAATTTCCATGGTTGGTGATTAGTACGAATGGAAATGAGAGATAAATGATACTCAGAAAAATAATTTTTGGATGCCTTGGCTCATTGACAAAGCATACCTTGGATAAATCAAGTGGTCCTAGTGATAGAAAGGGTGCACTACAAATAATAGCATCTCACATAAGTCAAATGTACCAAGAGAAACTTTGAAAATGACTTGGATAAAAGAGGCAAAGAAGGTTTTTATAAATAATCACTTCACATGGGGGATAAGAGGGCATATAATAGCTTGATGATTGGGGTGCCTAGACTATGTGAACCAACAAATTTGGGTGGTCCACACTCTAGGGTTTCAAAAAATGGTTGAATTGCCTTTGAGTATAAGTAGATGTGGATCACAATTGTGGGGCGCACTCATAGGTGTACACCATTTGGCATGCATCCATTAGGTGTATGTCCACCAAATGTAGTTGGGCACATTGGTGGGTGTGCTTGTGAGTAGTTAGATGAACTTGGTTGTTTTAATCATAAGCATTTAGAATTAGATGAATCGGGCACACTTGGGACCACCAGGCTGACCAAGATGTTTTGGATGGATTTTCCTTCAAATGAGTTGACATACACTAAATGCACTAACCATATTTGGGCATGGTCAAATGGATTGATTGAGTAGATGGGATGACCTAGGTGTGCCTGGGACACCCTGTGCAAACCCAACATGACTTGGAATGACTTGACAAGAAAGTCATAAAAGGGGAGAAAGTCAACTATGTGGGAACTTGGGTCCACCTCAGAGCAACGGGGGGTTATAAGGCAAGGCAAGAATCACATTTTAAAAAGGAGGATGTCTCCAACTGCAAAGGTGAAAGAAGCAACGAGTTCTTGGAATTCATTCGCAAGTGTGCAATGAGTTTTACACTTGTTCCAAGTTTTGGATTTGGGCATAGTGGAATGAATTAATTTTCTAAGTGAGACAAAGGACACTGAATTATGGGTCCTTTAGGGGTTGGATTGATAGTTTTGTAGGATGTCTTTCCTAAGTGTAATTGTAGCATATAATTGATCCATAGGCCATTCACCTTGCTCCTTTGATATATCTTGTAAACATTCTTCATATTATAAAGTGTTAGGGCCCATGTCTTGGGAATTGTCTATAGTTTTGTATTGTGAATATTTTATTTCTATTGTGTGTTTTCATTCCTTACACCAATGTTTACCAGATAGGTGTTAAGAATTGTTAGGATGTCTTAACACTATAGTTGGATGCATAGCCATTGTTGGATTAATTAGGTTGTGTTGGAGTTAGTTGTGTATATAAGTTCTTATAGGTTAACGTGAAGTTATGGGTTGTCGTAAGTGAAGAGGCCTAGTCTAGTTGCAGTAAGTGCAAACTAGCCAAGCCCATGTAGCTAAGGTAAAGTAATGTTGCATGACCTCAGGCGCAAAAATTATTTGGGAAGAACTCAATTCAAAAAGAAAAATTAGGCAGACTATAGGCCCATGATAGGTAGTATAGAATAATTTTTTTGGATACTTTTCACCATTATCAATACCATGGCAAGTGAGATTTGAATAATTACAGCATCACATTTGGGAAAACTTGAAGAAAAATAGTATACTTTTAGACAAGTTTGGAAAGTGAATACAAAGTGGAATCGATACTAGAAAACATATACTTAATGCTTTGGTGCAGTAGGGAGCCATGATAATTTGTCCATAATGAGCAACGAATGATCTTGTTGCCTCAAGTACATTGCAAGTTTAAGGTAACAAGGTGAACCACATTTATGAGACTTAGGTAGTGTTTTGTATATACCTAAAAGTTCAACTCAATTATGAGTTGCAACATGGAAATCATAGAGGAAGAGTCATGGAAGGACAAAATGGATGATTTGACCATGAGCTTGGAACATTGGAATCAAGACCCCATCACTTACACTAGGCACATGCAGTGACACCGAAGAAAAATAGTGCATATGTTGAAGCATGGGTTCTAAAGTTGCAAGCTTTGACAAACCAAGTAGAGACTTAGATGATGTCTAAGTTGGGATTGCTCAACGAGTATGCCTAGAAACATTATGGCAAGGAAGAAATATAAGTTATGTAAGTCCTGAGATATGGATGTTGCTTGTCTTCTTTGTTACCAAAATCATTTTACAATGAATTATCCTTTGAAAAAACTATAAACTTCAAGGGAAACATGGAGGTTTTGGGTGCCTAGATAGTACTTATGGGTGATTTTGTGGTGGAAGGTCATGAACATGGTTTGCAAGGTGAAGATTTGAATGGTATCTATTTTGTGAATGTTAGTGCGAGTGGGTTAAAGGTGGTAGCATTGATAGACATTGGCACAACTCACAACTTTGTAAGTGAATAGATTGTGACAACACTTCACCATAAGCCTTAGAGTAGTGTCACCACATTCATGGGAGTGAAATAAACAATGAAATCAACAAGAATATTAGTTCATTCTACACCCTTGAAGATTGGAGACTGGTTTGGCAGTTTGGACTTGACAATGGATCCTTTGGACAACCATACAATCATATTTGGGAATATTTTTCTCAAGCTTGCAAATGTCATTTTAGTGCTCCATTGGAATTTTTTGGTTTTCTTAGAGGGAACCAAGACTTACAGTATGCCCATGACAACTAAAAGTAAGTTGGGAAGGATGTGAAGAATAATATTTTTCTTTCAAACCACATAAACCGTGACTTATTAAATTGTTTGGCAATCAAATCATATTTATAAAAATATGGTATCCTTTACCATAAGTAATAACCCATTTATTTCTTATTATTGCATTTAAAATTTGATGAGAAAACCATTACATTAGTGTAATATGTACATCATAGAAAAAAATAACAAAAAAAACTCAATGTAAAATATTTAGAGGAAAAAACCTTCCGTATAAATTATAAAGGACTTACAACAAAAGACAATGGAAATGTAATACGTATTTCAAAATACACCAATTTTTTTTTTGAACACAAATATATAACATAATATACCATGTATGTGTTAAAATATATCAATTAAAAGCAAGATAAGTTTTAGCAACATTTATTTTCCATATAGATATTTGCATGAATTCAAAATTTACAGTATCTCATGAGTATTCATTATGATTTGAACATTGATATGTATTGAATATTCCCTAAAATTCAAAATACACAATCATGGAGTTGGTGAAAATGTTTGATCCTATATTCATGTATAAATTTAAATTTGATTGAAAAGTATAAACTTATGCATAATTACAACCATAAGTTAGGCTATTAAGTTTGTTTGTTTTTTAATTGAAATACAACATTCTATTTCACAATAATATAACAAAATTTACGAAATGGTTGTATAAGTGAGGTGGGAAAGCAGGGGGCTGGGGGGGGGTGCAATGATCATTCACCTTAGTGGACAATTAGACTTATCTTTCTTTTGGATTATTGGGTGTGTTACAAATAATCAAGCATAAGCTTATGCCCTTTTCTAGGGGCTTCATCAGGTTCCCTCTCTTAATATGAGTAGAGTAATAATTGTGGGATATTCTCAAAACATTATGCATCATATCTATCTGGGTTCCTTTCCTAAGGATATAAAGTTAATCATCACCTTCAATAGGATCTATTTTCTATTAAAATGTTCGAGGGATCATTTAGTGATTCATGTCTTAAGACATAACAATGAGGAAGCAGATATCCTAGCAAAGAAGGACCCCACTTTGGAATCTAGAATCCTTCTCGTGAATGTAAGGGTAGGTCATTACCCTATCTCCTAATCTCTATGCATCAATGAAATGGATTACGGTGGATGGAGACACATTTTTCCCATGGAGTTGGATGGCATGTGGAGGTATGTTCATGTTATGGGCTATTTGACATGTAGGGGATTAAGTGCTTAATGTACCTCATGGTGGTGGTAGGACCCTCGTAAGACAATTTGGTGCACATGTATTAAATCTTGGATTTAATTGATTCTATGGATCAATTAATATCATTGGATTATGGTAATGGTAGTCATGAGAGTCACATGCTCCAATTTCCTTAGGTGGCAGCAAGGGCATTCATGTGGCTCAATGTCACACTCAATGGGGAAGATATGGTGTAATGCATCACTCTCTTAAGGTGGCTTGGTGCATGGACAAACTTGGTATGGCGTGGGAGGTTGTTCGGTTAAATGGGGAGTGAATTATTTCAATTAAGGAGGTTTACTCTATAAGAGCATTAGGAATGTTGGTGAATTATGGGCGGCATCACAGGGTGAGGGAGTGGGGCAAGGAACCCTTGGCTATTATCATTTTCCAATACATTTTTACGTATAGGAAGGGTGTCTCTACATGTCAACCTTAGTTCATTGACATAAAATTATACCATCTCGGACGCTCATTGTAAGCTTGTTCACTTCAAAAATCAAATTTTTCTTTGTGGTTCGAAAGGGAAGGTTCGTTATCGATGATGTGGTAACCTCCAAGTTTTGGAAAGTTATATTCATACTCTACATTGTGAATAGACTCTGGGTCGTGTCTACAATTTGGAGGATGTATTGAGGGGATCATTGACGCAGAGTGGAGTAGGAGATCCAATCCTTGCGTGAGGAGCTTCTTCAACTTCAATTAAATTATAATTAGTTGGAAATGAGTCTAACATCGATCATGTGAACTTTTGTGGACCAAAAGGTGCAACTTCAACAAGCCAAAGATGAAATTGACATTCTCTAAAATGAAATTATGGAGCTTCAACAAATCTAGTAACTTTTTTTAGTTTTGATAATGTAGTGGTTCTTGATTTAAAAGTTAATGCACCCTCTTCGGATCCAGATCAGGTGCATATTGTTGAACATCAATTTCATAATTGGTTTAAATGGAAGATAAAATTTGTTGGATTTTAGACTTGAATTGGAGGCTTTATACATTTAGAAGTCATACTCTAGTAGAATTTTTCAATGGATTTTGGTTAGACATCAGGATGGATGAAAAGACTATATTACTAGGCATGATCCATAACGTTTGTACTCTCACTATATTGCTACATCTCCAAGCACATATTTTAATATGAAATGTTTCCTATTATGGTTCATATATATATAGATATATAGATAGGTATAACAAAAATTACAAATCATAGTACATTGTTCTTGCCACTAGGGAAACTAATCCCCCTTGAATGTTCAAAAAATATTTCTACTATGGGAAACCAATATTTACAATGAGACCATCTTGATAAAGAAAAAACTTAACAATTCCCACAAAAAACTAGTAATGTTTAGAGAACAAAAAATTCTCTATGACTAGACTAGCTAAAGCTTTGCCCTATTTCTTTATGCTATGTGCTAGAGTGCAAGAAAACTAATATGTAGACATAACTAAAGGTTATCAAAGAACAAGTACTGGAGTGACCTCCTCTTTAACTGAACTTGGAATTCATGTGTTGGGAGTATTGGCCGGACTAGATGGTTGGGAGAGGGTCTTCTACGATTAGAATGGGGTTGTCATGAGATCCTTTGGATCCCCACAATCCATTCTATCTTATACATGCTCTCCACTACCTACTGTACCTCTCACTAATATGGTGAGCTCAAAGACTCCTTTGAGGAAAGTCTCAAAATTTCCCTCCAAAATTGAGCTTTGCTTCACCTTAGAAATTTTATTTCTCTTTGAGGCTATAACCTATGTTACCATGGCTTTCTTGGTCTAGTAAATTTCTGCCAATCTACAAAGTCTTGTTTCTCAAATCTGAGTGTTTCAAAGGTCATTTAGCCAACCTTTAATATCATAAAAGACCTATTTGAAGTCCATATTTTCCCATAGTTGATGCACTACCACATCGATCTTGTTAATGACCACTTTTCCCTCCACAAGACACCTATAAGAAACTAGTTACGAGTGTGTTCCATTTCCTACTCTACATGTATTTCGTGCCTTAGTCCCATCTCTTTGTCTTTTTCCACACTCTTGGATTCCACCATCGGCTTCTTCCCCTTTTTGTTTCTATGCCAATTCAAACCCATTATCCAAGGCACTTGACCCTTAGGAGGTGCTCAAAACAGCATTCTGTCATTTGTAGGATCGCTCTACACGATTTGTAATGGTTGTGAAGAATTAAGTGGATATGGATGAATTTCATCCCATAGAAACCAATTCTTAATAAATCATTGTCAACCTCCCTCCAACATGAATGCCTCATCATTTGTTGAATTGGGCAGTGTATCCCCAAGCCATTATCTTAGATTGCAACTATCTTCATTGAGTGTGATAATACATTCATGGTATTTTTCCTTGGGATGATTTACAACCAAACTTCAGTCCCATGGGAGATCCTGTCAACATGCATCCACCAAAAGTACTCACTCAACAAGCCACCTCCCTCACTTGGGGTGTTAGTGGACATCATTTCCACACTCATGGCTGGTGGTGACATTGTATTGCCAATGTGAGGGAAGGGAAGGGATCAAACCCATACAAGGCATACCATTTATAGTTATAACCTACCTCCACCACCACCATATGCTTCACCACTCATTGCTCCTACTTAGGACCTTGCACTCGCTCCCCTACTAGTTGTCTAGACTCTAATTTGTCACCCCATATGGAAGTTGATTATATTTGATCATGATAGTGACACAGACATATCAAAGTGGACATAAGCTATATATAGAGAGTTTCATATCTACATTAGAGTGGATTGATAAATCCATTCATTACTCAACATTTCTATGAGTGCATTGTCATATCATTTGATTTGTTTCGAAATGACAACAAGAAGAGTATTTAACAAGTTGGCCACTTTGAAATATCCTAATGTGAGCTTCTAATTAACTGTGATATTTAATGGAATGGTTTCATAGTTGATCTTGCAAACCACTTGGATATCAAGCATCAGTCTCTTTCACCCATGACAGAGGTAAATCCCCTGTTAGCAACCAAATGTAATCCCCTATTGAGGCATGTGAACTCCTTTCCATTATTGGTGTTGTATCTCAATTGTTCAAAAAACATGTATAGAACGAGGCCATCATGATTTCAGAAAACACCTCTCAACCCAACCTATTTTGGGTCACCTTTAGATGCATCATAATTCAACTTTATTTGACTAAACCAAGGGGGTGTTTATCTGGAGAGGAACCCATTAAATAGATCCGATAATATTGAGCTCCTACATAATTAGAGAATTTATACCATATCTTTAGGCTTCTAAATTCCAAGATCTCACTATAATTGATTCCATAATGTTATTAAGGATGAGCTACCAAACTTGCTCTTCTTTGAGAACTTTGGATTTAAAAATTCACCTATTCCTTTCCTTCCAAACATTTCATAGCATAAAACCAAAAAAGTATTCCATGCTAGATTGAGGATGTTATTGTTGAAGAGATATTCCCTCCATTAATCTATGGTATCATGAACCTCTATGAAAGATTTGTCTAGTTGATGGAAAAACTTTGCCCCTCTACCCAATAGATATCATAAGACTGTGCACATTATAAAGACATGATTAGAAAAAAAGGGAATTGTGATGGTCCTATAAAACCCCATCAAATAAGCATTCCCTAGGTTAGAGTTTTCTTGAGCTTAAGTAGCCATAAAAAGGTTGAGATTTTGGCCACAATTTTAGGTTCCAAACTATGTGCCACTGTCAAGAAGGGTTGGATCAAGGCCAACCAGCTGTTAGACAATAGTCTTATTTGAATTTTAATTTCCCATCTCCTTTCCACTCCCATCATACAATATTTTATTTTTTGACGATGTTAATTAGGAAGGAATAAATCGTTGTTGGGCCCCAGGGTTGGAATTTGACGGGAAAAATGCTTGTCACAGGGAATTTTTCCCGTATTTGACATTTAAAATTTTTGCTTAACCACCTTCTTTAATGTGTTATGAAGTTTATAAAACGTATTTTTGATATGTCAATTTTCCATTAAATGAAATGTTTTTCCTTGCAAATTTTCACACATCTTAAGAGGTATATGTGTGTATGTGTATCATAACTTAGTCTAAAATGTGTAATTTCTAAAACTATATATATGATCATCATCTACATGGAGAGAACTAAGTTTTTCATACTAAGAATTTTTTTTAATATTTTTCGAAGTTGGCAAAGTAAAATCAATTTCATTTTGCAGACACGCGTTTGGTTAAGTTTTTTATCAACTATTTAAATAAATTGAAAAACCAAGAGTACCCTTTTGAAGAGAACTAATAAATGAAGATAATGGTTTTTTTGAAATTTGATAGTTGTGTATATTTTATGTTATTAATTTTTTATTCAACCTCTTTAAAATTGTCTGAATTTTTTTAAGCATTATGCTTAAAAGAAATTAGACAAAAAAATATCACGTGAATTAAAAAATGTCAAACTCATATGTCATTGGATAGAGGACTCCTTCATGAATCCAACATGATCAACACTGCCACCTAAGGACAAATTTTTCCCTAAGTTGGTTAGATTACAAAATGGTGTTGCAGAGAAATCTATAGAAGGGGTGCTAAAATTGTAGTTTTTAGGACCTGGAGCTTAAATTTTAAATTCAAATAGATTTATCAAGGGTTTCTTAAACCCTCGGTCGAGCCATTTACGTGGTTAACTAGGGACTCAATCATACTATATGGTTCAATCAATCTATGAAGCTCAATCAAGCTATTAAGCTCAACCGAACCTCTATAAAAATAAAATTTTCAAATCCTTATGTGAATCCCATAATCCTATAAGATTTTAGAATCAAGAAAGATATAAAATTTAATCCATTAATTTTTTAACCAAGTTGATATGATATTATTTGACTAAAAATGAAAGTTCAACTGGGTCTAGGTCATGAACAACATTAGAAAATGTTTATGTTATTGCGAAAAGAGGCACATTTTATAACCCAATATGGGGAAATGTGTATGTCTATCCATGCTGAAAATATACCTTGAATTTACCTTATTATATACCTTGAATTTGAATGGATCATAAATTTACCTTCCACAAAAAAAATTACCACATTAAAATTCCAAATTAGAATTAAAGTTTTTACCACATGAAAATTCCAAATTTTATTATAGTTTTTGTCATCATGTCATGTAAAAACCTCATTAAATCTAATATTAATATTGAAAATGTATTATTATTATTAATATTAAATTATGAAATAATATATTAATATTAAAATATTTTAATATTAAATTTATTTTTTTGGATTAATATCATATTAACTTTAATATTATATAAATTTTGTTATATTATAATATATATTAATATATTAAGATGTATATTAGCTCCAAATGTATATGGAATGGAAGAAAAAAGACCTAGAGTGGTAGAGGTGGAGACATAGAGGGACTGACAAGGGAGAGATGGAGATAAAGTGAGGGAGAGAAAAGAGGAACGAAGAAATAAAGGAGGAGAGGAGAGGAGGAGGGAGAGAAGGGTCAGAGGGAGACACAAATATGGAGAGAGGGAGAGGAGGAGAGAGTGGAGGAGAAAGAGAGGGAGGGAGACATGGAGTGGAGGAAAAGATAGGGAGGGAAGAAGAAAGACATATAGAGATAGAAAGGTGGAGAGAGAGAAATGTATTGGCAAGGGAGAGATGGAGAGAGAGTGTGTATGTTTGGGGTGAGATAGAAAGAAAAGGAAGGAGATATGGAGAGAAGGGGGAGAGAGAATGAGAGAGGGAGGGATATATTAACAGAGTTGAAGGAGAGAGAGATAGAGAGAGAGATGAGGGGAGAGAAATAGGGAGGTGGGAGAGAATCGAGGAGAGAGAGTACATGAGAGGGAGGGAGAGAGAGAGATGGAGTTTGATGGGGAGAGAGAGGGAGGTAAGAAGAAAGACATAGAGAGAGAAAGGTGGAGAGAGAGAGAGAGAGAGGGAGAGAGGAGAGTAGGAGGAAAGAGAGACAGAAGGGGAGATAAAGGGATAAAAGGGGAGACAAAGGAAGAAAAGGGGGAGAGAGAGAGAGAGAGAGAGGGAGAGGGAGTGGGAGATGGAGGGAGATATAAATAGATATGGAGAAACAATGTGTATGTTTGTGGGTTGATATAGAGAGACGAAGAAGGAGAGACAAAGGGATATAAAGATATATATGGAAGGGGGAGAGAGGGAAGGAGAGAGAGAGATAGAGAGAGGGAGGGAGGGAGAGATAGATAGATATGAAGGGAGAGTGTGTGTGTGTTTGGGGGGGTGAGATAGAGAGATAAAGAAGGAGATATGGAGGGAGATATAATTATAGATGAATAGGGAAGAAAAAGGGAAGAATATTTCTTGCACTAAATGCATTGATTTTAGTGTAGATGTTGATTTCTAATCCTATTTGATTTCTTGTACTAGATGCATTGATTTTTGTGTAGATGTTGATTTCTAATTCTATTTGATTGCTTGTGTTAGATGAATTGATTTCATTAAAGATGTTGATTTCTAATCATGTTTAATTATTTGCATTAGATGTATTGATTTCAGTGTAGATGTTGATTCCTAATTCTATTTGATTGTTACCACTAGATGCATTGATTTCAGTGTAGATGTTGATTTCTAATCATATTTTATTTCTTGTATGAGATGCATGGATTTTAGTGTAGATGTTGATTTCTAATCCTATTTGATTGTTTGCATTAGATGCATTGATTTCAATGTCGATGTTGATTTCTCATCTTATTTGATTGCTTGCATTAGATGAATTGATTTCAGTGAAGATGTTGATTTCTAATTTGACGTGACAAGATATATGGTGCACATTAATTTCAAGGTAATTAGATTAACATTGTGCATTGATTTCAGTGTAAGAACAAAAAAATTATTGATGAGGTGCATTAATTCCCATGTTATAATAATTCAACCATAAATAAAATACTTGAATTTTCATCTCATATAAAATATTCACTTAATTGAAATGTTTGCTTCTTGAAACTGTAAACTATTTGTAATTAACTACATTTTTATTATTCTCATTTTCCATGCTTCATATTGGATTGTAAAAAGTGCAACAAATAGAACACACACACACACACACACACATATATCATGTTATGACTAAGCTCTTGTAGATAACCTCAAACGAAATAAAATCAAATAAAACTTATTTGTAACTTTTACATCTCCACATCTTTTAAAATTGAATAAAACTTATTTCAATCATAAAGAATTGATTGAAATACTTGGATAGCTACGTAAATTTAGGAAAGTTGATAACATTATATAAAATTATAGAAATGTTATCATATATTATTTTTTGACTTATATTAAATTCCAATACAATTCACTCATATCATGTTATGACTAAGCTCTTGTAGATAATCTCAAAAGAAATAATATTGAATAAAAATTATTTTTTGTTTACACGACACCTTTTAAAATTGAATAAACTTTATTTCAATCTTATTTGTGTTTTTTAATTAAACCTTGAGATAAGAAATTGATTGAAATACTTAAAAAAGTTGACATGGTGCAATGGTATATGGGTGGGTCACAAAAATTTTCATACATAGGTTTTTTATTATAATATGGATGACATTAGAATTCACACAATTTAGTTTTAAAATTCATTTGTAATAACATACATGTTGATTGCACTAAAAGACACTTTCTACAAGACAATATGAAGCATATTTGTAATTCTTTCCATGTCCAATAGTAAATTGATACATGATATATTTTAGTTCATTTTAAGTATCAAAGTGATTTTCATCATAATAAGATTGTACTTATATCATATTATGACTAAGCTCTCGTAGATGATCTCAAAAGAAATCAAATTGAATAAAACTTATTTTTTATTTACAAGACATCTTTTAAAATTGATTAAACTTATTTCAAACATTGAGATAGCCAAGTAAATTTAGGAAATTTCATATTTAATTATATAAATAATTATAGAAACATATATCATTAATTTTTTTGGTATATTAAATTCCAATAAATATGACTTAAATACCATGTTATGACTAAGCTCTTGTAGATGGCCTCAAAAGAAATAAAATTGAATAAAACTTATTTGTTGTTTACCAGACATATTTTAAAATTGAATTTAAAACTTATTTCAATCCTATTTATGATTTTTAATTCAACCATCATATATTTTATTTAATTTTAAGTATCAAAATGACTTTCATCATAACTTAAGATGGTATTTATTTTTTTAGTCTATGAAACTAGAAATAAAAATTGTTATGTTTTTTAATAAAAGGAATACTATATGGAGAAAAAAAAATTAAACTAGCGAAATAATTTTAACAAATCCATATACTTCATATATTAAAGAACATCCATAAACAAGATTAATGCAAATCCATAAACTAAAATAATGAATGTACCAATAAATTGTACATACGAAAATATATACAAATTACAAATATCACATGAACATCCGTAAGTTGAAATAGTAAGCATCCATAAATTGAAATAATGTTCATGTACATCCATATACTGTCCATGTGTGAAAATATATAAAGTTTGTATCACATGTGAATGTTCCCTATGAAATGGGCTTGAAAATATACAAACTATCCACTCTAGGTACCACTTGAACTCCTATGTGAGTTCTATTGCATAAAGTAAGTGTCCATAATATGGTACTGCAATATATCACATTCCAATTCAAAAAAAATAGATCATTATTTATATAAATAAACAATATGGAAATAAATAATTTTGAACCACATCTTTAATTACATTTATGAATCTACTAACTTCACTTGAGTCCAAATGCAAGTCATCGAGGATGGGGGTATGATGAATCTGGGTTTGGTGCTCCCTGCCTGTGGCTCAAAGATTAGGGTTTGCATCAATGGACCCACTTCGTCAATGCCTCTATACCCAGCATCCCACTCATGCGTCCACATAACTACGACATTGACAACACTCTTCATATGGGCCTATGTACACAATGGCAAGGACAAATTATAATTAGTTTGTGAATTAGTTTTCTTTTTTGACAGAAACGGTTATAGTGTGATTATATTCATCCTGGCCTAAATGCCGAAAGTCTGTTTACAATGAGGATGTCTAAATCCTGATAAGTCTCACTGATGGAAGTGAGAGTGTTATTGTGACTTGAGATCTTCTTCCTAGCTTGGTTTCTATTGATTCTATATCCGATATTTTTCCCCACTTGGATATACAGACAATTTTTTTTAAGATCAAGCAGTAGAACATGGCGGAGCGCGGCTTATGGGATGGGTTCCCATGATTCTTCTCTGTCTTTCAGCTTGACCCCGGCAGAAAGGAGGGCTGCTTTATTTGCTTCACTGTCCGCTTCTTTATTGTGTGCTCTCAGCACATGATAGTAGTTCAACTTCTGAAAAGCGTTTTCTAGGCCCTTAATTCTGAAAATCATCCTGGCTAAATTAAGATCAGCAGTAGGGGAATTAGAGACCATTACACTTATAATGATCTGAGAGTCTCCTATAATTGTTGCTTCCTTTATGTCTAGCTCCTTTAGAGTCTTAAGGCCTTGCAGGAGGGCCAAAGCCTCAGCTTGAGTGCTGGTCATGTGTCCAAGCCCCCAAGCATATGAGTGAATTTTTTCTCCCGTTGAGTTTAGAACGACACCTCCAGCACCTGCTCTGCCCGGATTACCCTTAGCTGCCCCATCGAAGAATAGTGAGTACCTTGATTGCGATTTGAGCCAGTCTTGAAAGTCTGCTTCCGGTTTCCTTATTTGCCAATCTTTGAGAGGAAGGGCATTTCTGATTGCTGGGAGGAATTGTAATTCAAGGAAAGAACCCCAAGCGATATCCTGGTGGCTGAGACTAGCATCATCTTTTATTTGAGACAGGCATTCCTTTATTTGACACTTGATCTTAACTTCAACGGTCTTGTGATGCTGTCTAGCATTCCTAAAGATTCTTCTGTTGCGTTCAAGCCATAACTGCCAGCAAATGACCTTTGGTAGAATGGCCCAAGCTGTTTTGATTAACCGATTTTTAGGGGGAGGGCCAGGGTATTTGATTGCCCAGCTAGAGAAGAGGTCGACAATGGAGCAAGGGAGCAGGAAGATGGGATCCAAGGAGTGAAGGAGGGCGCGCCAAATCTGTTTGGAGTAGCAGCAGTCCAGGAATAAATGCGCTGTTGTTTCTACGTTATTGTTGCACAGAGGACAAATGGAGGGGCCGTTAAATCCCAATTTCTGCAATCTGTCGTAAGTGAGAATTCGACCATGGCATAGAAGCCAGGCGAAAATATCAGTTTTAGGCCAAGCTTGACAGCGCCAGATCGCCTGCCAGGGCGCTGGATTTGTGGGAACGTGTGGTCTCTCGCGAAGTTTGGCATAGCCCGCAGCGACTGTATAGCCTTTGGCTTTCTTCCCCCAACCAATCGCGTCTTGTTTCTTCCTGTGCATGGGCGCAAGACCGTGGAGGAGGTCGATCATCGTGGCCCAATCATTGATCAAACGTTCTGGCAATTCCACTCTTTTCCAGCCGATCCATTCGTTGTCGTTCCAGAGGGAGATGTCCCACAGTGTACGCAGCTTCTCTCTTTCCATCCACTCCCGCAACTCTCCCATGGGCACTCTGTCGATGATCGGGTCCGTGAGCATAATTTTATCAGTCCAGATTCTTATTTTCTTACCATTTCCAGGAATCCAGTAGATGTGGTTTTTTATCAGGGAAGCGGCCTTATCATATAGCTTGAGAAACGGTGAATTAGGCAGTCGAGTCACTCTGTCTAAGCAGCGGGAGCGAGGACCCCGGAGATATTTTTTCCTGAGTGTTGTTTGGGCCCAGCCAGGATTGGGCGCGACAATCCTCCAGATAACCTTTGCTGCCATTGCTACATTCAGATGGCCTAAGTTTTTGAAATTTAGACCTCCCTCCCACAGAGGCTTAGATATGGCTTCCCAACTGATGAGGGGGATTTTGCTTTCGTTCTGCTTTCCTCCCTTCCAGAAGAATCTCCGTATAAGCTCTTCCATTTTTTTTAGTATGATTGCTGGAGCTAGCATCCCTGCAAATTGAAAAATAGGAAGGCTAGTAAGCACTGATTTGATAAGGACAAATTTACCAGCATAGTTGAGCTAGGTGAAGCCCCAGGCCTGAATTTTAGACTGGAATTTTTCGAGCTGAGGTAGCCAATCTTTGCTTGAGGTTCTTTTGAGGGCAACAGGAAGGCCCAGGTATTTGAAGGAAGTCCATGAAGAGGAGGCTGCAAATCCCAGACACCTAGAGATAGCAGAGAGAAGTCTGGGCGGGGTATTCCAACTGAAGATGTGACACTTATTCTTGTTAACAACGCTGCCTGAGCCCTTGCTGAATTCTTCCAGAACTGATTTGAATTTGGAGGCGGAGGAGAGAGAGGCAACACCCAAAAGTAGGGTGTCATCCGCGAATAGAGCATGATTAATGTTCTTGACCCCTCTTGCTATACACAGTCCCATAAGATCTTGGTCTTGCATTTTTTTGTCCAGCAGAAAGCTGAGAGCTGAGGCTTGGATGGAAAAAAGCAGAGGGGAGAGAGGGCACCCCTGCTTGAGCCCTCTCAATGCTTTGAAGAAGTCTGTGGCTCTTCCATTTACGAGTGGAGCAATCCATGGCTCCGAGATGCATGCCCGGATCTAGTTAATGAAGTTTGATCCAAATCCAAACCTGCTCATGACTTTTAACAGAAAACTATGATTTACACGGTCAAAAGCATTTGCTAAATCGAGTTTAATTACCATACCTTGCTCTTTTCGTTGAAGACTTGAGTGGATTGCCTCCTGTACAAGGGTGAAGTTGTCCACTATCTGCCTCCCGTGGATGAAGCCTCCTTGATTCTCCGGGATTATTTTGGGAAGAATGTGCTTCAATCGATTTGCTATAACTTTTGTGATTAGCTTGTACCCAATGTTACATAGAGAAATCGGCCTGAATCTACTGAAGTTGCTGGCACCTTTTTCCTTGGGTATGAGGGCTAAGAAGGCAGAGTTTGTACTGCCGCCTATTTTCTGAGAGTTCTGAGATTTTCGAATCATTTTGATCAGATCTTTTTCAATAATGGACCAACATGTTTGGAGGAACCTGGCAGAGAATCCATTCGGCCCAGGGGCCTTGTCCGGATCCATGTCATATAGGGATTTTTTGACTTCATCTTTGGTTATTTTGGCCTCCAAGATTTCATTCATACAAGGAGAAATTGTAGCTGGGACCGAGTCTAACAGATCTGAAGCTTGATGCTGAACCTTTTCTTCGCTATACAACTTTATGAAATCAGCGTGGGTTGCCTTCTTTATGTCTGCAAACTCCTTGTAAGTTTCGCTGTCGTCCTTGATCTCGGAGATGGTGTTAAAACATTGTTTGCTCTGTGCTTGTTTATGGAAAAATGCAGTGTTTCTGTCCCCTGATTTGAGCCAGAGGTTTCTTGATTTTAATCTCCAGTATTCCTCTTCAACAAGACAGGCCTTATGGTAGTGCTGTTGCAGATGGGCCTCCTGATCTAGCAGTTCCTCAGTGACTGAAGTATCCTCCATATGTGATTGATGAATGGCAAGGGCAGCTTTGATATTTTTTCTTTCTATATCAGGTTTGGGGAGGTTTTTGGCCCAATTTTTTAGAGCTCTTTTTACCCTTCTGAGTTTTTCTTCCCATATATAGAAGGGGGATCCTTTAACAGTTTGGCTCCAGCATTCCTTAACTAGCTGCATGAAGTCTGGTTCCTTGACCCAGATTGGGCTGAATCTGAAGGGAATAGGGCCCAGATCAAGATGAGCTAGAAGGTCTAGCTTTATGGGTTTATGGTCCGAGATACTGTTAGCGAGAATGTGCATTCTTGGTTCTAATCCAAGCAACAAATATGAGCTTTGAATGAAGAATCTGTCTAATCTAGCAGCAATATGTCCAGGGCCTATTCTTTTATTGGACCAAGAGTACTTACCGGAAGAGGGTTTGATGTCCAGCAAATCCCAGTCTTGCATGAGATCCTCCGCCCATTCTCTTGCCGGATCACGAACAGCACTACCACCCCTTTTTTCAGACGAGTTAAGGGTGAGGTTAAGGTCTCCAACAATGATAGTGTTTTCCAGATTCATGAGATCTGCTTGGTGTCTTATCGAGTCCCAACATGCTTTTTTTTCCCCGGCGTTGACTGGAGAGTAAACATTGAAGATGCAGTGTATTTCTCTAGTGTCCAGATTCTGCATTTTCAACAGCAACCAGTGGATGTTGCTAGCCTCACTGATGACTGCAAATTTGTTGGCGTTCCAAAGAGTACCAATCCCTCCCGAGGCTCCCCTAGCGGAGACTGCTCTTGCTTCACTTTTAAACCAAAGTTTCTTGCTTGTTTGAAGGAAGACTGAGTCTTCCAGCTTGGTCTCCTGGATGAGAAGTATATCTGGGGTTTCAGTTCTTATCAGGCTTCGCATGGCTTCTTCCTTGAATTTACTCCCCATACCTCTGCAGTTCCAGGAGATGATCTTCATTATTTATGTTTCTGGTGGGCTCCCTTGGAGCCTTGAGGCTGGCTTTTCAGCATCCTAGGCTTTGAGGCTAGCAATTTTTCCAGAGTTGGCTGGCTGCCTTGTAATTTTTCCTTGTACGTCTCCTCCTCTCTTTTTTCTCTGTCCGTTTTACGGCCTCTCGTGGATCTTCTTACCGAGGCTTGGGACTCTCCTATTTCTCCTTCCTCCTCTGAATCATCAGTGTTCTACTCTTCTTCATTATCTTCAGCTCTTCGTCATTGTCTTCATCATTCTTGCCTTTGGAGTTTTCAACGTTTGTGCCTTTGATGGAGGCTGAGGGTGTGTCTTTGCTTGAAGAGTTTGGGTTTTGATTTTCAGTCTCCTCTGTGGGTTCAGTCTCCTTTTGGGTCTTTGCCTCCTGAGTTTTCTCTTGTTGTGAGCTGAGGGGATCATGCCTGTTTTCTGGAGATGGAGAAATATGTTGAACAGGTGGCTGGTGGGATCCTTTGCCGCTAGGTCCTCCCGTCTTCTTAGATTTATGGCGCTTGACTTGATTCCATCCATCCTCCTTTCCCTGCATAGCCTCGATGTTGGATGGGCAGCCTCTGGCGAAATGACCATAGACGTGACATTTCCGACATTTGAAAGGCAGCTGCTCATAGTCCAGCTTCTGCAGATGCGTCCAGCTTCCTACATTTATCTTGATGGCCTCAGGAAGCCCTACCTCCAAATCTACTTCTATGCAAATCCTGGCGCAGTCGTATTGGTCCTTGTTGTTCGCTTGATCAATAAATTTCCCTAGGGAATTTCCGTGACGTAGAGAGTCCCAATTCTAGTAATGGATCGGGACATTCGGGAGTCTAACCCACACCGGAACTGCGTTGGGAACATCGACTGCTGGATCAAAATCCGGGGTCCATTTGTTGAGGTATAGACCCTAAGGACCCATGAAGTAGGGGCCATTTCGGAAGATCAGGTCTTTGTCTTCCTTTGCAGTAAATTCGAAGAGGAAGTACCCTCTCCCCAAAAAATAAGAAGTAACGTTTTCTCTGATCAGCGGCGCCCAGTTTCTGGAGATCCAGCTCTCCGTGGTTTTTGGGGACGGCCATAGCCCAGTAAACTGACCGATGAGGGCCCGTTCGGATAGCGACAAAGCAACTTGCATCGGGGTTTCAGGCGGAAGGGAGATCGTTGGGATATCATCCAACTTTTTAACAAATTTCGAAGGTTCAGGGGTTTTCTTCTTAGGAAGCCCTGCCAGAAGCCGATTGAAGGCCTCCGAAGGCGAGAGAGGCGGAGGGGCAGAAGGGGACCCCTGGGGGGAGCCCAGAGTCTCCATGATCACAAGCCCTAAAGAAAAGCCAGGCAAATTCCAGCGCAGATCTCCATAAAGCAGCCCACCCTCAGGGAGAGGGGCCTCAGGCGGATCCGCCCTCAGGGAGCAGTGCGGCTGAGCGCGCACACAGGGGAGAGAACATGCTGGATGCGGTCTCCAAACCTGCAGCGAGGCAGCACGCTTCTGATCCGGCTCAATCCAATGATATCGACTCACAAGAGCACGCATGGTGCGATCCAGGCCTGCAAGGGCCGAGGTTCAGCTCGCTCCTTCGAAAAAAAAAATTAGTTTGTGAATTAGTTAGCATGCATGTAACTTAAAAAAAAAAATGAAATCTTAGAACAAGAAAGTTTACCTCGACGGTTCTTCCATGTGGTTGTACATAGTAACTCTCCTCCACATGAGTATTATGAGGTGGAGGTGGGGGAGAATCCATGGAAACATGTACTTGCATAGGATGGCATTGTTGATCAACTCCCCCCTCAAATCACCTCATAAGATCATTAATGTAGTAGGTGAACTAGAAGGGATTTTGCACAACTATCGTGTGGTCCACATATGTTAGGTCGTAACATCCTCCAATGTGATATTAGTTGTAGCATCGCCCCATGGAGTGATCGATGTTGCATTATGATCATTAGCTTCTCCCGGTGAGGGTCTGCAAATCATAAACATAACTTAACATATATATTTAACAAACTAGAAACATAATAACATACACATTAAATTCAAACACATTAGTTGAATACGATTTAGAAATTAAAGACAATTTCAAGACATAAACACATAAAGTTTAAAGAGGATTTAAAAATGCACTTGTAGCATGTGAAGATGGTCCATTATCTATAAGATGAACATCAACATAGACAGAGACACTGCCTCTAACACTCTGATTGGGGTCAAAGCTAGGATCTACAAGTGGAAGAGGAGAGGTCCAAGGAGAGGGCCACTATGGCCACAAAGTAGGGTATTCAATCGGAGGAGGACTAAAAAAATTCCACGAAACTATGGGATTATAAATCTGTTGAGGAACCTACTCAGGATAACAAGCATCAGTCCAAGTATAAATGATGATGGGTTTTGAGTTATATTTGGGAGTTGATTTGATACCTTACTTATTTCCCTGAATATTTCTATTAATCCTGGCAGTGATGGACAATGTTCTGTTAAATCGGCCTCCTCACAAATCCGGCAAACTTTTAAGATACTAAGTGGATACTCTCTAAGGAAGTGTTTCTCCCTATAGCTGGAGTTGAATCTCAAGAGCGGTTGTTGAATTTTATCCTACATCTGCTCTTTCTGTAAATCATTCAATTATGAAATAAAAGAGAAAAATACATCATTTTAAAAAATTTCAAACAAAATAATGATTTTTTCACTTGTAATCTTGCCATCTCGTATATGAGAATAGCATCAAAACTCATAGTTAAAAGTATTTTCAAGGCCCATTTTTTTGTTCTCAATAAGCTCTTGGTAAAGAAAAACTAAGTAAAGAGCAAACCAAACTACAACAGGTCTCCAAGGTCTATCCCCTAAGTGCCTCCCCAACAACGACACGAAAATGTTTGGTGTAGTATATGGTGGATTAATGGACCAACATAAATTGTCAAACCGAGGTTCGTGGACTTCGAGACGCAACACTGGAAGTCCCAAAAATGGACTTCGGGAACATGTTGGACAAAACCCTAACTTGTCTAGAAACTTCTCACACATTGAGTTCCTGCACTTAATCAATCCTGTTAGCCCCCTAATTTGCTCACTTTTTGACCATTTTTCCCTTCCTAAATCATGACCATTTGTCGTTGTTTTACGTCTCTTATACACCCTCATCTTGCACTAGTCTAAGAATGATGACATATTTCGCATGAACTTTATATTTCATATTTTTAACTTAACTTAGCATTAATTATTTATTTATTACGTGATTTCTTGCTTATAATCACTCTTGTAACTTATCGATATCTCCAATGTTGTTTGATAGTCAACTGCTTACCGTGACTGCTGATCCTAGTGCAGGATCGGATCTTGCACTGGTGCTAGCATAGCGAATCTTTGCAACAGATTCAGACCTCCTTGATCACCGCCTTGTTTTGCGTCGCTTCAGCCATGACGAAGGTTACATTTGAAGGCAGCCAAGCTCCAGCCACGACAGCAAGGCAATCCAAAGGTAGCTGAGATCGAATTTATGAAGAACGAACAGTTGGACATTGGCTACGACCAGTTTTGTTAAACTACCTAATTTTGAAGGCCGAAAGCTAAATTCTGCATATCAGTTATGTAATCGATTAAACGAGCCTTTTGGCCTTCGGCCAAGGATCTATATAACAAGGAATGTAAATAGGATGAGATAGTTCTTGATAAGTTTGTATAGAACATAGATATAACCAAGAAGGCGGTAACAGGCTTGTATTCCTTTGTTATCGCCCAAATCTGGGCTGGACTATGTAATCACACATGTATTTGCCTCTATGAATTAATAAGAAGGGAGCTCCACCTTATGTTTTCATGAATCATTTTTGTTTGAAAGTTGATGAATTGATAAAGTGCTGAGCAGTGTTACTATTTAAAAGGGAAACGCGCTGGTTGGCTAGGACCCAACCAAACCAACACGTTTACCCTATTTTCTGTTCTTGTAATTTATGTTTATACTGCTAAGTGTGATTTAATGTACAACACATGAATTCCTGTTTGAGTGAAAGCGGATCTGCAGTGTGAAGTAGTTAGAATTTATTTTCCTGCATCTGATTTTGGATTGGTTTCCCTGCCTGGTCCAAGCAAGAGAAATAACCCTGCACCAGTGCATGTTGGTGTGCTATTCATTTCCTGCAGTTTTGATTGATTTGGTTTTCCCCGCCTGGTCCAAGCAGGAGAAATAAACTTGCACTAGTGCATGTTGGTGTGCTATTCATTTCCTGCAGTTTTGTTTGATTTGGTTTTCCCTGCCTGGTCCAAGCAAGAGAAATGAACCTACACCAGTGCATGTTGGTGTGATGCCGCAAGCCCTTTTAGTTTACTTCAAGCAGTTTTCTTGCTTTCATTAATGCTTCGTGATAGGATAAATTATAAGGATTGTTTCTTTATTGCTGCACTTTGTTAAAATAAAAAACATTCAATTTTATATGTGCAACTTGATTTAACAACACTTGCAGTAGTTAAGCTCTTATTTCAAGAATTAATTACTAAGTGTAAGAAGCTCTGATCTAGTGCAAGAAATAGTTTCTTGTCACGCAATCTGAGTGCTCTGAACTTGAGAAAGTTCAAGCCCTTGCACGAAGGAAAACACTTTTACTATAGACACTATTTATACCCTCTACATAAACTTCTATTCTTGCACAAGTGCAAGAAGGAAATCTCTATATAAGCAGGTTTGAAGGGCCCATCTGTTTAGATTGCTAAAGTGTCTCTGCTAAAGAAAAACACACACTGAGTAGTTAATCAATAGTTAGTTAGAGTGATTGCTCCTTTATTTTTAACCCTCTTTTGCAAATGCATTCTTCCTTGTTCCAGTCTAGATTATTTTGATGGTTCAAGTTGCCTTTTTCTTTCCTTAGTTTGATTCTGCAATTTTTCCTCTAAATAAACTAGGGATTCACATTAGAAATATTCATACCATCTCTAGCATTGTCTGTGCTTCGTCTGTAAGTTTACGAATCCCCCGGGTTGACAATTAAGTGTTGAGGAGTTTGCTTAAGTGCAATTCCTACACCCAACATCTTGGTGCCGTTGCCGGGGAGGCAATTTGATTTGGTAAGAATTTTCTGATTATACTATAGAGGTAATTTTTCCTTCATTTTTTGCAGTATTTTTTTCTTTTTTTTTTGGAAAAGCTTCTTTGAAGGAATTTTACTAGTGTTGATTGATTTCTGACAACATTTTTATTAGAATTGTTTTGCTTATTTTTCTTTCTCTTTTGAAATGAATGCCTAGAAAAGGTAGGTGTTCAAAGCCCACTAAGGGCTGAAGGAATTCTGAAAACCATTCTCATATTGGGTCTCCTTCTATGAGCAGGAAGCCCAATCCAATTCAAACCCATCACGAAAGAATAGTCCACCTCGATTTTGGTGACCACAGCTCAGGTGTGGTTTAGTCCGTTGGGAGCAAAAGGGAAACAATGGCAGACCGTGAAGATCATGGGGAAAGGACTGATGAAAACTAGGTAAGTGGGGAACAATCCACTTTTGTGTTTCCAATTGTGGACCCCGATACTGTGGCACAAATGAAGAACATTCCACCATCAGCTCTCCCTCATTTCCATGGTAAAGTTCATGAAGATCCTGACTCTTTTCTATTCGAGTTTGATATTTTGTGTAGAAGTTATGATTATTCAACTGATGCTCAGAAGCTAAGATTATTTCCTGTTACTCTCAAGGACTCAACTTTGCGTTGGTTTATGGGGTTAGGAGGAAACACTATAGTTTCTTGGGATCAAATGAAGAGAGTGCTTTTATCTAAATATCAAGAATATTGCAAAACTCGGGACATCTAGGATGAGATTTTTACAATCATACAGGATGATGATGAAACTCTTGAAGACTATCTAGAAAAAATTCTGTATATTTTTCAAAGGTCGAAAATTAAGCTTGATTCCAGTACTATTAGGAACTTGTTCTTAAGAGGACTTACTGATAATGCTAGAAATAATTTAAATCTATTAGGACAAGGTAATATTTCCCAACAAAATTTCGAAAAAATTTGTGGATTATGCAAGAAATTTTCCAGGAATCAGTATAGATGCGGTAGAGGAACTCAAAATAGAAATAGAAAAACTGAATCTACTGATGTAATGATTATTGGACTAGAAAATAAAATGGAAAATATGAAAATTGATATAATAAATATTGTTACCAAACAGTTAGACTCTTTAAAATTTCAACAAAAACTCATGAAGGAACAAGAGTCATTGAGTATTTTCTGTCCAAAATGTAGAGACAAGCATCCTCCTAAAGGATGTCCTCTTAATTTGAACGAAGCTAATAAGTGTGCTATTTGTGCAGAAGACCATATCATAGAAAAATGTCCCTCTATACCAGGACTTAAAGCTGTATTTACAGGGGGGCCCTTGAAGCTGAATACTTGTATGCTATGGGAGCAAAAAAAAATTGGCCTTAGGTAGGTGCAGGTATGGCTCCTAAATTTTCTGCACACTATTTTGGTTATAATTCACATGCATATTCTTATCCTAACACTAATAAGAAGTGGCAGTATGGAAACCAATATCAGCATGGGCAACCTTCTCAACCATGGCAACAAGGTTGAGGGCCAACTCATTCTCCATATTCCTACCAGCCACCCATGCAGTCATATCTATCTACACGTGCACCTTATCCAATACCTCAACCTTCGAGTCAGTCTACTCCACCATTACCCTAACCTCCACCTTTTCGACCTCCTCAGTTGCTTGCTCAGCCTATGCCCAATCCTAACAATAATAAACCAGTGCAAATGATCTATGTAACAAACCCACCTTTATTCGAGTACCAGTCTATTCCAGGTGGGGTTCATGATATTCAATTAAGATCGGGAAGGATTGTAACATCAGAAAATCAAAAGCGACCTAGAGTGATTGTTGAAGAGAAAGAAGAAGAGGAAACTCTTAATCATTCTTCAGAAGCCGTCACTAAGCAGCCTTTACCCTCTGAATCCTTGCCACCTTCTTCCAACCAACCTCCCTTCCCATAGAGGCTAGTAATGGAAAGAAGTGAGCCTATTTCTGGGACTAGTTTGGCATCAGAGCTTCAAAATCTTTTCATTAAGATACCTGTGCTCCAAGCCATCAAAGAGATCCCTATTTTCACTAATATTATTAAGGAACTTTGTCTCAAGAAACCAGGGAGGAAGAGATTGGAACCCCAAACCATTCAATTTGTTGGTAGGGCAGCATAGTTGATGACGGGATGTGTGTCTATGGAAAAATATACTCTTCCCAAAAACCCTGTTGTCTCAGTTCAGATTGGTAATGTCCTTGTCTCTAATGTTCTTATAGACCTGGGGGAAGTCATTAATGTCATGACTAAGCAAACCATGGATCAACTTCGATTATCTCATCTTCGCCCTACTCCCACTGTGCTTGAATTAGCAAATAGATATAAAATTAAGCCAGAAGGAGTATTGGACGATGTGATCATCTCATTAGATTCATGGGAATATCCTGTTGATTTCATTGTGCTTCAACCAAAGAACCCAATAGGAGGACATCCCTTGATCTTGGTTCGACCATGGCTTGCTACGGTCGATGCATATATTGGATGTCGCTCCAGTGATATGTATATTTCACATGGGGAAGCTAGGAAGAAAGTTACCTTATACCCCCCTGCCAGATCCATTCAGGACCTTCAAGATACTTTATGGTTGGACCAGAGCAGTGATGAGGAGACTCAACCCATTTCCTTTATCCATCAGCATACTGGGTCTTCACAAGAAGATGAGATTCAAGATTTCTTGAATAATCTAGACATTATGCCTAATTTTGAGCTATTGAGCCAGATCTTCAGCCTAGATTTTCAAGATAACCATGATTCTCATTCTTCTATGTAGCTGCATCCGGCCACCCCCTTGAGTACTCCTGAGCCTGATACTACTCTTGTTGAGATTAGCCCTGGTAAATCCTTGTATATTAGTTCAGATTTGGACTCATCTCAGCGAGAGCAACTTGTGAATTTGTTGCAAAACCATCTTAGTGCCTTTGCATGGGGCTATGAAGATATGAAGGGCACCCCCCTTGAAACTTGTACACATCACATCTATATTTAGGAAGGAGCCCGACCTGTCTGACAACCCCAAAGGCGAATGAATCCAACTCTAAGAGATATTGTGAAGGAAGAAGTACAAAAACTCTTGGATGCTGGGTTTATCTATCCTATTTCCGACAGTCAGTGGGTCTCTCCATTAGTGCTAGTACCTAAGAAAGATGGAAGATGGCGTATTTGTATTGATTATCGAGAATTAAACAAAGCCACTCTCAAAGATTACTTCCCTCTTGTTATAGACATTTTTGTGCCTTACAGCATGGAGCATGAAATGTCAATAATCTGAGGGATCCAAAGTCCCTAAACATGTTGTTCCTACCCCTAGAGGAACAAGGTCAGCAAACCACAGCACTTCATATCAGTTCTCCACTGAAAAACACTCAAAAACAGGTCAATTTTGGATCAAAGCAGCTGCTCCACTAAGCATCTGCGTTGAATGTCAAAAGCTCTATGGTGTACCTGTGCTGCATAGCAAGTGCAACAAAGGCTACCTGCGCTGGGCGTACTTTGACATGTGGAGGAATCTTTTCTCAATGTGCCAGTGCCCAGGAAGCTTCCAAAATGACACTTGGATCAGAAGATTCGCCTAATGATGAGTAAAGAGGTTCTAAAACTCCAAGTGGAAGGTAGAAACTCCGAGTGGACTCAAGCACTGAAGAACAACTGGAGTTGAAGAGGACAACAAGTCACACATCAAGCTGACTTATCTTCACTCCAAAACTCTATATAAGGATCTCATCCCATGGGATCTGGAAGCCGGAATTTTGTGCAAAGAATTGCTGTTGGTTTACAGTTGAGAGTATTGGGTGATTGCTTGAGGGAGGTGAAGAGGAGATTTCTTTCCGTCGGGAAGGTGATGCTGGATTGGACCTCTCACGGTTGTATCACCGCCTGAACCTTACTTCCTTATATTAATAAAGCATTTGAGGTTCTTCTATTCGCATGTGTTTCAATGGTGTATTGTCTTACTTGCGTATTTGATTTATGCTAATCCTTGAATCAATTATGAATGCATGCTTCTTGTAGTTTTCCTTTTCTTGTCTTGTTCGCAGGATCTCGTGTAGCTGGGCCCGTGAGAAGACTTGGAGCTGGGAGCAAGCGGCGAAGAGAGAAGATTGGATTGACCATTTGCGCAAGACATCGGTAAGTGGATCTCTTCCTTTCCTCTTTTGCATGTCATAAAGAAGTAATCTTAGATAGCTTTGCTTCAGCTGTTGCTAAGGAACTATCACCCTTAGAGTGGGATAGGGTCATTCCGTGTTGGATACTTTTCCCCACAACACCTCTCCCCTTCATTGACCAGGTGCTTGATACCCTTGCAGGAAAGAAATACTTTTCCTTTTTGGATGGCTTTAGTGGTTATAACCAGATACAGATTGCACCTGAAGATCAAGAAAACAACTTTTACATGTCCATGGGGTACATTTGCTTATAGAGTGCTCCCCTTTGGTTTATATAATGCCCCGGCTACCTTTCAAAGGGCAGTCTTGGACATTTTTGTTGATATAGAATTTGTAGAAATTTATATGGATGACTTTTCTGCGTTTGGTGATTCTTTTCAGGAAGCTCTCGAAAATCTGGAAAAAGTACTACTTTGCTATCAGGAAGCTCATCTTGCCTTGAGTGACAAGAAATGTAGATTAATGTGCAAAGAGGGAATAGTACTTGGCCATTTGATTTCTGGTAAAGGTATCCAGGTTGATCCAGTAAAGATCGAAATCATTATGCATCTTCCTACACCCAAAATTCAAAGGGAAGTAAGAGGTTTTTTAGGACATGCTAGTTATTATAGGAGATTCATTGAATTTTTTTCTAAGATAGTTGCTCCTCTTTTTCGACTTCTAGCTAAGGATAGTGAATTTTCTTGGACTATAGCTTGCCAACAGTCATTTGAAACATTGAAGGAAAAGTTAGTGCATGCACCAGTTTTAAGAGGTCCTAACTGGTCTCTGCCTTTTCATATTTCCTGTGATGCTTCAGATTTGGATATTGGCGCAGCTTTAGGACAAGAGGAAAATAAACAATCCTATGCTATTTATTATATTAGTAAGAATTTGTCTTCCGTTGAATTAAATTATATAGTTACAGAGAAAGAGTTTTTAGCTGTATTTTTTGCAATTAATAAGTTTAGGCACTATATTACAGGATATGAAGTATTTGTACATATTGATCATTCCGCGATTAAATATTTGATGAATAAACCATTAACTAGCGGTAGAGTGACTAGGTGGTTACTATTGTTGCAGGAATTTAACATTACTATTGTTGATAGACCAGGAAAATCTAATGTTGTAGCAAATTTTCTTTCTAGATTAGATAATCCTGGTGAAGCAACTCCTGTTAATGATGATTTTCCAGATGAACATCTTTTTGCTATGTCAATAGATTCCCCATGGTTTGCTGACATTGCTAATTACTTGGTTACTGGGAAAACACCACCCCACTTGTCCGCTCGTGAAAAGCGGAGTATTTTTCAGAAAAGGGTTGTGTATTCCTGGATTCAAGGAGATCTCTTTTACACTGGTCCAGATCTGACTATCCATAGGTGTGTAAGAGAGGAGGAAGTGTTTGACATCTTGAAATATGCTCACGATGAACCTTGTGGAGGCCACTTCGCTGATAAGCGAACTGCATATAAGGTTGCGATGGAGCAATATAAGATCTGGCACAGGAAATCCACTCCGTATCACCTGCAAGCAAATGGCCAGGTGGAATCTACGAACAAAGTGATCGAGTCCATTCTTACAAAGACAATCAATATGCATCAGAAGGATTGGGTTGAACGATTACTAGAGTTTTTGTGGGCATACATAACCACTTGGAGAAATAGCATGGGACATACACCATATGAGCTAGTATATGGCAAACAGGTTCCGTTACCAATTGAATCCAGATCAAAACTTTCAGAACTCCAGTTCAGTTAGGACTAGATCTCTCTGAGGCACAACAACAGTGTCTTCTCCAATTAAATGAGTTAGATGAATTTCGTAGGGATGCTGTTCAGTAGAATATACTAATTCAACAGCAACGTAAAGATGGCATGACAAGTCTATTCAAAAAAAGCAGTTCCAACCAGGTGATTGGGTACTCCTTTATGATTCTAGATTAAAATCTTTAAAGGGAAATTCCATACATGTTGGATGGGACCTAATGAAGTGATCCGAGTATTTGAGAATGGAGCAGTAGAAGTTAAAACTATTGATGAACAAAATTTAGTATTCTTGGTAAATGGACACAGGCTAAAGAAGTATTTTCAGCCACCTACCGGGAAGGATTTTACACAACAAGTCCAACAACAATTTGGGACGGTAGTGGTCAATAGTAATACCAACTTTTTGAAAACATGAATTCTCTTTCTTCTTAAAAATAAAAAATTAAAATATATATATATATAAATAATAATAAAAAGTAAAGAATTTTTTTTTCCTGTAATTATGAAAATCAGTTCGCTGACATGATTGTAGAAGGATCAACTTGAAAACCAGCTTGCTGGCAGGAAGATAAAAAATCTCTAATAAAAAGAAAATGTTGCTTGATCTTTAGATATGCTAGCTACCACCAAGTAAAAGCAGGTTCAACAGAACCAACCTTTATACAGTTGGGGTAATTAGCATGGATATTTTTACTCAAGTAACGCTTAATTTTTGTTGCAGTTATTTTTCTTGCACCAACGCAGGCAGACCTTCTAGAAATTTTTATGTCTTTATTCATATTCCACTTTCGTAATATTCCCTCAGTTTTCTTCTTCAATCCTAGAATGATTAACCTTCCCACATTCTTCTAAATTTACCCTGTCCGCTTCAATGAAATCCCACTTTACCCTTGAATTTTTTTCCTATCCCACTTCTATTTATTCCCTCTTTTGGTACTATTCCTGGAACCCCTATAATAGAATTCCTTCCCATTTTGAAAACTTCCCTTTCCCACTTCTTTATTTCCTCATGAATTTATTGTAGGATCTCGCACAAAGAGCAAAAGGATATGCTTTGAAGCATCGAGAAAGGGCGAAGCAAATTTTCAGTATAAGTTGAAGAAATCATGTTAAAATCCAACCTATATTTTATTTAAATTCACTGTTTTAGATATTATGCTTGCACTAGTGCAAGCATGTTGTCCTATATGATAAAATAAGCAAAAAGGTACTAGCAGATTTAAGCAATGCAAGCAGATTAGTGCAAGCATGCACCTCGTCAACAATATAGTACAAATTATTTTTATAGCATACGGCATAGGAAAGTGGTCATCATGAAATCTATATGGAGTCCTTTCACTTAACCGACGAAGTACTTATGCTATCAAACTAACTAGGAGAAATTATTTAAAGTACAAAAGTGTTTTTAAGTTAGAAATAATGATATTTTTTTAATAAATGCTAAGTTATTTTCTTTAATTATGAAGGAATACGAAAATATTTTAACCATTGCTTGGACATGATTATCCCTCTTTGCTATAATCCTAAACATCCTTCACTCATAATTATTACCTCACCTAGCCGTTAAACTGCCGCCGCAAGTACCAATCCGGCCTGACCTCAAAGATGACGTGCAGATATGGCGAATGAACCGGTGATACGATGGAAAGGATGGTGGACAGTTAGATTTCTATTTATAAGGACCGATTTCCTCGGTATTGCATGTAAAATTTCAGGACTCGACGAACCCATGTCTCTCAGCAAAATAGAGCAAACCGCTAAGTATCGCAATAGTCTTGCACTATTGCGAGACTCGGGTTTTCTTCTATTTCTACAGAAGTTTGACGGGTATGATAGGGAAGTGGCTTTACAGTTCGCAAGGAGTTTTAGAAATGGCTGAGTGAGAATTGGGCCTCTCAAATTCAAAGTCACAGAGGAATTCATAGTAGCAGCGACGAGCTTAAAGAACACTGGAGAACAATGGTTTAAGAATCAGAAGCTAGAAAGGAAACACTGGAAGCGTTTTGTCATTGATAAAAAGATAGAGGTAGACTGGAAAGTAGGAGTTCCGCGCATCGCCCTGCTGGGTTAGTGGAAATACCTCCTCTTCATTTTACAAAAGTTTGTGACCTGCAAAGGAAGATACACCCGCACCTTGGTATATCACTTTAGGATGCTGCAACATTTTGAAGCCGGCCGGCACGTCCGGTGGAGGATGAATTTCCCTTATTTTCTGCTCAAAAGCTTGGAGAAAATGGCTAAAAGTGTATAGGACGGTAGGGCAAACCAGGCCGACACAAGGTTATATCATCACGGCCTGATAAAAATCTTGGTCTTGAAACAGTTAGAAGTGAAAGGTATGACATGGGAAGCACTGTTAAAACAGCTGCACAAAGGGACAACCGCTGGAAAGGGGATAGAGGACCCCGCCAGCACAAGCAAGAGCCCGAGCAAAAATGAAAAGGGAAGTCCTTCTTGCACTAGTGCAAAAAGGAAGCGATATGAACAAGCAGAGAAGGCCTCGCCTTCAAATGAGAGGACGGCTAGCGCACCAGCTGAAGAGACCACTTTGACCCCCGAAAATGACAACCTGTTAGTCCTTGCAAACACAACCAAGTTTGCAAAAGTCGAGGACGATGCTCTATTGGCCGATTTTATCAAGAAACCCCGGAAAAAGAGTAGAGTCTCTAATGAAGGCAAAGAACTACAGTCCCCATAGGGCGTGGAATCCCCTCTTGCACTAATGTGACAAGAAGAACAGGAGAAAGAAGCAGAAAACAAAGAAGCAGAAGAAGAAGAGATAGAGGAAGAAGAACCAGACGACGAAGAATCCACAGAAGAAGAAGAAGCGGAATCCGAGGAAGAAAAGGCGGAACCCGAAAAAGAAGAGGTAGACCCTACAGAAGATGAAGCAAAAGAAGAAGAAGAAGAAGAAGAAGAGGCGGAATCTGAAGGAGTAGGAGAAGGAGAGGCAGGAGAAGAAGAACCAGAGGAGGAAGATCCGGAAGAAAAGGGACCAGAGGGAGAAGAGTTTCTTGATGTAACCATGGCAGGTATGGAGGTCCGTGAGAAAGGCACAGCTCTTGTCGAAACAGAAAAAGAGAAGGAATTGGTAACTCCTGCTGCTCGGGTAGTTGAGTTAGAACTTCAAGTACATAATTTAGAGCAGCTTGTAGCCAAAGCACAAGAGGACAAAGAACAGAGCAGAGGAGAATTGATGGCAGAAATCCAAAAGAAGAAAAGGGAAGTTAAAGTCTGGAAGTACTGAGCTGTGCAATGTTTTAGGCGACTTAAAAAGGTGACCAAGAAGTTAAAGAGCACCAAAAAGAAGAAGTCTGAAACTTTGCAGGGTGATGACAGTATGCCAGAGCAGGATTGAGCTGGAGTGCTTAAAGTTTTGAATATTTTTGCAAAGGTAAGAGTTGTGTGAGGACACACAACAATTTAGGGATGGGAGGATGTTAGCCCCCTAATTTGCTCCCTTTTTTATCATTTTTCCCTTCCTAAATCATGACCATTTACCACTGTTTTACCTCTCTTATACACCCTCATCTTGCACTAGTCCAAGAACGATGACATATTTCGCATGAACTTTATATTTCATATTTTTAACTTAACTTAGCATTAATTAATTATTTATTACATGATTTCTTGCTTATAATCACTCTTGTAACTTATCAATATCTCCAATGTTGTTTGATAGTCAAGTGCTTACTGTGACCGCTGATCCTAGTGCAGGATCAGATCTCACATCGGTGCCAGCACAACAAATCTTTGCAACAGATCCGAACCTCCTTGATCACCGCCTTGTTTTGCACCACTTCAGCCACGACAACAGGTTAGATCTGAAGGCAGCTGAGCTCCAGCCACGACAGCAAGGCAATCCAAAGGTAGCTGAGATCAGATTTATGAAGAACGAACAACTGGACATTGGCTACGGCCAGTTTTGTTAAACTACCTAATTTTGAAGACTGAAAAGCTAAATTTTGCATATCATTTATGTAATCAGTTAAACGATCCTTTTGGCCTTCGACCAAGGATCTATATAACGAGGAATGTAAATAGGATGAGATAGTTTTTGATAAGTTTGTATAGAACAAAGATATAACCAGGAAGGCAGTAACAGGCTTGTATTTTTGTTATCGCCCAAATCTGGGCTGGACTATGTAATCACGCATGTATTTGCCTCTATGAATTAATAAGAAGGGAGCTCCGCCTTATGTTTTCATGAATCATATTTTTGTTTGAAAGTTGATGAATTGATAAAGTGTTGAGCAACGTTTCTATTTAAAAGGGAAACGCGCTGGTTGGCTAGGGCCCAGCCAACCCAGCACGTTTACCCTATTTTCTGTTCTTGTAATTTATGTTTATACTGCTAAGTGTGATTTAATGTACAACACATGAATTCCTGTTTGAGTGAAAGCGGATCCGCAGTGTGAAGTAGTTAGAATTTATTTTCCTGCATCTGATTTTGGATTGGTTTCCCTACCTGGTCCAAGCAGGAGAAATAACCCTGCACCAGTGCACGTTGGTGTGTTATTCATTTCCTGTAGTTTTGATTGATTTGGTTTTCCCCGCCTGGTCCAAGCAGGAGAAATAAACCTGCACCAGTGCACGTTGGTGTGCTATTCATTTCCTGCAGTTTTGTTTGATTTGGTTTTCCCCGCCTGGTCCAAGCAGGAGAAATGAACCTACACCAGTGCACGTTGGTGTGATGCAACAAGCCTTTTAGTTTACTTCCAGCAGTTTTCTTGCTTTCATTAATGCTTCATGACAGGATAAATTATAAGGATTGTTTCTTTATTTCTGCACTTTGTTAAAATTAGAAACATTCATTTTTATGTGTGCAATTTGATTTCACAACACTTGCAGTAGTTAAGCTCTTATTTCAAGAATTAAATACTAAGTGTAAGAAGCTCTGATTTGGTGCAAGAACTAGTTTCTTGTCACGGGATCCGAGTGCTTTGAACTTGAGAAAGTTCAAGCCCTTATACGAAGGAAAACACTTTTAGTACAACCACTATTTATACCCTCTACATAAACTTCTGTTCTTGCACTAGTGCAAGCAGACTGCACAAGTGCAAGAAGGAAATATCAATATAAGAAAGTTTGAAGGGCCCATCTGTTGAGATTGCTAAAGTGTTTTTGCTAAAGAAAAACACACACTCAGTAGTTAATCAATAGTTAGCTAGAGTGATTGCTCCTTTATTTTTAACTCTCTTTTGCAAATGCATTCTTCCTTGTTCCAGTCTAGATTATTTTGATGGTTCAAGTTGCATTTTTCTTTCTTTAGTTTGATTATGCAATCTTTCCTTTAAATAAAGTAGGGATTGACATTAGAAATATTCATACCATCTCTGGAATTGCCTGTGCTTTGTCTCTAAGTTTACGAATCCCCCAGGTTGACAATTAAGTGTTGAGGAGTTTGCTTAAGTGCAATTCCGGCACCCAACATTTTGGCGGCGTTGCTGGGTAGGTGATTTGATTTGGTAAGAATTTTCTGATTATACTATAGAGGTAATTTTTCCTTCATTTTTGCAATATTTTTTTTTTGGAAAAGCTTATTTGAAGGAATTTTACTGGTGTTGATTGATTTCTGACAACATTTTTATTAGAAATTGTTTTGCTTATTTTTCTTTCTTTTTTGAAATGAATGCCTAGAAAATGTAGGGGTTCAAAGCCCACTAAGGGCTGAAGGAATTTCGAAAACCAATTTCGTATTGGGTCTCCTTCTGTGAGCAGGAAGCCCAATCCAATTCAAACCCATCACGCAGGAACAGTCCACCTGGATTTTGGTGACAACAGCTCAGGTGTGGTTCAGTCTGTTGGGAGAAAAAGGGAAACAATGGCAGACCATGAAGATCATGGGGAAAGGACTGATGAAAACCAGGTAAGTGGGGAACAATCCACTTTTGTGTTTCCAATTGTGGACCCCGATATTGTGGCACAAATGAAGAACATTCCACCATCAGCTCTCCCTCATTTCCATGGTAAAGTTCATGAAGATCCTGACTCTTTTCTATTCGAGTTTGATATTTTGTGTAGAAGTTATGATTATTCAACTAATGCTCAAAAGCTAAGATTATTTCCTGTTACTCTCAAGGACTCAGCTTTGCGCTGGTTTATGGGGTTAGGAGGAAACACTATAGCTTCTTGGGATCAGATGAAGAGAGTTTTTTTATCTAAATATCAAGAATATTGCAAAACTCGGGACATGCATGATGAGATTTTTACAATCATACAGGATGATGATGAAACTCTTGAAGACTATCTAGAAAGATTTCTGTATATTTTACAAAGGTCGAAACTTAAGCTTGATTCTAGTACTATTAGAACCTTGTTCTTAAGAGGACTTACTGATAATGCTAGAAATAATTTAAATCTATTAGGACAAGGTGATATTTCCCAACAAACTTTCGAACAAATTTGTGAATTATGCAGGAAATTTTCCAGGAATCAGTATAGATTCGGTAGAGGAACTCGAAATAGAAATAGAAAAACTGAATCTACTGATGCAATGATTATTGGACTAGAAAATAAAATGGAAAATATGAAAATTGATATAATGAACACTGTTACCAAACAGTTGGACTCTTTAAAATTTCAACAAAAACTCATGAAGGAACAAGAGTCATTAAGTATTTTTTGTCCTAAATGTAGAGACAAGCATCCTCCTAAAGAATGTCCTCTTAATTTGAAAGAAGCTAATAAGTGTGCTATTTGTGCAGAAGACCATATCACAGAAAAATGTCCCTCTATACCAGGACTTAAAGTTGTATTTACAGGGGGACAACCTGAAGCTGAATACTTGTATGCTATGGGAGCAAAAAGAAATTGGCCTCAGGTAGGTGCAAGTATGGCTCCTGAATTTTCTCCACACTATTTTGGTTATAATTCACATGCATATTCTTATCCTAACACTAATCAATAGTGGTAGTATGGAAACCAATATCAGCATGGGCAACCTTCTCAACCATGGCAACAAGGCTGGAGAGGGCCAACTCGTTCTCCATATTCCAACCAGCCACCCATGCAGTCATATCCATCTACACATGCACCTTATCCAATACCTCAACCTTCGAGTCAGTCTACTCCACCATTACCCTTACCTCCACCTTTTCGACCTCCTTAGTTGCCTGCTCATCCTATGCCCAATCCTAACAATAATAAAGCAGTGCAAATGATCTATGTAACAAACCCACCTTTATTCGAGTACCAGCCTATTCTAGTTGGGGTTCATGATATTTAATTGAGATCAGGAAGGACTGTAACATCAGAAAATCAGAAGCGACCTAGAGTTATTGTTGAAGAGAAAGAAGAAGAGGAAACTCTTAATCATTCTTCGAAAGTCGTCACTAAGCAGCCCTTACCCTCTGAATCTTTGCCACCTTCTCCCAACCAGCCTCCCTTCCCAAAAAGGCTAGTAATGGAAAGAAGTGAGCGTATTTCTGAGACTAGTTTGGCATCAGAGCTTCAGAATATTTTCATTAAGATACCTGCGCTCCAAGCCATCAAAGAGATCCCTATTTGCACTAAGATTATTAAGGAACTCTGTCTCAAGAAACCCGGGAGGAAGAGATTGGAACCCCAAACCATTCAATTTGTTGGTAGGGTAGCAAAGTTGATGACGGGATGTGTGTCTATGGAAAAATATACTGATCCCGGAAACCCTGTTGTCTCAGTTCAAATTGGTAATGTCCTTGTCTCTAATGTTCTTATAGACCTGGGGGCAACCATTAATGTCATGACTAAGCAAACCATGGATCAACTTCAGTTATCTCATCTTCACCCTACTCCCACTGTGCTTGAATTAGCAGATAGATCTAAAATTAAGCCAGAAGGAGTATTGGATGATGTGATCATCTCATTAGATTCTTGGGAATATCCTGTTGATTTCATTGTGCTTCAGCCAAAGAACCCAGTAGGAGGACATCCCTTGATCTTGGGTCGACCATGGCTTGCTACAGCCGATGCATATATTGGATGTCGCTTCGGTGATATGTATATTTCACATGGGGAAGCTAGGAAGAAAGTTACCTTATACCCCCCTGCCAGATCCATTCAGGACCTTCGAGATACTTTATGGTTAGACTAGAGTAGTGATGAGGAGACTCAACCCATTTCCTTTATCCATCAGCATATTAGGTCTTCACAAGAAGATGAGATTCAAGATTTCTTGAATAATCTAGACACTATGCCTAATTTTGAGCTATTGAGCCAGATCTTCAGCCTAGATTTTCAAGATAACCATGATTCTCATTCTTCTGTGCAGCTGCATCTGGCCACCCCCTTGAGTACTCCTGAGCCTGATACTACTCTTGTTGAGATTAGCCCTGGTAAATCCTTGTATATTAGTTTAGATTTGGACTCATCTCAGCGAGAGCAGCTTGTGAATTTGTTGCAAAACCATCTTAGTGCCTTTGCATGGGGCTATGAAGATATGAAGGGCATCCCCCCTGAAACTTGTACACATCACATCTATATTCAGGAAGGAGCCCGACCTGTCCGACAACCCAAAGGCGAATGAATCCATCTCTAAGAGATATTGTGAAGGAATAAGTACAAAAACTCTTGGATGCTGGGTTTATCTATCCTATTTCTGACAGTCAATGGGTCTCTCCATTAGTGCTAGTACCTAAGAAAGATGGAAGATGGCGTATTTGTATTGATTATCGAGAATTAAACAAAGCCACTCTCAAAGATTACTTCCCTCTCCCCTTCATTGACCAGGTGCTTGATACCCTTGCAGGAAAGAAATACTTTTCCTTTTTGGATGGCTTCAGTGGTTATAACTAGATACAGATTGCACCCGAAGATCAGGATAAAACTACTTTTACATGTCCATGGGGTACATTTTCTTATAAAGTGCTCCCCTTTGGTTTATGTAATGCCCCGACTACCTTTCAAAGGGCAGTCCTGGCCATTTTTGCTGATCTAGAATTTGTAGAAATTTATATGGATGACTTTTCTGTGTTTGGTGATTCTTTTCAGGAAGCTCTCGAAAATCTGGAAAAAGTACTACTTCGCTGTCAGGAAGCCCATCTTGCCTTGAGTGACAAGAAATGTAGATTAATGTGCAAAGAGGGAATAGTACTTGGCCATTTGATTTATGGTAAAGGTATCCAGGTTGATCCAGCAAAGATCGAAATCATTATGCATCTTCCTGCACCCAAAACTCAAAGGGAAGTAAGAGGTTTTTTAGGACATGTTGGTTATTATAGGAGATTCATTAAAAAAAATTCTAAGATATCTGCTCCTCTTTTTCGACTTCTAGCTAAGGATAGTGAATTTTCTTGGACTACAACTTGCCAATAGTCATTTGAAACATTGAAGGAAAAGTTAGTGCATGCACCAGTTTTAAGAGGTCCTAACTGGTCTCTGCCTTTTCATATTTCCTCTGATGCTTCAGATTTGGCTATTGGCGCAACTTTAGGACAAGAGGAAAATAAACAATCCTATGCTATTTATTATATTAGTAAGAATTTGTCTTCTGCTGAATTAAATTATACAGTTACAGAGAAAGAGTTTTTAGCTGTAATTTTTGCAATTAATAAGTTCAGGCACTATATTACAGGATATGAAGTATTTGTACATACTGATCATTCCGCGATTAAATATTTGATGAATAAACCATTAACTAGCGGTAGAGTGACTAGGTGGTTACTATTGTTGCAGGAATTTAACATTACTATTGTTGATAGACCAAGAAAATCTAATGTTGTAGCAGATTTTCTTTCTAGATTAGATAATCCTGGTGAAGCAACTCCTGTTAATGATGATTTTCCAGATGAACATATTTTTGCTATGTCAACAGATTCCCCGTGGTTTGCTGACATTGCTAATTACTTGGTTACTGGGAAAACACCACCCCACTTGTCCGCTCATGAAAAGCGGAGTATTGTTCAGAAAAGGGCTGCGTATTCCTGGATTTAAGGAGATCTCTTTTACACTATTCCAGATTTGATTATCCGTAGGCGTGTAAGAGAGGAGGAAGTGTTTGACATCTTGAAATCTGCTCACGATGAACCTTGTGTAGGCGACTTTGCTGATAAGCGAACTGCATATAAGGTTGTGATGAAGCAATATAAGATCCAACACAGGGAATCCACGTCGTATCACCTGCAAGAAAATGGCCAGGTGGAATCTACGAACAAAGTGATCGAGTCCATTCTTACAAAGACAATCAATATGCATCGGAAGGACTGGGCTGAATGATTACCAGAGGCTTTGTGGGCATACATAACCACTTGGAGAAATAGCACGGGACATGCGCCATATGCGCTGGTATATGCCAAACAGGTTCTGTTACCAATTGAATTCCAGATCAAAACTTTCAGAACTGCAGTTCAGTTAGGACTAGATCTCTCTGAGGCACAACAACAACGTCTTCTCCAATTAAATGAGTTAGATGAATTTCGTAGGGATGTTGTTCAGCAGAACATACTAATTCAACAGAAACATAAAAGATGGCATGACAAGTCTATTCAGAAAAAGCAGTTCCAACCAGGTGATTGGGTTCTCATTTATGATTCTAGATTCAAAATCTTTAAAGAGAAATTCCATACACGTTGGATGGGACCTTATGAAGTGATCCGAGTATTTGAGAATGGAGCAGTAGAATTTAAAACTATTGATGGACAAAATTTAGTATTCTTGGTAAATGGACACAGGCTAAAGAAGTATTTTCAGCCACCTACCAGGAAGGATTTTACACAACAAGTCCAACAACAATTTGGGACGGTAGTGGTGAATGGTAATACCAACCTTTTGAAAACATGAATTCTCTTTCTTCTTAAAAATAAAAAATAAAAAATATATATAAAAATAATAATAAAAAGTAAAGAAAAAATATTTTCCTGTAATTATGAAAATCAGTTCGCTGACATGATTGCAGAAGGATCAACCTGAAAACCAGCTTGCTGGCAGGAAGATAAAAAATATCTAATAAAAAGAAAATGTTGCTTGATCTTTAGATATGCTAGCTACCACCAAGTAAAAGTAGGTTCAGTAGAACCAACCTTTATACAGTTGGGATAATTAGCATGGATATTTTTACTCAAGTAATGCTTAATTTTCGCTGGAGTTATTTTTTCTTGCACCAGTGCAGGCAGACCATCCAAATTTTTTTATGTCTTTCTTCATATTCCACTTGCGTAATATTCCCTCAGTTTTCTTCTTCAATCCCAGAATGATTAACCTTCCCACATTCTTCTAAATTTACCCTGTCCGCTTTGAAGAAATCCCACTTTACCCTTGAAATTTTTTTCCTATCCCACTTCTATTTATTCCCTCTTTTGGTACTATTCTTGGAATCCCTGTAACAGAATTCCTTCCCATTCTGAAAATTCCCCTTTCCCACTTCTTTATTCCCTCATGAATTTATTGTAGGATCTCGCACAAAGAGAAAAAGGATATGCTTTGAAGCATCGAGAAAGGGCGAAGCAAATTTTCAGTATAAGTTGAGGAAGTCATGTGAAAATCCAGCCTATATTTTATTTAAATTCTCTGTTTTAGATATTATGCTTGCACTAGTGCAAGCATGTTGTCCTATATGATAAAATAAGCAGAAAGGTACCAGCAGATTTAAGCGGTGCAAGCAGATCAGTGCAAGCATGCACCTCGTCAACAACATAGTACAAGTTATTTTTATAGCATACGGCATAGGAAAGTGGTCATCATGAAATCTATATGAAGTCCTTTCACTTAACCGACAAAGTACTTATGCTATCATACTAACTAGGAGAAATTATTTAAAGTACAAGGTGTTTTTAAGTTAGAAATCATGATCTTTTTTTAATAAATGCTAAGTTCTTTTCTTGAATTATGAAGGAATGTGGAAATATTTTAACCGTTGCTTGGACATGATTACCCCTCTCCACCATAATCCTAAACATCCTTCACTCATAATTATTACCTCACCTAGTCGTTAAACTGCCGCCGCAAGTACCAATCCGGCCTGACCTCAAAGATGACGTGCAGATACGGCGAATGAACTGGTGATACGATGGAAAGGATGGTGGACAGTTAGATTTCTATTTATAAGGACTGATTTCCTCGGTATTGCATGTAAAATTTTAGGACTCGACTGTTCATAGCCGTTAAGCAGCAATGTCGCCTGTTCGGAATGAACCCCTGTCTCTCAGCAAAATAGAGCAAACTGTCGAGTATCGCAATAGTCTTGCACTATTGCGAGACTTGGGTTTTCTTCTGTTTCTACAGAAGTTTGACGGGTATGATAGGGAAGTGGCTTTACAGTTTGCAAGGAGTTTTAGAAACGACCGAGTGAGAATTGGGCCTCTCAAATTCAAAGTCACAGAGGAATTCATAGCAGCAGTGACGGGCTTAGAGAACACTGGAGAACAATGGTTTAAGAATCAGAAGCTAGAAAGGAAATGCTGGAAGCGTTTTGTCATTGATAAAAAGATAGAGGTAGACTGGAAAGTAGGAGTTCCGTGCAGCGCCCTGCTGGGTCAGTGGAAAGACCTCCTCTTCATTTTACAAAAGTTTGTGACTTGCGAAGGAAGATACACCCGCACCTTGGTATATCACTTTAGGATGCTGCAACATTTTGAAGCTGGTCGGCACGTCCGGTGGAGGATGAATTTCCCTTATTTTCTGCTCAAAATCTTGGAGAAAATGGCTAAAAGTGTACAAGACGGTAGGGCAGACCAGGCCGACACAAGGTTATATCATCACGACCTGATAAAAATCTTGGTCCTAAAACAGTTAGAAGTGAAAGGTATGACATGGGAAGCGTGCAGGTCGATGTGAAAAGCGGGAGATGGTTCACGAATGCGAGTCAGTGGACATAGAACCAGCGCTAGAAGACCTTCTCGCTTGCTGGGGTCATGATGTGTCCGAGAAAAATCTGCAACATTTCTTTTCGAATAGCATAGCGTAATCAGTTTTACTTGACGAGGCGGTGGAAGAAGGGGGTTTGAAAAAAGGCGCTCAGGAAAGAGTCCTTGTAAAAAACCTAATTTTGAAAGGGCTGCTCCCCAGCCTGTCGAGGTCTACATCCAATGAAGAGGCAGGAGGGGAGCCGAAAGGATCCGAAGAAGAGGGACAAGTGCGAAGACTGGCCTCAGCCTCTGACATTAGGGTAAAAAGGACGGTTATGGAGGCGGATGAAGGAAATAGTGACCCTTTTGGAAGGCGAAAAGAGCTGCTTGAGGCAGATGCTCCTGCTAATCAGAATCTAGGAGAGGGAGAAGCCAAGATGGAGGTTGTGGGTGGGAAGAGGAAGAAGAACAAACCTGTCAGAAAAAAGGAGGAGCAGCCTAGCTACGTTTTTGGAGTGGATATCCGTATAGATCAGGCGATGGAAGCCTCAGAAACCTTCTTAGTTGGCAGAGTTCATGGAAGAAAGTTCTCGGTAGACTACATCAAGGATTGGGCTCAGTTAGAATGGAAAGAAGCATCGGGTCAGCCAGAAGAGATTAAGAATCTGGACAGAGGTTGGTTTTGCATTTGGTTTGGGCAAAAGGAGCATGTTGAATGGGTGTTGGAAAAGAACTGGAGCTTCGGGAAGAGGCCAATCTTATTCAGAAGATGGATGCCCCTGTTTGATGCCCAGAAAGAAAAAACGGTGGAGTCTCCAGTTTGGGTCAAATTACCGGGTCTCCCTATGTAATTCTGGACTGACTCGGCCTTCACTTCATTCGGTAATACTCTGGGGAAGTTTCTCGACATTGATAGATCATATTTACGAACACATGATTGGAGTGTTGCAGTATTCTGGTAAGTTTAAACCCCAGAGAAGGTTTGGTGGATGCTATGAACCTGAAGTATCGAGGTATAGAGTTTATTCAGACCCTGGACTATGAAAACCTCCCTTTCAGATGCCATCGTTGCCATAAATATGGTCATTTGGCCCGGGAGTGTCCTCTCGGACACTGTCGTTGCCGAAGACAAAGGAGAAGGGGAAAATTCTGGAGGTAAATCAGGAGGTGTTCACACAGGAAGAAGGGGCTCAGATCAAGGAGAGCAATCTTAAGGCAAACGCTCAGGGGTTGGGTCCGAAGCAAGCGGAGGAAGATGAACAGGAACAACCTGGGTTTGCAACAAGTGAATCTATCTCAACCCCGATGTCTTTCCTGGGAACCTCAGCAGTCTTTGAAATGGCAAGGGTGGCTCAGGCGAGTTCGCTTCTATCCCCTTCCTTCTCCTTTTGCTCTTCTATTGCTTTATCTTAGTCATGCTGTGATGAGTCTGGTCCTTTCAGGCAGCTCTTGAATGATCTGTCGGACCTGAGGAAGGGTCTAGCCTCTTTATACAGTGTTATAATGGCCATTCCATCCGCTCCTAAGATGACATCTATTCCCATGGATGCTATCTCATCTATCCCTCCTAGTGTTTGGAGCCATGAACCCCCCTACAATCTTAGACCTTTGGCCAACAGAAAGGGGAAAGGGCTTGCTGTGGGAGGTTTGGAGCTGGACTTGGTGTCAGCAGGCCCGAGGAAGCTAAGAGGAAGGAAATCTAATCTATCGAAGGCACAGTTGAAGGCTGTCATCGATATTGCTGGTGGGAAGCAGATGTCTCCGCCAGGGGTGCTTAGAGCAAAGCAGCCACCCCTTGAGATTTCTCGATGATCATCTTATCCTACAATTGCAGGGGTCTATCTAGTCTACCCAAAAAGCTAGCTCTGAAGGATCTGGTCAGGACCAACAAACCTGATATTATCCTTCTCTAAGAAACTCTGGGGAAGGGGGAAGAAGTTACAGGATGCCTCGTTAAGCTCCTTCCGGGCTGGAGCTTTCATGCCATTGATGCTAATGGTCATTCGGGAGGGGTGGCACTGGGTTTCAACGCGAAGGTACTCCGAGAGATCTCCTCTTGGGGATCGGAAAATGTATTGGTTGTGGAACTATACTCCATCGAACTATGCATCCCTTTTCTTATTCTTAATGTCTATGGACCTGTTTTGGATCGGGAGAGGTTCTGGAACCCTTTCTTCGCAAAGTCTTTTTTGTCGTACCCAAATCTTATAATTGGAGGAGATCTTAATTTTTCTTTGGGGATGACAAAATCTTGGGGGATCAGAGCCAGGGTAGATCCCCTTTCTGATTTCTTTCAAAATAAATTGGCCTCATCTCTCCTCGTGGATGTCTCCCCGCTCAAGTTGTGCCCAACGTGGAGGAACCGAAGAATAGGAGAAGAATGGATTAGGAAGAAACTTTATCGATTCCTGCTCTGTGAATCGCTGGTAGAAAATTTACAGGCTTTTAGACATTGGGTTGGGGAAGGTGGTCTTTCGGATCATTTCCCTGTCTTCCTGGAAGTGAAGGGAGCTTTCACTAAACCGGGCACTCCCTTTAAATTTAATGCCTCTTGGCTCTCGGATGCATCTTTTATTAGCCTCTTCCATAACACTTGGAAGAAAGATGATCTCAATGAAGATGAGAGTCACAGCCAGGTTTTTATGGATAATTTAAAAAGGATGAAGGTCGCCTCTAAGCATTGGGCCCTCCAAAAGAAACTGAAGGAAGAAGAAACCCTGGAAATTGTTAACTCTGAGCTTGCCCTCCTTGAAGACCCAGGCAGTAATGGCTATGGAATAGTAGAGTCTCGGGCTAGACTTCAAGAGTTGGAGATGGAAAGGAGGAGAATCCTCCAGCTCAGAGAGGAAAGTTGGCGCTTAAAAAGTAGAGCGATCTGGTTGCAGGCGGGGGACGATAACACCAAGTTTTTTCAGAATTATGCTAAAGGAAGGAAAAACTCTAATACAATCTGGGAAATGAAGAAAGCCAATGGTGAACTGGCTCGTTCTTTTGAAGATTTGGCCTCATTAGGGGTAAATTATTTCAAGAATCTCTTCAAAGCACCAGAGGAAGTTTCTATTGCAGAAGTTATAAGAGTCGCCCAGTTCTTTCCAAGGTTCATAGAGGAGGAAGGAAATGACTCCATCATGGCACCTGTTTCTAAGGAGGAGGTAGAAGACATTCTCAAATCAATGCAAAAGGACAAAAGCCCCAGCCTGGATGGCTGGACTGTCGAATTTTTCCAACACTTATTTGAATTCATTGGAGATGAGTTAGTGGCAGTTGTGGAAGATTCTAGGCATACAGGATCAATCTATCATCCCTTCAATGCCACATTTCTAGCCCTCATTCCCAAATCTGATCTCCCGGGTTCTTTTGAAGAATTCAAGCCCATTTCCTTGTGTACCTGTGTATACAAAATTATTGCAAAAGTTATTTCCTCCAGGCTAAAACCTTTCCTCTCCAGAAACATTTCCCCTGAGCAATTTGGCTTTCTAGACGGCAAACAAATTCATGAAGCAGTAGGAGTTGCTCAAGAAACTCTTCATAGTCTAAAAATTGGAAAAAAAAAGGAGTCATTGTGAAAATCGATTTGTCAAAGGCTTATGACAGAATCAGCTGGCTGTACCTTAGGCTTCTGTTAACTCATCTGGGTTTCAGGTATGATTTTGTGAGATGGGTTATGAGCTGTGTTTCTTCATCTTCCATAGCTGTCCTGATCAATGGAGCGGCCTCCAGTTTTTTTAGTCCTGAACGTGGCCTGCGTCAAGGTTGCCCGCTCTCTCCCCTTTTGTTTTTGTTGGCAGCAGATGGCATCAGTCTTATGATCCATGACACAAAAAGGCAGGGGAATCTCAAAGGTATTGAAGTAGCTGATAATTTTTGGGTCACTCACCTCCTCTTCGTGGATGACATAATTCTATTCAACAATGGAAGTCTCGAGGACTGTAGGACGCTCAAGAGGATCTTGGACCTTTTCCTGAAGGCTACTGGTCTCTGCATAAACGAGAGAAAATCCACACTCACATGCACAGGTTTGTCCAGAGAGTTGGTGCGCAGAGTGGAGTTGGTCCTAAATTTTGAAGTCAAATTGCTGGAGGATACTTTTAAATACCTGGGGTTCTTTCTAAAGCCTGATAATTACAGGATCAAAGATTGGAAATGGATCCTTGCAAAAATCGAATCCAAACTGAAACATTGGAGTTACAAGTGGCTTTCCAGGGCAGGTAGGCTAGTGTTAATAAAATCTGTTCTGATGGCAGTTCCAGTCTATTGGGCTAGTCTGACATGGGTTCCCAAAGGAATCTTATCCTCAATTGATAAATTATGCAGCAGGTTTCTGTGGGCGGGGTCCAAGTCAGAGAAAGTTACCCCTTGGATTGCTTGGGATAAAGTGGCACGTCCTAAAGAGTGGGGAGGCTGGGGTATAAAAAATCTTGCTTGCTTCTCCCAATCTTTAGCAGCAAAGCTTGCCTGGAGGCTCATTTCTTTTGAGAACCTGTGGACCTCTGTTTCTAAAAGAAAATATATTGATCCTCTATCAACGCTAGATTGGATCAGATTTCTGCAAAATACTTCCAAAAATTCCGCAGTGGTTTGGAAAGTTGTGGTCGCTTCTGTCAAAGTTATAGAGAAGGGTTTGGCTTGGAGTGTGGGGGATGGAACTCAGATCAGGCTGGGTAGAGACCCCTGGATAGGATGTACAGAGAGTTTTTCTCTATCTCAGGGGCTGGTTTCGGCTTTAAAAGATAGGGGACTCTACACTTTAAATCAGGTGGTTGATCCCCGGGTTTCCACCATATGGAGTCAAGGGTGGATGCAGGGAAGAGATTTACATTTGGATGAAGAATGGCTGGAGGAATGGGACTTGTATAGAAGGGACCTACTCAACTCCTCAGTCAGGCTCTCTGACTCTCTGGATGAACTTAGATGGGTCTTTGCCCAGAATGGGCTTTATTCTCCAAAGATGGGGTATAAATGGATGATGTCTCAAAATGGGTGGGAGAATCCGGCTTGGTGGGTTAAACCGCTTTGGAAGTTAAAAGGGCCAGCTAAAACAAGACTGTTCTTCTGGTGTGTCCTGCTACAGAAAGTTCCTACTTGGGATTTTCTTCAAAGAAGAGGTAGGATTGGTCCTGGCCGGTGCCCCCTCTGTAAAGATAGTGTCGAAACAGTACAACACCTGTTCCTTTTTTTCCCTTTTAACACTAGCCTATGGGCCGAAATGTTAAGGCTGCTAAAAATTCCTTTTAGATGGGAAGGGCAGGGGCTCTTGGAAGCTTGGCAGAGGTGGTGGAATGAAGCTACAAACAACAGAGAGAGATCCATTCCGCTTCTCATAACCTGGGGGACATGGCTTGCTAGGAACTAATTCATCTTTAAGGATTCTGTCTTCCCGATTGGAAGACTTGCCGCAGAAGGAGCTGCTATTTATGATAGTATCCCTGCTCTGCAAGCTCCTCCTACTACCAGAGTTGTTCGTCAAGAATCTATTAGATATTCAATGTCGTGGGCTTATTTTGACGGGGCCTCTGACATAATGGACACTGCGGGGCTGGCTTGATTATTCATTTATCAAAGGAAAAGATTGTTAAAGCTTTTGTTGGTCTTGGCCAGGGTTCCAATAACTTTGCAGAATTGAAAGCGTTACACTTCTCTGCTGGCTTATCCTGAGGAATGTGAGAGAAGTCCAAATTTTTGGGGATTCAATGAACACTGTGAAATGGTTTAATGGGACTCAACAATGCAAAAATTTCATCTTGCTTCCTCTGCTTAAAGAAGCTTCACGTCTTAAATGTCGTTTCACGGAGATTTCTCTTTGCCATATCTACAGGGAAAGGAACTATGAAGCTGATCGCCTTTCTAAAGAGGGTGTTGAACAAGATATGGGGCCGTGGACAGTTTTGGAGGAAGAAAATGGGGTGATTCAACCACTCGAACAACCCATTTTTGCTTAAGATTTTGTTCAACAGAAAACTGTTATTGTGTTTTTGTACATAGTTTGAATCTGTTTCATTTTGTTTTTGCTACTTTTTTTGAAGAACTTCTTCAGGGCTCTTGGGCTGTTTTCCTTTGAAAAGGAGGCCTGGGCCGTTGTGTAATCTCATCATTTTTTTTCTTGATTTCGAGAATCCTACTAGTGCTTTACTGTGGATTCTCTGAGGACGCTGTTTGCCTCTCTGTTCTTTTTGACTCTTAGCTTCTGCCTTATACCATATCTCTTCTGCGTGAATCGGATCCTGAGAGGTGTGCATGCTCAGGAGGAGTCGTTCTGCGTGTTTTGTTTGGTGAGACTGGTGAGCATATACTTCTCAGGCATGTATTGACAACCAGTTGAGACTTTTCTTTCTCCCTATAAGGCTTAAAACGAGTCTTTCCGCAATGCTCAGCATTTGCTTTGTAACTCTCTATATTTAATAGATGGTTCGTTTTTTTCTTGTGGAAAAAAAATGACATGGGAAGTGCTGTTAAAACAGCTACACAAAGGGACAACCGCTGGAAAGGGGATAGAGGACCCCGCCAGCACAAGAAAGAGCCCGAGCAAAAATGAAAAGGGAAGTCCTTCTTGCACCAGTGAAAAAAGGAAGCGATTTGAACAAGTAGAGAAGGCCTCGCCTTCAAATGAGAGGACGGCTAGCGCACCAGCTGAAGAGACCACTTCGACCCCCGAAAATGACAACCTGTCAGTCCTTGCAGATGCAACCAAGTTTGCAGAAGTCGAGGACGATGCTCTATTGGCCGATTTTATCAAGAAGCCCCAGAAAAAGAGTAGAGTCTCTGATGAAGGCAAAGAACCACAGTCCCCACAGGGCGTGGAATCCCCTCTTGCACTAGTGCAAGAAGAAGAACCGGAGAAAGAAGCAAAAAACAAAGAAGCAGAAGAAGAAGAGATAGAGGAAGAAGAACTAGACGACGAAGAACCCATAGAAGAAGAAGCGGAATCCGAGGAAGAAAAGGCGGAACCCGAAAAAGAAGAGGCAAACCCTACAGAAGATGAAGCAGAAGAAGAAGAAGAGGCGGAATCTGAAGAAGGAGTAGGAGAAGGAGAGGTAGGAGAAGAAGAACCAAAGGAGGAAGAACCAGAAGAAAAGGGACCAGAGGGAGAAGAGTTTCTTGATGTAACCATGGTGGATATGGAGGTCCTTGAGAAAGACACAGCTCCTGCCGAAACAGAAAAAGAGAAGGAATTGGTAACTCCTGCTGCTCGGGTAGTTGAGTTAGAACTTCAAGTACAGAATTTAGAGCAGCTTGTAGCCAAAGCACAGGAGGACAAAGAACAGAGCAGAGGAGAATTGATGGCAGAAATCCAGAAGAAGAAAAGGGAAGTTAAAGTCTGGAAGTACCGAGCTGTTGTTTCAGGCGACTTAAAAAGGTGACCAAGAAGTTAAAGAGCACCAAAAAGAAGAAGTCTGAAACTTTGCAGGGTGATGACAGTATGCCAGAGCAGGATTGAGCTGGAGTGCTTAAAGTTTTGAAGTTTTTTGCAGAGGTAAAGAGTTGTGTGAGGACACACAACAGTTTAGGGATGGGAGGATGTTAGCCCCCTAATTTGCTCCCTTTTTGACCATTTTTCCCTTCCTAAATCATGACCATTTACCGTTGTTTTACCTCTCTTATACACCCTCATCTTGCACTAGTCCAAGAACGATGACATATTTCGCATGAACTTTATATTTCATATTTTTAACTTAACTTAGCATTAATTAATTATTTATTACGTGATTTCTTGCTTATAATCACTCTTGTAACTTATCGATATCTCCAATGTTGTTTGATAGTCAAGTGCTTATCGTGACCACTGATCCTAATACAGGATCAGATATTGCACTAGTGCCAGCACAACGAATCTTTGCAACAGATCCGGACCTCCTTGATCACCGCCTTGTTTTGCATCACTTCAGCCACGACAACAGGTTAGATCTGAAGGAAGCTGAGCTCCAGCCATGATAGCAAGGCAATCCAAAGGTAGCTGAGATCGAATTTATGAAGAACGAACAACTGGACATTGGCTACAGCCAGTTTTGTTAAACTGCCTAATTTTGAAGGCCGAAAGCTAAATTCTGCATATCAGTTATGTAATCGGTTAAACGATCCTTTTGGCCTTCGGCCAAGGATCTATATAACGAGGAATGTAAATAGGACGAGATAGTTCTTGATAAGTTTGTATAGAACAGAGATATAACCAGGAAGGTAGTAACAGGCTTGTATTCTTTTGTTATCGCCCAAATCTGGGCTGGACTATGTAATCACACATGTATTTGCCTCTATGAATTAATAAGAAGGGAGCTCCGCCTTATGTTTTCATGAATCATATTTTTGTTTGAAAGTTGATGAATTGATAAAGTGTTGAGCAACGTTTCTATTTAAAAGGGAAACACGTTGGTTGGCTAGGGCCCAGCCAACCCAGCACGTTTACCCTATTTTCTGTTCTTGTAATTTATGTTTATATTGCTAAGTGTGATTTAATTTACAACACATGAATTCTTGTTTGAGTGAAAGCGGATCTGCAGTGTGAAGTAGTTAGAATTTATTTTCCTGCATCTGATTTTGGATTGGTTTCCCTGCCTGGTCCAAGCAGGAGAAATAACCCTGCACTAGTGCACGTTGGTGTGCTATTCATTTCCTGCAGTTTTGATTGATTTGGTTTTCCCCACCTAGTCCAAGCAGGAGAAATAACCCTACACCAATGCATGTTGGTGTGTTATTCATTTCCTATAGTTTTGTTTGATTTGGTTTTCCTCGCCTGGTCCAAGCAGGAGAAATAAACTTGCACCAGTGCACATTGGTGTGATGCAGCAAGCCTTTTTAGTTTACTTCCAGTAGTTTTCTTGCTTTCATTAATGCTTCATGACAGGATAAATTATAAGGATTGTTTCTTTATTTCTGCACTTTGTTAAAATCAGAAACATTCATTTTTATGTGTGCAATTTGATTTCACAACACTTGCAGTAGTTAAGCTCTTATTTCAAGAATTAAATACTAAGTGTAAGAAGCTCTGATCTGGTGCAAGAACTAGTTTCTTATCATGGGATTTGAGTGCTCTGAACTTGAGAAAGTTGAAGCCCTTGCACGAAGGAAAACACTTTTAATACATACACTATTTATACCCTCTGCATAAACTTTTGTTCTTGCACTAGTGCAAGTAGACTGCACCAGTGCAAGAAGGAAATCTCTATATAAGCAGGTTTGAAGGGCCCATTTGTTGAGACTGCTAAAGTGTCTCTGCTAAAGAAAAACACACACTCAGTAGTTAATCAATAGTTAGCTAGAGTGATTGCTCCTTTATTTTTAAATCTCTTTTGCAAATGCATTCTTCCTTGTTCCAGTCTAGATTATTTTGATGGTTCATGTTGCCTTTTTCTTTCTTTAGTTTGATTCTGCAATTTTTGCTTTAAAGAAAGTAGGGATTGACATTACAAATATTCATACCATCTCTGGCATTGCCTGTGCTTCGTCTCTAAGTTTACGAATCCCCCGGGTTGACAATTAAGTGTTGAGGAGTTTTCTTAAGTGCAATTCCTGCACCCAACAAATCCTTGCTCAAGTCCTGCACTCAAAAGAAATATTTAGAGATGAAACCATAAACACTAATCATGCAATCTATCAACAAGCATAAACAAGCCCTAATTATTGGAAATTTAAAGAATAAATCCTAACTAAAGAAATACAAACCCTAGTTATTGAAAGACAAAACCTAACTACTAACAATTGGAAAGCAAATACTAACTACTAATTACTCATAAATCTTAACTCTAACTCCTAGTGTAAAATAACTCAGATGATGAATTTCTTGAAAAGTAGCCCTTGAAATCATAAGTGAAAACCAGAGACCTGTTTTAAATCTTGTCGTTGTTTGTCGAATGCTTTGAAAGAAAGAATAATTTTTTGTTACCCAAGCCAAAATACAAGATACAAGATAAGTGTGGAAATAAAAATACAACCCCTTTAAACCCTAAGAGCTCAGCCAAATAAAAATGGTATGAGTATAGTGATCTATGAGAGGGAATCATTGCTATGTATTTTTTGTATTCCAAAGATTAACTTCTCTTGCAATCAAAGAGATGAGTTCACAACTTAATTAAAGAAGAGGAATTATGAATACAACAATATATTTGAACCATTTTATAATCCAACAGTGTTCCAAAACTGACTTTGTAATCCTTTATTTAGTTAATTAGTACCTTGAAGCAAAACAGAGCATAAAAGACATAATATCTGGTTTGAACCTCTTTCCAAAAAGGATAAAATTATAAACTTTGTTTCACACACAAATACTCAATTCAACATGAAATTTGTTTTGTGTTCATATATTGTGATGTTTTCTTTTGGTAACAAAGTTATACTTATTACAATAAGGAATCCAAACCTTGAGATATAGCGTTAAATTACAAATCCAAGAACGCTAATGCTCCATCAAATAATTTTCAAAACCGCAAGTCATATCCAGACTCAACAACAAAATATATAATACACATTTCTACTAGTAAATCCTTGGCACACTCACAGAAAAATATGGATCAAACTTAAGGTAGAGTTAAAATCGGCTTCTGAAAAAAAAAATACTTATGGAGGCATTCAAATTAAAAGAAGTACATTTTGGTATGCAACAATTGAAGTCAAGGAGATATCAAGTTATTCCCCAAGATCAAATACATAATGACTGTAAACAGTGTTGTAATTTCAATGACAATTTTAACACTCTGCAAATATAATTAGATCAAAACAATGGACTTCTACAATACATATCTTAAATTTGAATAATACCATGTTTAATCTTCCTAATTCAATTTATAAATCAAATCATTAATGAAGAGAAAATCATATGACAACGGGTTGTGTTGGGGGCTCTCCCAACCAGCTCGCTGTCCTGGTATAGCTAAATCACCAGCTTAAGTAAATAGGAAACAACACAAAATAACATGGCATAATTTTTTTATTAGATTGTGATACAGTCTTTACATGTACAAGGAGAGAGCAGACTCCAACAATTTGTAGAAAGTGATCCCTCGGTTGATTACATTACAATAAATTTACATTGGAACTGTCTCCCCTAACACAGGGCCATGATTTTCCGTTTTATAAAAAAATTCAAACATTACCAAGCTTTCAACCAGCGAATCGGGTACAAAAGAAATGAGAATAGAATCATAACAATTTTCCATTGAAATGATATCCAGCAGGACCATTAATTAATCGAGGAAACCACAGATCTGATACATAATTCTACATTTTTTTGCAAATCTATGCATCTTAGAATTTTGGAAAAATATGTTTTTTTTTACAAATTTGCCTCAAATAACCCTTCATATCTCCCAAACCATGGTAAATTTTGGAAAATTTTCCATATATTTCTCAATTTCCTATATTTGGATAAAAACCCATGTTCCAGAATTTTAATATTCACCCTCATTTGCACGCAAATCGAGGAGGAAGTTGGCAGTTTGAAACCTGTTGCAAATTTGGGGCTGAAGTATCCATTAATTTTTAAAAACCCATCTCTATGACCTGTGTGTTTAAAATCATGTGGGAGCATGAAAATATCATTGTGGACACTGGTCAAGTCTCGGTTTCCTCCTGGAAGTGCATCAATATGTGAAAACCCAAATCAATGCAAGAATTGTTGTTGGTGCAAGAACATGATAGTGAAAGATAAGCATGCCTTTGACTGTCATATAGGCTCCAAAATAGTCTCAAACAGGTGTTCGTATTGTCAGCTAGAATTTGCCTTTGTGGCAAGCTCAGATGATAAAGAAGTCCACATGTATCTTAACTTTGGTGTAGGAACTGCGTAACAGGGCGCTTGATTAAAAATAAAGATTTAATTTTAAATAAAATACATATTTAAACAAAAATATTCATTTTTGCTATCAAAACGATGTAGAAATGCAGGGTAGAGGTTCAAGATTGGTAAAACAAAGGAACAAAAAATAAGCTATTATAGAGTAAAAAGTTGTATTAAATACAACAATTTTGGGGCCTAACAACTATTCCATCTCGATCATTTTGCATGTCCTCATGCAAGAGAGTTAGTTGTTGTATTGTCGCCCCCTTTCAAAAATCAAAATTGAAACATTTCCTTGGTCATTAATACAATGTTGAAAAAGTATGCAGTTACAATGACAACTGAGTAGTTTGGACTCTAGAGGTGATCTTGTGCTCACAATAATGTTCATGCAATTTTGTACAAACAAAAATTCCTTTGTAGATAAAAGCATGTTGATTTGTTTTTGTACTGGATTCTTTATTCAGTAAGACTGATCCAAAAGAAAATTTGATGTCAGGGGTGCCATAGGAATGCTAACAATGCTATTACTGTAAGGATATTGTTATCATGAAATAGCCAGCCATCAAAATCTCCATAAGCATCTATGAAGCAGCCTTAGTTGATAGTTTTTCACCTCAATGTCCTCATTACAAATAAAAGTGACATAATTTGAAATTCGTGGCGTTAAAGATGAATGGAAATACAGAAAAACAAAGATAACAAAGTGATACCTTCCCAGGGTGACCATATTACCATTACCCAAGTGTATAGTTTAACCTCCTCTTGTTTAAGAAAAGTGAATCACCTGCACTAAGGGTCCCACATCCATCAAAACCTTCTTATTCCAAAAGATAAAATCCAAAGCAAAATACTTGAAGGATCTTAGGGCCATTCTCTGAGAGGTAGAAAGTTCATTTCCTAGCTTCAATTTTAATGACGATTGCTTCAGAATGTGACCTAGGGTTTTTGTTTTGAGTGTGCAAATGTGTGTTCTCCATCTCTCTTACCCGACATAGCTCTACTGCCAACAGGCATGTTCATTGTCCCAGTGATTTTTCCCTAGTACCATACAAGCATAGCCTCGTTTCCATCAGCCATGTTTAGCACCTCGATGGGTTTCCTTGTACTTCCTGATACTTGCTATATATCACTCGAAAGGTTGGAAATAATGTATATTATTTATTGACATCTTTTAGAGTGAAAGGAAGGCGGGTGGTATGAGAGTATATTAGAGCACATAATTAATTATTTATTTTTTCCATGGGAACCATCATCCACAATAATCCTAAATATCAGTTATTCAATGTATAATAGATATCTCAGATAATGACTGAAAGATTCCTCAAGTTAATCATGCTAGGGTTCTCATGAAATTCCATTAGGGTTTTACAGGAGTGGTCCGCCATAGGAGAATTTTCAATAATACCCTCTAAGGGAAACTTGAAAGAATTTCTTAAATAGTAGCTTGTTCAAGTGATTAGGCCAGGATTACGATCTTGGGCTTATGAATGGAAAGTTCAATGACAAATCCCCCAAATTGGCCCAATGGATGATCTCATCAACGTAACATCGAGAGAAAAACCAAATAATCAACAATAAAATTCACTTTACAAAATATGAGGCATTAAGAATGAATTTCTTATGACAAGACTTACCACAGGAGTGCATAATAATATAAATTTCAATAGTTGTGCCTTAGGGAATTGCACTGCTGCTATAACAGTTTTATTTCAGATGGCATGTGTATTCATTGTTCTTATACTACCCTACCCTAATTTAGAGAGAGAAAGATCTCCTTCAAGTGTAGGAGTACTTCCAATGTAGCCATGTGCATAACAGAATGTTAAGTATAATTACACTCAGTTTTAGAAAGTAAAATTCAACGCATATCGGAGTATGAGAAACCAACTACTTTGATTGATATGGTATCAAGAATTTTTAAATGATGAGGGAACGGGGTGTGTTGATGGTTATTTGAAATCGTGCTTCAAGATCTACATACTCATGATTCTCCAACTCATACAAGTCTTTCACAGCTTGATAATAGCTCTCTTAGAGGCATAAGGAATCTAGCAAAAGACAAGAAAGAAACTCCTCAATATCAAGCTCCAAAGGTTGTTCCTCGTATTGGAAAGGATGGTTAAGTGAAATTATGGGGTTTTGAGCTTCAACAACAACTTCGGAACAACTTCCAATCATAGATTTTTCCTCTAATGATCTTTGAATTAGATCTTCCTGGGTTAAATGTTCTATAGTGATAGTGGAAGCTCACAAATTCACTCCCTTCTCCAATTTGGAGGATACAATATTGCATTTAGTAGGGGAGTCAGTGGGAATAATAGATGTTTTAAATTTTTGTGCAGCCTCCTTGTCTGAATTAGGGTTTGGATTAGAGTTAGGACTAAGGTCTAGATTAGGGTTGGGTCTAGGATTTGGATTAGATTCAGGTCTAGGGTATGGATTAGGGTTTGGGATATGGTATGGCTTAGGGTTTGGGCTAGGGTATGAATTAGAGTTAGGTCTAGGGTATGAATTAGAGTTAGGTCTAGGGTTTGGATTAAGGTGTGAACTAGGGTTTGGATTAGGGTAAGTTTTATGGTTTGGAATAGAGTATGGGATAGTATTTGGATTGGATTATGGGTTGGGGTATGGATTAGAGTAAGGTTACACAGGTGGTTCGTACCATGAAGGATGATAACTTGATGGTGCATTGAATGGAAATTGTGGTTGTTGTTGTTCAGGTAATTGATTTTGCATGGGAAACACCCCTAGAGAGAAGGCTCCAAACCATTCTTGAGGCCATGGAGACATCTGACTCGAGGAAGAGGGCCATTGTGACCATAAATTAGGGTATTCAATCAAAGGAGAACTAAAAGTTTGGTATCGAATTGCAGGATTATAACTCTGTTGAGGAACCTGCTCATGATAATAAGCATTACTCCAAGTATTATATGACGATGGGTTGTGAGTTATACATAGCATTTAATTCGATACCTTACTCGATTCCCTTAATACTTCTAGTAATCCTGGCAATGATGGATAGTGTTATGTTAAATGAGCCTCCTCACAAATCCTGCAAACTTTCAGGCTACTAAAGTGCACACTCTCTAAGGGAGTGCTTCTCCCTATAGTTGGAGCAGAATCTCAAGAGTGGTTCTTCAATTTTACCCTGATTTGCTCTTCCTGCAAATCATCTAATTGGGAAATAAAAGAGAAAAATACATCATTTTTCAAATTTTCAAACAAAATATTGATTTCTACACTTGTAAGCTTCTCATCTTGTATATCAGCAATAGCATCAAAACTCCTCATTAAAAGTTTTCTCAAGGCCCATTTTTTCGTTCTCAACAAGATACTAGTATATTTTGTCATCACATGGATAAGTATATATATGGGTTTCTTACAACACCTTAGAAATTAGAAGATAAAAATGTGCAGGAAAGAAAGCAAAACTTGCAAGAAAAACTAGGTAAAGAGCAAACTAAACTACAACAATAAATTTTCAAACCAAGGTCCATGGACTTCGAGATGCACCACTAGAAATGCCAGAAATAAACTTCAGGAACCTGCAGGACAAAAACCTAACTTGTCTAGAAACTGCTCACACCTTGAGTTCTTGCACTTAATCAATCCTTGCTCAAATCCTGCAGTCAAAATAAATATTTAGAGATGAACCCATAAACACCAATCCTACAATCTATTAACAATTATAAGAAAACCCTAATTATTGGTAATTTAAACAATAAACCCTAACTATCGAAATACAAAACCTAGCTATTGAAACAGAAAACCTAACTACTGACTACTCAGAAATTTGAACTCTAACTCCTGGTGTAAAAGAACTCAGCTGATGAATTACTTGAAAAGAAACCCTTAAAATTATAAGTGAAAACCAAAAGAGACCTACTTTAAATCCTGCAATTGCTTTTTGAATGCTTTGAAAGAAAGAATAAGGTGTTTGTTATCCAAGCCATAATACAAGATAAGTGTGGAAATAAAAATAAATCCCCTTTAAACCCTAAGAGCTCAGCCAAATAGAAATGGTACAAGTCTAGTGATTTATGATAGGGAATCCTTGTTGTGCCTCTTTTGTATTCCAAAGATTAAATTCTCTTGCAATCAAAGAGATGAGTTCCCAACTTAATTAAAGAACGGGAATTATAAATACAACAATATATTTGAACTATTTCATAATCCAACAACATTTCAAAACTGAATCTGTAATCCTTTATTTAATTAATTATTACTTTGAAGAAAAACATAGCATAAAAGATAAAATCTCTGGTTTGAACCTATTGCCAACAAGGATAAAAATATAAACTTTGTTTAACACACAAATCCTCAACATGAAATCTGCTTTGTGTTCATATATTGTGATGTTTTCTTTTAGTAACAAAGTTATATTTATTACAATAGGGAACCCAAACCTTGAGATACAGATTTAAACTACCAATCCAAGAACGTAAACGCTCCATCAATTGATTTTCAAAACCATAAATCATATCCTGGCACAATAGCAAAATATACAATACGCATTTCTACTAATAAATCCTTGACACTCTCACAGAAAAACATGGATCAGACTTAGGGTAGAGTTCAAATCAACTTCTAAAAAAAACCTTATGGAAGCATTCACATGAAAAAATGTACAGCTTTTTATGCAACAAATAAAGTCAAGGAGATATCAAGTTGTTCCTCAGGATCAAATAAGTAAAACTAAATCACCAGCTTAACTAAATAGGAAAATACACATTAAAGAACCTAGCAAAAACTTCTTATTAAATTGTGATCCAATCTTTACATCGTACAAGAAGAGATCAGATTCTAGCAATTTGTAGAGAGTGATCCCTGGATCGATTACATTACAATAACTTTACTTTGGAACCGCCTCCCCTAACACAGTGCCATGACTTGCCCTTTTATAATTATATTCAAACATTACCAGGCTTTTAACTAGTCAATCGGGTACAAATGAAATGAGAAAAGAATCATAACAATTTTCCATCAAAAGGATATCTGGAAAAACCATTAACTAATCAAGGAAACCATAGTTTTGATACATAAATTTACATTTTTTTGCAAATTTGAGCATGATCCTAGAATTTTGAAAAATTGTATGTTTTCACAAATCTGACTCAAATAACCTTTCGTATCCCTCAAACCATTGCAAATTTTGGAAAATGACTTAAGTGCTACTAAATTTTTTATACTGGGATAAAAACCCATGTTCCATAATTTTAATATTTGCCCTCATATGTACGCAAATCGAGGAGGAATTTGGCAGTTTGAAAATTGTTGCAAATTTAGGGTTGAAGCATTAATTAATTTCTTAAAATACATCGGTACGACCTGAGTGTGTTTGAACTCATGTGGGAGCATGAAAACATCATTTTTTACACTTTCCAAGTCTCGTTTTCCTCTACAAAGTGCATAAATATGTCAAACCCCAAATCGGTGCAAAATTTGTTGTTGGTGCAAGAACAAGTTAGTGAAAGCTAAACACGTCTTTGGCTGTCACATAGGCTCCAAAATAGTCTCAAAGATGTGCTCATACTGTCAACTACCATTTTCCACCACGGAAATCTTTGATGATAATGCGGTCCACATGTATTTTAACTTTGGGGCAGGGACTGTGTAACACATAAACAAAGGAACTTGATTAGAAACAAAGATTTAATTTTAAATAAAATACCCATTTAAACACAAATATTTGTTGTTGCATAAAAAAGATGTAGAAATGTGAGGTAGAGGTTCAATATTGGTAAAACAAGGGAACAAAATAAGGTGTTATAGGGAAAAAGGTTGTATTAAATACGAAAATTTTGGAGCCTAACATTGATTACAGACAGAGGCATTAGTCTAGACAACAGAGTTGAGGATCATAGGTTCCTGAGGATGTTGAGGATGCTTAAAATGATGGAAACAACTTTTAGTGGGGTAGGATGTAAGGCTCTCACCTAAAGTGGCATTGGGAACCTTTGTTACATCATCACCTTGGTGGTCGCTTACTAACACAAATGTACATGAAAAATAGATAATGCCTAGATGAATTCGTTTTGCATGCCATGGCCTATTGCTAAGGCACACCTCATAGAAGTTGAGCACCTCCTTTAATAAATAGGGCACGCAGTAGACAATGATATTGTGCACTAGTCAGATGCAATGGGAAAATCTTGGAAAAGGACTTGAATATAGGAGGCAAAGAAAGTTGTCGTAGACAACCTCGTTCAGAAATATGCACTTCACATGACAAACAAGAGGAAATAGAAGAACTTTGATGGTCCACAATCATGTGTTACAATGGAAAATCAAAGTGGTCCACAACTCGGGGTTATAATGAACAATCAAAGTGCCTTTGGGCACAAGTAGTCATGGATTGCAATCGTGTGGTGCACTCGTTGGATGTACACCATTGAGCATACATCCATCAAGTGCACATTAACCAAATGCACATGCTCATGTTGGTGGGCATCCTTTAGTGAAACCAAGTGATCTTGAATGGTTTAGGCTCTCACTTGGGCACAACTAAGTGGACTCAAATACTTTGGGCATTGCTCTGGGAGGATCCAGAAATAGAAGTGACCTTGAAAATATCTCAAAAATAAAAGTCATCAGATGGAAGTGAAACCAGAACCAGATCATAGTGCTCATTGCCCTGATTCCAACAGTACAAACAACACTCATATCTGAGTTCGTATGTTGAAGTTATAGTTGGTCAAAGTTCTATTCGAATTTGGTGAAGTGGCAGCCACTAACGAGACAACAATTTCGTAGAGTCCTGATGCACGGAATCTGGTGGTCAGAACAGGTGAATTTTTCACCTACTTAGTTTATCTAATATCCCTTAAAAACAGGTGGGAAAATTTGAATTATTGTGTTACAAAAAAAAATTAAAAAAATGGGGTGGTGGGCCACCAACCCCGCTACCCCTCCCAACGATATCACATATATATCATATATTAAATGGGCCACCCGTGGTGGACCCACCCAACCCCCGACTGAATTACACATAAAACAAAACAATACCACAATTAACCAACAGTTGGACCTCATACGGGAGGCACCGGGACTTAAAACCATAACCACCTTCGTGTTACGTGCCACTGCCACCAACGGGCCAATGGACCCACGTTTGTGGCTCTACCCGCCAAATTATATAAAAACACAACACATTTTCCCAACAAACCGGTGAAGGGCGCACAAAGGAACCAGGAGCGGCCAGGGGTAGTGGAACCATGAGTGAGGGAATCTCCAAAACGCCGAAAAGATTCCTTTATAGGGCTAGAGGTGCTAGTGTCAAAATTTGACAAGTTTATAGTCGATTTTGCAATTTTTCATGCTAGCAATCCAAATGTGCAGTCCATTTCTCTAGCCGAGGTCTCCATTTTCAAGCCATCATGCGAATTGGAGGTATAAGGGTCATTTTTATAAAGTTGTTTGTAATTGATTTCTTTGTTGCCACTTAATGAAAGAAGGCCTCCCCACTTTGAGCAAGGCCCAGAGACGTAGCCCACATTGGGTGAACTCTATAATCAAATTGTTTGTGTTCCTTTGATCCCATGGTTGCTATATAATTTCCATTTTTTTTCATGTGTTAAGTTACTTGGTTAATATGCTCTTTTATATGCAATTCTAAATGCATCCATCCTTGAAGTTAAAAGATTTGGATCAAGTTTGGTATCAGAGCAGGTCTTCTTGATGCGAGTTACATGAGTGAATGCTAACCAAAAACAAGCTCCAAATAGGTGAAGGAAAACTTAAATCCTTTGATCCCAAAGTGGGGCATGCACCATGAAGACGAAACATGTCAGATGAGGAAGCTCGATTGGAGGAAGAGCGAAATTATCGCAATATCTTCTTCACCATGGCAGAGAAAGTTGACAAGTTGTTTGTAGAATATGAGAAGACAATCAAGCCTAAGAAGAAGTAACCAGAAGATCATGCCTCGGTAAATCATGAAGGTGGAAGAGAAGAGCCTCCTCCCTCTCTATCCTCCAATGAAAGTTATCCTTCTTCCTCTTATCATCATTCTAACAAGAATCAGAGGAATGCATCTAAAAAGCCCTTTTTCAAGCTGGAGGTCAAATTTGATTTACATGTATTTAGTGGATACTATAATGTAAAAATACTAGATAACTATATAATACAAGTTGAAGTGTATTGCTTCATACAACAAATCAAAGAGGATGAATCCAAGATCCAGTTAGCATCCCTTCGATTGAGTGGCAATGCTCTTGTCTAGTGGGAAGGCAAGTTGTAGAAAGGTGGTAAGAGTACTCGTAAACTTCTTTCATCTTGGTCTGAGTTCATTTCCTTATTTAAGAGGACAATTTTACCCATTGGGTTATAGACAAAAGGCCATGATGGAATGGCAACATTTGAAGCAAAACAAAGGTCAAATTGTTCATAATTTTATAGAGGAGTTTAGAAAACAAGCATTAGCATTGAATGTTCCACTAGACATTTATGAGACGATGAAATATATTGGATCTTTGAATAGTTATTTGTGTCATTCATTGTTGTTATTTCAACCTAAGTCTCTTGATGAAGCTAGTGTGAATGTTGTACATCTTGAAAGCAGGGAGAATCATGAGCAATATGACTACCCAAAGAGGGAAATAGTAGCCAAGAGAAGAGAAGCAAGGCCCTCTTGTACTCATTGTGAGAAAGAAGGGCATGAGGAGGAGAATTGTTGGAAACTGCATCCAAAATTAAGACCTAGGAGGAACAACAGAAAAGAGAAGCAGAAGATAGTTTCAACTGTGCAACAAGACCAAAAATTTGAATCAAAGGATGATGAAAAGATCACAGCTGCGAGATTTACAGGCAGTGGACCAATTGACCTGGGATCATACTCAAGTGAGGAAATGAAGATTACAACTCTTGGGATTGCAGCAGATGGACTCACTGACTTGGGCTCTGATTCGGGCAATGAGACAAATATTTTTGTTGTGCCAAAAATGAAAAGAGCACTAAATGTGGCATGGCTCCAAGAACTCGAAGAAATCAACCAAAGCATTTAGGCGAAGAATGTTTAACTAAGGAGACTCCTACAAGAAGCAGAGAAGTAGAAACAAAGGTTGCAACATTAGTTACAAGCCAAGGAGGAGGCCTTGGAAAAGTTGCAGCATAACAAGCCTGAGGTAAAAAATGATTCTTTAATTTCATGTACGTTTTATGATGATGATTTCGTTGCTTTTGAGAAACATACTACGGGAATTGGATCAAAATTGTTGAAGAAAATGGGGTATCAAGGAAAGGGCCTCAGCATTAATGGCCAAGGCATTGTGAATCCCATCAAAGTGGAGAAATTGCCTCGTTATGCAGGACTTGGATATGTCAAAAAAGAGGTTGGGGAATGCTCCAATATATTCAGTGAACAACCAATGACAGATGATAAGAGCACTTCATCACATTCCAGTGATAGTGAGGGTTCCATGGGCACTTATCATAGGTGCACCAAAAATAAGCGTTCCAAGACGATCCAAAAAGTTTGGAGGAGAAAGAATCATTGTAGTCACTGCAACGAGGTTGGACACTAGAGAGTCATGTGTCAAGTGCTCTAGGCCCAGAAAGCACCTCTAAAGAAACCAACGAGAAAATTTAATCATCAAGTGAATCAACTCCAGGATGATGACCCCTTCACTTTGTTGAGTAAGAGATGGTTTTACTAGATATAGTAGCTTGTCATGACCACATTTTGTAAATCATGTGTTGCAAATAATTGTAAAAGTGATGATGTGTTTTCCATTGCTTATTAAAGAAACAATGATGTTTTTGGCCTTTTGTTGATAGTTGGGGTATTGGTTTTTATTATGATGTAAACTTGACAAAAGAGTGTGTGTTATAAACTCTTGGCAAGTATGGGGTTGTTTGCGTCATATGTGGATTTGTATGTGATTGCAAAGAATGTACCAAATTTGCATGGAATACACATGATGAAAGTGTGCCTTGACAAGGACATAGGTAGTGTGTAGGATTTGCGCATGTTTTTCGAGGACCAAAAGCTCCTCAATGGCGAGGAATGATCCGGGAGGTTCCAAACATAGAAGTGGCCTTGAAAATAGCTCAAAAATAAAAGTCATAATATGAAAGTGAAACTAGGACCAGATCGTAATGCTCGTCACCTTGATCCAACAGTGTGAACGACACCCAAATTCGAGTTCATATACTCAAGTTATAGCTAGTCAAAGTTCTTGTCAAACTTGGCCAAGTGGTAGTCACTAATGAGGCAACAATTTGGCAGAGTCCCAGCAACACAGAATCCGACAGTTGGAACAGGCGAATTTTTTGCCTACTTAGTTTATCTAATATCCCTTAAAACCCGACTGGAAAAATTAAACTCTTGTGCTATAAAAAACAAAACAAAACAAAAAATTGGGGTGGCGGACCACCAACCCCACCACCCTTCCTAACGGTATCACACACACACACACACACACACACACACACACATATATATATATATATATTAAATGCGGTGGGTGGACCGCCCCCATTAGCCCCGCCCAACCCTCGACTGAATTACACATAAAGCAAAACAACACCGCAATTAACCAACCGTCGGGTCTCATATGGGAGGCATAGAGACTCGAAACCATAACCACCTTCGTCTTACGCGCCACCGCCACAAACAAGACAACAACCCCACATTGGTGGCTCCGCCTGCCAAATTATATAAAACCTCAATGCATTTTCCCAATAGACTGGCGAAGGGTGGATGACAAAACCAAGAGCAGCCAAGGGCAGTGGAACCATGAGCAAGGGAATCTCCAAGATGCTGAAAAGATTCCTTTGGAGGGTGAGATGTGCCAATGTCATAATTTGATAAGTTCATAGTTGATTTTGTACATTTTCATGCCAGGAATACCAATTTGCAATATGTTTCTCAAACCGAGGTCTCCATTTTCAGTCCATCATCTGAATTGGAGGTATAAGGGTCATTTTTTATAAAGTTGCTTGTAACTGATTTATTTGTTGCCACTAAATGAAAGAAGGTCTCCCCACTTTGAGCAGAGTCCGGAGACGTAGCCCACATTGGGTGAACTCCATAATAAAATTGTTTGTGTGCCTTTGATCCCATGGTTTCTTTATTATTTATGCTTCCTTTTCATGTATTAAGTTACTTGGTTAATATGTTCTTTTATATGCAATTTTGAATGCATCCTTGAAGTTAAAAGATTTGGATCAGGCACAATCATGTGGGCTCTAACAAATCAAGTAGGATTGGGACCACTAGGTCGACTGAGACAAGCTAGATAGAGATGCATTTGGTTGAGTTTTGTTATATCCCTAGTTATTTTCCACTAATGTATACAATGTAAGTATTGATAAAAAAAGAAAAGGGTTGAATCAAAAGGACATTAATTCGAGAGTTGAGGAGGGTAATTGCTTGGGATTTGATGGAAGCTTGATTGTTTCATGACAACCATTTAAGGATGGTAGGTGTGTGAAAAAATTTGACTAGTTATTCCATTAATCCAACTGAAGAAGAAGGACGAGGAGCCATGCTTTCTTTGGAAAAATTCGCAAGATGGAAAGGATGAAAATTTATGAAGGATGGGCTACCTGGGCAGCTGGGAGGTAACAACCAGTAAAGAAGGAAACGATATAGAGTAGGAAGAGGAGGAAACTAGATGGAAGGGGATCACAAACAGTGACCTTGGAAGGTAGTAAGTGCATTCGAATATCTTGGTATTAGGGATACAGATGCGAACTTTTTTGGAGACTGGTGTTGGTTGGAAAAAACTCATGCATAGCTTGTGAATTCGCAAGTGAGAGGGGTCTCTATGTTTTTTCATTGAACAAAAAAAAATGCAGATGCATTAGAGAGAAATCAGTTTTTGGTTGGTAAGAAGGTAGGAATAAATTTATCTCAGGTGAGGAACAATGGCCTCTCAATTCACTATTAGCCAGAGGGTGGAGATGGTTTTCTCTAGAGTTCCTTAATGGATCAAGTGAAGAATTGTTCCTTGGATTCCTAAAAGGAGGATTTCTGAGAACCTCTCTTGTTGTGGTTGTTTTACAATGGGTTCTGGATTCTCCAAGATGGGTGGAACCACTTTGTTGTAGATTGAAGGGTGGAGATATGTATCTCTGTGTTGCCTAGTTTATGCTAGTTGTTGAATAGTTGAAGGGTGGAGGCATCTGGCATCTGGATTCCCTGTGCTATTGTTGATTGCTTAAATAGTTGATAGGTGGAGGTGGGAGACCCTATGTAATCTATGTTTCAACTAGCAGTTGGATTTTAATCCCTTTAGCAAAATTATCCTCAGTTTCTGGAATCCAGCTTGGAGGTGATAGCTGCAAGTGAAAATTGGTTGCATCTTGTCTATGGTTGGGTGGAGAGGTTTTGTCCATGAATTAGTTACCCAATATTAATTCAAGATAAGTTTCTTCATATATATCATGTACCATGAAATATATGTTTATATTGTTAGACTAATATTGTATTGATTGCATGAATGGTGCATGGCTCTCTCATTCTTAAAAGAATGAAGTTTTGATGAGTCTCGGCATTGGAATATGGATAAATGGTTCCTTGTGACTACGATTATGTACTAATGTGTTATATGCAAGGAAATGATATATATATATATATGTGTGTGTGTGTGCATGTATGAAAATATCGTTGATTTGTTGAGTTTCTGAGGTTAATGCCTAAAATTATTTATCCATTGTCACTCACAATGTGTTATGTTAAAAGAATGAATATTAGATATTGCAATCGAATTTCCCTTTATAATATTAAATAGGTCTTAATATCAGAGTTCTTATCTTGAACCTATATGTTGTATAGAGAACTATTCCTTAATCCTTAGAAAATAAAATAGTTCATTAATTGTAGTGGGCCATTGATTATTTAGCTAGTTGAATTAGGGGTTGTCTCAGAGTAATGACAGTCATATCAAGATCTTGTGCATGGGACTGGAACCCATAATGTAATTATTAGGCAGCCCATAGGTTTATGAAGGGATATTTAAGTAGTGTCCTGTGTATATGTGTTTGTGTCTATGTGTGTGCACCAAAGGTACATGGATCACACAACATATGGAGTCAGGCGTGGTCCAGTAGTGGCTATCGCCTTAGCCGGAAGTTGGGCTCGACCTTGTGCATGTGCAAAATTTGATTCCTTAGCCCTGATATATATATACACCAAAGGTACATGGAGCACACAGGACTTAGAGTCGAGTGTGGTTTAGTAGTGGCTAGCGCCTTGGACAGAGATCAAGCTCGACCCTGTGCATGCATAGAATTGGAGGTTTTTTCCCTGGGGACTAGGTTGTTGATCCATGTAATCACATAATACAACCAAGGGTGGAAGATCAAGCCCCTAATGGATGGCAGAGGTTCATTGGTGAAATCGACGGTCGACGAAAATAGTGTAACCCGCTTGTGACATCAGCAAGAGTACGAGGGGTGGAACTATTGAATAGCAACCATTGGATGAGGAAAAGAGTCTGAGGACTTTCATATATACAACAAAAACCTAGAAGAAGATTAGTGATAGCGATAATCCCCTTCCCCCCCCATGACGTCAGCAAGGAGAGGGGGGGTGGCACTATCGAATGGAAACCATCAAATGGTCTAGAGGGTTGTGGATCATTGGAACTCCACCTAGAACCTCGAAGTGGATCTGTGATAGCGATGCCCCCCCCTATGACATCAACAAGGAGAGGTGGGGTAGTGCTTTTAATCCTAGCCATTAATTGACTGTTGTTGTGGGTCATTGGATGGTGGAGGACCAAGAAAGGGAGGCCTAGGGTAAACAAATGTGAACGTTGGTGGTCAAGGCATAAGCTCACTGTTATATTATATATTTATATTTATACATGTATATCTATGTGTGTGTGTGCATGTGTGTGGATAATGTGATCACATTTAATGGTGGGGAGTAAAACAAAGGATGAGATATTAAGACATGCCACATGGGCACCATGTGGAGACCACATGGGTTTCATGTGGCAGGAAAAGAGTGGTGGCACATTTGAATTAGTAATACTTCAAGGGACCATAACTTGAAATTCCAGAGTCCAAATTGGACAAAATTTATATCACTCGAAAAGTCTTGTCGAGACGAATACAATGATGACATCCAAACTGAGTTGTGGAAAATTGGAAGAAGTCAAAATAAAACTTACCCCATTTCTCTAACTATACCAGGGAAGTTGGGTTAGCATAGTAAATACACTTCTAAGGGTAAGGGGGTGTGTTTACAGGTGGTATCAGAGAAAGCACTCAACATTGGACCTTTGGAGGCTAATGATACCTTAGAACAATGCAATGAATATGTGTGTGTGTATGTGTGATTAATCATTGTGTAAGATAATAATTGGTGTTGACTGATATATATTTTGTTACTATGCATGCATATGTGTAATGTTAATGACTTCATGCTTAACTAATATTGATGTACTCACATGAATTTTTTGTTTCAGCTAGCCCTACCATAATAACTCCACAAAAGAAAGTTCATGGTCATGATTTTGTTATCTATTTATGTTATGATGTATAAGGATAGTGAGAAGCAAAGGAATGAGTAGCAAGATGGTTCAATGCAGTTCTAGCAGGTCACAACATGGGTAGGAAGAACCTTCAGTGGAGAATAGGGGAGAAGAAAACTCTCCTGACTAGCTAGATACCTTGAGGATCCTAAGGGTTTATATCTAGAGCTTTAAGGCAGATAATGAAAGGTTGGTAAGGGCTCAGGAGAGACAAGCTAAGGTAAATGCAGTCGTACTGCAAAGCCTCTCTGACTTACAGAGGCAGAGGCAGCATGAGCAGGGGGATAGTCATAGGGACAGACACAACCCTTTTGAACCAGAAGAAAGAACAAATGGGACATATGGTAGTAGGTTTAGGAAGAGGTACAAACAGGAAAGTGAAGACACTGTGAGAGTGAATACACCATTGAGCACCCTAAAGAGTATAGGTAGCACTTATGGGCATCACTCTAGTAGACATTCTATTTATACTACCAGGAGACATCATCATCATCATCAAAGAAAGAGAGAAAGGGATTATATACCAAAGGAAATTAAGAAAGCCAAACCACCCACATTTGATGGAGAAATGAAGATATTTGAAGATGCAGAGGCTTGGTTGTTGGGAATGAAGAAACTCTTCAAAATCCATTATTTTTCTGAGAACGTGAAAGCAAAGGTAGCCACCTATAGTTTGAAGGGAAAAGCATACATATGGTGGGAAGATTTGAATAATGTCAAGGGCATAAATGAAAAGGATTTGAATTGGAGTGAATTTGAAAGGCTCTTCAAGAATAAATATTTATAAGGCGGATATTATGACAACAACAAAATAATTGTATGACCTCAAAATGGTACAAATGACAAATGAAGAGTACACCACCAAGTTTCTGGAATTGATGAGATATGTCCCATATCATAAAAATGAGAAGGAAAAGGTTCAAAGGTTTATCAGTGGGTTTCCCCTATCATTTAAAGATTGAATTGAACTTCATAAACCTCAAACATTAGATGATGTCATTAAAAAGTTAAAACATTGTTATGAAGAATCAAAATGTAACACAGAGTTCAAAGGTGGGTGGAAAGCAAAGAGTAGCATTAAAGACAAAAAGAAATGCACAAGAAAATTGCAGACAAGAAATATGGTATGAGCACAACCAATGCAAGTCGATCGTAGAAAAAATTAAGTTCAACTAACAAAGGTTGTGCACACTAGCCCATGGGAGAGCAGTGTGGAGTTGAGACCATGGAACCCTTGAAATGTTGGACATTTGGAGAGAATCATCAAAAGAAAGATTTCCCACATTAGAAAAAATGTAGGACCATGAATATATAATGCACAGAAGGCTTGTACTATGGGAGATATAGTGTAGAGCATACCCAAAATATATGTAATTTTGGAAAATCGACAGGGAAAACACTAAGTGTCCATAATCAAGATGGAAGCTAAGATTTGCAATCAAATTATCTCTATTTTTATTGACCATAGGTCGAATTACATCTATATCAGTCTTGACATTGGGGAAAGATGTCATCTAGCCAAAATTATTACATGTAGAACCATGGTTGGTCCAATTAGCAATAGGGGGGAAAAGAAAAATAAATCACTAGGTGAAAATGTGTGTGTTTAAGCTCAACCATATGCCAACAACAACACACCTGAATTTACTATCATTGTGTGCATATAACTTGTTGTTGGGAATGGATTGGCCATATGCGCATAGGATAAAAGTTAACTATTATGAGAAGGCCATTGAATGCATGGATCAATATAAATAGGGGAAAATATTAAAAGGGAGGCAAAAGCCCACTTTGGTGAGGTTAATTACAGCCATGCAAACTAAACGTAGTCGCTGAAAAGGTTTCCTTCTATTCCTTGTGCAAATTTCTAGCAACGAAAAATCCAACAACAATGTTGAGAAAGAGAACTAGGTGCTAAAAAGAAATATTGTTTTGCAACATTATGAAGATGTGTTTGCAACATATGTTCCTATATTACCTCCTCACATAGAGGTAGATTTCTCTATTGAGTTGATGCATGGACTGGCACCAACATCCAAGGCACCAGATTGGATGAGTAGCTAATTGAATTAAAACTATAACTTAAAGAGATGCTTCATAAGGGCTATATAAGGTCAAGAGTGTCCCCATGTGGAGCTCCAGTTATATTTGTGAAGAAAAAGGTGTCACCTTGGCTACCCTTTTTCATTTTATTGTAAAATAAATAAATTAATGGATTAAGTTGGGGACACGAATTCTAGAGCTGAGGTGGACAGGGAAGACCGCTTGGGATGTTGACTTGTTTGGTGGAATCCATGGAGGTTGACGTGTATGAATAAGGGACAGGTTGCAAAAATATCAATGACAGATGACTAAGTGACATTGTGATGATTGGTCTGCTAGATTCTGGTAGGAAGACAAAAATAGACCAAGGATTACAAATAAAATCCAATAAAAATAATAGGAGAGACAGTGGGAAGATGGCATGATTTCATGGGATGAAGAAAGTTTGGCTAGACAAGAATGAATAATGAAGGAAACAGTTCACCCAAGTGGAGGTCTAGCTCATTAGGGAGAAGAGCGACAACTGGCTCAATGATTTTGGGGGATGTTGGTTGAATTATGAAAGAAGGAGGTAATAGTTTACTTGGGCACTAACTTGATTTCTCCCTAATTCCAACTAAAAGAGACTGACCTTGAGGTTCGTGGGGTTATTTGGCTAGAGGTATGAGTTCTAGGCTAGGAGACCACGTGATTTTTCACCTGGTGTGATCACCTAAAGTTTTGGTAGAAAAAGAAATGGGTTACCAGACTTAAGGCCACACTCTAATAAACTATAGCAAACTAGAAGAGGGACGTATTACCAATCACTATTTTTTTGTGCGTGGAGCTGAGTTCAAAAGTCATTTAGTGCTTCTATTCATGGGTTATTAAAGGGACGAGTTTCTCTGATTAATTTCCTAGAACAAACTACTATCTATTTTCTGAGTATGCATATGTATATTAGAACTAAAGTTTCCTGCTATAACAAGGATTTTTTGTAGGTTCTCGCTAGAAAATTACTGCAACCTATTGAAGAATATGTTGTTGGAACTAACTGAGATGCATATATAACTATTTGGTTGCTAAATATACCAGTTATTGAGGGAATAATTTAAGTTGGAGTGTTGCAAAACCCCACTAAAACATGTACAGTTAGTTATTTTCATTATCAATATGAGTAATATTAAGGAATGCTTGGAAGAGGTTGAGCAATAATATTCCAAAAAGTTTTTGTGCAAAATTTGTCCACTATGAATTGGCTAAAGGGTTGATGGGATTAACCCTCTGGAGTCCATGTTCCATTTTGTTTTAAATCCCTTTAGAAAATACCCCTCTAGGTTCTAGAATTCGGCTTAGGGGTGATGGTTGCAAGCGAATCTAGTTGTAGTTCATTTACTTTTGGGTGGAAAAGTAAAGTCCTAGTCTCAATTCTCTGATTTATCTTCATAAGATAAGTAATATTTATCCCTTGTATGTTATTGAATACTTTTTTCTCTACTAGTAGCTGCTTAGAAACATAATATTTACATTGTTGATTTAGGTATAATAGCAAGGGTGGTCATATCTTATGAGCTAATAATTCTGATACATATATGCATTTATGGGTATCCCTTTGATTGTATGAAGAATTTAGAAATATGGACTTTTGATTTGTTTAATCGCAACATTAAGGGTGGCTACTTTAATAAGTATACAGTGGAATGTGGATGTGTATACATATGTGGTTGTTATGTGAACTTGACAATATAATTGATTACCCGGTGAGGTATAAGAAGTCAAACTTGTATGGTTACCATATCAAACCATACTAATTATATCTTCTCTCACCTAAATAAACAATTAGGAAAGTGCAGAGTAGTGAGAGTTAGACAAAGTGTCAGTCGTTGTCTCTATTAATATATTCAGGCGAGTAATGGTTTTGGGTATGCATTTATCCCAAAAAAAACCATGCCTCTGAGGTTGAAATTAGTGGTATTGCTCATGGCCTACTGCATGATGCATATTTTTTATATTCTTTTCCTTCCAAGTGGTTTTCAAGATTTAATAAGTGTCTTGCTGGTATTTATTTACATTCCATTGACTCTTATGATAGCTTGTATTATTCTAAATGTATTTGTGATGCCACTTTTCTGTGAGTAGTGACTGTCACCTTTGGTAATTTCTTGTGAGATGTTTATAGTCGTTGATTGAAGGCATCTATATGTTATAAATTAGTTTTAACAATCATGGTGATGCTTAGCATGTGCATCATGTGGCTTCTACCGATATGTTAGTCATGAAATCCAGAGTCAAGAATAATTAGCTTTAAAATGAGGTTTATATTTCTTGAGAATACTCCCTTCACTAGCCAACAAAAGTTTAATCATTTACATTTGTAAACTCTTCTTTATAATCCTTCAAGGATTTATATGCTTTTACTATGTTGAATGAGTTGGTAAAGTGATGTTGTTCAAATGGTGGTCGGACGACACATAACCTATTTTGGAGTTTGGTTTGCCTCTTCTTTAACTTATACATTCAGATATAGAGTAGATCCTCCTATGTTATTGGGGTTTGCATATAGTGTATGGACACAATCTTGTGTATGTGTGGGATGCCTTCTAGAGTGATTTTCTTGAGACTCCAATTTGTGCTCATTTGTGCTATTATATCCTCTTGTTGTATGCAGATGTTTCCTATTCTGAATATCGTTGTTTTTCACTTTTGGGTCAATCCTTTTACATCTCCCAAGTATTGATTGCAACTCTTTAGTAGCTTTCTCCTAGATTTCTTTGTTCAAGATTTTATCTATGTCTCTCCAGTAGCTTAGTCATATGCTAATATGATTTTTTTTTCTTTTTTCATTTAGATAAGGTGGTTTCTGAGGTGCTTCTTTGAATTCTTGTTGTCACTATGTTATAGATTCCAAGCACATTTTCCATCCCTTATCATGGTGCTACACTCATTCTTCCAACTTCGTTGGAAATATTTGATGCATCCTTGTATGTTTCATGCAAGCCTGCCACGACTTCGTAAAACTCCTTTTGAACCAAGGATATATTATCATGTATTTCTTATGTGTATTTAATGAAATCATTGGTATAATATTTTTCATATTTATAATATTCTACTTGGTTTTTAAGGTGCTTTATCTCTTTCTTATGCCCATATTGAGAAAATTAGACTTGTTTGCTCTGGGTTATGGCTACCCTTGCTATGGCCATTACCCCTAGAATTCATATCATCTACATCCATCACTATAGTGTTAGAGTTTCCATTATAATATTATCCATGGTTATTGACATTTTCTTATGAGTCCTATGAACTACCTGCTTATTCCTTTTACTAAATGTGAACAATTCCATGTGTACCACCTTGCCTCATATTGACTGCACTTGTCCCACAAAGTATTGGAAATTGGAATCATATTGGCCTGATGTAAAGACTCCTACCATTGCTCCAATCTTAGTAAAGATCCTTTTTTTTGCCTTTATTTGACCTGTAGGCATTGTCTCTCATTTTGCATTACCAAAGTCTTTGTGTTTAGGACTCACTAAGAAGAAGTAGTGATGTCTTCCTTAGGCACTGAACTTTTTGTCTCTGTGGTGGTCATTGACATATTTTTTATTTATACTTCATTTATTTATCTCCTCTCTAGGACCTCCTCATAATTTAGTGCACTTAATTTGATCTCATATTTTTGATAATCTTCATGGGACTAAGGTCATTGCACACTCAAAAAAAACCTATGATTTTTTACTACTTTAGTTGGGTCGTGCATTTTGACTCGTGGATGTAGTTGAACTTGTATAATTCCATGCATTCTACCATTTTCTTTGCGAATACATAATTTCGCAAGTGATTCATCTCTATAACAATATAGTAGGTGGATAGTGTCTTTCTTACTTGCATAGAGGGATTTAGAGAAGCCATTATAGATGGTTTGGTAAACTTTATCCTTGATTACTAACATGTCCAACACATGTTTGGGCAAGATGTGTGGTGCTTTAGTGGTGCCATATATTTTAATATAGAAGGTTGATTCATCCCTATACCATTCACCTATGCCTTCCAAGACCTTGATTGTTCTATTGGAAATCCTAGGGAACCTTTTACCAAATATTAGCTCATTCAATGAGGCTAAGAAACAATCACAAATCCACCCATTGACAGAAGTGTACTTGTATTCCCACAATTTTGTAGTGCATGTGAATTGTGGAGAATGAGGAATTCCAATTATATTTCATCTCTATGAAAGGATTGGTTGTTCATACAATGTCTAATGGGTATGAGGGCATATCAAACTTAGGCATAATAGAATCTAGGGAATACTTTGTTCTTATCAGTGCACAACTCAATGTGTGTGATAATATGGTTGTTTACTTGGAGATTGTTCCTATCTTAATGACTCAGTGTAGAAAAGTGACCCGTGAATATTTAAAATGTGAGGCATCCTTTTTTCCATAGAGCTTGTTAATTAATACCACTACACTCTAAACTAGGGGTCGTAGATTTATGATGGGATACCATTTGGTGTCCTTGGACATGAAATATGTACCTTCTTCCCACAATTCCTTCATTAACTTGTGGTAGTTATTTTCTTTGGTGAATTTTTGGACCCAGTTGTTTGTCATATATTCTTTAACCCTTGGTAACTTGTAATATACATAAGACCCATGGAGAACCTTCCTCGACACCAGCTCAAACAACCTCAAACTGCGAAAAACTCAAGAGCAGGGAATTCCATTAAAAGGTTTCCAAGAAGCCCTCAAGTGATAGGAAGATCAAATGTTGGATTAATCTACTAGAGTTCCTCTAAATAGATACAAAGGTTGCAAAAAAGGGTACTTCATGTTAATAAATTTTCAAATAAAGAGAAGATTACCTTCTCCATGTTGAAAGAGGCTTTCCATATTAAGGATAGGTGGTAGTTAGGGAATCTATTGTCAAGAAGCTATGAAACTATTTGCCCTACCTAAGGGGGGAAACATAACTCCCTCATGGTTAAGGCTAATCTATGTGGGACATTTAGGTCCTTTCATGCTTCCTATGTCATCATTTTCTTTCTATCCTTATCTCCTTAGTAGGTATTCTTCCCTGCAAATAATAATTAAGATATATGGAAGATGTACCACAACGGGATCCCAGATTTCAAAGGTATGAAAATCCTTGGCAGGACTTGACAATGGGTCCACAAGAAGAAACCCTTATTGTTCCGCCTTGCATTGATTAAGATAACACTAGATGTCATTTAGAGTTTCTTTATGCAAACAATTTCAAAGCACTTGAAGAGAGCATTGAAGAAGATAGGAAGTTATTTTTTAGGAATATTGCCAGCCATAACTTCTAATAGGAAAATATATATATATATATATATATATATATATATATATATATATATATAGATATATAGATATATATATATATATATATATATATATAGATATATATAACTCCATTCTCATAATTGTACCTTGAGCCTTGGGTTAGAATAGTAACCATTTCTAGTTAGGTAAGCGGGTGTGTTACAAGTGGTACCAGAGCTCTCAACTTCAACACTTGAACCTAATGGGCTTTATCGTGAAAATAATGAAATTCTAAAGATATAAACATAGAATTTTGGGGACAAAGCTAATACCCTATCGCAAAATGAACTAAGTAGAAAGTTCAAAGTCTGAAATGTTAGAGAGGAGTGGGACTCTAGTTCCCAAGTATTATAGTTGATTGTCAATATGAATAATTATAAGTTTGATTAAGGAATGTAATTTGGACCTCAAAAACATTATTGACCTGATGGAAATCGTGGAACCATACCATTGCATGTGTCAAAATTAGGCATTAACAAAATTGCATGCAAGATTTGTGTACATTTCTTTGGCAATGTACTAGTATTATTGAACAAGTGATGTACTTTTACACACTTATAATAGGAAACACCTATGACTCTTACGTTGCGTAATGTTTTGTTGACTATACAGACATGTTATGTATATGTGTGTGTGAATTTGATGGATCCTATGATTGGTATGATTAAGGGTGCATTGTTTGGGAAATTAGAAATTAACAAATACTTAACGCAGTTGAATCCCAAAATGATATCTAATATAATGCACTGCGTAAACCCCCTAATACTTAAATTCAAAAAGAGTGAAGGGATCTATACGTGAATGGTTCATGAGGCACAATACTTGCTAAGGTTTTGAAAATGGGGTAGCAAGCTAAGTGTGCTTGATTGTGGGGAAAACTCCACAGTTAAGCGTGCTTGATCCAGAGGCGATTTGGGATGGGAGACCTCCCGGGAAGTCCTAGTTACCGGGTGCAAGCCTCGGAAGAGATGATTGACGCTATGTGATTCATTTCACTAGTTTCAATCCCACTTCTTCACCCTTGTGAGCATCACCCGATGTAATGAGTGCTAAGTTAACTATTCAAAAATCATGAGAAATTAGTCAGTTACGACTACCTCTCATGGAAATGGTCATACATGAATGACTTACTTAACAAGTTGGATACCAAAACGATATCTAATGTAATGTTAGGTCCCTATAATACTAGTGATTACCCCATTACTATTGTAGTTGTATCCCTTATTAATATTGTTGTGCCCCTATTGTCCCCATATTGTTATCACTGTGCCCCATAGAATCCCTCTATTGTTATTTTTGTGCCTTTATATTATTATTGTTAGGTCCGCTGGGTTATATTGTGACTCCTTAGACTCCTAAATATAGAAAGGAGGTTTTTTCATTTGAATCATCAAAGAATCATTCATTTGTGTAATGTAAAGGAGGTTTCCCCCTCAAAGAGACTAAACTCTAAGGCGTCGATCTATCTTTTCTATCTTTTTGTGAGCTGATTTCATAGCATTTGGTATCAGAGCTTTGAATTCTAGGGTTTCGTTGCTCCAAACAGGACATCGTGGCATTTGCGCTATAACTTTTTTTCTGTTACATTTTATATTCTAAAAAAAAAACCCATTTGGGCCAAAATCGTTCTGAACCGCAAGTCCGAATTTCAGAACTTTTCGCGCTATATTTGCGGAGATATGATCTGAGGAAGTTGGCATTTTTGCAGACTCCCAAATTACATTCCAAACAGGTGACCTGGGTAAAATAGTCATAACTTTTGTTTTGAGCATCAGATTGAAATTTTGTAAGAAGTTACAGAAAGAGGACGGACTATAGTTTCATGTGGATAGTTTTTAGATCCTAAGGTCGAAACAGTGACACGTGGCACTTCCTACAAGTTCACTCTTCTGAAAAGGTCTATAATCAGGTCATCTTGGGAGATTGTGCATAACTCTGCCTTGGAGAATCTAAATTCAATCAGACTGGTGGCATTGGAAAGAGGACATAGAGGGCTACTACAAATCGCAATTTCAGAACTGGATGATCCAAAATTATAGAGATACATCAGAGGCAATATCGAGCTCCTACAAAGTGAAAAAAGGTGTGTAGATTTTTTTAAATTTTTGCTTAAGCTTGGTTTGAAAAATTATTTTGAAGGAATTCAAAGGGAATAGTAGAGCATTATTATCGGTAACTGATGCCCCAAGGAAAGAAAATGCAAACACCTAGTAAGCAAACTGAAAGCTCTAGCATGACTTATGAAGAAGAGGAAGAAATTCAACATGATATATCAAAATTACGAGACCAAGTGCAACAAATATCACTCGCACAAAAAGTATCAGAATCTAAGATGGATGGTTTAAATAAAGATGTAGAAGCTAAGATGAATGACGTGGAAGCTAAGATGGATGATTTGAAGATAGATTTGAAGACAAATTTGAAGATAGGCATGGCAGATTTGACCACAGATTTGACAAATTTTCTACAAGAAATACTTATTAATGGTGAAAGGGTAGTAAAGGAAACTCATGATGAGAACAAAAGAAATGTTAATCATGATTCCATAGACTCTAATGTTGGATCGAAGACCCACCATATTCCAAAAATTGATATGAGGAAGTTTGATGGCAAGGATCCCGCAACTTGGCTATTACAGATGGAGCAATTTTTCGATCTCAATAATGTGCAAAACACACCAAAGGTACGTATTGCAACTTTATATTTGGAACAAAATCAGTTTGTATGGTATCAATGGCTTTACTCTCGTAAACAAATTATCACTTGGGCAATTTTTACGGAAGAATTAACAGCACATTATGAGGATACAAAAGCAACACTTTTTTAGCCAATTGATAAGTCTCAAACAAAAGGGTTCAATAATGGAGCACATTGAGGAGTTCCAAAAATTGAACATAAGGGTAAAAAATATTCCAGAGGAGCATAGGATTTATGTGTTCATAGGGACTTTAAAGGATAATATCCAACATGATGTTCACCTTTGGGAACCTGATTCTTCATGTTAGCAAGAAAAATGGAAAGCAAAATTATGGCAACTAGGAAGCATACCACTCACAACTATAAAGATGGAAGTGTTGTTGCCCCTAGCCTTCCACAACCTATAAGGTTGACACCACAACAATTGGAAGAAAAAATAGCAAAAGGGCTTTGTTACAGTTGTGATAGCAAACACACTAAAGGTCATAAGTGTGTTGAGAAGAAATTATTCTACATAGATTGTGAAGAGGAAGAAGAAAAGGAGCAAGAAAGGTCAAAAGAAGAGGATATACTACAGGAACAAAGCCTAGATAAAGAAGAAATGAATCTGACCATATCTTGTAATGCATTGGCTGGAATTACCACTCCTCAAACCATCAATATAGAAGGACAAATCAAGAAGAAAAAGGTAATAGTGTTGATTGATTCAGGAAATACCCACAATTTTATTCATTGTAAGATAGAAAAAGAATTGAATTGCTTCCTATATCCAACACCAGAGCTTCAAGTGATGGTTGCAAATGGAGGAACGATAAATTGCTTTGAAAAGTGCCATAATATCAAGCTATCCATGGGAGAATATGTATTGGCTAGCCCAATGCTTTCCATTCCAATGGGAGGTGATGATGTTGTACTAGGAGTCCAATGGCTACAATCCTTGGGTGCAATAGCTTTTAATTTTTTCAAGAAATTTTCATGAAATTTTTTGCGGAAGGAAAAGAAGTTGAATTAAGGGGTATTTCAAGGAAACCGAGAAAGATAATCAGCTCTAATGGTATGACAAAGCTTCTAAAAAAGGAACAAAGAGGTGTAATTGCACAATTATGTTCGCTAGATGTTTCCACATCGAAATCATATATTTCTCCAGATCTCCAAAAAGTCTTGGGCAATCATTCCAAGGTATTTGAGACTCCCAAAGGTTTCCCACCTATTCGTGATCATGGACATGCTATTCATCTGATTCCATGAAGTGTTCCTCCAAAAATCAGGCCGTACATATATCCCTATGCCCAAAAGAGTGAAATTGAACGTACGGTTGTAGAAATGCTAGAGGCGGGTATAATTCAACCTAGTCAAAATTCTTTCTCTGCTCTAGTATTATTGGTGCACAAGAAGGATGGATCATGGCGCATGTGTCCGGACTATAGGGAGCTCAACAAGCTCACTATTAAAGATAAGTTTCCCAGTCCTTTCATTAATGAATTACTAGATGAATTGCATGGATCAATTTACTTCACCAAGTTGGATCTTCGTTCAGGATATCATCAAATCAGAATGAAGGCTGAAGACATTCTGAAAACAACATTTAGAACTCATGAGGGTCATTATGAATTTTTGGTCATGCCTTTTGGCCTTACCAATGCACCTTCTACATTTCAAGGTTTGATGAATTCCATTTTCAAACCCTTCCTTAGAAAATTTGTGTTAGTATTTTTTGATGATATACTAATCTACAGCAAGTCTTGGAAGGATCGTGTTGAACATGTTGACAGGGTGCTACAACTATTGGAGGAGAAACAATTATATGCAAAAAGATCCAAATGTTTCTTTGGAGTACAAGAGGTGGAATATCTGGGTCATATTGTATCTCATGAAGGAGTTAAGGTAGACCCTAGCAAAATTAAAGCCATTAAGGAATGGAAAATCCCCACATCCATAAAGCATCTGTGAGGATTTCTCAGGTTGATAAGGTATTATCGCAAGTTTGTTAAGAATTATGGGAGAATAGCAGCACCTTTAACAACATTATTTAAGAAAGATGCATTTTCATGGACTCCAAAAGCAACAAAGGCCTTTGAACATCTTAAAGAGGCAATGTGCTAAGCACCGGTCGTAGCTACACTGGACTTCTCAAAAACCTTTATTGCGGAATGTGATGCTTCAGGAAATGGAATTGGTGTTGTTTTGATGCAAGATGAAAGACCCATTGCTTTTGAAATTCATCCAATCAACGAAAAGTTTTTACACAAAGCTATTTATGAGAAGGAAATGTTGGCAATACTACATGCACTTAAGAAATGGCCACCCTACCTAATGAGAAGACACTTCAAGGCAAAAACAGATCATGATAGCATTAAATACTTTTTAGAGCAAAAATTATCCTCTGAAGAGAAACAAAAGTGGGTCACAAAGATGTTGGGTTATGACTTTGAAATCGTCTACAAAAAAGGGAAGCAAAATGTGGTGGCAGATGCACTCTCAAGAAAGGATGAGGATGTGGAAGCATTGTTGTGCGCCATTTCTATTAAACAACCAAATTGGATAAATGAAGCAAGGGAGGAATGGAAGAATGATGAAGAAGTGTGGGCACTTATTCGAAAGTTACAACAAGATTCCAGTACATCTGATACATTTAGCTGGCAAAATGATTCGTTATGGTACAAAGATCGCTTATACCTCTGTAAGAATTCCCAACTCAAACAAAAGATTCGTATGGAATTGCACACTTCTCCCTTAGGAGGGCACTCGAGAATTTTAAAAACTTACCACAGGGTTAAGAAGAAATTTTTTTGGGATGACCTTAAATCGAATGCTCAAAAGTTTGTGGCGGAATGTTTGGTTTGCCAACAAAATAAAGTTGAAACAATTAAGACCCTGGGTCTATTACAACCTTTATCCATTCCAAGCCAACATTTGGAGAAGGTTTCAATGGATTTTATCACAAGTTTACCCAAGTATGAGCGAAAGAGTGTCATCGTGGTGGTAGTTGACAGGCTTACCAAGTATGCACACTTTTGTGCATTATCACATCCATTTAAATCCAGTACAGTTTCTACTGCATTTATGGAAACAATTCAAAAGCTACATGGAAACCCAAAGATTATTGTAAGTGACAGAGATCCCATTTTCACTGGAAATTTTTGGACAGAATTATTTTCTTGTCTTGGTACTCAGTTAGCTCATAGCTCATCTTATCATCCTCAATCTGATGGGCAAACTGAGATAGTAAACAAATGTTTGGAAGGATATCTTCGTTGCTTTGTATCTGATAAACAGTCACAATGGGTCAAATGGTTGCCTCTGGCTGAATGGTGGTATAACACTTCCTTCCATACAGCAGCAAAAAAGACCCCATTTATGGCACTTTATGGATATCAACCACCATCTATAACATCATATTTAAGATAAAATTCTAAGGTTCAAGCAGTGGAACATCACATCGAGCATCAACAACATGTCCTCCAACTCTTAAAGGATAACCTCGTGTTAGCGTAGAATAGAATGAAACAACAGGCATATCAACATCGCAAAGAAAGAAGTTTTGATGTAGGTGATTGGGTATTCCTACGGCTACAACCATATAAACAAATGTCCCTCAAGCAAGCTAAGAAGGATAATAAATTATCACCAAAGTATTATGGTTCATACAAGGTGTTGCAAAAGATTGGTACTATGGCATACAAATTGGAGCTTCCTGCAACTTCTCGAGTGCACCCAGTTTTCCATGTTTCATGTTTAAAGAAGGTTATAGGCGACAAGCTCCTAGTTCAAACAATATTTCCAAAACTTGACGAGCAAGGAAAAATTATATCGGAACCGAAAGCAATCACAGAAACAAGAACTCGACAGCTACGAAATCGATCAATTTCAGGGTATATCACAAGTGGAAGAACTTAGCCGTTGAAGATTCCACATGGGACGATGAGAATTTTATACAGAAGCATCCAGAACTACTCAAGCATTGAGTACAATACTTTTTTGAAAGAGAGGGGCGTGTTAGATCCCTATAATACTAGTGATTACCCCATTACTATTGTAGTTGTATCCCTTATTAATATTTTTGTGCCCCTATTGTCCCCATATTGTTATCATTGTGCCCCATAGAAGCACTCTATTTTTATTTTTGTGCCTTTATATTATTATTGTTAGGTCTGCTGGGTTATATTGTGACTCCTTAGACTCCTATATACAGAAAGGAGGTTTTGTCATTTGAATCATCAAAGAATCATTCATTTATGTAATGTAAAGGAGGTTGCCCCCTCGAAGAGGTTGAATTATAAGGTGTTGATCTATCTTTTCTATCTTTTCTATGAGCTGGTTTCATAGCATTTCGTATCAGAGCTTTGAATTCTAGGGTTTCGCTGCTCCAAACAGGTCATCGTGGCATTTGCGCTATAATTTTTTTTTTATGCGATGTTTCAGATGCTTAAAAAACCCATTTCGGCCAAAATCGTTCTAAACAGCGGTCCGAATTTCATAGCTTTTCGCGTTATATTTGTAGAGATATGATCTGAGGAAGTTGGCATTTTTGCAGACTCTCGAATTACATTCCAAACAGGTGACCTGGGAAAAATAGTCATAACTTTTGTTTTGAGCATCAGATTGAAATTTCATGAGAAGTTATAAAAAGAGGACAGACTATAGTTTCATGTGTATATTTTTCAGATCCTAAGGTCGAAACAGTGACACGTGGAACTTCCTACAAGTTAGCTCTTCTGAAAAGGTCTATAATCAGGTCATCTTGGGAGATTGTTCAGAACTCTGCCTTGGAGAATCTAAATTCGATCACACTAGTGGCATTGGAAAGGGGACACAGAGGGCCACTGCAGGTCGCAATTTCAGAACTGGATGATCCAAAATTATAGAGATACATCAGAGGCAATATCGAGCTCCTACAAAGTGAAAAAAAGTGTGTAGATTTTTTTAAATTTTTGCTTAAGCTTGGTTTGAAAAATTATTTTGAAGGAATTCAAAGGGCGTAGTAGAGCATTATTATCGATAAGTGATGCCCCGAGGAAAGAAAATGCAAACACCTAGTAAGCAACCTGAAAGCTCTAGCATGACTTATGAAGAAGAGGAAGAAATGCAACATGATATATCAAAATTACGAAACCAAGTGCAACAAATGTCACTCGCACAAAAAGTAATAGAATCTAAGATGGATGGTTTAAAGAAAGATGTAGAAGCTAAGATTAATGACATGGAAGCTAAGATGGACGATTTAAAGATAGATTTGAAGATAGGCATGGCAGATTTGAAGACAGATTTGACAAATTTTCTACAAGAAATACTTACTAATGGTGAAAGGGTAGTAAAGGAAACTCATAATGAGAACAAAAGAAATGTTAATCATGATTTCATAGACTCTAATGTTGGATCGAAGACCCACCATATTCCAAAAATCGATATAAGGAAGTTTAATGGCAAGGATCCCGCAACATGGATATTACAGATGGAGCAATTTTTCGATCTCAATAATGTGCAAAACACACTAAAGGTACGTATTGCAACTTTATATTTGGAACCAAATCAGTTTGTATGGTATCAATGGCTTTGCTCTCGTAAACAAATTATCACTTGGGCAATTTTTATGGAAGAATTGACAGCACATTATGAGGATACAAAACGCAACACTTTTTTTATCCAATTGATAAGTCTCAAACAAAAGGGTTCAATAATGGAGCACATTGAGGAGTTCCAAAAATTGAACGTAAGGGTACAAAATATTCCAGAGGAGCATAGGATTGATGTGTTCATAGGGACTTTAAAGGATAATATCTAACATGATGTTCGCCTTTGGGAACCTGATTCATTAGAGAAGGCATTTAGGTTAGCAAGAAAAATGGAAAGAAAAATTATGGCAACTAGGAAGCATACCACTCACAACTATAAAGATGGAAGTGTTGTTGCCCCTAGCCTTCCACAACCTATAAGGTTGACACCACAACAATTGGAAGAAAAGAAAGCAAAAGGGCTTTGTTACAGTTGTGATATCAAATACACTAAAGGTCATAAGTGCGCTGAGAAGAAATTATTCTACATAGATTTTGAAGAGGAAGAAGAAAAGGAGCAAGAAAGGTCAAAAGAAGAGGATATACTCCAGGAACAAAGCCTAGATAAAGAAGAAATGAATCCGACCATATCTTGTAATGCATTGGCTGGAATTACCACTTCTCAAACCATCAAGATAGAAGGACAAATCAAGAAGAAAAAGGTAATAGTGTTGATTGATTCAGGAAGTACCCACAATTTTATTCATTGTAAGATAGCAAAAGAATTGAATTGCTTCCTATATCCAGCACTAGAGTGTCAAGTGATGGTTGCAAATGGAGGAACGCTATATTGCTCTAGAAAGTGCCATAATATCAAGCTATCCATGGGAGAATATGTATTGACTAGCCCAATGCTTTCCATTCCAATGGGAGGAGTTGATGTTGTACTAGGAGTCCAATGGCTACAATCCTTGGGTACAATAGCTTTTAATTTTCATGAAATTTTCTGCGGAAGGAAAGGAATTTGAATTAAGGGGTATTGTAGGGAAACCGGGAAAGATAATCATCTCTAACAGTATGACAAAGCTTCTAAAAAGGGAACAAAGAGGTGTAATTGCACAATTATGTTCGCTAGATGTTTCCACATTGAAGTCATTTATTTCTCAATATCTCCAAAAAGTATTGGACAATCATTCCAAGGTATTTGAGACTCCCAAAGGTCTCCCACCTATTCGTGATCATGATCATGCTATTCATCTGATATCCCTATGCCCAAAAGAGTGAAATTGAACGTATGGTTGTAGAAATGCTAGAGGCAGGTATAATTCAACCTAGTCAAAGTTCCTTCTCTGCTCCAGTAGTATTGGTGCACAATGTTAGCCTCCTATTTCAATAGGTTTCATATTTCATGATTGAGTGTTTTACATGCCAAATATGTTATCTTTGCATGCTGCAAGGTTCCATATTTCCAAGAAGTTCCATTTTGAAGAATCATACCATTTTTGAAGAGTTTTACATATAAGGGAAAGCCAAACAACTTAATCTTGGCTTCCCTAGGTTTAAATTGCTTGTTTTAGAAGATAGAGAATGAATATCTGTCCAAACAGCTTAAGCTTGGCAGATCAGTAGCTAGGTAGAGAAATGAAGGAGCCCAACTGCTTAATTTGGGCCCTTGGAAGATATAAGGGTACATTTAGATAGGAGGGCAGTCAAAAGAAAAGAAGATAATCAGGGTCTGCAAGTCCAAGTGCACCCATGCAAAAAGAAGAAAAAATGCTAGGTAAGTAGGCTGGGTAAGTAGTTTTGTGGTTGCAGAATCAAGCTATGTGATCCATTTCATGTTTTCAAGTGTTATATCTATTTAGATCACAATTATGAGGTAGTTTTTCATTTGGAGGAGCTCAAAGCGAGGCATGTCTAACTCCCCCTTCTTCTTATTCCCCAAATCATTCACCAACCTCCCCAAAGAGGTCAAGATCTGCTTGATATCTCTTAAGTTTCATCATTTGTCATATCATTGGCCTAAGTAAAGGTTTTCCTTGCTTAGGAGTACTCTTATTCACTCTATAAGTCATTTTTCCCTTTTAAGTGGCCTAAGATCTCTAAACTTAGCACTTTCTTGTTATTTTCATATTAACTTCTAACATTATTATGTAAATCCCTATCTATTTCCCCTTCCCCTTACTAAAAAGCACTAAATATCTCCCCTATGTACATATTCCCATCCCCTGGCACTATAGCCCTATAACATCAGTTTGGGAAAATGCTGAGTTCATTTGGGGCTTGGCATTAGCCCTTCCGCGTCTTAACCTGGAGTTAGCTTAACCTCTGGTTAAACTAATAACCATTCCTTCCCCTCTCTTACCCATAAACCTTAATGTTTTACCCTGCGCGCTCACATTTTCGGGTTTTGTTTAATTATTTGATTTAAACAGTCAAACTCCACCCCCAGCGCACATACCATAACCCACAAACCCAAAGTTTTGACCCCCCCGCCACATAAATAAATCAAATATATGGCGGGCCCCTGTACATTAACTTGCCGCCAACTCCGCGCTCCGTCGGCCCTCCTACCCGCCCTCCCAAATCCAACGGCCCAGGTGCATTTCGGAGCCGCCCCGACGTCCGACGGTTAGCCTCCGATAGGCTAGCGGTTTCCCCACCGTACAAAAGACGTGTGTCTCCACGCGATTGTATTGGAGCCCCTCTGACACATACCGCCCTCGTACAGAAGGCGGTCCGATGAAACCACAAACAACCTTCTATCTCTCTGCCCCTGATGTCAGCACCACGTCGCTGCCACCGCATCTGCCTCCGTCCCTACCCCGCCACCGTTTCCTGTGCCACGTCGTCAAACCAGCCAGCTGCCACGTCACCCTGGAGTACTGGGACCCACCACTGACGTCATCGCAGAAAGAGCACAAAGGGCGAAAATCACGCCAAAGAGTGCCCGAAACGAGAAACTGAGGCAGTTTTTCTATGCGCGATAATCGTGCATCTCTAAGAAGAATTGATCAAAATGGAGGGCTTCTCATGGCTCAGCTACCTGCAAAACCCAAAAATTCGCGGGAGGCAACAAGATTTCTTCATGTATGTTCATATTCAATCGGCCAGCGCTGATAGCATTCTAGAGGCCACGAAAAGCATTTGCAGCAGCTATTTTTGCCTTGAAAGGGCAGAAAAGGGGCGATTTGACAGTTTCAAGCACATCAAGGGAGAGAAAGTGGCCTGATTCAAGTGTTAAAGAGTATCAGAGGAAAGATAAAGCCCAGATTAAATTGAAGAGTATCAGTGAAGCGGCAAAGAGTATCAGATCGGCAATATCAAAGCAGGTGAACATTAAAGGCCTCCATCCAAGTCAAAGAAGCAGTAAAGGCCATTCAAAGCTTATCAGATCGATATTAGTGCACATTAAAGCCACCTAAAAGGTACAGATAAAAGACAAGGCACAGTTATTACAGAAACACTGCACCAAGCCACCAAGGACACCATATTAACTCATTTTGATGCAGCTGCCTCCAGCTCAGCTCAAATAAATATCTTCTTGCATTAATTTCAGGACAAGATTAGGTTAAAGAACTCATTTCCCTCAGATCTGTTGTAATAGATATTTTTGGATATTTTCTCTATATAAACCACCCTAATTCATTGTTTAAAGGGTTGGTTGGTTGATAATCCTCATTCTAGACTTGCGCTGTATACTTTGAGAGCTCTATAATCAAACTCTGTTGGAATGCTTTGGATGAAGAACTGTCTGTTGTGTTATTAAACGGCTGAAGAGTGACTGTGGAATTCCTGTGCCACTACATGGCTCAATAAGTGTTTTCCTACCTCTGTTTACAGTTTACATATGTTTATGCACCATTGTGTTACCATCTAAATAGCAAGAAAGAAGAATAGCTTAGGTTTTGCTTGACTGCACCCTATGCTCAATTCTTGTTATTTCTATATGTTTTCTTCAGAAATGGTTATGAATATGCATACTTAAGTGATCATGTTTACCCTGTTTCTTTCACATATGACTGTTATTTAGGAATTCTTGACTGCTCCTAGACAAACTTTCATTCACCTTCCCTCTATGTTAGCTAATGAAAGATTCTTAGTTGCCTTTCATCTCTGACCTTCATTCCATCTTTATTCCAGCTTGATATTGTTCTATGTGTAGCTATCCTGCTCCGTATTCCTCTTATGACCAAGAAAACGCAACAACAAGCCCTAATCCATGACTCCATGCCCAATGGTTTGAACTTCTCACTCTATGCATCCCAACTCTGCTTGAAAACATCATCGTTCCCACCAAAATAAAAAAAAAAACCCATGTACACCATAACTAGCCTAAAATCAACAGAAAACAAAGTTAAATCATAAAGAGAGAGCCCTCTCCAACTGCAGGTAAGCTAGGACCTGCAACCCAAAGATTGGTTTGTGGTTACCTCGGCCGTTTCCCTTAAGGAGCCAAGGGACAACCTGAGTGATAACATCATTGGCGACTCCACTAGGGAACTATTCAGAAAATTCCAAAAAACAAGTTAGAAGCTGGCTCCCAAGAAGAAAACACATAATACTAGGTCAAATCCAGACCCAAATCCACCAGTTGTTTTTGAAAATCCCAATTTAATCTCTAGAAACCTTAGCAAACAAAAACAAGAAGTGTTTGCTGATTCTAGTCCTGAAACAATTCAACCAAGTTGTTTTCCAACCCCTGTTAAAGTTTTGTTTTGTTCAACCCCTACTTCCCCTTGTTCATCATCCACCTCTCCAAGCACCTTTTCCACACCTCCATTCACTGCGCATACTACCACTACCACCACTGTTATTACAACTCTTCTAGCTGTTCCAGTCGTTCCACTTATCCCTGTAAATATGGCTAATAGATATGCACCTTTACAGTTACCTGCAAATCCAGGGGCTATGCCTCAGGATTATCAAACAAAAATCACATATTTTGAAGGTACTGGTTCTGGCACAGCCCTGTAACATACCAAGAAAATGCAGGACTATTTTGAGAGTTATGAAATAGATGATGATAGTGTAAGAATGAAAATTATTGTCCAAAGTTTAACAGGAGATGTAAGGCCCTGGTTTAGAGCTCTTCCTGCAAATTCCATAGCTGACCCAGAGGCCCTTTACCAAACATTTCTTAACAGATGGGAGAAGAAGAAGGACCCTCTGCACATATTATGCGAGCATGACACTATCAAAAGAGGCCCTCAAGAAGCTGTCTTAGACTATTGTGCCAGGTTTAACAATGTTTACAACACTATTCCACAAAACCTTCGACCTCCACCTGATCTTGCTTTATACAAATTCCCTGGTGGTTTTGATTCAGACATGGCTTATCAGTTAAGGAAAAGAGCCCCTCAAACCTTAGCAGACATGCAGAATGTAGCTGTTAGTGTGGAGGCAAATCTGATTGCCAAGCGAAATAGAGTAAGAGCTGAGAGAAGAACTACTTTTAAAGATGAACCTTCAGCCTTTGAGCAAAAACTGGACACAATCATCAAAGGTATGGACAACTTTGAAAACAGGATGGGAACTATTGAAAGAAAAGCCTCATGGGAAGGACAGCAAAACAATCCTATTAGAAATCCAAACTTTAGAAAAAATCAGAACCCAAACGTTGGAAGGGCAAGTCCTGACCAGGATATAAGACCTCCTTTTCATGAAAACTATGTTGAAGCATCCACATCTAGTGAGCAGATAGAGGACACTCACATAAACTTGATGGGTTTGAAGAGTGAACAACAAGTATTCCTAACCCAAGAATACCAAGATGACCATGATATAAATCAATTTCAGACCAAGTCTGGAGAGTCATTTGACTTCAAACAAGGTTGTGATTCAGCTGTCTACGAAGTCCATAAACAATACAAATTGAGAACAAGAACCATTGATGTGTCTAATCCCATCAAGCCAAAGGATGCCAAGCAAGCTAAGAAAGTAAAAGACAAGGTCGCTATCACAGAACCTGCTAATAAAACAAACCCAAAATTAAAGGAAGTGACCATAGAGGATGTATCTGATATGCAACCCTCTAATAACCAGCCTTTTGTATCCTTTCCCTCAAAAGACAATGTAAATAGCACTCCTCAAAGCCTTCCCAAAAAATAACAATCTCAAGAAATCACTGATAACCAAGAGAAGATCACTGAAGATACAATTGAAAAGGGAAAATCTGCCAGTCACAATACTAAAATACAGTCAGAAAAAACTTTTGATTTAGAAGCAGAAATTGGTAAATTAAAGATATCTATTCCTCTCTCTGAGCTTGCCAAACATGATGTGTACAGACAACAAATCAAAAGATCACTGCAAATGCCAGAGAACAAGGATGATGTCAATGTCTTAGATAATCAACCTGAATTACTTTTTGGTCCTGAAGTCAATGGTAAATCAGGACATGGAGCTGTTCTACCCTTTTATGTCAGTTTGCACATTCATGATAAAGTGTTGCACAATGCTATGTTTGATTCAGGTGCTTCACACAATCTAATGCCCAAAGCTGTAATGGAGAAGCTAAACCTTGATGTCACTAGACCCTACAAAGACTTATTCTCATTTGATTCTAGTCAGGTCAAGTGTTTAGGCTTAATCAAAGACCTTTGTGTGTCTTTAGTCCAATTTCCCAACAAAACGATCCTAATGGACGTGGTGGTTGCTGACATTCCACCAAAGTATGGCATGCTCTTATCAAGATCTTGGGGAGCAAAACTCCAAGGATCTCTCCAGCTAGACCTCTCCTATGCCACTATTTCAGTCTTTGGGCAACCAAAGAGACTGTATAGAGAAACACTGATGAAGTATGTGGTAAGTAGTGAGGAAAAACCCCAAAAATTTCCCATTTACTCAATCCATTCTGATATGGATTCCTTTATATTGTTCAATGATGATAGCTGCCCTCCCACTGATGAGAAGCCTTTGCCTTTAGAACAAGAAACATGCATCAATCAAGAGTCGGTTGCCCATACCCGTGAAACTGTTAAAACAATTAGTGCAACCAACATACAAGAAGAACCACATGAAGCACAAAACCTAGGTCCGCCCAATCCTAAAATGACTGAAACTCTTAATACTGACCACAAGCAAGAAATCACATGGTATTTAGAGTTTGATGGTTCTGTTAATAAGCTAGGAGCAAGGGTAGGAATATGGATTCACAATACACATAACAACCATGCAGAGGGTCATGCTTACAGACTAAACTTCAAATGCACCAACAACATGGCAGAGTATGAGGCTCTCTTTTTAGGCCTTAAACTTCTCAAAGCTCTAGGAGCTGCAAAAGTGTCCATTCTAGGTGACTCTGATTTGATCATTCAACAGATGAAAGGTAACTTTGTTACTAATGACAATAGGCTAAGAGCTTATAGGTCTACTGCCACAAAAATACTCAATTCCTTCACCGAATCCAAGCTTGCTAAGATTTCTAGAAACCATAACATGCATGCTCATAGTCTAGCTACTTTTGCTAGCACTTGCAAGCTGTCCTTTGAGCCCAATTACCACTTTACTGCTGAGATAAAGCACAGGCCTGCTGTCCCTAACAATATCAAAGATTGGCAAGTGTTTGAGGATGATGCTCAAATCAACAATTTTCTTACCTTACAGCAAGAATTCTCAAGCTTAAACATTGATGAAGATGCCATGAATGACCCACAACAACAAATGAGCCAAAATGAGCAAACTATAACAGCTGAAGCAGCAAATCAAATGCTGCACCCAACCATTTTTTATGAGAAAAACATGCAAGAGCTGAAGCAAATGCATTTAGATGAAATCTGAAGCAGAGGCTGAAGTCATTGATTTAAAGGACAACTTTCTACCTGCTGGCCTCACTCCATTAGAAGACATATTTGATTCAAACGATGTCCCCAAAAAGCCAAAGATGCAACCCTTAAACGTTGTTGTGGAAGACTATAATATTGGGATAGCAGAGAAGCCCAAAATGATTAAACTGTCCAAGTCTTTGCCTCCCGATCAAAAACCAAAATACGTTGATTTATTTAAAGAGTTTCAAGATGTATTTGCCTGGAGTTATGAGGACCTTAAGTCCTATGACACCTCCGTTATTCAACATACCATTCCCTTAAAGCCAAATCAAAAGCCCTTCAAACAGAAACTAAGGAGAATAAATCCTGTGCTTCTCCCTTTGATTGAGAAAGAAGTGAAAAGAATGTTTGGGGTTGGTATCATAGCACCCATTAGATTTTCAGAATGGGTATCCAATCTTGTTCCCACAAGGAAGAAAACAAGGGATATTAGACTATGTGTGGACTTAAGAAATCTGAACCAAGTCTCCCTTAAAGATCACTACACACTGCCAAAGATGGACCACATTCTACAAAGAGTAGTGGGGTCTTCAAGAATTTCTTTGCTAGATGGCTTTTCAGGTTTTAATCAAATACTTGTTCACCCGGATGACCAAGACAAGACAACCTTTACAACACCGTGGGTAACCTTTAAATATGTGAAAATGCCTTTTGGACTAAAGAATGCAGGTGCTACCTTTCAAAGGGCCATGGACATTGCATTTGCCAAGGAAATCCATGATTTCCTATTGGTTTACCTTGATGACCTTACTCCTTTCTCAAAATTTGATCAAGAGCACCTAAAACATTTGAGGCAAGTGTTCCTAACCTGTAGGAAATATGGCATTTCCTTAAATCCTAAGAAATCTCTCTTCGGCCTAGAAGAAGGCAAATTGCTAGGCCATATCATTTCAAAAGATGGGATTAGAATTGATCCTGAAAGAATTCAAGCCATCCTTCAAATCCCTTATCCAAGAAACATCAAAGAATTGCAAGCATTCCTAAGAATGATCAATTTCCTAAGGAGATTTATCCCAAACTTGGCCGAGCTGATAAGAATGCTAAATAAAATGTTAAAGAAGGATTCCAAGGTAAAATGGACTTTAGAGGCCAAACAAGCCTTTGAGGGCATAAAATCTGCCTTAACCCAAGCCCCAGTCCTCACAAGTCCTCAATTTGACAAGGATTTCATCATTTTTTCATTTGCATCTGAACACACCATTGTTACTGTTCTTTTGTAGAAAGATGATCAGGGAAATGAAAAGCCAATTGCATTTTTCAGCCGAGCCCTTAGAGATGCACCCTTGAAGTACCAAATCATGGAGGAGCAAGCATATGCCCTTGTTAAAGCAATCAAAGATTCATAATTTACATTTTATATTCACATGTGATTGCTTATGTGCCAAATGTTGTTGTAAAAGACATATTAACTCAAGAGCACATAGAAGGCAAAAGAGGCAAATGGATTGCCAATATCCTTGAGTATGACATTGAGATAAAACCCACCAAGCTGATAAAGGGACAAGGTTTAGCCAAACTGATGTCCGAAACCAATTTTCAAGCCTTAGACATTAATCAACTGGACAATGAACAGGAGCTGGTGACTCCACAGATCAGTGAAGCTTTTTTGCAATCCCCATGGTATGATGATATATGTTTTATATTGTTAAACCTGTGTGCTCATCCAGGGTTGTCCAGAACCAAAAAGAGATTTTTAAGGATGAAAGCATCAAAGTTTTGGGTCTTAGATAGTGCCCTGTTTTGGAAAAATCATGAAGGAATATTGCTGAATTGTCTAACTATGAATGAAACTGATAGTGTCATGAAAGAATTTCATGCAGGGGACTGTGGAGGGCACTTATATTGGAAGTCCACTGCTGATAAGATACTAAGGGTTGGTTTCTATTGGCCCTCTTTGTTTGCTGATGTGAGAAAGTTTGTTGTTTCATGCCACAAATGCCAAATCTTTGAAGGCAAAAGAAAGCTTCTGCCCTTGCCCCTTAAGCCCATTTCAACCGAGAAGCCTTTTCAACAATGGGGTCTTGACTTCATTGGAGAAATCCATCCATCCTCTTCTGGCCAGCATAAGTGGATTCTAACAGCCACAAATTACTTTACCAAGTGGATTGAAGCCATCCCATGTAGGCAAGCCAATGACTCCACCATCATCCAATTCCTTGAAACCAACATTTTGTCCAGATTTGGTTGTCCTAAGAAGATCATTACAGATAACGCTGCTGCCTTCAAATCCAAGAAAATGATCATCTTTTGCCACAAATTCCACATTACCTTAGGTCACTCCACAACCTATTACCCTCAAGGTAATGGCTTGGCTGAATAATCCAACAAGAGTCTGATTAACATCATTAAGAAATTCTTGGAGGATAACAAGAAGAACTGGCACAAAAAGCTTGTAAATGCCCTATGGGCAGACAGATTGTCAACCAAGAGATCCATTGGGATGAGCCCATATGAGTTAGTCTATGGCATGGAGGCCAAGTTCCCCTCTTCTTTGGGAATCCCTGTTATCAAATTGCTGCAAGAGATTTAGGCAGAGCCAAATGATATCCAAAGAAGAATAAACCAAACCATCCATTTGCAGCAAACAAGAGAGCAAGTGTACGACAGAGCTCAGATTTTACAAGAGAATCTCAAGAAAATGTTTGACAAAATAACCAAGGCTGAAGATTTCTACTTAGGCAACAAAGTCTTAAGATGGGATTCAAGAAGAGAGGACAAAGGAAAGCATGGCAAGTTTGATTTCCTGTGGAAAGGCCCCTTTATTATTTCTGTTGTTCAAAGCAACAACACATATTTTCTGAAGAGTTTGGATGGCAGCACAGCTGAAGAAGGCCCTGTAAATGGCCGAATGCTAAAGCACTATCATGATCCCTTTTATTGAACGCAACACAGCTCTGTATACTATCTGTACATTAATATTTGTATTTTCAGCACTTTTTCTTATAGCAGACCAATAAGAGGGAACAACGCAGCAAATTTTGAAGGAAGGATCAAAGAAAGCTCTATTTCAGATCTCTATTTTTGAAATAAATCCAAAGAAGTGCTCAAGCAGATTTCAATATGTTTACAAGCACCCAAAAGGCAAGAAGCAGAGCTGTAATTTTTCTGCAATTTAGCTCATAAGGATACTGCATATCAGCTTATAAGAATTCAGTCAAAGGCATTGAGAAGAAGGCGAATTTCAGTTTACAGCAACAAGTGAAGATCAAGGCATTCTGACCTGTTGTTCTTGGCTTTTCATCATGAAAAACCATCCCCAAGTGCAACCACTGTTAGCCTCCTATTGCAATAGGTTTCATATTTCATGATTGACTGTTTTACATGCCAAATATGTTATCTTTGCATGCTGCAAGGTTCCATATTTCCAAGAAGTTCCATTTTGAAGAATCATACCATTTTTGAAGAGTTTTACAGATAATGGAAAGCCAAACAACTTAATCTTGGCTTCCCTAGGTTTAAATTGCTTGTTTTAGAAAATAGAGAATGAATATCTGTCCAAACAGCTTAAGCTTGGCAGATCAGTAGCTAGGTAGAGAAATGAAGGAGCCCAACTGCTTAATCTGGGCCCTTGGAAGATATAAGGGTACATTTAGATAGGAGGGCAGTCAAAAGAAAAGAAGATAATCAGGGTCTGCAAGTCCAAGTGCACCCATGCAAAAAGAAGAAAAAATGCTAGGTAAGTAGGCTGGGTAAGTAGTTTTGTGGTTGCAGAATCAAGCTATGTGATCCATTTCATGTTTTCAAGTGTTATATCTATTTAGATCACAATTATGAGGCAGTTTTTCATTTGGAGGAGCTCAAAGCGAGGCATGTCTAACTCCCCCTTCTTCTTATTCCCCAAATCATTCACTAACCTCCCCAAAGAGGTCAAGATCTGCTTGATATCTCTTAAGTTTCATCATTTGTCATATCATTGGCCTAAGTAAAGGTTTTCTTTGCTTAGGAGTACTCTTATTCACTCTATAAGTCATTTTTCCCTTTTAAGTGGCCTAAGATCTCTAAACTTAGCGCTTTCTTCTCATTTTCATATTAACTTCTAACATTATTATGTAAATCCCTATCTATTTCCCCTTCCCCTTACTAAAAAGCACTAAATAGCTCCCCTATGTACATATTCCCATCCCCTGGCACTATAGCCCTATAACATCAGTTTGGGGAAATGCTGAGTTCATTTGGGGCTTGGCATTAGCCCTTCCGCATCTTAACCTGGAGTTAGCTTAACCTCTGGTTAAACTAATAACCATTCCTTCCCCTCTCTTACCCATAAACCTTAATGTTTTACCCTACGCGCTCACATTTTCGGGTTTTGTTTAATTATTTGATTTAAACAGTCAAACTCCACCCCCGGCGCACATACCATAACCCACAAACCCAAAGTTTTGACCCCCCCACCACATAAATAAATCAAATATATGGCGGGCCCCTGTACACTAACCTGTCGCCAGCTCCACGCTCCGTCGGCCCTCCAATCCGCCCTCCCAGATCCAATGGCCCAGGTGCATTTCGGAGCCGCCCCGACGTCCGACGCTTAGCCTCCGATAGGCTAGCGGTTTCCCCACCGTACAAAAGATGCGTGTCTCCACGCGATTGTATCGGAGCCCCTCTGACACATACTGCCCTCGTACAGAAGGCGGTCCGATGAAACCACAAACCACCTTCTGTCTCTCTGCCCCTGATGTTAGCACCACGTCGCTGCCACCGCATATGCCTCCGTCCTTACCTCGCCACCGTGTCCTGTGCCATGTCGTCAAACCAGTCATCTGCCACATCACCCTGTCGTACTAACACGTCACCCTGCCATGTCACCCTGTCGTACCGGGACCCACCGCTGACGTCATGCTGACGTCATCGCAGAAAGGGCTAAAAGGGTGAAAATCGCGCCAAAGAGTGCCCGAAACGAGAAATTGAGGCAGTTTTTCTATGCGCGATAATCGCGCATCGCTAAGAAAAATTGATCAAAATGGAGGGCTTCTCATGGCTCAGCTACCTGCAAAACCCAAAAATTTGCGGGAGGCAACAGGATTTCTTCATGTATGTTCATATTCAATCGGCCAGCGCCGATAGCATTCTAGAGGCCACGAAAAGCATTTGCAGCAGCTATTTTTGCCTTGAAAGGGCAGAAAAGGGGCGATTTGACAATTTCAAGCACATCAAGGGAGAGAAAGTGGCCCGATTCAAGTGTTAAAGAGTATCAGAGGAAAGATAAAGCCCAGATTAAATTGAAGAGTATCACTGAAGCGGAAAAGAGTATCAGATCGGCAATATCAAAGCAGGTGAACATTAGAGGCCTCCATCCAAGTCAAAGAAGCATTAAAGGCCATTCAAAGCTTATCAGATCGAGATTAGTGCACATTAAAGCCACCTAAAAGCAACAGAACCGCCTAAAAGGTACAGATAAAAGACAAGGCACAATTATTGCAGAAACACTACACCGAGCCACCAAGGACACCATATTAACTCATTTTGATGCAGCTGCCTCCAGCTTAGCTCAAATAAATATCTTCTTGCATTAATTTCAAGACAAGATTAGGTTAAAGAACTCATTTCCCTCAGATCTGTTTAGAGATCTGTTGTAATAGATATTTTTTGATATTTTCTCTATATAAACCACCCTAATTCATTGTTTAAAGGGTTGGTTAGTTGATAATCCTCATTCTAGACTTGCGCTGTATACTTTGAGAGCTCTATAATCAAAGACTGCTGGAATGCTTTGGATGAAGAACTGTCTATAATCAAAGACTGCTGGAATGCTTTGGATGAAAAACTATCTGTTGTGTTATTAAATGGCTGAAGAGTGACTGTGGAATTCCTGTGCTACTACATGGCTGAATACGTGTTTTCCTACCTCTGTTTACAGTTTACATATGTTTATGCACCATTGTGTTACCATCTAAATAGCAAGAAAGAAGAATAGCTTAGGTTTTGCTTGACTGCATCCTATGCTCAGTTCTTGTTGTTTCTATATGTTTTCTTTAGAAATGGTTATGAATATGCATACTTAAATGATCATGTTTACCCTGTTTCTTTCACATATGACTGTTATTTAGGAATTCCTGACTGCTCCTAGACAAACTTTCATTCACCTTCCCTCTCTGTTAGCTAATGAAAGATTCTTAGTTGCCTTTCATCTTTGACCTTCATTCCATCTTTATTCCAGCTTGATATTGTTCTATGTGTAGCTATCCTGCTCCGTATTCCTCTTGTGACCAAGAAAACGCAACAGCAAGCCCTAAGCCATGACTCCATGCCCAATGGTTTGAACTTCTCACTCTATGCATCCCAACTCTGCTTGAAAACATCATACTTCCCACCAAAATCAAAACAAAACCCATGTACACCATAACTAGCCTAAAATCAACCCAAAACAAAGTTAAATCATAAAGAGAGAGCCCTCTCTAACTGCAGGTAGGCTAGGACCTGCGGCCCAAAGATTGGTTTGTGGTTACCTCGGTCGTATCCCTTAAGGAGCTAAGGGACAACCTGAGTGATAACACACAAGAAGGATGGATCATGGCGCATGTGTCTGGATTATAGGGAGCTCAACAAGCTCACTATTAAAGATAAGTTTCCCATTCCTTTCATTGATGAATTACTGGATGAATTGCATGGATCAATTTATTTCACCAAGTTGGATCTTCGTTCAAGATATCATCAAATCAGAATGAAGACTGAAGACATTCTGAAAATAGCATTTAGAACTCATGAGGGTCATTATGAATTTTCGGTCATGCCTTCTGGCCTTACCAATGCACCTTCTACATTTCAAGGTTTGATGAATTCCATTTTCAAACCCTTCCTTAGAAAATTTGTGTTAGTATTTTTGATGATATTCTAATCTACAGCAAGTCTTGGAAGGATCATGTTGAACATGTTGGCAGGGTGCTACAACTATTGGAGGAGAAACAATTATATGCAAAAAGATCCAAATGTTTCTTTGGAGTACAAGAGGTGGAATATCTGGGTCATATTGTATCTCATGAAGGAGTTAAGGTAGACCCTGGCAAAATTAAAGTGATTAAGGAATGGAAAATCGCCACATCCATAAAGCATGTGCGAGGATTTCTTGGGTTGACAAGGTATTATCGCAAGTTTGTTAAGAATTATGGGAAAATAGCAGCACCTCTAACAACATTATTGAAGAAAGATGCATTTTCATGGACTCCAGAAGCAACAAAGGCCTTCGAACATCTTAAAGAGTCAATGTGCCAAACACCGGTCTTAGCTACACCGGACTTCACAAAAACCTTTATTATGGAATGTGATGCTTCAGGAAATGGAATTGGTGTTTTTTAATGCAAGATGAAAGACCCATTGCTTTTGAAAGCCGTCCAATCAAGGGAAAGTTTTTACACAAAGCTATTTATGAGAAGGAAATGTTGGTAATACTACATGCACTTAAGAAATGGCCACCCTACATAATGGGAAGACACTTCAAGGTAAAAACGGATCATGATAGCCTTAAATACTTTTTAGAACAAAGATTATCCTCTAAAGAGCAACAAAAGTGGGTCACAAAGATGTTGGGTTATGACTTTGAAATCATCTACAAAAAAGGGAAGCAAAATGTGGTGGCAGATGCACTCTCAAGAAAGGATGAGGATGTGGAAGTATTGTTGTGTGCCATTTCTATTATCCAACCAGATTGGATAAACGAAGCAAGGGAGGAATGGAAGAATGATGAAGGAGTGTGGGCACTCATTCGAAAGTTACAACAAGATTCCAGTACATCTGATACATTTAACTGGCAAAATGATTCGTTATGGTACAAAGATCGCTTATACCTCTGTAAGAATTCCCAACTCAAACAAAAGATTCTTATGGAATTGCACACTTCTCCCTTAGGAGGGCACTCAAGATTTTTAAAAACTTACCATAGGGTTAAGAAGGAATTTTTTTGGGATGGCCTTAAATCGGATATTCAAAAGTTTGTAGCAGAATGTTTGGTTTGCCAACAAATTAAAGTTGAAACAATTAAGACCCCGGGTCTATTACAACCTTTATCCATTCCAAGCCAACGTTGGGAGAAGGTTTCAATGGATTTTATCACAGGTTTACCCAAGTATGAGGGAAAGAGTGTCATCATGGTGGTAGTTGACAGACTTACCAAGTATGCACACTTTTTTCACTATCACATCCATTTAAAGTCAGTGAAGTTTCTACTGCACTTATGGAAACAATTCAAAAGCTTCATGGAAACCCAAAGATTATTGTAAGTGACAGAGATCCCATTTTCACTGGAAATTTTTGGACAGAATTATTTTCTTGTCTTGGTACTCAGTTAGCTCATAGCTCATCTTATTATCCTCAATCTGATGGGCAAATTGAGATAGTAAACAAATGTTTGGAAGGATATATTCATTGCTTTGTATCTGATAAACAGACACAATGGGTCAAATGGTTGCCTCTGGCTGAATGGTGGTATAACACTTCCTTCCATACAGCAACAAAAATTACCCCATTTATGGCACTTTATGGATATCAGCCACCATCTATCACATCATATTTAAGATAAAATTCTAAGGTTCAAGCAGTGGAACATCACATCGAGCATCAACAACAAATTCTCCAACTCTTAAAGGATAACCTCATGTTAGCGCAGAATAGAATGAAACAACAGGCAGATCAAAATCGCAGCAAAAAAAGTTTTGATGTAGGTGATTGGGTATTCCTACGGCTACAACCATATAAACAAATGTCCCTCAAGCAAGCTATGAAGGATAATAAATTATCACCAAAGTATTATGGTCTGTACAAGGTGTTGCAAAAGTGTTAAAATTGTCAACCAGGGCAAAACTTCATGTGGGTCATCTTATTCATGGCTAATAATATTTTTATTAGATTCCTCTCATTGAGAGGTGTAGGATTGATATAAAGATCATCCAATTCCGATAAGTATTCATGGAGATATGAATTTATTTTGATTATGGAATTATTATCAAGCCGACCTACAACTCATGTAGGCTCAAAAGCCCAACAGTCGCATCTATTCACCCACCAACGTTGTGTATAAATATAAGAGGAATTTTCCTCATTTGGACTCACTCATCTCATCACATCTCTCTCTCTCTCTGCGTAGATATGAGTCTCTTCTCTACTGCGCTGAAATGGGTTTCTCTCTCTCACACATGTGAAGCCGGAAGCTGTTGAATTTGAAGCTGTAACTGCAGAAGTAAAGGTTGACTTGCGTGGCCTAGAATATCTCCTCATCTGAACTGCGCTGTAGTTTCATCTGAACCTCCTCTAAAAGCTGCAACTTTTGGTGGTGGAATGAAGTCAATCCGACGAACTGTTTGCAAGATATCGACTACCCTAGTTTGAAGCCGGAAACTGCTGAAACTGAAGCTGCAACTGCAGAAGTAAAGATTGACTTGCGTGGCCTAGAAGATCTCCTCATATGAACTGCATTGTAGGTTCATCTGAACCTCCTCTGGAAGCCGAAACTTTTGGTGGTGGAATGAAGTCAATCCGACGGTCGGTTTGTGAGATATGGTCTGCCCTAGTTTGATAATGAAGCCACTAATGTTGATGCTGTTGATGTAGGGTTTGCTACTGCTGATATGAATCATATTTATTGTACTATTTCTCTCTGCTGAATTATTGAAGATAAAAGAAGATTTGATCAAAGGGTTTCCCCACACATTGTGGGTTTGCCCCTGGCTAGCCGCCACATCTTGTGTCTCTTGTCTTGGCTTGTTTTCTGTCGGTCGTTTAATGTTCTATCTGCACTTTACTTTATGTACATGTGATTGCTAATCGGTGGAATATAATAAGAAAAAGAAGTAAATTGTTATAAGCATAGAACATACCATAACTTAACAAAAAGATTGGTACTATGGCATACAAATTGGAGCTTCCTGCAGCTTCTCGAGTGCACCCAGTTTTCCATGTTTCATGTTTAAAGAAGGTTATAGGTGACAAGATCCCAGTTCAAACAATATTGCCAGAACTTAACGAGGAAGGAAAAATTATACTGGAACCGGAAGAAGTCACAGAAACAAGAACTCGACAGCTACGAAATCGATAAATTTCGGAGTATCTCATCAAGTGGAAGAACTTATCCGTTGAAGATTCCACATGGGAGGATGAAAATTTTATACAGAAGCATCCATAATTACTCAAGCGTTGAAGACAACACTTTTTTGAAGGAGAGGGGAATGTTAGGTCCCTATAATACTAGTGATTACCCCATTACTATTGTAGTTTTATCCCTTATTAATATTGTTGTGCCCCTATTGTCCCCATATTGTTATCACTGTGCCCCATAGAATCCCTCTATTGTTATTTTTGTGCCTTTATATTATTATTGTTAGGTTGGTTGGGTTATATTGTGACTCCTTAGAATCCAATATATAGAAAGGAGGTTTTGTCATTTGAATCATCAAAGAATCATTAATTTGTGTAATGTAAAGGAGATTGCCCCCTCAAAGAGGTTGAATTCTAATGCGTTGATCTATATTTTCTATCTTTTTGTGAGCTGGTTTCATAGCATATAATGCACCGCGTAAACCCCCTAATATTTAAATTCAAAAAGAGTGAAAGGATCTCTACGTGAATGGTTCATGAGGCACAATACTTGCTAAGGTTTTGCAAATGGGGTAGCAAGCTAAGTGGGCTTGATTGTGGGGAAAACTCCACAGTTAAGCGCGCTTGAGCCAGAGGCGATCTGGGATGGGTGACCTCCCAGGAAGTCCTGGTTACAAGGTGCAAGCCCCGTAAGTGATGATTGACGCTATGTGATTCATTTCACTAGTTCAATCGCACTTCTTCACCCCTGTGAGCATCACCCAATGTAATGAGTGCTAAGTGAACTATTCAAAAATCATGAGAAATTAGTCAGTTACAACTACCTCTCATGGAAATGGTCATACGTGAATGACTTACTTAACACAATTGAATCCCAAAATGATATCTAATATAATGCACCGCGTAAACCCCCTAATACTTAAATTCAACAAGAGTGAAGGGATCTCTATGTGAATGGTTCATGAGGCACAATACTTGCTAAGGTTTTGCAAATAGGGTAGCAAGCTAAGTGGGCTTGATTGTGGGGAAAACTCTATAGTTAAGCGCGCTTGAGCCAGAGGCAATCTGGGATGGGTGACCTCCTGGGAAGTCCTGGTAACCGGGTGCAAGCCCTAGAAGTGATGATTGACGCTATGTGATTCATTTCACTAGTTTCAATCCCACTTCTTCACCCCTGTGAGCATCACCCGATGTAATGAGTGCTAAGTGAACTATTCAAAAATCATGAGAAATTAGTCAATTATGAATACCTCTTATGGAAATGGTCATACGTGAATGACTTACTTAACGCAGTTGAATCCCAAAATGATATCTAATATAATGCACTATGTAAACCCCCTGATACTTAAATTCAAAAAGAGTGAAGGGAACTCTACGTGAATGGTTCATGGGGCAAAATACTTGCTAAGGTTTTGCAAATGGGGTAGCAAGGTAAGTGGGCATGATTGTGGGGAAAACTCCACCGTTAAGCGTGCTTTAGCCAGAGGCGATCTGGGATGGGTGACCTCCCGGGAAGCCCTTGTTACCGAGTGCAAGCCCTGGAAGTGATGATTGACGCTATGTGATTCATGTCACTAGTTTCAATCCCAATTCTTCACCCCTGTGAGCATCACCCGATGTAATGAGTGCTAATTGAACTATTCAAAAATCATGAGAAATTAGTCAGTTACGACTACCTCTCATGGGAATGGTCATACGTGAATGACTTACTTGACGCATTTGAATCCCAAAATTATATCTAATATAATGCACTGTGTAAACCCCCTAATACTTAAATTCAAAAAGAGTGAAGGGATCTCTACATGAATGGTTCATGAGGCACAATACTTGCTAAGGTTTTGCAAATTGGGTAGCATGCTAAGTGGGCTTGATTGTGTGGAAAAATCCACAGTTAAGCGCACTTGAGCTAGAGGCTATCTAGGATGGGTGACCTCCCGAGAAGTCCTGGTTACCGGGTGTAAGCCTCGGAAGTGATGATTGACGCTATGTGATTCATTTCACTAGTTTCAATCCCACTTCTTCACCCCTGTGAGCATCACTCGATGTAATGAGTGATAAGTGAAGTATTAAAAAATCATGAGAAATTAGTCAATTACGACTACCTCTCATGGAAATGGCCATACGTGAATGACTTACTTAATGCAGTTGAATCCCAAAATGGTATCTAATATAATGCACTGCTTAAACCCCCTAACACTTAAATTCAAAAAGAGTGAAGGGATCTCTACGTGAATGGTTCATGAGGCACAATACTTGCTAAGGTTTTGAAAATGGGGTAGCAAGATAAGTGGGCTTGATTGTGGGGAAAACTACACAGTTAAGCGTGCTTGAGCCAGAGGCGATCTGGGATGGGTGACCTCCCGGGAAGTCTTGATTACCGGGTGGAAACCCCAGAAGTGATGATTGACGCTATGTGATTCATTTCACTAGTTTCAATCCCACTTCTTCACCCTTGTGAACATCACCCGATGTAATGAGTGCTAAGTGAACTATTCAAAAATCATGAGAAATTAGTCAGTTATGACTACCTCTCATGGAAATGGTCATACGTGAATGACTTACTTAACGCATTTGAATCCCAAAATGATATCTAATATAATGCACTACGTAAACCCCCTAATACTTAAATTCAAAAAGAGTGAAGGGAACTCTATGTGAATGGTTCATGGGGAAAAATACTTGCTAAGGTTTTGCAAATGGGGTAGCAAGGTAGGTGGGCTTGATTGTGGGGAAAACTCCACGGTTAAGCGCGCTTGAGCCAGAGGCGATCTAGGATGGGTGACCTCCCAGGAAGCCCTGGTTACCGGGTGCAAGCCCTGGAAGTGATGATTGACGCTATGTGATTCATGTCACTAATTTCAATCCCAATTCTTCACCCCCGTGAGCATCACCCGATGTAATGAGTGCTAAGTGAACTATTCAAAAATCATGAGAAATTAGTCAGTTACGACTACCTCTCATGGGAATGGTCATACGTGAATGACTTACTTAACACAGTTGAATCCTAAAATGATATCTAATATAATGCACTGTGTAAACCCCCTAATACTTAAATTCAAAAAGAGTGAAGGGATCTCTACATGAATGGTTCATGAGGCACAATACTTGCTAAGGTTTTGAAAATGGGCTAGCATGCTAAGTGGGCTTGATTGTGGGGAAAATTCCACAGTTAAGTGCGCTTGAGCCAGAGGCTATCTGGGATGGGTGACCTCCCGAGAAACCCTGGTTACTGGGTGCAAGCCCCATAAGTGATGATTGACGCTATGTGATTCATTTCACTAGTTTCAATCCCATTTCTTCACCCTTGTGAGCATCACCCGATGTAATGAGTGCTAAGTGAACTATTCATAAATCATGAGAAATTAGTCAGTTACGACTACCTCTCATGGAAATGGTCATACGTTAATGACTTACTTAATGCAGTTGAATCCCAAAATGATATCTAATATAATGCACTGCGTAAACCCCCTAATACTTAAATTCAAAAAGAGTGAAGGGATCTCTACGTGAATGGTTCATGAGGCACAATACTTGCTAAGGTTTTGCAAATGGGGTAGCAAGCTAAGTGGGCTTGATTGTGGGGAAAACTCCACAGTTAAGCGCGCTTGAGCCAAAGACGATCTGGGATCAGTGACCTCCCAGGAAGTCCTGGTTACAGGGTGCAAGCCCTAGAAGTGATGATTGACGCTATGTGATTTATTTCACTAGTTTCAATCCCACTTCTTCACCCCTGTGAGCATCACTCGATGTAATGAGTGCTAAGTGAACTATTCAAAAATCATGGGAAATTGGTCAGTTACGACTACCTCTCATGGAAATGGTCATACGTGAATGACTTACTTAACGTAGTTGAATCCCAAAATAATATCTAAAATAATGCACTGGGTAAACCCCTAATACTTAAATTCAAAAAGAGTGAATGGATCTCTACGTGAATGGTTCATGAGGCACAATACTTGGTAAGGTTTTGAAAATGGGGTGGCAAACTAAGTGGGCTTGATTGTGGGGAAAACTCCACAATTAAGCACGCTTGAGCTAGAGGCGATCTAGGATGGGTGACCTCCCGGAAAGTCCTGGTTACCGAGTGCAAGCCCTGGAAGTGATGATTGACGCTATGTGATCATTTCACTAGTTTCAATCCCACTTCTTCACCCCTATGAACATCACCCGATATAATGAGTGCTAAGTGAACTATTCAAAAATCACGAGAAATTAGTCAGTTACGACTACCTCTCATGGAAATGGTCATACAGGAATGACTTACTTAACACAGTTGAATCCCAAAATGATATCTAATATAATGCACTGCGTAAACCCCCTAATACTTAAATTCAAAAAGAGTGAAGGGATATCTACGTGAATGGTTCATGAGGCACAATACTTGCTAAGGTTTTTCAAATGGGGTATCAAGCTAAGTGGGCTTGATTGTGGGGAAAACGCCACAGTTAAGCGCACTTGAGCTAGAGGCTATATGGGATAAATGACCTCCCGGGAAGTCCTGTTTACCGGGTGCAAGCGCCGATAGTGATGATTGACACTATGTGATTCATTTCACTAGTTTCAATCCCACTTCTTCACCCCTATGAGCATCACCCAATGTAATGAGTGCTAAGTGAACTATTCAAAAATCATGAGAAATTAGTCAGTGATAGCTACCTCTCATGGAAATGGTCATATGTGAATGACTTACTTAACGCATTTGAATCGAAAAATGATATCTAATATAATCCACTACATAAACCCATAATACTTAAATTCAAAAAGAGTGAAGGGATCTCTACATGAATGGTTCATGAGGCACAATACTTGCTAAGGTTTTGCAAATGGGGTAGCAAGCTAAGTGGGCTTGATTGTGGGCAAAACTCCACAGTTAAGTGCGCTTGAGCCAGAGGCGATCTGGGATGGGTGACCTCCTAGGAAGTCTTGGTTACCCGGTGCAAGCCCTGAAAGTGATGATTGACGCTATGTGATTCATTTCACTAGTTCCAATCCCACTTTTTCACCCCTGTGAGCATCACCCGATGTAATGAGTGCTAAGTGAACTATTCAAAAATCATGAGAAATTAGTCAGTTACAACTACCTCTCATGGAAATGGTCATACATGAATGACTTACTTAACGCAGTTGAATCCCAAAATGATATCTAATATAATGCACTGTGTAAACCCCTTAATACTTAAATTCAAAAAGAGTGAAGGGATCTCTATGTGAATGGTTCATGAGGCACAATACTTTCTAAGGTTTTGAAAATCGGGTAGCAAGCTAAGTGGGCTTGATTGTGGGGAAAACTCCACAGTTAAGCGCACTTGAGCCAGAGGCGATTTGGGATGGGTGACCTCCCAGGAAGTCCTGGTTACCGGGTGCAAGCCCCGGAAGTGATGATTGACGCTATATGATTCATTTCAATAGTTTCAATCCCACTTCTTCACCCCTGTGAGCATCACCCGATGTAATGAGTGCTAAGTGAACTATTCAAAAATCATGAGAAATTAGTCAGTTATGACTACCTCTCATGGAAATGGTCATATGTGAATGACTTACTTAACATAGTGTAATCCTAAAATGATATCTAATATAATGCACTGTGTAAACCCCCTAATACTTAAATTCAAAAGGAGTGAAGGGATCTCTATGTGAATGGTTCATGAGGATGAGGCACAATACTTGCTAAGGTTTTGCAAATGGGGTAGCAAGCTAAGTGGGCTTGATTGTGGGGAAAACTCCACAGTTAAGCGCGCTTGAGCCAGAGGTGATCTTAGATGGGTGACCTCTCGGGAAGTCCCGGTTACTAAGTGCAAACCCCGGAAGTGATTATTGACGCTATGTGATTCATTTCACTAGTTTCAATCCCACTTCTTCACCCCTGTGAGCATTACCCGATGTATTGGGTGTTAAGTGAACTATTCAAAAATCATGAGAAATTAGTGAGTTGCGACTACCTCTCATGGAAATGGTCACACATGAATGACTTACTTAACGCAGTTGAATCCCAAAATGATATCTAATATAATGCACTTCATAAACCCCCTAATACTTAAATAACAAATCTCTATTGACAGGGATTGGTTATAGTACTAGGATCATGGATGGTATGCAAACTATTTACAGGCATAAGTGCTAATTTGAGATTGCCTATAGGTCTTGCGATGCATAATGTTTATGAATATAAATGTCTTGTGATATATTATCTCTATGTGAACATCTAAGATAGATGTATGCTAATGTACCATGTGGTGTCCTAATTGACCTTATGAGATTGTAAGTAGCATGATTTTTGGCTTTAGAAAGAAGGCCAAATCTTTCAAAAGTGTTTTATAAAACTAAGCTAAATGATAAGTGTGGTCTTGGTAAAGAGGTTGATTTTGATCACACTATTATAATGGATCATAAATTGAATTATAAAAATTGCAAATACAAGATGATAGTTAGGACCAACTTGCATATGTGTTCCTGAATTTGAAATCAAACTCACATAGATTTTATTTTCGATTTGCGACATATATATAGCAAATAACAATTTTATGGATGCATGAACAGCAACCGGGAAACATGTTGAGCCCACTTGCGCATTGAAATACTCAGTGGTAGAGACAAAGAAAGAAAGTTGATTTTGTTACAAATATGCATACATGGTATGATGGATGAGGGTGCCATGAATGTTGGACTTAGAACATTGAGTCAATATTTGGGACCATTTTACTTGATGATTGATGTGCTATTGTTTTGAACTTTAAATGTGCGATTTGACTTATGAATATGCATGGACATGTTGTTTGTGTGTGATCTTTCCTTGATGGTTGTGATCATGGATTTCATTTTCCTTTTTGCAATGTTTCCTTTGATTTTTCCTCCTGCATTTCATGTTGATTTTTTAATTTTCGTTTGATTTATATACTCGGGGGGGGGTTGGGGCAAGATGGTTGGGTGGCAAGAAAGCTACAGGTTTCTAAGGAAGAGGTGATGTGTGATTTTCATGGATAAGAACATGTTAAGGAAAAGGTAACATGGTAAAAGGAATATGGAAAAGAAAAAGGGTAAGAGGAATGTGATATTACAGCCAAGTAGGAGAGTTGAGTCCAGAGAAATGATAGACAACAATGATCCGAACTTAAACATGAATGCAATAAATTATGGATATAACCATAAAATACAGATATGCATCATAAATAACACTTCATTTCATTAATATCAAATATTGAAATAGGCTTACAAACAGAATAAAAATAAACTAGCTCGAGCGATGGTAGCTTAGTTCTAAGAAGAGATGTGGCGACTACATGCCTCTCAAATATGTTACAATGAGGATCGAAGGCCTATTTATTATTGAGAAACAATGGAAAACCCTAAACATCCAAAAACCTAACCCTAGGAGATGAAGCGCCAAAACTATGGGCCTCGTTTGGGTAAATTGGTATATCAACTTCCCAGGGTCGTAACTTTGGCATACGATCTCCGTTTGATAGGCAAAATACCTCGTTAGAAATATTTATCTGAGAACTATATACTTTGAATGAAAATGTGAGTCAAATTCTCATGTTTTCCCATTTTTCCCAAAACAATATCATTTAGGGCCTCAAAATGGCTCCAGAAGTTCAAGACCCGAAAAATGGCCAAAAATAGTAAATTGTGCTACAATTAAGGAAACTGAAGAAAAAAATAATAATAATTAATAAATAAATAAATAACATTAAAATTAAAATTAAAAAAATAAATAAATAAAAAATAATATATATATATATATATATATATAAACACAAAAAAAAAAATGAAAGAGACAGTGTTGGGGGTCTAAGTGGAATAGATGAGTGGCCACCAATATCCACCCGGATCAGTCCTCCCCCCTTAGGAAGCAATGGTCCCCATTGCTTTGAGTGCCTCCATGAGATGGGGAAACTTTAGTTAAACTTAGTCCCTAGTGAGCCACTTGCCTTGGTGCAGGAGTTGGCCAGCTTTGACAACTCGATATAGTTGGATCTTCTATTGGCGAGCGATATTGATCTATATGTCCATGATCCAATCAATTGTGGCATGTTCCATGTAGTCTGGGTTTAACTCTGTTGGTATGAGTTGTTTTGTAATGTGTAATGTGTCCAGTAATGGTGGGAAGTATGGTCAAAGGTGGTCCAGGTTGAACACTAGGTGCAGGCCAAGGAATGGGGGAATCCTGAGCTCAAAATCATTGACTCCCACAGCCTTAGTAATGGTATAAGTCCCATATCGAAATGGGTGAACCTTGCAGTGGGCTCTAGTGAGGCGTTCCTTCTGCAAATGTAGCAAAACTTTGTCGCCCACTTGGAACTTGTGCAGAACCCGATGTTGATCATGACCCTGCTCGTACTTAACATAGCCTCTATCCAATATATCATGGACCTTCTGGTGGATGTGTTGAATGCGCTCAATGAAGTTGTTAGCCCTGTCATCTTCAAACTGGATGTGAGTCGAATACTCTTGAGTAGCTGCAAATTGTATGGCCACATCAATGGGACATAAGGATTGAAATCCCAACCCTACCTGAAAGGGGTTGTGGCCCGTTGAGTTGTGGAGAGCTTTGTTGTAGCTGTGTTGGACATAGGGGAGGCTTCCATCCCATGTGAGTTGATGCTTCAAGTTGTACATGCGCAAAATGTGTACGATCATCCTGTTAATGACCTTTGTTTGGCCATCAATTTAGGGATGGAAATTCGTGGACTTAGTAAGTTTGGTATCCAGCATCGACCAGATATTTGACCAAAATTCACTTAGGAATCTGTCATCCTAATCTAAGACAATGGATTGTGGGATCCCAAAGTGTACCCACACTCGCTTAAAGAAGAGCTTAGCAGTGGCCTCTGCTGTGATACTCTTCTTGCAGGCCGCCATAATGACCATCTTAGAGAATTTGTTGACGACCACGAAAACGCAGTCATTGTCGTGATTAGTAGAAGGAAGGCTCGACATGTAATCCATGGATATAGATTCCCAAAGTCGACTATGAGTAGGCATAGGAGTGTATAGGCATTTCTTCTTGATGGTTGGTTTAGCAATGTCGCAGGCAGTGCAGGATTTAATGTACCTCCCAACATCCTGACAAAGGTTCAAACAATAAAAATAATTCTGCAATACTACCACTATTTTCTCTACTCTGAAATGTCCAGTGACCCAACTAGAGTGCACCTCCCAAACCATCTTGGCACGCTCGCTTGAAGGAACACAGATGTGTCCCTCCCCTACCGCAGCATGGTCCACGTTATGTATTTATCCTCATAGCTCCCGACAGGGTAGTACTACTCCTTGATGGTGTCCCGAAATGAATTCCAAGTGGGTGCGGCTAAAAACAGTGAGGGTGTACTTTTTTCCTTCTTCTCACAGTAGGTTTCACACCAGTCCTTGACATGGGGGGCGGCTTTGAGAAGTGAAAAAGTAATCTTTTCCCGGCTGGGAAAATCATGAACAAAAAAATATCCTTCTAACAAATTTAACCATTTATCTGTGGTGCCCGCATCTATCTGACCTTCAAATATGGGGATGTCAAAGTTAACTTGTACCTTAAAGGGTGTGGCGCTTCCAAAGTGGCTGTTGGAAGAAGGTGCGTCTCCTTTGGGTAGTCGCTGAAAGATCTGGGAAAATTTGTCCATCATTGTGTTCCTATATCACTCGAGGGCTTCTTTGAGCAATATTTTGAAAGGATCTCCTGCACCCTTATCTTTCTTCTCTTCCGCCATGGGAGGTCGTCGGGATTTGTGAGGTTGGTCTTGCAAAGGTTCAACCAGTTCAAGCCCTAATTCCTTATATCCCGACCTCGTTGGGGACATGCAAAGAAATAGCATACCGCTCTGATAACACTAATTCGAATTTAAACAGGAACACAACAAATCATAGAAAAGAACCATAAAATACAGAGATGCAACAGAAATAACACTTCATTTCATTAATATCAAACACTGAAATATGCTTACAAACAGAATGGAAATAAACTAACTCGGGATATGGTAGCTTATCTTTGAGAAGAGATGTTGTGGCTACATGCCTCTAAACTATGTTACAATGAGGCTTGAAGGCCATTTTCTTATTGAGAAACAACGGAAAACCCTAAACATCCAAAAACCTAACCCTGGGAGATGAAGCGCCAAAACTATGGGCCCCGTTTGGGTAAATTGGTACATTAACTTCTCGGGGTCGTAGCTTTGGCATACGATCTTCTATCTGAGGACTACAACTTTTAAATGCAAACACTAACCCCATTTTTCCCAAAAAAAATATCATTTAGGGCCTCAAAATGGCTCCGGAAGTTCAGGACCCAAAAAACTACCAAAAATAGTATATTGTGCTACAATTAAGGAAACTGAAAGAGACAGTGTTGGGAATCCAAGTGGAACAGGCGGGTGGCCATCAATATCCACCTGGATCAAGAAAAATGGTAAAAAGCAATTTATTTTAATCCTAACTTTATTTTCACATGTGTTGATATATTGTAGACATGATTATGTTGATATGAAAATGTCATGTTTGCTAACAAGTTTTGTCAGGATTCATTCTCGTGGAATAATGATGGTCTATAGCCACTTAATGCAAATATGGATGCATGTGGTACAATGAGGAAAAACGCGCAGGTGGAGCAAGTGCTCGGGACTCTTGTTGTGTACTTGGCAAAGCTCATATAGAGTTTTGGATTTCTTTATTGATTGAAGGGTGGAAGTATAAGCTTCTAGATTCCCTTATCCCTTGTCATATGTGTGTTTGTGATATGTGTATGTGGCATCATGTTATGTGTATGTAGTATGGTGCGACATGTATATGTATGTGCATATGTTACTTGTCTGGACATGTGTACTATGTATTATTTCTGGGTGGAGGTGGGATAGCTTCTAGATTCCCAATATTTTGGTCAACATAACACTACCTAGTTTGGTAATGCCCATAGTCGCAAGTGGGCTTATCTGGCATTAATGTGGGCTAGGTATCTAGGAAGTTAGCTTCAAGGGTACCTAGAACCCTGGAGAAGCATGATTGTGATCCAGCATGACTATGGTGTGGGTACCTAGTAAATTAGCTTGGAGGGTACCTGGAGCAGCATGATTGTGATCTAGCATGACTATGGGCTGGGTACCTAGGCAGTGAGCGTGGAGGATACTTGGAGCCCTAGAGCAGCATGATTGTTGAGTTGGTACCTTGAAAAATAGTCTAGAGGGTATCTAGAGCATTGGAGTAGCCATTTTGGATCAGCACTCTAGCCGTGGAGGACATGCCATCATTTGCTTTCTTGCCAAGATAGGAAATTGACCCCGTGTGTGTACAAGAAAAGAGGAATCCATCAAACCAAGATAAGTACCAATGTTTTATTGTTCTTTTGAATCTTTAAATTGTGGTCATGATTTATAATAGCTTAGATTCTTTTGAGCTAACCTAATGATATGTTTTAGTTTATGATGATTTGATTATGCACTAACCTCGTTTTTTTAGGAATTATGGAAAATTATGAGTTTATTGCAAACATCGACTATTATTTGTTGACAATGTAATTATGGTCTGTCTTCATAATTGCTATTGTACTTTTTCATTATGTATTTATTGTAAAATTGAAAAAGAATATTATTTTCTAGCATGGGTTTCATGCCCATTTTATTCATTTATTAGGTCAAAGCCTCCATTGTGGGCTTCTAGTGTTTATATTGAGTCATAAGAGTAATTGTCATATTTATTAGACCCGTCTTGGGATTTTGTATCATGTAAAGAAAAATATTTTTGAGTCAAAACAGTCATTTGTCACTACTCACCAAGTCAGCGCTGCCTTGAAGAATTCGGACCAGGTTAGGGCTATTCGGCCATGTAAAAGCAGTATAAATAGAAAGAAGCTCGCCTATTTGGCATTCATCATCTCAACAAGTTCAATTTGCAATTCAAGGGCAAGAAAAGGGGAGCGAAGTTAAGAAGAAGGATGAACAAAGCTAAGGAATACTAAATTGAAGTTTTTGGGGCATCTCTCTCTTACACGTGTGAGCTTTCAAGAGTTTTTGGGCAAGTTTCAGGACCTGAAATTTTTGCAATAACTGCAGGTCCAAAATTCTAAGTTGCGGGGGGCTGAAATTCGAGATTGATGCGTATTTAAAGGAGTTGACCATTGTTGACTAGAGCGGGTTGTGTCTACTTAGGAGGGTTGACTTGGTGATTGGAGGAAGTCTTGTCTAAGTCAAAAGGTATTTGATTATCTCACTTTGACTTTATTATATTATTGAATAAGAGTTGACTGGTTTCTCCCCTTAAAAAGGGGTTTTTCCTTCGCTGAGTGCCTACATCTTGTGTCTCTTGTTCTTGTGATATTCACACATGTTTGATTTCGTAATTGCTTGATGAAAGATAACATAATAAAGAAGTAAATAAGCCAACACATATCACAAGTAATTATCAAGAAAAGAGGAACAAAAACCCTAATAAGTACATGCATTGATTTTTCAACATGGTATCAAATCTAAGGTGAAGGAATGACTATTTGAAAATCACTTTTTAGCTACCATTTGAAGGAATGAAATCACTCTTGAAAGAAGTATCTTCCTCACCAATGGCAAGATATTTTAATATGGGTCTCAAATCCCTTAAAGGTATTTTTAAAGTTGCTAGAAGCATTGGAATGAATATCATCTACAATTTATCTCGAAGAGTAAATATTGAAGGATACACTGTTGCACTTACAGGTACATTTAATGATGACAATGCATGGATCATTGATAGTGGAGCTTCAAGGCATATGATAGGAGAAGGTGGACAGCAATTTTTTTTATCAAAACGATCAGCATCACATTCAGTAGACCTTGGAGTTAACAACAACTATGTAGTGAAAGGACTTGAATCTACCTCATTGAAACAGATGGTGAAAAGATTCATCTCAATAACATCCTCTATGTTCCAGGTTTGCAAAAGAATTTACTTTTTATTTCTTGTCTAGAAGATAAAAGAGATAGAGTTTCTTTATAGATGGAAAGGTTCTTGTTTGGGGAAAATACTCTAGTATTGAAAAAGAAGGGTGATTGGGATTCGTGAAGGAAGGCTATATAGACTTTTAACTCATTCTCCTCAAACTCTTGTTCATATGGATATTATACCCTTTGAACTCTGGCGTAGAAGATATGGGCACCTTCATTACAAAATATTTCCCTCTCTTAGTCAAATGGTAAAAGGCATTCCCAACTTGAAGGAGGATCATGAAGGAGTATGTAAGGGTTGTGCCTTGGGAAAGAATACAAAGAAACCATTTTCAAGCAGTGAAACAAGGTCTAAATAAATATTAGACCTCATTCATTCCGATGTATGTGGACAAATGGAAGATAAATCTCTTGGAGGCCATCTATACTATGTGACCTTCATTGATGATCATTCTAGAAAAACTTGGATTTATCTTCTCAAAACTAAGGATGGAGTCTTTGAGAAATTCAAGGATTTCAAATTAGAAGTGGAGAACTTGACAAAAAGAAAAATAAAGACTCTTAGATCTGACAATGGTGGTGAATATACTTCTAAGGAACTCATAGTCTTTTGCAAGGAAGATGGAATTAAAAGGGAGCTCATAGTTCCATATAATCCTCAACAAAATGGAGTAGCAGAAAGGAAGAATAGAACCATTGAAGAATGCATTAGAGCCACGATATTTGATCAAGACATTCCAAAATTATTGTGGGGAGAAGTAGCAATGACAACAATATACATACAAAATATAAGCCCTCATATAATTCTTGAGAACATGACACCAGAAGAAGCATTCTCAGGGAAGAAGCCATCTATAGATCATCTATGTATCTTTGGATGTCCTGCATACATTCACATTCCTAAGGATAAAAGAGAGAAGTTAGACTCTACAATCTTAAAGGGTATATTTGTTGGATACAGTTTTTCATCAAAGGCTTATAGAATTTACATAAAAGATCATAGAATTGAAGTTAGCAGAGATGTAATATTTGATGAAAAATTTGCATACAAAAGGTCTAAGGATATTCCTTTTGAGTCTGATGAAGAAGATATCCTCCTTGAAGAAGAAGAAGAAGGACCAAGAAAACCAATCCAACCTACAATCATTCCCGAAGTAAGGAAGAGACCTAATTGGTTAAAATCTACACTTGAAGATGTCGAAGGACATGGAGTAGCAAAAGGGACTTTTAAAGAAAGAAAGAAACCAAAGAGATGTTATGGATATGCATCATATATGATAAAACTAATTGAATCAGAACAAAACACATCCGAACAACATGCTCATCATGATGAATGGAAGAAATCTTTGCAAGAAGAATATCAATCAATCATGAGGAATGGGGTTTGGGAAATTGTTCCTAGACCTAATGACAAATTTGTTGTCACCTCTAAATGGATCTACAAAATCAAACATGTTGATGGGAACATAGATAAATACAAATAAATATTTGTAACAAGGGGATTCTCTCAAAAGGAAGGTATAGACCACGAAGAAACATTTTATCCTACATCTAGGTAAACTACCATTAGATCTCTAATTTCTCTAGAAGATACTATGGGATGGAGCATCCACCAAATGGATGTCAAACTAGCTTTCTTGAATGGAACCATAGATGAACAAGTGTACATTGAAAAACCAGAGGATTTCGAAATACATAGCAAGGAATCTCATGTCTACAGGTTGAAGAAATCTCTATATGTCTTGAAACAAGCACCTAGAGCTTGGTATGCTAGAATGGATGCCTACCTTTCAAGGATTGGATTTTTCAAAACCTCTGCAAGCCCATATCTACATTAAAGCAGTAAATAATGAACTAGTTATTATTCTATTATATGTGGATGATTTACTCCTTACAAGTGTGAAGCATAGAATTCAGGGATGCAAGAAGATGTTGGCAGCCGAATTTGAAATGAAAGATCTAGGACTTATGCATTATTACTTGGGCTTGGAAGTTTGGCAGAAACCCGGAGAAATCTATCCTAGTCAAGGAAAGTATATAATAATTCTACAAATGTTTAGTATGATGGATTCCAAGCCTATGAAAACTCCAATGTTCACCAATTTGAATAAATTAAGAAGTTCATATTCTAATCTCATTGATCCTACATGTTATTGTCAATTGATTGGCTCATTGACGTATTTGATGAACACTAGACCCGATATATGTTATGCAGTGAATGTTTTGATTCAGTTTCAGTTAGAGCCACGTCATGGTCATTGGATAGATGCCAAGAATATCTTAATGTATTTATGTGGAACCATTCATCATTGTCTAAAATGTGATGGAAAGGAGATCAAATTAACAGGTTCTACCAATTCTTATTGGGGTGGTAGTGAGAAGGATGGAAGAAGCACTACAAGTGGTTGTTTTAGTCTGGGATCAACAATAATTTCCTATATGAGTTGTAAACAAGATTCAATTGCTTTGAGTAGTGTCGACGCTAAATATGTTGCAGGTTAAAGAAAGATCTAGATGGCTTGAAACAAGCACCTAGAGCTCGGTATGCTAGAATGGATGCTTACCTTTCAAGGATTGGATTTGTCAAAAGCTTTGCAGACACGAATTTCTACATCAAAACAATAAAGAATGAACCAGTTATTATTCTATTATACGTGGATGATTTACTCCTTACAGGTATGGAGCATAGAATTCAAGAATGTAAGAAGATGTTGACAGTCGAATTTGAAATGAAATATCTAGGACTTATGCATTACTACTTGAGCTTGGAAATTTGGCCGAAACCCGGAGAAATCTATCTTGGTCAAGGAAAGTATATCATTAAGATTCTACAAAAGTATGAAATGATGGATTCTAAGCCTATGACAACTCCAATGATAAACAATTTGAATAAATTAAGAAGTTCAAATTCTAATCTCATTGATCCTACATGTTATCATCAATTGATTGGCTCATTGATGTATTTGGTGAACACTAGACCCAATATATGTTATGCACCAAGTGTTTTGAGTCAGATTTAGTTAGAGACACGTCATGATCATTGGATAGTTGTCAAGCATATCTTAAGGTATTTATGTGGAACCATTCATCATTGTCTAAATTATGATGGAAAGGAGATCAAATTAATAGGTTTTACCAATTTTGATTAGGGTGGCAGTGAGAAGGATGGAAGAAGCACTACCAGTGATTGTTCTGGGATCATCTATGATTTCTTGGATGAGTCATAAACAATATTCAGTTGCTTTGAGTAGCAATGAGGTTGAATATGTTGCTTGTGAATTTGGAAAAGAAGCAGTTTGGTTAAGGAAAATTCTATCAGATTTGTTTGGAGGAGCCTTGGGTCCCACGATCATAAATTGTGATAACCAAAGCAGCATCAAAATGACTGAAGACCTTGTATTTCATTCCATAACTAAGCATATTAATAAAAAGTATCATTATACTATAAGTATAGTACAATATGGGGCCTTGAAGCTACAGTACGTCCCAATAGATGAACAAGTAGTTGATGTATTGACGAAATCTCTTCCCAACAAGAAGATAGTTTATTTTAGGAGCATGCTCGGGTTGGTGGATATCCTTGATTTGGTTGATAGGGAGAGATGGACTACCAGAAAATTTCCTATATGATGGTACTTGGGAGGACATCGTGGCCTAGTAGTATTGAGATCTCACTTGATGTCTAGATCCTAGAGGGAGGGTATTGTGGAGCTCTGATTTAGTGTTAATACCCAGATCCTTGTAAGGGTTGGTGTCATGGAATGGAGGCCTATATGGTATCCTATTAGAAGGATACCAGGGTGGTAGCATAATGGTACCTATAGTGGAAAATGCCTAGATGACACCTTATCCCCTGATGGAAGGATACCTTGGCAGTAAGCGTATCTATATCATTGTGTATGTTGTAACTCTTCTGTGAACTAGTCAATTTGAGTTCATCCTTGTACCTATTTGTATAATTATGAATAGCTCCCTAGTTAAGAGGGAGTGTTGAAAATGTACCTATGGTCAGTCTTCATAATTGTTATCATACTTTTTCACTATGTATTTATTGTAAAATTGAAAAAGAAGAAAAAGAAAATTATTTTCTAGCATGGCTTTCATGCTCATTTTGTTTATTTATTAGGTCATAGACTCCATTGTAGGCTTCTAGGGTTTCTCTTGAGTCATAAGAGTCATTTTCATATTTATTATACCCTTCGTATGCTTTTGTATTATGTAAAGAAAATTATTTTTGAGTCAAAATAGTCATTTGTCACCTCCTCACCAATCAGACCTACCTTGAAGAAGTCAGGCCAGTTTGGGGCTATTTGACCCTATGGAAGTAGTATAAATAGAAGGAAGCTCGACCTATTTGGCATTCATCATATCAACAAATTTGATATGTAATTCAAGAGCAAGAAAAGGAGATTGAAGTTAAGGAGAAGGAAGAACAAAGTCGGGGAATACTAAATTAAAGTTTTTGGGGCATCATCTAGGGTTTCTAGGCAAGTTTCAGGGGAAAAAATTTCTGCAGTAACTACAGGTCCAAAATTCTAAGTTGCAGAGAGGGGAAATTCCAGATTTATGTAGATTTTAAGGAGTTGATAGTTGTTGACTGAAGCAAGTTGTGTATCTACTTAGAAGGAGGGATGACTTGGTGATTGGAGGAAGTCTTGTCTATTTCATAATGTCTTGGATTGCCTCACTTTGACTTGATTCTATTATTGAAGAAGAGTTGAATGGGCTTTCCCCTTAAAAAGGGGTTTTTCCATGGCTGAGTGCCTACATCTTGTGTCTCTGGTTCTTGTGATCTTCACACATATGTGATTTGGTAATTGCTTGATGAAAGATAGCGTAATAAAGAAGTAAGGAAGCTAGCACATATCACAAGTAATTATCAAGAAAAAAGGAATAAAAACCCTAATAACTACATGCATTAATTTCTCAACACTATTGAGGTATAATTTACATTCATTACATTTTTATTTATGATGAGTCTCATGGGGTTTGTGTGTTTATGATGTAGGAATAAACATGAGAATGCTCACTTCAGATGAAAAAAGTTGGCCACGAGATGGAACAACAACGATATGCAAAAGCCAAATATTTTAGGAACAAGGCCATTGTGGGACACTAGCACCAATGGTGCCAACTGATTACCAGAAAGTGTGATATGACCAGTGTGATAGTTTGAGGCAGGGGTATGCCTTGGTTTTGAGACCCCTCAGATGCAAGGAAGCATGAAAGGGAGGGTGACCAGATTTCTCGAGGGACTGGGAAGTAGAGAAGGTAAAGCTAGAAAATAAATTGGTTTTTGGTCATAAGCATAGCTAATTGGAAACAAAAGCATATTGGAAGTATGTCTGGAAATAATGACCGGGGATTGTTTGTTGAAGGGACAAAGAGTGCAAGGATAACAATGATAGACATTGGGGGCAGTCACCACTCCGAAGAAAGGGAACAAATCCAAGTCGGATATAATGCATCAAGCACCTAAAGAATGCAAAAAGGATCATTGGTAGACTGCTAAATTTATAAAGTGACATTTACTGAGTGGCTATGTAAGCCACTGTGCATGTAAGATATGTTGTAAAAGTTGAAATGAGTTGTACATATAAATATCCCTATCAGTTGTGTTTAGTCATTCGATATTTCACTTTTATATTGCATGTGATCATTGAACATCGAGGATGGCGTTCCCATAAGTGGGAGGGGTTTAATATCCTCGGTTACGTTCCCTGCTTACTATAAACATTGAAACAGGTTGAGTTAAGGACACAGGTTCCAGGGATAGGGAGGATTGGTTTCTTGGGACATATTGTGGTTTTGTTTTATTATTGTTAGTCATGGAGGTGACAGATGGAAAGCAATGGGCAAGGGAATAAGTGGCAGGCAGACACAAAAATCACTTAGTGATGACAAGGTTAACTGAAAACAAAAGAAAAATCTGGAACAGAAAGACAGGTGGAAGATTTTTTATTGTTCCATAGGATTTGGACCAGGTTGAACACTAACTACAAATAGATAAGATAAGATAATATTATATTTATGTCCAACTAATGACCACAAAGTAGGTCAAAGGGACTGTGGAGTACAATGATGTCCATAAAATGCGGGAGATCCAAACGGTCTCCTATAAAAAAAATACAATGCATGAATATAAAAGGTACAATGTAGGAACATAAAAGATAGAATGTATGGAATGCCCTGACGAAGAAGATCCAGGGGCTAATGGGTCTAAGAATCAGACCCATCTTTCCTAACATCCGAGATTGACTGAAGAGCACTGAAAAAAATTCCACAAAGTTTGTTGGCCTGATGAAGGGTCAGTTGGAGGTGTGGACTATCCACTAACTCGTTGTCTCGGAGATTTTGTGCACTGCTGAGGTCTGGAGGACCTAATCCATCTCCCATGGATGGATGTGAGATGGTTTAGCTTCTGGGGTCTTATGTCGCGGGGTGAGGTCCCACGGGGTAGAAAATCTGATCAACTTAGGACAGCATAGGACAGAATACAAGGGAGCCTCAAAGAAAGATATGAGAACCTCAAAGAGGGACGAGGAATTTACATTCGAAGCAGTACCTTACTAGGTTGACCTTTCAGAACCTTCACATGTATAGCTTAGGTAGTAAATACACCTCTGCATAGCGTAGTTAATTTTAAATTACCTTTGTTATGTTGTTGAGCTATGCATGCAAATTTCTGGAAAGGTAAATTGACATTTGCATAGCTCAAGTAGGTAAGGTTATCACTAACCCGTGTAAGAGCACAAATGACCTTACCTTCGCTACTTTCAATATAACAAGTGAAAGTAATGACAAAAACTGAAAGCATTTCTTCCTTCAATTAATCAATAGGAGTGTCTACCTTCCATCTAGTTCAAGTAAGGTAGTGGATTTGAGTGGTTTTTATCTTCTATGTGCTTTTCAAGGCATTTTTTCATCACTATATTTGAGTGTTTTGACCCTCCAAGTGTTTTTCATTCTATTTAGTTCGTAAAAAGGAACATTTAACCTCATCATGCATCAAGTATTTGGGATTAGGCAGTTCAGTGTGTGCCATAGGGAAATAATGTCTCTAGGTAAATTTTTGGTTGTGTGTGAAGTGAGGGGGTGCACCACATAAATTAGACTTTGTTTGGCTCAAGAGTCGGGTTTGAGGCATAGCCGCTCTCACAAAAATTTCTATGACTCGCACCAATGCTTGTTATCCCTTTGGTATTTATGCCTTTTGAGGGGAGTCAGTCTAAGTAGTTGAATCATTGTGGTTGGTTGAATACTCTGTTGATCCCACCATATCACAGCAATAAACGATAAGATTCAAATCCTCAAGAGCTTTTCCATCCTATTAAACTGTGACCAATTAGGGAAGCATTAAGAATGTGAGAGGATTGTGAAATTTGGGAAAATAATTGTCAACCTACCTACCAGAGCAAAGTCCTTGGAGATACAATAATTTATTCATTTGCAACTTCTATAAACACCATTATCACTATGTAGCAAAAGACCTATGGAAAAAAAGGGATTCTCAAACAGTGGACAATGACCTCAGACCAGATATAGTTGCAATCAAGAGGAATCCAGTTTGAGGGTCATTGAAACTTAGTGGCGAGATAAGTTCCGGACAAAATAGCTAAGTCGAAATGTTGAGATTGTTTTAGCAATAGATCCGGGGAAGCTTTGTACTAAAGCTCAAAATTCAAACGTCAGACATATTTGCAAAAAGAATCAAAACTTCCAAGATTGATGAAATCTTTAGTATTTTTTGTGATACTCTAGGAGAGATGAAATGCATTTGGTTGATGGAAAATAGTATTTATGAAAGGACTTTCATTGGCAGAAAGCTATACTCTAAATTCATTGGCAGCGTTGAGTCGTGATGATACTTTCATAATTGCTTTTGACAAGCGTAATGTATTATTAGCAATTGGAGAGAGGTTCCAATGAGGTAGGTAATGTTATTCTAGAATGTCAAATCTGAAAGTTAACAGCAAATTGGAATCCTAATAAACAAGTAACGTGGCTACTATAGATATAGTGTTTGTTTGCTACTGTCACTAGTCATTGTGTAGATGTTATGTTAGTAGAGCTTTATATTCATTTGCATTTCTTCTTTAGAGTGATATTAAAGCATACAAGATATGTTTTTTTTAACTGTGCTAACGAAGAAGTTTTAAGATAATATTACTCATAATTAGGGCAGTTCATTTGCACATTTGCTAGAGATAGTTGTATAATAATTCTATAACTTGTGTGCTTGTTTTTGGTTCATTATTAATGATTAATTCTATAACTTGTGTGCTTGTTTTTGGGTTCATTATTAATGATTAATTTGTAGAAGGCAATGGTAGCTCACTGATAGATCATCAAAATGTTGTTTACGTCTTGTGTTTGACCAATGGGGGTTGTAAACTATGGCACAAGTATGAAAAGCTTCATCTTCATGTCTTGTAAGAAATTTAATGCTTCTTTGGAACCTATAACAAAGGCAATGATGCTCCTCTAACAAATCGTCTCATAGACTGTGGGATTTACATAGTCATCCCTTGGAGAAAATATTTTCTCAATCATACAAGGCAAGTCAAGGGAGGGCAGCACCATAGATTCTTATGTAGTTTCCATCCCAATAAAAGAACCAAGGTCACATTTGTTTTATGAAAAGTTGAATAGAACATTTGGAATATGCCAATATGTTAGCAATCACACTTTTCTTCAAGATAAGTGGAATAAACAATGGAGCCTCTTAAATTCGGAAGCAAAATTGGTGAATTGCCTTTGTATAATGTCATCCTCAAACATTGATCCATATTGCAAGTCTTTATGTGGTGGTAGTTTTCCAAGTGCTACCGCTTAGGGAACCATATCTAGATCGATATCCATTGATGATACTTGTCCACATCGTGGACAAGTTGAGACACCCCATCTATTTTGAAGTTGCAAGGTTGTTGATAATGATGGATTTTCATTTGGTCTTCCTAAGGCATTTTCTTCAACAAAATCCATTGGAAAGCATCCCTTTTAGGAGATGTTGACTTCATTGGATCTTCTCATTATAAATGGACTTGCCTTCACTAGTATATTTTATTGGAAATGTGGTGTCAAACAACATTCATTCATTTACTTTGTACCCATTTGTAAATGTGTTGTAGATTGCCAAGAATATTGGCTTGTAAAATTTTCCTCCTATTTACTATTGATTGTTACTTTTAACTGACTTCATGGAAGTAGCCATCCTTTAATAAATACAATATAAAATTCGTTGAGCTGAAGTTGGTGTTATTTTTCACCTCATTGAAGTTATTTGAAGCATGCTTCTATCTATGGACTGCATTCAAATGCCTCCTCCATAATGCTTGGAGGATTCCCTTAGAGATGTTTAGGGGAAGTACAATTGAATTCACCAAGCTTGTGATGAAGCAAGCATTATGAGGGACATATGGGAAAACTTGTGCAATGCCTACGATCTCCATGGTCTTATTTTTATGAATGCAATTATGTTATCTAAGAATTGATCAACATACACAATGAGTAAATAAGAATCAGAGTGTGGTTTCTAAATATAAAAAAAATTAAGGAGCATCGTTATACAACAACCTTAGAAACATATTGTATCAATCCTTGATTCTACATGAAATAATTATTGTAATAAATAAAGTTGAAGCATGTAACATATTGAAGTGATTTCCCACAAGAACTTCCTATATGAATGGTCCATAATTAGAAGCACTATTTAGAGAACTTGATATATGAAATGTCAATTGAGTTCATCTCAGTGGTTAGGAGGAATGAGTACTATCCTCCCCACTCAGGTTCAATTCTCACATATAGTTTTCCCTCATAATAACATTTTGTCTCTTAGAACATTTCCCTCCTTTTGCATTCAAATGGAGGAATGCTAAAAGAAAATTACTAAAAGGATGTAACAACATCTGAAATTTACTTGTTTAAGTGTTGTTTTAGAATCCACCATAACAATATCCATAGACCGTAATGGTACCCTGCTCACTAGATTGAAGAAACATAGATATTATTGATCTTATCATAGAATCTTCCTTTAAATGGTCGAGGCATCCATATTTCATTTCATTTGACCTTCCAACTCCATGTAGATGATTCTCAAACTTCATTTATATATATTAGGAAGATTGTATGAACCACTTTGTTGGGTTCCCTCTAGCACATTTTGATTATAAACTATCTACAACATGAACTCGAGAAATAAGGGTATATGTTCCTCCGCGATCACATTTTGGATCTAAGGAAGGATGCAGTGGACCACAAAGTGCATGTGTTTGTTGAAAAGGTTTACTAAAATTCAGTTCAAGCTCAATAACATACTACCCTTCTCATTCATGTATACTATTCAAGTTGCTTAGAGTAAAACCCTTCAGAATTTTTTTTATTCTTGTTGGACCTTGATTGGAAAAGAAAAGAAAAATGCTTGCCCCATCCTTGTAACCGCAACATGACAGTGGGGTAACCTAGTGACCACCTCCCTTTGGTTAGATTGGTAAGGGGGGTGTGTTGTAGTACACTCAGACTATGCATTGATTACAAGAAATTAAATAAAGTGACCATCAAGAACCGGTATTCGTTGCCATAGATTGACGACTTATTTAACCAGCGAAGAGGAGCAAGAGTTTTCTCCAAGATTGATTTGAGGTTCAGATATCACCAAGTATACATCAAGGAAGAAGATATCCATAAGACTACATTTCGAACAAGATACAGACATTATGAGTTTGTGGTAGTACCCTTTGGGCTTACTAATGCTCCTACCACCTTCATGTGTTTAATGAACAGTGTGTTGCATCCTTGGACAAATTTGTGATTTTCATTAATGATATATTGGTATATTCAAAAACTGAAGAAGAACATGAAACGCACCTAGCTACAGTGCTACAGTTGATAATGGAATGTTAGCTTTGGGTAACATCGAACATGTGTTCTAGTCTCTATGGTGTCTAAGAGGCTACAGAACATAAGATTTCCAAAACCCAAAAGATGTTTCATAAAAAAAGGCTTAGAAACACCTTAATTAGATTAATTAATTAATAATTAAATATTTCCTAAGTCTAACTTAGAAAAATTGGTTAATTAATTAAGGGAAATATATTTTGCTCTAGAGACTTCCGGAAAAGTCACTTGATGGAGTTAAGATGATCTTAGCCATCAATTGATATGTGATCATAGTTGTTGATTTCCCAACAAAATATTATAAGAGCAAGTCGATGGGGTTTGGAGAAGACATTGAAAAGAGTTAAGAAATTTGACTACCCAGTGGCAATGATTGAGCAAAGGCGCAATTGAAGCTAGGGAAACACCAAGCAGCGCAGTGTCGACAAAGATTTGGGAGGAAGTTTTCTAGAGAAAAATTCCACAGTGATTTCCAATTTCTGGAGGCAAGAAGGAGGTCGATTTATCTGCAAAAGAGGAGGTTGTATTCAGCTAGTGAGGTTGTATGCAATTAGTTAATTGTACTCTCAAATTTTTGGATAATAAATATAAAACCTTCATATGTTGCACTAGCTTTCCCATCGGGGTTTTCATAGGGACATTTGTGCAAAAATAATGATGTTGTATTTTTGTGTGTGCATATTTTCTCAATTCTAGTTTTTATATTCCACAACATTTTTAGTTGTGAATATTGCAATAGCAATTTAATCGTTATTTTCCATAAAGTAAATTGTAGAAGACAAATAATCTCCAGTAGAATTGCAGATACAGACAAAGATTTTGTGGTTTGTACAGATGCCTGCAAGGAGGGGTTGAGTGGAGTCTTGATGCAAAAAGAAAAGGTAGTTTGCTATGAGTCACAAAAGCTAAATGAACGTGCGGAAAACTATATAACTCATGATTTGCAATTAATTCCCATCATCCATGCATTGAATATGTGTAGGCACTAACTCCTCGACAAAAGATTTACGCTTACGATAAATCATGGGGGACTCAATGTTTGTTTGATCAATCTAATTTGAATGCAAGACAATTTAGATGGTTGGTCATACTTAGCGAGTTTGACTTTGAAATCAAGTACATCAAGGGCAAAGAAGACAAGGTTGTTCAAGCACTTAGTTGAAGGATTCAATAAAATCACTTGGCAACCATAAGTTCTTATGGATTGGACCTAGGAAAACAGGTCAAACATTTAGGGCAACATGATGAGAAGTATCATCAAATAAAGGAAAATCTATAACAAGATGATGAGGATGGAAAGGATGAGGAATAGCATCTCATAGATGATGGTCTAGTTAGATTCAAGAATAGAATATATGTGCTAAACAATAATGATTTGAAGAGGCTCATAGTGAGAGAGTTCCATGCTAAACCAGATTTCGGCCACTTGAGATACCAAAAGACTCTCATGGCCATAAAAAGGTTTTACTATTGGCCTAATTTGAAAAATGGAAGTAGCTAATTTTGTTGTTAAATGCATGGAGTGCCAACAAATGAAGGTCAAATGTAAACACCCAACAGTTTTATCACAACCTATTCCCATTTCAAAATGGAAGTGGGAAGTGATCTCCATGGATTTCCTTACCGATTTACCAAGAACCTCGAGACAACATGATGCAATTATGGTTGTCATGGACAAGCTAAGTAAAGTGGTTCATTTTGAGGTAGTCAAATCCACCAATTCAACTAGTGAGGTAGCTCAAATCTTCTTAAAGGAGATTGTGAGGTTGCATTGAGTTGCTAAGAAAATAATTACAAATAGAGATGCCAAGTTCACTTCAAGGTTTTGGAAGGAACCATTTGCAAGCTTGGGGACAGAATTGGCCTTTAGTACAACTTATTATCTATAGATAGATTGACAAACAAAGAGGGCAAATACAATACTCAAAAACATGTTGAAGGTGTATGTGATGCACCAGCGAAATAAGTGGGAAGAGTATCATTCACATGTAGAGTTTGCATACAACAATGGGTATCAAAATTCTATAAAGATGAGCTCGTTCGATGCACTTTATGGAAGGAGTTGCAATACTCCTATCAACTGGAGTGACCCAGTGAACAGGGTCCTTATTGACCCTGATATGTTAAAAGATATCAAGCGGAAAATATAGATCATCGGGCATAATTTAAACGCAGCACAAGACAAACAGAAAAGCTATGTGGATCAGGATAGGGTGCATAAGGAGTTCCATGTTGGGGAACATGTTTACTTGAGAGTTAGACCCAAGAAAAGTGCTTTGAAGATTGGGTCATGTGCCAAGTTGGAACCACTGTTTTGTGAGTCTTTTGAGATACTAAGGTTAGGGTCAATGGCCTATAAGATGGCCTTACCTCCATCAATAAAAATCCATGATGTTTTCCATGTTTCTTTGCTTAAAATATATGTGCAAGACTCTAATCATGTGATTTGATTTATTGGTTTATGCTACAAGTAAACCAGAAGGAGAGTTTCAATCAGAGCCATTATGATCCTAGACTAGAGGAGCTCCATGCTCTAAAATCGAGCAATTGAGCAAGTCAAAGTGCAATGGAGACACTTTGGGCCCGAAAAAGTCACTTAGGAAATAATTGATTCAATGTGGGCATCATATCCTTTTTTTTTTGCTAATTGAAGCAAATGTATATAAATTTGTAAATATTGTACAAAGTTGTGCATATAAAGCTATAAATAATATGTTTGTTTTTAAAAATGTCTTTTATGTTGTCTACAGACAAGGAACACAGAGAACAATGTTTCCCCAAGGTGGATGAGTTTGCGATAGTTTCAAATTATGTATACAATGTAAATATTGATTAAAAAATGGGTTGAGTAAAAGGGACACATGTTCCAACGCTGAGGGTAATTGCTTGGGATTTGAAGGAAGCTTGATTGTTTCATGACAACAATTGAGGGCTAGTAGGTGTGCGATTAAATGGTCTGGTTATATCATTAATCCAGTTGAAGAAGGACAAGGAGCCATGCTTGCTTTTGAAAAATTCACAAAGCAAAATGGACGAAAATCTACTGAAGATGAGTTTCATGAGCAACTAGGAGGTAACAGCGAGTAAAGAAGGAAATGGTACAACGCAAGCAAAGAAGGAAAATAGATGGAAGGGGATCACATACAACAACCTTGGAAGATAGTAAGCGCATTCGAGCACCTTGGAACGAGGGAGATAGAGAACATTACTAGAGTTTGGTGCTAGCTAGAAAAATTTCATGCATAGCCTGTGAATTGACAAACAAGAGGGGTCTCTTTGTTTTTCCCTTGAACAAAAAAAGTGCAAATGCAACAAAGAGAAATCAATTTTCGATTCGTAAGAAGGCAAGAAGAAATAGCTCTCAAGTGAGGAACAATGGCCTCTCGATTCCCTGTCACAGAGGGTGGAAATGGTTTTCTTTGGAGTTCCTTGATGGCTCAAGTGGAGGATTGTTCCTCAGATTCCTTAAAGGAGGATCTTTAAAGGCTTCTTTATCTATGGTTGTTTTACAGTGGGTTCTGGAATATCCCTGATATGGGTGGAACCACTATGTTGTAGCTTGAAGGGTTTAGATTTGTATCTCTAGATTCCCTAGTTTATGTTGGTTTTTGAATAGTTGAAGGGTGGAGGCAACAGGCCTCTAGATTCCCCTTGCTATTGTTGACTGCTTAAATAGTTGGTGGGTGGAGGTGGAACACTGAGTCTAGAAGCCGTATATCAACTATCAATGGAAGTTTAATCCCTTGAGCAAAAGTCCCCTCAGTTTCTTGAATCGGGCTCGAAGGTGACAACTACAAGTGAGAACTCGCTGCAACTTCTCTATGGTTGGGTGGAGAGTTGTCCAAGACTTAGTTGCCCAATCTTAATTCAAGGTAAGTTTCTTCATATGTACCATGTGCCTTTGAATTCATGTTTTTACTATTAAACTAATCTTGTATTGATTGCATGAATGGTGCATGGCTCTCTTGTGATTGAAAAAAATGAAGTTTTGATGACTCTCAGCATAGAAATATGGATAAATAGTTCCTTGTGATTGTGGTTTTGTACTAATGTGCTCTATACAGGGAAAGGATATATATATATCTCATTGAGTTGAGTTGTTGAGCTTTTGGGCTTAATGCCTAAATTAGCCATGATCACTCACAATTTGTTATATTAATAAAAAGAATATTAAATACTACACTCAAATTGTCCTCTATAATATTAAACTGGTCTTAATGTTGGAATGTTTATCTTGAACTTTTGTACAGAGAACTATACCTTAACCCTGAAAAATAAAATATGTGCTTGCATATTCATATGCTAAGGCCTTGCCCTGCTATTCAAAACCATTTTAGTTATGCGAATGAAGCATAACTAGAGTTTCCCTTGAAATTACTGTCTAGGCAATGTTATACCCACAATGTTTAATTTACATGAATAAATGTGTAATACAGCTTCATGGTGGAGCGAAATAATTCATTCATTGCAGTGAGCCATTCCCTGTTTAGGTAGTTAGATTAGAGGCCCTCTCAGAGTGATGACAATCATATCACGATCCTGTGCATGGCACTGGAACCCATAATGTAATTATTGGGCAGCCCATAGGTTTGTGTAGGGCAATTTAAGTCCACGCCTTGTGTATTAATATATATATATATATATATATATATATGTGTGTGTGTACGTAATATATATATATATATACACCAAAGGCACATGGAGCACATCGAATTTGGAGTTGGGCATGGTCCAATAGTGGTCAGAGCCTTGGCCAAAGGTCGAGCTCAGCCCTGTTCATGTGCAAAATTAGAGGCCTTAACCCCGAGGGCTAGGTCATTGATCTGTGTAATCACATAATACAATTGAAGGCGAAAGCTCGGGCCCGTAATGGATGGCGGAGGTTCATCAGCGAAATCAATAGTCGGCAAAAATAGTGTGACCCCCCTTCTTCCTCGCCCACCCATGACATCAAGGGAGTAGGGGGGTAGCACTATTGAATGGCAACCGTCGAGTTGGAGGATCGTCAAATCTACACCCAGAACCTGTTTAAGGGTTGGAATGACAACTATGTTGGTTGTCTAAAGTAAGGATAATTGTAGTCTATAACTAAGTTGTAAGCCATTGCCTACTCTTTTTTTTCATCATGTAAACCTTCTTCACACTATAAATTGTTGAGACACTTTCCTTTAGTGTCACCCATACTTGTGTAATGTGGATGTTTTATGTCTATTGGATATTTGTTCCTAGCATCAATGTGTATTGGCTAAGTGCTGAGATTGAATAAGTATTAAGTAATGTTGGGATGTTTTAAGATTGTAGTCAGACACGCCTATTGTGGGACTTACAAGGGTGTTTTGGACTTGGATGTGCATCTAGCTTGTTATAGTTTAAGATGAAATCATGGGCATAACTTAAGGGAAGAAGGATAGATTAATCATAATAGATGCTAGCTAGCCATGCCCCTATGACTAAGGCAAGGTGATCCCAGAGGACCTCAACTACCAAAACAACCAAATAACTCTAGTCACAAAAAAAATCAAGTAAATTGGAGGCCTATGACAGCTCCCTAGGTTCTAAGTAACACAAGTATTATGTAAACATGGTTTACTAAATACAATAATTTTGTTGTTTTGTTTTTGAATAAAATATATCAAGTAAAATATGATATAATTTATAACTTTTTTGGCACAAGGCTGCATTGTGATTGGGGTAGTAGTTAGATTTTCTTTTTAATAAAATATATTAAGTCAAATATGATATTAATCTATAATTTTTTTGGCACAAGGCTGCATTGTGATTGGGGTAGCAGTTGGTTTTACATATTGGGGTAGCAGTTGGCTTTACATATGGGACTAAAAGACAAAATATTGTTAGAAATAATGTGACCTCATGGGAGGGAGCTTCAACAAATAAAAAAAAAGATATAACAAAAAGGGATACTGGCTTTTTCACATGTGATATCTATCATGAAATTGTCTTTTTGGTTTTGGAGTAAAATCTAAAATTACTTGTATTCCTCCAGAGTAAGGAAATAAAAAATCTAAAATTACTTGTATTCCTTCAGAGTAAGGAAATAAATTGACAACCAAAAAACCCAAATTATGATCAATTTTGGCAAGCTTTGAAAGGTTAAATTTTTGGGTTAATTATTATACGATGATGTTACCTCTTGGCTAGTTTATAATTATCAAATTTATATCAAATTTAATTTATAACTGTTTGGTCGTAGTCATATTTATAAAGGCATGATACGTTTTACAAAATATTTGCATAGTCAAACCATTGATTGGCTGTAATACTAATAAGAAAGTATCATCATTGGCTGTAATACTAATAAGAAAGTGTTATCATGGCTGTGATTTACATAGATATCATACTCGGCTTTCTAAATGTCTGGCCTCATTTAGCGCATTGTCACACTCTCTTTTGCTGAGATCTGAGGTGCAATACTAGACAAACAAATGGATATTTATCAAATATTATGTAAGATGCAATGCCGTATATACAAACAGGTTATTAATACTGTACGGAGATTTTGTTCGCTATACGATGTGTAACAATCTGCACACATTTGGCAAAATCGACTCTGCAATTACATTAATTGGTGGCTGAAATATTATCTAAACATCTGCTATTATGCCATGCATGATATACAGTAGGCAACTGATCTAGGTCTGTGGTTGAGAACAGAAATTGTTGTGCTCACTTAGAGTTTAAATCCTGATTGCAATATGTTCACTCCTGAACAAATTGTTAATGAGGCTGATGACTCAAGGATGACCAAAAAAAAAAAAACAAATTCCCTACTTATTTCCATCTAATATCACATATATTTTATGATCTATAAATTGCATTTTTCATGGACATTATCAAATATTTGTAGGTCTCTTTTGTCCACTAAATGGAATAAACTCTTTGCAAAGAACTGTTGAGAGTTACTATAAATTGCATTGTTCATGGACATTATCAAACATTTATAGGTCTCTTTTGTCCACTAAATGGAATAAACTCTTTGCAAAGAACTGTTGAGAGTTAAATATTTTATCTACTAGCATCACCTGAAAACCCAATCTTCCGTGTAGTAGGCAATGTCAACAAACTTAAAATATTCAAAATCTTAAAATGAATCTTGATCACCCATTCAGAACCCTCAAAAGCAACTGAGAATACAAACGGTCAGCATGAAAAAACTTAAAAGGCACAAAATAAAAATACATGGTACAAACTAGAATGGAAGATAAAATCCTGATAGACATACTGGTAAGCAGTTGTGACTGCTCCATTGCCCCCCTCAAAAACTTGCAATTGTCGTTTGTAAATTTGACAATATCGAAAATCTCTTGGATTCTCATTTTTCCAAAGGGAAACCTTGAGTGCATGCTCGTTTTGCCTTGAATAAATAGTTCTGTTGTTCCGATATAATTTATTCAGGGCAGGATGAACAGTCTACAACATTGTCCGTGTACAGTCAAATTATGTAGAACATTTGCAAACGTGATTCAGTTAGAATTGAAATTTATATACCCATGTAACACCCTTAAGACATGAATGCCCAAAAATAATATGATTACCCCATCTAACAAGCACAAATTCTAAGAGTTAATCTGGTAAAAGGACAGCTGAATGGCCGTTTTAACATCTTTTATCTTTTTAAATAATAAAAGAGCCTATCCCTTATGGCATAATTTCTTTTGTCCACCTAATAGTTCTTCCTCCGGATGGTTTGCAATTTGGAATCTTACAAGCCTTGAAAAACATATGGTCCTTACTTGAAACATAGAAAAAGGCCCGGATGGCTTATAAAACGTTGGCATTGAACAGACCAGAGGAATGCCTTTACATTTCATTATCAGGATCTGTTCTTGTAAAGATCTTGTAATCTAATTTAGCTCTCTACAATTGTCTGCTGAGACTAACCCTCATCCAGTACATGACGGTTGTTATTTGCTAGTGTTTGGATAGGTACATATAATCCTTGCTGCCCGTGCTTTGGCAAAGGACATGGTGTCCTTTTGGTACACCAGTCTCCTGCCAGCTACTGTGATCAGATTTGTTCCTAACTGTGATGAAATTCTGCTTGTTATTTTTCATATTAGTGTGTTGGCATCCATCAATATGATACAGCTTAACCATGTCTATTCTTCCAATCTTGAATAGATGAACCTGCAAAGTTTTATTAATATTATGATGTCCTAATTTTTTCCAACTAAAGAGTTTGCTGGATAAAAGCAATTTCCAATTTATCTCTACAGCTGCTCTGACTATTTTATATATTTCCAATAAAATACATGTATCTATTTAAAATTGAAATCGACAAAAGAGGACCTAGGCTGACTGTAACCCACAGATTCCAGATGCAAGCTTTCTGATACACCATGGAACAATTGCAAGCTTTAAGATACATCTAGTGACAAGTCAGAACACTGGTAATACTTCAGAAAGCTATCCGAGAAACTAACAGTAATTTTTTTAAACAACGCACTTACATACGCCATACAGAGGAAATATTGGCTTATAGATTGTTACACGACTATATTCAATGAGGTTATACCTAGATGAGAAAATGCATAACTAAAAGCTTGGCCCTTTCGAAATTCACTATAGCAGAGCAAGGTAGTTTAGCATGGCTTCTCATGGATCCATGAGATTACTTTTAATTACATTGCTAATTTGCCCCAAAAATAAACCTAGTGTCCACAATGACCTAATCCAGTCTAGCAACTAGTATCAGTTGCAACGCCCATCTCACATGAACCCTCCAACAACATGAACCCTCCAACAAAGCTCCAACACCTGTTCAACCTAGTTCACCGGGTGAACAACAAAAAATGTTGCTTCATGTATAACTACACTCTCTATGCCAATGAGGTTTCACAGAATGTTCATTCGTCTAACAGGGCCCCATTCTCAATATGGTCTGCCCGACCTGGATGTCGTGTTATGGAAAAACCAGAGCAGGATGAATATAGCATAATAAATATTCTCAAAACCTGGCATCTGAACAGAAGGAAGTCATTATTATGCCATGCATGATATACAGTAGGCAATTGATCTAGGTCTGTGGTTTAGAACAGAAAATGTTGTGCTCACTTGAGTTAAAACCCTGATTGTGACATGTTCAGTCCTGAACAAATTGTTCATTGAGGCTGATGGGACTCGAGGATGACCAAAAAGAAACTTCCCCTAGTTATTTCCATCTAATATCACATATATTTTATGATCTATAAATAGCATTTTTTATGGACATTATCAAACATTTATAGGTCTCTTTTGTCCACTAAATGGAATAAATTCTTTGCAAAGAACTGTTAAGAGTTCAAGATTTTATCTACTAGCATCACGTGAAAACCCAATCTTCGGTGCTATAGGCAAACAATGTCAACAAACTCCATGAAAATATTCAAAATCTTCAAATAAACCAGCCATTCAGAACCCTCAAAAGCAACTGAATGAATACAAACGGTCAGCATGAAAAAAGCACAAACGAAATATATGGTACAAAATAGAATGGAAGATAAAATCCTGATAGACATACAGGTTAGCAGCTGTAACTGCTACGTTGCCCGCCTCAGAAACTTGCAATTGTTATTTGTAAATTTGACAGTATCGAAAATCTCTTGGATTCTCATTCTTCCAAAGGGAAACCTTGAGTGCATATCGTTTTGCCTTAAATGAAATTCTGTTGTTCCGATGTAATTTATACAGGACAGGATGAACAGTCAGCCACATTGTACTGTGCAGTCAAATTATGCAGAGCGTATTACAAATGTGATTCAGTTAGAACTAAAAATAATCTGCCTACGTAACACTCTTAAGACAGATGAATGCCCAAAAATAATATGATTACCCCCATCTAACAAGCACAATTACTAAGAGTTAATCTGGTAAAAGGACAGCTGAATGGCCGTTTTAACAACTTTTAATTAATAAAAAAGCTTATCCCTTATGGAATGATTTTTTTTGTCAACCTGGCATCTGAGCAGAAGTCACTATTATGCCATGCATGATATACAGTAGGCAATTGATCTAGGTCTGTGGTTGAGAATAGAAACTGTTGTGCTCACTTGAGTTCAAATCCTGATTGTGACATGTTCAGTCCTGAACAAATTGTTAATAGAGCTGATGAGTCAAAGATGACTAAAAACAAAAACAATTCCCTACTTATTTCCATCTGGTATGACATATATTTTATGATCTATAAATAGCATTTTTCATGGACATTATCAAACATTTATAGGTCTCTTTTGTCCACTAAATGGAATAAACTCTTTGCAAAGAACTGTTAAGAGTTCAAGATTGTATCTACTAGCATCACATGAAAACGTAATCTTCGGTGTTATAGGCAAACAATGTCAACAAACTCACTGAAAATATTCAAAATCTTCAAATAAATCTTGATCAGCCATTCAGAACCCTCAAAAGCAACTGAATACAAACGGTCAGCATGAAAAAAGGCACAAACAAAATATACGGCTCAAAATAGAATGAAAGATAAAATCCTGAAAGACATACTGGTAAGCAGTTGTAACTGCTACATTGCCCACCTCAGAAACTTGCAATTGTCATTTGTAAATTTGACAGTAATGAAAATCTCCTGGATTCTCACTCTTCCAAAGGGAAAAATTGAGTGCATGATCGTTTTGCCTTGAATGATAATTCCGTTGTTCCCATGTAATTTATACAGGACAGGATGAACAGTCAACCACATTGTACTGTACAGTCAAATTATGCAGAGCATATTACAAACGTGATTCAGTTAGAACTAAAAATAATCTGCCTATGTAACACTCTTAAGACAGATGAATGCCTAAAATAATATAATTACCCCATCTAACAAGCACAATTACTAAGAGTTAGTCTGGTAAAATGACAGCTGAATGGCCAATTTTAACAACTTTTAATTAATAAAAAAGTTTATCCCTTCTTGAATGATTTCTTTTGTCCACCTAATAATGACTCTTCCTCAGGATGGTTTGTAATATGGAATTTTAGAAGCCTTGAAAAACATATGGTCCTTCCTTGAAGCATAGAAAAAGGCCCAGATGGCTTATAAAACGTTGGCATTGAACAGACCAGCAGTATGCCTTTACATTTCATTATCAGGATCTGCTCATGTAAAGATCTTGTAACTAATTTAGCTCTCTACAACTGTCTGCTGAGACTAACCCTCATCGCAGTACATGACGGTTGTTATTTGCTAGTGTTTAGATAGGTACATATAATCCTTGCTGCCCGTGCTTTGGCAAAGGACACGGTGTCCTTTGGTACACCAGTCTCCTGCCAGCTCCTGCCTGCCAGCTCCTGTGATCAGCTTTGTTCCTAACTGTGATGAAATTCTGCTTGTTATTTTTCATATTAGTGTGTTGGCATCCATCAATATGATACAGCTTAACCATATCTATACTTCCAATCTTGATTAGATGAACCTGCAAAATTTTATTAATATTACAATGTCCTAAATTTTTCCAACTAAAGAGTTTGCTGGATAAAAGCAATTTCCAATTTATCTATACCGCTGCTCTGACTATTTTATAAATTTCCAATAAAATACATGTATCTGTTTAAAATTGAGATCGGGAAAAGAGGACCATACATATGGACAAATGAAGAAGGCTGATTGTAACCAACAGATTCCAGATGCAAGCTTTCTGATACACCATGGAACAATTGCAAGCTTTAAGATACATCCGGTGACAAGTCAGAATACTGGTAATACTTCAGAAAGCTATTCCAGAAACTAACAGTAATTTTTTTTAAAACAACGTACTTACATGCACCATACAGAGAAAATATTGGCTTATAGATTGTTACACGACTATATTCAATGAAGCTCTACCTAGATGATAAAATGCATACCTAAAAGCTTGGCCGTTTTGAAATTCACTATAGCAGAGCAAGGTAGTCTAGAATGGCTTCTCATGGATCCATGTGATTACTTTTAATTAGTGGATTGCTAATTTGCCCCAAAAATAAACCTAGCTATGTCCACAATGACCTAATCCAGTCTAATCCATGCGCTGATTACTGCACACCCTAACCAGGATAGCTGGAAACACTATTAAAATATAATCCACATATCCCTAACATTCCAGTATTATTTCCAGACAATTGGAAAAGAGGTGCTTCATATAAATTCCAACGCATTACAGTAAATTATGTAATGTATGGTCAGAGGACCCAGCTCTGCAAAGCTTAAACGTCATTTCTAAGGAATTTCAGGCTAAAGCCTCTTGCTTGAGGAATTTTAAAATGAAACCTAGATACTCAATTACCTTGACATTTGATGTTATGAATCCACTCTTTTGATATCAACTTCATATTCTAAGATTATACTATTGATCTTCTGTTGGATGCAACAGAGTTATTTAGGTGTCTTTTCAATGCAAGGAAAATATTTGCAGATGCTCCTACTACAGCAGTTTAAAGGGTTTGATGGTAGGACATTTTGGATCAGATGAATCACAATTACAAAGAACCGAAAAAAGTCATCATCTAAAACCTATTTGAAAGTGATGTAAAATGTCAGAAAGCAAGCCCATTACCTGCAGACGCCACAAAACAGATCAGTCTGCTGCATCTGATATAAATGATGGTTAAAATCAGTACCTAAGAATCTCCCGAAGATTCCATCTGAAGCGTCAAATCCTTGACTCCAGCGTCATGAAGCAAGTGGGCTACCTGGTTCCCAATTGAAGTCTTGTCACTTTCAGCAGAAATATGCAGATGAAGAGTTGCTATAACTTCCTTGTTTGTGAAGCTCCACACATGGATGTTTTGAAGGTCATGCACCCCATTCAGGTTTTGGATAACCTTGAATGCCTGCTTTATGTCATGCTCATTGAATCGAGGTACTCTTTGCAGCAATATCTCCGCTGAATTCCTAAGCAAAGGAATGGCAGATGAAATAATCATAATTGATATGAATATTGAGCAAACCGGGTCTGCTGCCATCCAACCTTTATATTTTAGCAGAAGGGTAGAGATAACTACCCCCACACTCCCCAGAGTATCTGCTAAGACGTGCAAGAAAATACCTTCCATATTGTGATCAACATGTCGGTGATTCTTGGACTTGCCGAGTTCCGCTGTATTACTATGCCCCAGATTGGAAAGGTTCTTCTCCATGAGTGAATGCCCATGTCCAGAATGAGAATGCTCATGTCCCGAGTTGGAAAGGCTCTTCTCCAAATAAGAATGCCCATGTCCCGAATGAGAATGGCTACGTTCCAAATCAGAATGCCCGTGTCCTGAATGAGAATTGCTATGCTCCAAATGAGAATGCTTGTGTCCCGAATGAGAATGGCTATGCTCCAAATGAGAATGCTCGTGTCCAGAATGAGAATGGGTATGTAAATGGTTGTTTTCACAATGTTGATGATGTTCACTGGTGTTACCAACATGGTGAGACGTACAGGCAGATCTTGTTTCTTCACCCTGTAGAGCACCATCCTTTTTCTCTGAATCGTCTAGACAATGTTTGTGCCCATCTTCACCCCACATCAGCTGATCATGTGCACAAGAGTGGTTATGCTTACCATGTTCGTTTGATGACACAATCAGTTGATGCTGCTCATGGTTCAATTGCCCACCGTTGGCACTGTGACTATGGCTATTACAAGTATTATCATGTGCCATTTGATGACAAAACTTGTCCTCATGATGATTATGATCGTTGCATCTAATATGAGCATCACTATGAACACCACCGCTATGGTCATGATTGTCATGGAAATTATTTACCTCATCCAAACTATCACCGCCTTTCAAGTTATTGTGCTCCCTGCCACTGCAAGGAGCAGCACTAATTGTGCAAGTGTGGCTGTGTCCGTGACTTTCATGAGAATGAGAATGGGAATGGCTGTGTCCATGGCTTTCATGAGACTGAGAATGGGAACAACCCCCACCATGGGCATGATGATGTGCTTCATGGAAAAATGCCAACCCCACAAGATTGACCACAAGTCCTCCGACCGAAACAATCAGTAAACTATCTGTAGAAATCTCTTGGGGTTCTAGAATTCTCTCAATAGACTCCAAAACTATGAGAGACCCAATCAACACCAAGAAAACAGCATTCACATACCCAGAAAGCACCTCAAACCTCCCATAACCATAATTGAACTTGCTGTTTGCAGGAAGCCGAGATATATACGAAGCGTAGAGCCCGATCGCAAGGGCTGCACAGTCGAACAGCATGTGGCAAGCATCCGAAATAAGCCCCAGGCTGTTGTTCATAAATCCATAGATGAACTCCACAGCCATAAAGAGAGTATTGATCAAAAGGAAAAGTGCGATCTTCTGCGACTTCCTTTCGCTCAAAATATGTTTCAAGGGGTTCTTAAATAAAGAATAAAGCGAATCAGAGGGATCAGATTCAAGAATTGAATATGCATTCCATCCAGATGGTGGCCCCAAATCTCTCACGGCAACCCAGAGAATAAGGGAGCAAAACAGAAATCCTAAAAGCGAAAGCTCAAGGCCAAAGACAAGCTCTAGCAGGCACGTGCAGCAAACGGTGACGAAGAACATGTTAGGGGACAGTGTGGGGATCAAGAGCTTCTCTTCACAATACGTTTCGCCATAAAACGAGAACACAACGCCGAAACCAACAGTACTAAACAAGGGCCAGAGGATGCTGAAATCCAGAGAGCCGGGGTTCGAGTCCCAGCCGGATAGAAAATAACTAAAAACGGCAAACGGAAAAAGAAATGCAGCAGCAATTGACAGAGAAATCAGACGGACTCGTCTCTTACCAAAGTGCCTGACGGAGCTCCGATTGGCCCATGATCTCTCCAGAGAAGCCATGAAACCTGCCGCTAAGGGTGCCAGCATCGGAAAAAGCTTCGAACATGAATCGCTGTAACTCCCGGTCGCCGGAAAACAGCCAGCCCTGTCCCAGCCATGCGAGAGCAGAAACAGGCCGGTGACCAGAGCCACGGATCCGCGGATCCGCTTGCCGCGCTCCGATGATTTGGCATCCGAAAGCAGGGCCTTTCCGGCAAGAGCGCCGGCGAATTCTGCTAGGACGGCCTCCATAGGACCGCAGGCTCGGCAGCCATGGAAGCGGACGAGGAAGAGCAGGGCCAGGAGAAAGCCATTGGCGCCGAGCGTGAGGCGATTGGGGAGTGTTAGCGATCGGTTACGCGGGGGCTGGCGCCGCAGGAGGGCCGTGAGCAGGGCTGAGAGGAGCAGGGCCAGGAATGTGAAGGGGGCTAGGCTAAGGACCGAAGAAGAAGAGGAATTGGGGTTATCAGGGTTCTTCAGCCATGAGTTTAGGAGGTAGAGGGAGCTGAGTTCGAGGAGCTTGCAGAGCCATGGGAGGTAGGGATTGGCCCTCGGTCGCTTCGAGGGTGTTGCAATGGGCGAGGGGCTGAAAGGAAGGGGCTTGACCGAGGCAGAGGAGGATGGAGTGAACACGTTTGGGTATGATGGGTATTGTCTGGCGCTCCACGGTGTTGTGGATGTTGTTGGTTTGTGAAGCGGGGGACGGGCAGGCACGGAGAGACGCAGTGGCATTGACCTCTCAGAGCTCTTCATTGTTTTCCAAATGGAGCTGACGGAAGATACTGATATTATGTGTATATATGCATGGCAGAGGCGAGATTGATATTATGTGTGTATATATGCGTAGCAGAGGTCGAATTTGCAGCACTTCCACTCAACTGGAAGAGATTTGGAATTGCTGTGCGTATAATCACGACGATGTCAAAGCCTAGTCAAGATTTGTATGTGAGCTGTTGGGTGAGCATGTCAATGCATTAATTCTACACAGCACAGTTACATTTTGATGTATATTTCAATATGTTTATTCATATGGTATGATATATTTATTATTTGATAATTTGAATGGTAAATGCAAAAAGAATAATATAAATTTAAAGATGCAATTATAGGCCTGTTTGAACTTGGATTTCTAGTGATATAATTTTTTTATTATCATGGTGATACATATTTTTCAGTTCGTGTAGATTCATTAATGTTGTTCCGTTGTATGTGTTTCTCATTGTTAAATTTAAACAAGTACATAATCTAGTGATATTAGTGTGGTCGAGTTGTATATGCTTATTGTTAGATTTAAACAAGTATATAATCTAATGACGGGCATAACAACTCCCATTGTTAGATTTAAACAAGTACATAATCTAGCGACATTAATGCAGTCGGGCTGTATATGCTCACTGTTAGATTTAAACAAGTACATAATCTAATGATGGGCATATACAGCGCCCATTGTTAGATTTAAACAAGTACGTAATCTAGTGACATTAATGTGGTCGAGTTGTATATGTCTATTGTTAGATTTAAACAAGTACATAATCTAGTGACGGGTTGTATATGCCCATTGTTAGATTTAAACAAGTACATAATCTAATGACTGGCATATACAACTTTTATTGTTAGATTTAAACAAGTACATAATCTAGTGACATTAATGCGGTCGCGCTGTATATGCCCACTGTTAGATTTAAACAAGTACATAATCTAGTGACAGGTTGTATATGCCCACTATTAGATTTAAACAAGTACGTAATCTAATGACGAGCATATACATCGCTCAATACATAATCTAGTGACATTAATGTGGTCGGGTTGTATATGTCCATTGTTAGATTTAAACAAGTACATAATCTAGTGACGGGCATATACAGCTCGACCGCATTAATGAACCTATGGTCTGTGAAATATTGATTGCCCACTATCAAGTGATCACTGATCCATACGCTAAAATTATATTTGTCATTTAAAGGTATAAAGTGATTAATATTTAAAATTATGTTTATTAAAAATATAAATTGAATGGCTTAACATAATTAATATTTGAGATTATGTCTTTTTGATATATAAGAGATTATGAAAATATCATGGCATCTTTTATTTATGAATATAAGATAAAGATATAGATTAAAAGAAAAATTAATATACTAACATTTTTTTGACTTAAATTAAAAAAAATTAATAGGTTGACATTCTCTCAATAAAAATAAAAAGAAGAAAGATTTATCAAAATACATAATACATTCTTAAAAACAAAAGAAAGAAGAATTAATATAAATTCATTTTATGTGTCTTTAAAAATAAAAAATTTATTTCAAATTAACATGAAAATGTTATTTTATTTGATTAATTTAAGTGATTGAATATTATAAATTATAAATAAAATGTTATGAGATTAAGTAAAATTGAGCTAACTATTTTCATAAATATTATTTTTTATGTTGTTCAAGTTACTATTATCTTTTTAGTATTATCAACATTATAATTTATTTAATTTTCTATATATCGTTTTTAAAATAATATCTCAAATTTTTTACCATAATGTAAATAAACTTAGATTTATTGTAACTTTGGATCTATCAAATATCTAGAGGGATCAAATCTCTTGAAATATAAACTTCTTTTAAAGTGAAAAGATATTTGTAACACCCTCTTCTCACGTTTACCCAAGTTAACTAGTTCGTTGGAGTAAACATGTGATGAGAGGCTACTATGATGTGATGCAACTCCTCGTGTACAGTGAAGGAAGTGGAATTGACATAACGAAACCAAACTGACCTTCCACACAAGCTACAAAACCTTCAGGAGCTAACCAACCCTTCCAGGTGGCCAACCCTTGAGACAACTTGACATTTCATTGATCTAGTCCCTCAGCTGCTCCCATGACAAGCCATGCATGTGATTGAGGCCTTCTAGTCGCTCCCACAGTAAGGCATGCCAACGACTGTGGACTGTTTCACGCAATTATGTGCCAACGACCTCAGATTCTGAGCCACTTTTTCAGGGCCAGGTCTCAGGCCACTACCCAAAACTTCATGAAACCTTCATAAATGAATAATAACAATGGAACAAAGTTACTAATGCAATCATTAGTGCAAGTACTCGATCTAACATGTCACAAATATGTAACCTACAAGTCATAACAACATATCTTAGCATAAGGGTCTCATACTTATCTGAGATTCGTAAAGAAGCATTGTTGTTATATAACAATAGTTGTATTATCATCTATTAGGTCATACATTCATTTGTTAATTAAAACATGATGAGAACCATACATCAAGTCTGTCATGAAACATACTCATAACCAGCATATAACCAACAGAAATAACAGGGATATAACAGCCATAAGAGCCACATATGAACTAGTACATATACACATGAAATACCAAGGAGAAGAAGCTCTTATTATTGAATGTAAAAGCCAACTGGGTCTGGGACTTCCACGAACCACCTGACCATAGATTGGGCTGAACCAAATATTTCTTTCATCCAATCACCCTCGTACCATATTCCAAGCATGAATGTGGGACTCACAACAAAACCAACCAGGGCTTCCTCGAGCTTCACCACAGTCTCCATTGGATCACTAGGCATGAACCTTCATCAATACAACCAGGCTTTACTGCAATCCCCACTGGATCACTAGGCCCTAAATAAGCATGGATGCCTCCAGATCTCTCCACCTAAACCGTGAGGAATTTGTCCATCTCAACCTCTCAGTTTTACCATGTATCCCGTCATTACCGATCAAGGGATTCTTAGGCCTACGAGGTCTCCACCCTCTGGGCTTTACCGTGTATCCTACTATTACCAGTCAAGGGATTCCTAGGCCCAATCAAGGATATTCCCCTCTGATTTTTACCATGTATCCCATCATTCACCGCTTAAGGGATTCTTAGACTCAATCAAATGGTATGCACCTTTGAGCTTTTCCATGTTTCCCGTTATTCACTGGTTGAGGATTCTTAGGCTCAATCGAGGTGTTCACATCCAGGCTTTACCGTATATCCCATCCCAGGATTCCTAGGCCTTGTGAATAATCCTGAGACCACCCCACTCAACTTCGAGTCCATCCGGCAATCCAGCTCAACCAAATACAAGAGAACCCATCACACCATGGCTATCCATAAATGGCAAGGCAAACCTGAAGAACATTGTCACGCTTGGAAAAACCCATGCTAATAACATCAAGAGAACCAAAACTACACATGCATGTACCATGCATGTCAAATCTAGCAAGGAAATCACACATGCAAATCGATACCTGCAAGTAATCTCGTTGTAACTACTTGATCTTTGCTTCCCTTTGCCTTATTTGTTGTTCCTTTGATTTTCTTGATCCAATGCTAGAATGCTCCAAGAATGCTCTAAGTGTCCAAGAGTGTAAGAGAGAGGGGGAATAGAGAGAGAGCTCCAAAATTGAACTAACAAAAGGTACCAACTGAGCCTCACTAGCCTTTTTATTAATGAGACCTTTGTTTTCTTCAATTTTCCATTATTTTCCTCCTCATATGCAACATGTGACCTTTCACCTTCCTTTTCTCCCAATTTCCATTATTTTCATAAATAAATTGTCAATTAATACCTGGTGCCTTTCAAAATCCTTTGCCATTGTCTTTGTCAATTTCCTTAGCCATAATAAACCAAATGAACACCCACACTAGGATGTTTTTTGCCCACCATTCAGCTTGGAATATGTGTCCCATGACCTTGGTTATTATTTTGCCTTTATTGACTTTAATACATGGAATTTTGACCAGGGTTGTTATAGAACCCTCCCCCGGGGAACACCATCCTCGATGTTCAATGAAACCTACAATCAGCGAACCATTAAAAGCAAAACTTATTGTCCATGGAGCTTTATAACTTAGCTTGTTGCAATATTTACAATGATCAACTTGCTAAGAAGCAAACCAACATGACAAACATAGCAACATGACAAACGTAATGACATGACACCCATACCGCTTATTAGAGCTTTATAACACAACTCATGGTAGTATTTACATCCATATACATATATACATATACCAAAACATCACATAAAAACATATACCAAAAACATTCACTCAACCAACGAATAGAGAACTAGGATACATAGCCCACATTTGATTCGCCATCTCCATTGTAGCTTCATCGGGCCCAAAGTGCTTCCACTGCACTTTAACCTACTTGATTGCTCAATTCCGGAGCATGAGCATCTTTCTTTGCAAAATACAATGAGGTTTTGGTTGGAATTCTCCTTCTGGTTCCACCTGCAATACAAACCATTCAATCACATGATTAACATCTTTAACATACTTCTTAAATAATGACACATGGAAAACATCATGGACTTTCCTTGTCGGAGGCAGTGCAAGTAGATAGGCTATTGGTCCAATCCTTTCAATAATCTTGAAAGGTCCACAAAACCGAGGTGCCAGCTTGGCACATGATCTAATCCTCATGGAGCTCTTTTTGGGCTTGATGTGCAACTACACTTGTTCCCCAACCTGAAACTCTTTAGACATCTTGTTCCGATATGCATAACTTTTCTACATGTCTTGTGTTACCTTTATATTCTTCTTGATTACTTGCATTTCTTATTCCATCTCTGCCAACATGTCGAGTCCTATTTACACCATGTTCATTGGATCACTCCAATTAATGTGATTATTACAACTCCGCCCGTAGAGTGCCTCGAATGAACTCATCCTCAGTGACTCTTAATACCCATTATTGTAAGCAAATTCAACCAATGGAAGGTACTCTTCCCACTTCCTTTACTGATGCATAACACACATTCTCAACATGTCCTCTAAAATGCTATTGAGCCTCTCTGTTTGTCCATTTGTCTGTGGATGATATGTTGTGCTAAAGGCCAACTTTCTTCCTAAACCTACAAACAACTCCTTCTAAAACTTGGAAGTGAAATTAGTATCCTTGTCTAACACAATCTTCTGTAGAACACCATGTAATCTGACCACATCTCTGATGAAGGCCTATGCCACATCACTAGTTGAATACGTATATTTTACCAGAATGAAGTTTGTTGCCTTTGTCAAATTGTCTACCACAACCATGATAGAATCATGTTGCCTAGATGTCCTGAGAAAACCAGTAATGAAATCCATGGAAATGACCTCCCACTTCTACTATGGAATCAAAATCGGTTGTAGTAGTCCACCAAGATTCTTACATTTTGTTTTTACCAGTTGATAGTACAAACATCTAGCCACAAACCCTGCCAAGTCCTTCTTCATGTTCGGCCAATGATAAAACTTCTTCACTGTTGTCATTATATTTTGGTATTTTGGGTGACTTGAATATGGTTTTACATGTAACTCTCGCAAGATAGTCTTCTTGAGCTCATTGTTGTCTGGCACATATATCCTCTCCTTAAATCTGATCAAACCATCTATTGTAAGGCGATAGTTCACATCCTACTCACCTATACCCTGTTGTAACCTATGCCTAAGCTCCATGTACCTGTTATCTTGTTGTCCTTCCTGTAAGATCTGATCCTGTAAGTTCATCCAGAAGAACTCATAGTTGTTATATGATTCACATATGTTGATTTCTGGTAGCATCAATGTGCTCTAAGACTCAAAATCTGTAGGGAGACTAGGACACATGTATTCCACAATACCCAGAAATCGTTTTGCCACATTCCACCTAGAGACAGTTTTATTAAAATAATTAATTGTTTTTAATGGATGCCTAAGTCTAAACTTAGGAAATTAAAATAATTAAAGAGTATTAATCAAACTGAGGGTGAAACTTCTAGAAGAAGATGAGGATCAAGCCAAAATGATCTAAGCCATTGATTAGAAACTAATATGGACCATTGGTTCTCAACGAGAAGTTTATAAGAGGAGGCTTGATGGGCATTTGGAAAATACATTGGAGAGGGATCAAGAGATTGAATTTCTCAGAGAGCGTAGCAATTGCTACAGAATCAATTGAGGATATTTTTTGCAGTGAGGGGTAGGGATAGTTCCAATTGGAGAATTTCCTAATCCGGGAATACATCATAGAGGAGGCAGAGAGAGATCCAGAAGAGGCAGTGCAGAGGCTACATTGGGTAGTGTAGGGCCACACATAGGTAGCACTGAGCCTCAAAGGGAATCCACAAATTTGTTGGAGAATCAATTTCCAGAGCCAGAAGCCAGGGTGTGAGTCTGGGAGGGCAGAAGTCCAAGTCTCAGAAGCAAATCGATCAACAGAAGGAGTGACACAGTCTCCAGAAGCTGTGATGCAGGGCCTACGTAGTGATTGCGTAGAGGCAATAAGGGACTAGCCATTCTGTGGTTGGATCAGCTAGGCTCACCAGTGATAGTGTCAGATATATCTCACTCATCTCTCTGTTAGTCATATTCTCCGTATTGGATAGCCAACAAAGAATCCAAAGATTGTATTCAGAAAACTACTGCTTAATAATACAAACCCTCAACTATTGCACAAGCTTTCCCGCATTGGGCTTTTTCAGGGACATTTGTCCAAAAATAACAATGTCATATGTTGTGTATTTCTTTCTTGCTCAGTTTCTTATTTCCACATTTAATTTAATAGGTGAAGGTTGCAGTGTATTAGTTTCGGCATTTGTTGTAGGATGTAGTAAATAATTTGTTCAGTAATTTAACAAATAAAAGAAGCTTAATCAATCGTTGTAGTAGAAATTTGGGCCTTCCAAATTTTCACATGGTATCAGAGTTGTAGGTTAAGCAAGAGAGCAGAGTTGGAAGAGCCTAGTACTGAAGAGAAAGAGGGAAGTTGAAGTGCTGCATAGGAAGCAAATCGAATCCCCAGACGAATTGCACAGTCTAGGCCAGGAGAGCAATTTTTTTTAGGAAAGTCTCTCTCTGAGTGAATTGACAGAGAGAAAGATGTTAGAAAAATACTATATAAGACAAAGAAATGCAAGACATATAATATGCAGAAAAACACAAACACATAAAACCATAGAGACACAAATATAGGTGGTTCACCCAGTTTGGGCTACGTCCACCTCAAACAGCCAGTCCTTTCTTTCTATTATCCAGCAAAATGAAGAGACACAACCTACAGCAGATCCGTTGTAATATCTTTTGTTTTCTCTCACAGTCTCACCTCTCTGTTTCTCGCTTTGAGAATACACATCTGTATCACAGCCTCAATACAATACCCTCATACAAAGAGAGGGGTTGCCTTCTAGGGCAAAAAACCCTAAACTAAACATAAATTCTACTGTCAGATCATCCGCCTAATGGATGGCCCAGATTGACTAGAAATTACTATACTTTTACAAGGCAATTTTACATCTGTTTTTAGCTTTGGGGGCGCTGCCCCTAAAACCCCTACCGGGGGACCCCTGGCCCCCAGACCCCCCAGCCAAGGGGGATTAGCCCCCCTGGACCCCCGTGGGGGGGAAAAGGCCCCCTTGCACCCCCCCGCGTGGAGGGGTGTACAATCTTCCTGGGGTATACATCCGGCTGAAACAAAGACCTCTAAATAATCATGCTCCACACCCAACAATCTCCCACTTGGAGAATGATTGTAGCAACTCCACCGTTGCTTCATTTGTTGGACAATGACTCCTCTTTGGACCTGCTTGTTTCTCATCTTCATCGTCATCCTTGAAGACCAATTGAAACTGAGCATATTCTCAGTTTCTCTCTGGTTACAACTTTTGTTAGCATATCTGCAGGATTCTGGCTAGTGTGTATCTTTTCCAGCTTCAACTCTCTATCTTCCAACATTGATTGTATGAAATGGTACTTGAGCTGTATGTGTTTAGTCCTAGAATGAAATGTTGAGTTCTTTACAAAATGAATGGAACTTTGGCTATCACTGTATACCGTGCCCATATCATGCTTCTTACCCAATTCATTCATAAACCTTTGTAACCAAATCATTTCTTTACTAGCCTCTGTAGCAGCAACATACTCTGCTTCTGTTGTTGAAAGTGCAACAACACTTTGGATTTTTGAAACTCAACTAACAGTTGTTCCACCCACAGTAAATACATATCCTGTAGTGCTCCTCTTGTTATCTCTGTCACCTGCCATATCTGCATCAACATATCCCTGTAGAGAAATGTTTGAACCACCAAAACATAATGCTTGATTTGTGGTACCTCTCAAATATCTGAGAATCTATTTCACTGCCATCCAATGTTCTTTTCCTGGATTGTTCATTTACTGATCCGGATTTAAACAGGAACGCAATAGATTACAGAGATAACCATAAATACAGAGATGCAATAACCATAAACACAGAGATGCAGCGGAAATAATGCTTCATTTCATTAATGGAAAATACTGAAATATGCTTACAACCAGAAATGGAAATAAACCAGCTAGGGCGATGGTAGCTTATCTCTGAGAAGAGATGTGCGGCTACATGCCTCTGAACTGTTCCGAACTGTGTTACAATGAGGCTCGAAGGCCTATTTATTGTTGAGAAACAATGGAAAACCCTTCACATCCCGAAACCTAACCCTAGAAGATGAAACGCCAAATTGTGGGCCCCGTTTGGGTAAATTGGTACCTCAATTTCCCGGGGTCGTAACTTTGGCATATGATCTCCGTTTGACGCGTACGATAGCTCGTTAGAAAGATCTATCCGAGTACTACCACTTTGGGAGGCAACATCGGTCCATGGACCCATGTTGCCCCAGAATCCCAAAAAAACGTCGTTTAGGGCCTCAAAACGGCTCCGGAAGTTCAGGACCCGAAAAACTGCTAAAAATAGTAAACTGTGCTACAATTTAGGAAACTGAAAAGACTGAAAGAGACAGTTGTGGGGGTCCAAATGGGTTGGTGGGTGGCCACCAACATCCACCTGGATCATTCCTCCCCCCTTAGGAAGCAATGGTCCCCATTGCGTTGAGTTCCTCCATTTGCTGAACTTGTCCTGCAATCTCTGATGTGTCCAGTGATGGTGGGAAGCATGGTTGACGATGGTCCATATTGAACATTTGGTGCCAGTGAAGGAATGGAGGAATGATGTGCTCCAAAGCATTGTTCCCCATAGCCTTGGTACTGCTGTAAAGACCATGTTCGAGTGGTCTGAGCTTCTGATGGGTTCTGGTAAGATGTTCTTTCTGTCGATGCAACCAGACTTTGTTGCCCACCTGAAGCTTGTGTGGTACCCCTGTGCGTGAGAAGTTGTTCCTGTGTTCTGTCATGACCGTATTCCTTTGCTGGTGCTGCTGCGTAGAGGAACCCTTTGCAGGGGTCATGGATGTAGCAACAATCTTCCCCTTACTTTGGGAGTGGACCAAACAGATGAATTTCCTGGTCTGTGATATGAGCTTGCTGCCTTTCTTGGTAGTGATCAAAGATGTGGCAGTAGGTGGGGCTACCTCTGGTATCCTGTATAATGAATTGTTCAAAGAAATAATGACAGCACGAGGCCTTGACTCATACACAGCATGTCGCCTCCACAAGTATGGCTGGCCTAATAGTACATCACAAACATCCAGAGGTGTAACATCACACAATACCTCGTCTGTGAAGGGCTTGATGCTGTACGGAAGGCGGCACTGCTGGCGAACTTTGAGATCTCGTCCTTCATGAAGCCACCCGATACTGTACGGCTGCGGGTGCGGTGTAGTCGGTAGGCCCAACCGCTTCACGACCTCTGCTGAAACCAGGTTCTTTTGGCTACCACTGTCGACAATGAATCGCAGCGGTGAACCCTTCACCCACATCTGTGAGTGGAAAAGACGCTCCCCCTCCTCTGGATCTTCGGGCTCATTTTTCTTGATCTTGGCAGTGGCAACAGTGGCGCTGGGATCCGCATCAATGATCTGCTTCCCTTTTCCATTCCCCTTGTCGGGTTCTGGCTCAAGGTCGGAACATGCATCTGATTCGGAAGCCTTCAACTCGGCCACCAACGACTGCTTGGTCCGACACTCACTTGTGTTATGAGTGGGACTCTTGTGGAACTCACACCACTTTCCTGTGTCCTTCTTCGGCTTCGTGGTGTTGTTCTTTTCTTGCAACTTCGGCGGGTTGTCTTGGGCTGCCCCGCCTTGGCTTTGTCCTTTGGGCTTCGGATTTGCAGATCCAAAGTCTCGCTTCTTTTGTTTGAACTTTTGCTCGATTTTGACAGCGTATCGGTATGCTGTGCCGAGTGAGGAGATGTTCAAGAACACCATCTCTTCTTGGATGTATCTATGCAGGCAGCCGCGGTATTTGAGTACCAGATGCAGCTCAGAATCTTTGATACCCAACTGTGTGCGAAGGGTATGAAAAATGTTTGTGAACTCCTGCACATCTTGGTCTCGTCCCTGCCGCAGTGTGGTCCATTTGATGTATTTGTCCTCATAGCTTCCGACAGGGTAGTACTGCTCCTTGATGGCATCCCGGAAGTCATTCCAAGTGGGTGCGGCTGAAAATAGTGAGCCTGTACTTTCATCCTTCTGCTCGCAGTAGGTTTCCCACCAGTCCTTGACATGGGGGGCTGCTTTGAGAAGAGCGAAAACAATCTTTTCCCGACTTGAAAATTCGTGAACAGAAAAATACCCATCTAGCAGATTTAACCATTTATCTACGGCATCTGCGTCTATTTGACCCTCGAAGATGGGGATTTCAAAATTAACTTGTACCTTAAACGGCGTGGCGTTTCCAGAGTCGCTGTTGGAAGTCGATGCGTCGCCTCTGGGTAGCCACTGAAGGATCTGCGCAAAGCTATCCATCATCGCGTTCCTTTGCCGCTCGAGCGCTTCTTCGAGCAAGATTTTGATAGGATCTCCTGCCCCCTCGTCTTTCTTCTCGTCCGCCATGGGAGGCCGTCGGGATTTGCGAGGCTGGTCTTGCAAAGGTTCGACCAGTTCAAGTCCTAACTCCTTATATCCCGACCTCGTTGGGGACATGCAAAGAAAAACAGAGAAAAAGCAGACCGCTCTGATGCCACTGATCCGGATTTAAACAGGAACGCAATAGATTACAGAGATAACCATAAATACAGAGATGCAATAACCATAAACACAGAGATGCAGCGGAAATAATGCTTCATTTCATTAATGGAAAACACTGAAATATTCTTACAACCAGAAATGGAAATAAACCAGCTAGGGCGATGGTAGCTTATCTCTGAGAAGAGATGTGCGGCTACATGCCTCTGAACTGTTCCGAACTGTGTTACAATGAGGCTCGAAGGCCTATTTATTGTTGAGAAACAATGGAAAACCCTTCACATCCCGAAACCTAACCCTAGAAGATGAAACGCCAAATTGTGGGCCCCGTTTGGGTAAATTGGTACCTCAATTTCCCGGGGTCGTAACTTTGGCATATGATCTCCGTTTGACGCGTACGATAGCTCGTTAGAAAGATCTATCCGAGTACTACCACTTTGGGAGGCAACATCGGTCCATGGACCCATGTTGCCCCAGAATCCCAAAAAAACGTCGTTTAGGGCCTCAAAACGGCTCCGGAAGTTCAGGACCCGAAAAACTGCTAAAAATAGTAAACTGTGCTACAATTTAGGAAACTGAAAAGACTGAAAGAGACAGTTGTGGGGGTCCAAATGGGTTGGTGGGTGGCCACCAACATCCACCTGGATCATTTACCTGCTTACAATTCCCACTACATGTGCAATATCAGGCCTTGTCCAGACCATTGCATACATTAAGCTTCCAACTGCTGATGCATATGGAACTTTAGACATATAATCCATGTCTCTTTGGGTCTTTGGGCACATCTCCTTACTAAGTTTGAAATGGATAGCAAAAGGTGTACTAACTGGTTTTGCATTATGCATATTAAATCTTTTCAATGCCTTTGTATGTACTCATTCTGAGACAATGTTAATTTGCGATTTTTCCTATCTCTAGTTATTCTCATACCAAGTATTTGTTTTGCAGCTCCCAAATCCTTCATTGAAAATGAATTTGCCAATTTTCTTTTGAGCACATTTATTTCCTGCATGTTAGACCCTGCAACAAGCATGTCATCTACATATTATAACAATATAATATAGTTGCCATCATTTTGCTTTTTCAGATAAACACAATGATCAGAGTGACATCTAGTATAACCTTGTTCAAACGTAAACTTGTCAAATTTTAGATACCACTGCCTTGAAGCCTATTTTAAGCCATACAAGCTCTTTTTCAACCTGCACACTAGTTTCTCCTTCCCTTTTACCTCATATCCTTGTGGCTGTTGCATATATATCTCTTCCTCCAAATCCCCATAGAGAAAGGTTGTCTTTACATCTAATTGCTCAAGATGCAAATCTTCAACTGCCACTAGACTTAAAATAGTTATGATTGAAGTCATTTTAACAACAAGAGAAAATATTTCATCAAAATCAATACCTTTCTTCTGTGCAAACCCCTTCACCACAAGTCTAGCTTTGTACCTCTGTTTTCCTCCATCTTTTTCCTTCAGCCTGTAAACCCATTTATTCTGCAATGTAGTTTTACCTGCAGGCAACCTGACTAAGTCCCGAGTCTAGTTATGCATTAATGAGTCCATCTCTTCTTCCATGGCTAGCTCCCACTTCTTCCTTCTTTCAACCTGCATTGCTTCTTCATAACATTCGAGTTCACCAGAATCAGTCAACAATAAATAATATAATGAAGGAGAGTATCGTTCAGGGGGTAAAATTAACCTGGTAGATCTTCTAACACCACTTTTAGGTGTTTGGGTGCCTGTTGCTGTTGTTGTGGTTGTTGATTATTATTATGTTCAGACACCTTTACTTTTTCAGTGATCCCATCAAGAACTATGTATTCCTTGTTTTCTTTTTCCTGTTTCTTTTCCTACAACTGATTCTTATACAAGACCTTTTCATTGAATATTACATCTCTGCTCCTAATGATTTTGTGATTTTCATAATCATATAAGCGATAACCAAAGTCATTAACACCATATCCAATAAAGGTACATTTCTTTGATTTTGCCTCAAGCTTTGCTCTATTTTCTTTATTAATATGGACAAAGGCTTCACAACCAAAAGGTTTTAAAAAGGAGTAGTTTACCTTTTTATCTGTCCATGCTTCCTCTGGAATACCATCATCCAAGGAACTTGAAGGTCCTCTGTTTATTAGATAAACAACAGTATCTACAGCATCTGCCCAAAATTGTAAAGGCAATCCTGCATGCAATCTCATGCACCTTGCACGCTCCATGATTGTTCTATTCATCCTTTCTAACACACCATTTTCTTGTGGTGTTCTTGGAACTGTCTTCTCTCTGCAAATTCCATGCTCTGAACAGTACCTATCAAACTCTTTGTTGCAATATTCACCTCCATTGTTTGATCTGAGACACTTCAATTTCTTTCCTGTTTCAATCTCAACCAAAACTTTCCATTTCTTGAAAGTATTAAATACATCAGATTTGTTCTGAATACAATAAATCCAAGCTTTTCTAGTTGCATCATCAATAAAAGTAACATAATAACGAGAGCCACCGAGAGATGATACCTGAGCAGGTCCCCATACATCTGTATGCACAAGCTCTAATTTTTCACTCTTCTTTTCTTTCCCAACTCCGAGAAATCTGACTTTCTTCGGTTTTCCATAAATGCAATTCTCACAGAAGTCCAAATCAACATTCTTCAAACCCGGCAACAAATTCCTTGAGTGAAGAATCTTCATCCCCTTCTCACTCATGTGTCCGAGCCTATGATGCCATAATGCTGCATCTGCTCCTTTGGAAGTTAAAGCATTAACAGAGTTAGAAATACCATTGCATAAATACAATGTACCAACCTTTTCGCCTTTTGCTATTACCAGGGCTCCTTTGGTGACCTTCTAAACTTTATCTGTGAAAGTTGTCACACAACCTTCACCGCCTAACTGCCTTGTTGAAATCAGATTTTTCTTCAGACCTGAAACATGCCTTACCTCCTTTAGTAGCCATTGGTTTCCATTTTGCTGTTTTACAAGAACCTTACCCATTCCAAAAATTTTACAGGGTTTATCATCACCCAAACGGACTTGTCCAAAATCTCCTTGAACATACTCATGAAAATATTTCTTATCAGGTGTATCATGGAATGAGGCCCCAAAATCTACCACCCAGGAATCAGTAATATTTTCGAAAGAAAGAATCAAAGCATCTTGTAACACCTCACCTGTCATATTTGCTTCATGATTGTTTTCTTGTTGTGCATTTCCTTCTTTTCCCTTCCGAGATCTACAGTCTTTCTTTAGGTGTCCTTTCTTTCCGCATTTCCAGCACACTATCCCCGATGTGGACTTGGATCTACCTTTCCTTGATTTAATCCGATATCCTGAGCTTTTTCCTCTTTCCATTTTTCTTCCCCTAGGCTCTGCACTCAAAGCATTACCCGATGTCTCATTAGAGCTTTTCCGTCGCATTTCCTCGCTAAGGATAGCACCGAAAACATCATCAAAATTTAAGGTACTAGATCCAGAAACAGAGTTACTAATGGCCATTACTAAACCATTCCAAATTTTTGGCAATGAGCACAAGAATAATAGAGCTCTAACTTCATCATCAATGTTTACCCCTACAGAACTTAACTAACTTGTAACTGTATTAAAATCATTTAAATGGTCTGCAACAAATCCACCTTCCGACATCTTCATATTAAATAACCATTTCATAAGAAATGTCTTGTTTGAGGCCGAGGGTTTTTCATATAGTTTCGCCAACGCCTGAATCAAACCCTCTGTCGTTGTTTCCTTCGAAATGTTGAAGGTGACCAACATTGTGAGGCACAACCGTATTGTTCCGAGTGCCTTTCTATCGAGAATGTTCCATTCTTCATCTGTCATACCCGTCAGCATATGTGTTTTTCCGCTCAATGGTAGGTACAGATCTTTCTGATACAGATAATCTTCCATATGCATCTTCCACAGCGGGAAGTTTTGGCCGTTAAATTTCTCGACCCTAAACTTACCATCTTCTGCCATTGCTCCCACTCGAACGAGAAACCCTTCTTTCCTGTGAGTTTATCAGCCAAATAGACCTTCGACTCTGATACCAGTTGTTAGAAAAATACTATATATGACAGAGAAATGCAAGACATATAATATGCAGAAAAACACAAACACATCAAACCAGAGAGACACAGATATACATGGTTCACCCAGTTTCGGCTACGTCCACCTCGAACAACCAGTCCTTCCTTTCTATTATCCAACAAAATGAAGAAACACAACCTACAACAAATCCGCTATAATATCCTCTGTTTTCTCTCACAGTCTCACCTCTCTGTTTCTCGCTCTGAGAATACACATCTGTATCACAGCCTCAATACAATACCCTCATACAAAGAGAGGGGTTTCCTTCTAGGGCGAAAAACCCTAAACTAAACATAAATTCTACTGTCAGATCATCTGCCTAATGAATGGCCCAGATTGACTAGAAATTACTATACTTTTACAAGGCAATTTTACATCTGTTTTTAGCTTCGGGGGCGCTGCCCCCAAAACCCTCGCCAGAGGACCGCTGGCCCCCAGACCCCCGTTGTACAATCTTCCTGGGGTATACATCCGACTGAAACAAAGACCTCTAAATAATCATGCTCCACTCCCAACAAAAGACTTTCAAATCGAAGTTTGCCAGTGTCAGAAGGAGGAGTGCAGAAGCATCAGCGCAAAGCATATTTCTTGTGAGATGCATTTTTCTGCAGCAGTTGTTGGGGCAAAAAAAACGTCAGAAGAGAGAATGAGACCCTACCTTGAGGGAATTCTTCTTTAGAGGACTTCCAGCCAGGAAATCTGAATTCTCGTTTGTTGAGCAGCAACAGGGAGCAGTAGATCTACTAACTCTAGCAGGGAGTGCGAAGGCTAGCCCAGCAACAGTGTAGAGGAGGTAGCTTGACATTTCGTTGGCAGAGATGGCAGCAAATGGGTTGCGAGATCAGGATCATTGGAAGGTGCATCCAACTATGTGAACTAGAAGGCAAGAATCGCATGTCTTCTGGATGAGCACGATCTCAAAACCTATGTCGATAGTGTGGTAGTTGTACCTGCGGATTCAGATTTGCTCAAGAAGTATAAGGTTGAGGTGGCAAAGGCCAAACGATTGATCCTCGACAGAGTGAGAGATTGCGTAGTATGTCACATTGTCGGCAAGGATACTGCCTCACAGATGTGGGAAGCATTGGCTACGCTATACAAAGGATCTTTTGAGCAGTGAAAGATGTACTTATAGCAAAGGATTAGATCCACATCGATGCAAAAGGGGGAACACATTGATCCGTTCCTAACAAAGCTTCAAGAAATCTCAAACTCGTTGGCAGCTGTGGGGTCAACACCTCAGCCTACCGAGATGGTGAGGCTGGCCCTAAATTCAGTCTCAGAAGAATGGCAAGTGTTTGTCTAGAGTATCCTGGGCAGAGAGAGATTTCCATATTGGGAAGGGATGTGGGTCGCACTTCAGCAAGAAAAGATGAGGAGAGACTTAGTCAAGTGCAAACTTGATAGCAAGAACAACAACGGGACAAATCTCAAGGAGGAGGAAGAGAATGCAACACTTGCATCTAAGGGGCAGCAGGAGCAATGGAGAAATAAGAAGGACAAGGAAAAGAAGCATGATCTGAAGATTGCATCCGCAAAGATCGAGGAGGAGGAGTTTGCCATGGTTGCCCAGATACCTCCAGGGGAGAGGTGGGGTGATCTAGAACTATAGTTCAAAAGAACTGCAGATGGGCAAGATCCTTCAGGAGTCCACCTCTTGGATCAATACCTTGCTATAGGAGCTCAGATGAGAAGTAGCAGGATGGACCAGTGTTAGTTGGTGTAGAGGAGTGTCAGAGTGCCAGTTGCAGTGGCTAGGAGTGCTAGAGACTAAGCAGCGCAAAGCAGAATTGGCAACAGTGCAGTTGGCACAGTACAGAGTCAACAACAACGTAGAAGCTTCAGAGGGTCAGCGCAGAGACTAGCAACAATCAAAACTCCAGCAACAGATGCATAATGTTGAACACCTTTTCAATAAATTTGGATGATTTTTCGTTGTTGATGCAATAGTAGTAGTAAATGGAGAAGGTTGCAACGCAGATGCAATATTGGCAGTGGCAGTGCTAGCAACAACACAAATGCAAAACTTATGAGGGTTGCAGTACATATGCAGTGTTAGCAGTGGCAAGGTCAGCAGCAATACAAATGCAGCAGTTGCATAGTAGTTGGTGGGCAATGATGTCAAACATCAACAACATAGAGGCAGATGTTACATAGCAGGGTGATGCTTCAACAAGTTGCATTACTAGAGCACATTTCTTGCTAAGAGGGAGTGTTGATTTCTGGTAGCATTGGGTGTGCTCTAAGCCTCAAAATTTACAGGGAGGCTAGGACACATGTATTCCACAATACCCAAAAACCGTTTTGGAAAATTCCACCCGGAGATAGTTTTATTAAAATAATTAATTATTGTTAATGGGTGCCTAAGTCTAAACTTAGGAAATTAAAATAATTAAAGGGTATTAATCAAACCGAGGGTGAAACTTCTAGAATAAGACGAGGATCAAGCCAAAATGATCTGAGCCATTGATTAGAATCTAATATGGGTTATTGGTTCTCAACGAGAAGATTATAAGAGGAGGCTTGATGGGCATTTGGAAAATACATCGGAGAGAGATCAAGAGATCGAATTTATTAGAGAGAAGCGCAACAATTGTTAGAGAATCGATTAAGGAGATTTCTTGCAGTGAGGGGCAGGGATAGTTCCGGTTGGAGAATTTTATGATCTGAGAATACATCGTAGAGGAGGCAGAGAGAGATCCATAAGAGGCTACATTGGGCAACGTAGGGCCACACATAGGCAGTGCTGAGCCTTAGAGGGAATCCGCAAGTTTGCGGGAAAATCGATTTCCAGAGCCAGAAACTGGGGTGTGAGACCAGGAGGGCAGAAGTCGAAGTCTCAAAAGAAAATCGATCATCAGAAGGAGTGACACAATCCCCAGAAGCTATGACGCAGAGCCTACATAGTGATTGCGTAGAGGTTGCGCAGAGGCAACAAGGGACTAGCCATTCTGTGGCTGGATCAGTCAGGATCACCAGTGATAGTGTGAGGTATATCTCACTCATCTCTCTATCAATCGTATTCTTTGTATTGGATAACCAACAAGGCATCCAAAGATTATTTTAAGAAAACTACTGGTTAATAATACAAACCCTCAGCTGCTGCACCAGTTTTCCCGCATTAGGTTTTTCCGGGGACATTTGTCTAAAAATAACGGTGTCATATGTTGTGTATTTCTTTCTTACTTAGTTTCGTGTTTCTGCATTTAATTTAATATGTGAAGGTTGCAGTGTATTAGTTTCGGTATTTGTTGTAGGATGTAGTAAATAATTTGTTCAGTAATTTAACAAATAGAAGAAGCTGAATCAATTGTTGCAATAGAAATTTGGGCCTTCCAAATTTTCATAACCTGTATCTGCTTGCTAAGAGCATTTGCAACCACGTTCTCATTACCTTTGATGTACATGATCTCAAAGTCAAACTTGTTGATCGTGGCCAACCATCTAAATTGTTTGGCATTCTGTAACACCCTCCTCCCACATTTACCCAAGTTAATCGGCCCACTAGGGTAAACAGGTGATAAGAGGCTACTTGATCCAGTGGATCAAAATAGTGCTCAAAATTCAAAGTGTGTGATAGAGCTCGAAACTTGAACGACTCGATAGATCTCGGTGACCTAAATCCAACACAACTCGTTTCATTCAAATCCGACATCGGATGCTCCTAGAATCACGTTCTGTTAGTTTTTGGAAATAATTAAAAAAAAATGAAATTTGAGTTGCAGGGATGCCCAATTAGCAGTTTGTACGTTGATTGGTCCATGACTTGGCAAGTCACTGGGTTTTTCATTGGACAATGGTTGGTCAACACTTGGCATCAAATTATTGGTTAAATTTTGTTTTGGTGGCCTAATGAGGGAGTGCCACGTGGGCCAACCAGTGGTTGCCATGTGGCCTCCTCATGGCTAACCAAAATTTGTATGGAGGAAGAACAACACCCCTAGGAGTCGAACTTGAGACCAAGTACCAAGCAACCAAGAGCCATACCATCGCACCATCACTATGTCACTTAATATTGAATGAATGTGAATTATATTCAAGATTTAATGTTGGCATGGTTGGGGGTAGGACCAGGGCTAACCTAGCCCTAGTCACCACACCCAAGAGGATCGTGGGCCAGGGCTTAGCCCCAGCCTCGTGGTCACCGTCCTCCATACAAAACAGAGGAACCCTGGCTGAAGAACTGGTGGTGGTGAAAAGTGGGTCAGCCCCAAGCCATATGGAATTCCATACGACTACCGGCGAAAGAGCAAGAGGAGCCAGCTGAAAGGTGCTTGCAGCGGGGGCTAGCCCTAGGCCATATGGCCTCCACATGACCTCACCGCAGTGAATGGAGCGCTCAGTCAGAAATGTAGAATTTAAGTGCTAAGCCCAGGTTATATGGAGTAATAAGACCGTGTGTCAAGCAGTTGGGGGCTTGACCGCTGAGGGTGAGCAATTAGCCCCAACCCTTAGGCACGTGGCCCCCATGTGGCCTATTTTTTCAGAACTGGGGGCTTAATGGCACCCTTAACGGTCCTACAAATTTGCCCGCCGAGTAGGAATTATGCCAGGTTTAGCGTGTCGGTTATGCATTTGGGGTGCTCAAGCCAGGTTAAGCCCGAATTGGAGGATGGTTAGCTGCGAAATTTGGGAAAATGAAGAAACATACATAGCTTCCTCAGTTTTTGGCCAAATGAGGTGTAGAAAGAACCAAAATGAGGGTTTTTTACTACTCTGGAGCCATTGGAGACATTGTTTTAGCATTATTAGCACTATAACTTGATGTAAACACATATTTTTTTAGCATAATGCAAGAGGCCCAACATTGGAAGTTGGACCAGTAGATGTAGCCCAGGAAGGGTGAACTCCTTTATCATTTGCTGTATTGTGTTTGTTGTTATGGTACTGAAGTATGCTTTATTTTATACCAAACTAAGATAAAAATCATATTTTATGTGTTTAGTAAATTGATCCTCTACCCAAAACACATATACTTACACTTGCAAAATTGTTTAAAAAAATCTTCAAGTTTATACATTCAGATCATTTTGGTATCAGAGCAACATGTTATTGTGAAGATTTGATTTGTTTGCAAGTGTTTTTCTGATGCTTACAAGGTTGAAGCTCAAAAGAGGAGAAGGAGAACTTGTGGAGCCAAGATCTCAAATTGTTTCAAGGAGAACAAACACACCTCAAGCTTCAATAGTCATGGCACATGAAGAAGGTCCTGAAGAGATGTTTGAAGATGAGAAGACTTTCAAAAAATCATTCTTTGAAATGTTTGAGATGGTTAAGGTTTTGTATGAGGAGAGGAATTCTAGATTGTATGGAGAAATCTCAAAACCTCATGGAGGAAAAGGAGACAAACCTCCAAAAGGGAATGGAGAGAATGGTGGCAAACCACTAACTTCACCTCCATCATCATCCTCATTATCATCTTCATCCTCATCTTCAACTTCTTCTACCCTTTCACAAACACATCCAAATTCCCCAAGGGGTCATGGTAAAACTCCTTTGCTTAAGCTTGACATTAAGTTTGAATTGCCTATGTACAATGGAGAGGTAAATGCAGAAAGATTAGATAACTGGATTCATCAGACTGAAGTGTATTGTAGGATACAAAGAATCAAAGACGATGAAACCAAGATTCAGCTTGATTCTCTTAGATTGGAAGGTGCAACACTAATTTGGTGGGAAGACAAAAATAAGAGGACATGAAGAAACATGGTAAGTTTTTATCCTCCTGGAATGATTTTGTTGTTGCAATAAGAAGGAAATTTTATCCATTAGCATACATGCAGAAAGATATTATGGATTGGAAGAACTTTAGGCAAGTTAAAGGGAAAATGTGCAATCTTATACTCAAGAATTTAGGAAAAGAGCTCTGATTTTGGGTATAGATTTGTCCTCACAAGATAATTTTTTCTCAAATATATTGGAGGATTTCATAGTTATTTGAGACATACCATTCTCACATATAACCCTACAAAACTAGATGAAGTTTGTGTTCATGCAAGAGGGAAAAATGTTTCTAAATAAACTAGTGAGAGTTTGTTTAAGTCTGGAGAAAAGGGAAAGGGTAAGTTCAAAGGAATAGGGAAAAAGAATGATGCCATCAAGATGGAGAAAGAAAATATCACATGTAAACGTTGTTCCAAAGAGGGCCATGATGAATATCATTGCTGGAAACTTCATCTAGAAATGAGACCCAAAAATTTTAAGAACAAGGAGAAAGAGAAGACAACTGCAACTACACAACATGATTTAGGTTTAGATCCTGAAGATGAAACAAATATCACAGCCACGGGTTTGAAAGGTAAGGACATTGCAAGTACTAGTTCTTCAAATTGTCTCACTGAAATTGAAGATGAAAAAACAAGAATATAGATTTTCCATATTAGAGTTATTTCAAAACATACCAAGATAGATACACTGTTTGATTGTGGTTCACAAGAAAATCTTATCTTAGAAGACATTGTCAAGAATTTTAATTTAGAAACCGTTCCTCGTCCACCTTATCCTTTAGGTTGGATATGTGACAATGAAAAATGCATGTGACAAAAAGATGTAAATTGAAATTTCCAATCACTACAAACTTTTTAGATGAGGTAGAGCTTGATGTAATTCCAATTGATATATGTGGTATTGTTATGGGAAGCCCATATCTATATGATAGGAGAGTTATTTTTCATCACCATGAGAACAAATATCATTTGTTCAAGAATGGGATTGAGTACATTTTTATAGCATACAGTAAAAAGTTGAATGCATCTCTTGTAAATGCAGGACAAATGAAGAGGAATGTTAATGCTAGCCATAACTTTGCATTGTTAATGATCAAACATGAAGGTGTTGAAGACTCTAAAGCCTTTCAAGGATATGAATCAAGTTTGAAATCTGATTTCATTGATGTTTCTAATTCATGTGATAAGATGTTTCAGGAGTCTAACATGTTTCCTCCTAAAAGAGGTAAACAAAATGAAGTAAATTTGCAGAAGGATGCATCATTGTTGAACATTGGTGTGAATAAGATGTTCGTGTTAAAGCATGCAAAGGTCAAAGAGAAAATGCAAAAGCAAATTGAAAAAGAGGACATTGATTCCAAAACTTCTTCTTGTGGGTTTCATAATGTGTTGACTTTGAAATGGGATGTTGCATGGTGATGGCGATGACATTTGGTTAAGAGTCAAGCCAAGCACTAGGCTAGACATGGTAAGCATCGTCATGACGACAGTGTTTAAGGTGAGAAGAATTTGAGATTGTTTAAGTTTCCTTTGATTAGAGACCGAGGAGGGAATGTGTTTATTCCTTCAAAGGCAGTTTTTTGTTCTGCATATTCTGGGAAATTGCAGCAAGATGTCATCTATGACAGCAAGACAAGGACTCCAAAATCAGGGAAAATGATGTATTTTCATGAAAAGCTCAAAATGACAAATTCAAGCAAATTTCAATGGATTGAGACTAGAAGGGTGAGGGAGCTGTACCCTCATCTATTTGTTGACTGATAAAGAGCTTTTGGAGGTCCAAAAGCTTCCAATGGGGAGGAGTGATCCAGTGGATCAAAATAGTGCTCAAAATTCAAAGTGTGCGACAGATCTCGAAACCTGAACGACTCGATAGATCTCGGCGACCTGAATCCAATATAACTCATTTAACTCAAATCCAACATCAGATGCTCCCGGAATTATGTCCTGTTCGTTTTTGGAAACAACTAAAAAAATGAAATTTGAGTTGCAGGGATGCCCAATGAGTAGTCTATACCTTGACTGGGCCATGACTTGGCAGGTGACTGGGTTCTTCATTGGCCAATGGTTGGTCGACACTTGGCATCAGGTTATTGATTCAACATTGTTATGGTGACCCAATGAGGGGGTGCCATGCGGTCCAACAAGTGGCTGCCATGTAGCCTCCTCATGCTTGACCAAAATTTGTATGGAGGCTGAGCAACACCCCTGGGAGTTGAACTTGAGACCAAGTACCAAGCAACCAAGAGCCATACCATCGCGCCACTTCTATGTCACTTAATATTGAATGAATGCAAATTTTATTTAAGGTTTGAAGTTGGCATAGTTGGGGGTAGGACCAGGAATAAATCCCAACCCTGGTCATCGCGTCCAAGAGGACCAAGGGACGAGATCATGGGCCAATGCTTAGCCCCAACCCCATGGTCACCACCCTCCATATAAAATAGTGGAACCCTGGCTAAAGAACTGTTGGTGGTGAAAAGGGGGCCAACTTCAAAGAGCTAACCCCAAGCCATACGGAATTCCAAACGACTACCGATGAAAGATTAGGAGGAGCTAGTAGAAAGGTGCTTGTAGCGGGGACTAGCGCCAAGCCATATGACCTCCACGTGACCTCACAGTAGCGAATGGAACGCTCAGTCAACATCACAGAATTTAAGTGTTAAGCCCAAGTTATATGGAGCAATAAGACCGCGTGTCAAGTGGTTGAGGGCCCGACTGACAAGGGCGGGTATTTAGCCCCTGGACCTATACATGTGGCCTAATTGTTTGGAACTGGAGGCTTAATGGCACCCTGAATGGTCCTACAAATTCACTCACTGAGCGAGAATTGTGTTAGGTTTAGTGCGTTGGTTCTGCGTTTGGGGCACTTAAGTCAGGGTGAGGCCAAATTGGAGGATGGTTAGGTGCAAAATTTGGGAAAATGAAGAGACAAGCATAACTTCCTCAGTTTTTGGCTAAATGAGGTGCAGAAAGAACCAAAATGGGGGTTTTTTACTGTTCTGGAGCTATTGGAGACATATTTTTTTACCATTATGAGCATTGTAACTTGATGTAAACACATATTTTTGAGCATAATGGAAGAGGTCCAATATTGGAAGCTGGACTAGAAGATGTAGCCCAGGAGGGGTGAACTCCTTTATCATTTGTTGTCTTGTGTTTGCTGTTATGGTACTAATGTCTTCTTTATTTTCTGCCAAATTGAGATAAAAATAAAATTTTATGTGTTTAGTAAATTGATCCTCTACCCAAAACATATATAATTTACACTTGCAAATTTGTTTAAAAAAATCTTCAAGTTTATACATTTAGACCAATATTATTATGTGATTCAACTCCCCATGTATAGTTAAGAAAGTAGAACTGTCATAACGAAACCAAACTGACCTTCCACACATGTTACAAAACATTCAAGAGCCAACCAACCCTTCCAGGTGATCAACCCCTGAAGCAACTTGAAATTTCACTGATCTGGACCCTTATCTGCTCCCATGACAAGCCATGCATGTGACTGAGGCCTTCTAGCCGCTCCCACAACAAGGCATGTCAATGACTATGGACTTTTCCAGGTAGTTTTGTGCCAGTGACCCTAGATTCTAAGCCACTTTTTCAGGGCTAGGTCTCAAGCCACTACCCAAAACTCCATGAAACTTCTAGAAATGAATAATAACAAGGAAACAAAGATACAAATGCATTCACTGGTGCAAGTATTTGATCTGACCCATACTAGCCATGACAGGCATTTCGCCAAACTTGTCATAAATATGTAATCTACAGGTCATAAAAACATATCTAAGCATAGGGGTCTCATACTTATCTGAGATTCGTAAATAAACATTGTTGTCATATCACAATAGTTGCATTATCATCTATTAGGGCATATATACAGTGTACATTCATTTTTTAATAAAAACATGATGATAACCATACATCAAGTTTGTCATAAAACATACTCATAATCAACATATAACCAACATAAATAACATGGATATAACAACCATAAAAACCACATATGAACCAATACATTTACACATGAAATACCAAGGAGAAGAAGCTGTCATTAATAAATGTTAAATCCAACCAATTTTGGGACTTCCACGAATCACCCGACCATATATTTGATAAACCAAATATTTCTTTCATCCAATCACCCCCATGCCATATTCCAAGCATGAATGTGGGACTCAAAACCAAACCAATCCAAGTTACCTTAGGATTTACCACAATCCCCACTGAATCACTAAGCCCTAAATAAGCATGGATGTCACTAGATTTCTCCACTTGTAACATGAGGAATTTCTCTCCCTCCTAGTCTCTAGGCTTTACTGTATATCCCGCCATTCACCGATCGAGGATTCCTAGGTCTAATCGAGACTCCACCCTCCATAATTTACCATATATCCCATCATTCACCAGTTGAGGATTCCTAGGCATGATCGAGGGCACACACCTCTAAGATGTACAGTATATCTCACCATTCACTGGTCGAGGATTCCTAGGCCTATCAAGGCACACAAAATTTGGCTTTACATCAATCCCACCTTCTCCAGTTCAAGGATTCCTAGGTGATGTGCTTTTCTTTCAGAGACCACCTCATAGAGTTTCGAAACCATCCCACAATCCAGCTCAACCAAATACAAGAGAACCCACCACACCATGGCTATCCGGAAATGGCAAGGCTAGGTTGAAGAACATTTAACACCTAGCAAACCCCATTCTAATGACAGCAAGAGAACCAATTACACACATGCATGTACCATGCATGCCAAATATAGCAGGGAAATCACACATGCAAATCGATACCTGCAAGTAATCCCGTTGTAGTCGCTTGATCCTACTCTTCCTTGCTTGATCTTTGATTTCCTTTGCCTTCTTGGTTATTCCTTTTCCTTCCTTGATCCAATGCTAGAGTTCTCCAAGAAAACTCTAAGTGTCCAAGACTGAGAGAGAGAGAGAGCTCCAAAACTGAATTGACAAAAGGTACCAATTGATCCTCGAAAGCCTTTTTTATTAATGAGGCCTATATTTTCTTCATTTTTCCATTATTTTCCTCCTCACATGCAACCTGTAACCTTTCACCTTGCAAAAAATGACATTTTTCCTTTCTAGAGCCTTTGTCGTTACCTTTGCCAATTTCCTTAGCCATAATAAACCATTTGAACACCCACATTAGTATGTTTTGCCCAACATTCAGCTTGGAATATGTGTCCCATGACCATGGTTATTATTTTTCCTTTATTAACTTTATTTATATGAGATTTTGACAGGGTTGTTACACATTCAGATTCAATTGGTTAAATAGATACCTCAATCCATTGTGATCACTCATAAATACAAACCTCATGCTAAGAAGATAACACCTCCACATCTTTAATGCATGAATTATTTCTGCCAACTCAAGATCATGTATTGGATAATTATGCTCATGATCATTCAGTTTCTGTGACTCGTAACATACTACCTGTCATTTTTTCATAAGGACTCCACCAATTCCTTTCTTGCAAGCATTTGTACACACCACAAACTCTTTATCCATATATGCAATCTTTAACACTGGAGTATTCATCAACAACTGATTTAATTGCTCAAAACTTGCGACACATTCCTCTGTCCATTCAAAAGTCTTACCTTGCCTCTATTGTGATGTAATAATATATGAAATCAGAGAGAAATTCTAGATGAACCTACTATAGTAACCTCCTAGCCCAATTAATGATCTTACCTCATCCACATTTCTAGGAGTTGCCCACGCCATGATAACCCTTATCTTTTCTGGATCCACTTCTATGCCTTCCTTGGAAACGAAGTGTCCCAAGTAATGTACCTTTGTCTGAAAGAAACTGCATTTATTGAGCTTAGCATACAACTAATGCTCTCTCAACAATATCAATACTATTGCCAAGTGTTCAACATGTTCTTCCTCATTCTTTGAATATATCAAGATGTCGTCCATATATATAATAACAAACTTGTCCAGATAAGGACGCAATACACTATTCATTAAGCACACAAAGGTAGTTGGAGCATTAGTAAAATCAAATGGAACTACAACAAACTCATAATGCCCATACCTGGTCTAGAAGGTTGTGTTGTAAATATCCTCTTCCTTGATGCATTCTTGATGGTATCCTGATTACACATCAATCTTCGAGAACAATGTTGCTCCCTTCAACTGATCAAATAAGTCATCAATCTTCGACAATGGATACCTATTCTTGATGGTTACCTTGTTCAACTGCTTGTAATCAATGCATAGCCTTAAAGTGCCATTATTCTTCTTCACAAACAACACTGGCTCACCCCACAAGGATACACTTGGCCTAATTGATGGGCCTCTAAATTAGACATAAATTAAGGCTCATGCCTCTAAATTAAACATAAATTAAGGCTCATCTAACCATCCTTCATTATATTAAACCTCTCTTTTTGCATTAGATAATGTATTTTTAACTTTAATATATTCATTAAGAAGGTTTATGAATAATTGCATATTTGTGCCTAATATTATTTATTTTTGTGGAATATTATGAGAATATTGGGCAGATTATGAAGATTTAGAGGAGGAGATAATTTAGGGACTTGCTCCCTATTATAAGAGGATCAATATTAAATAATAAATTAACAAGATATTATGGAATTATGGCACAGATTGCAGAACTCCAATGATTGAGAAAATCTAGGAATGTGTTCCCTGCCATTTATTGCAGATTCCTAGTAATGGGAACCAAATCCACTAATCAAGGGATTTTGGTGGGGAAATCTTCCTCATTTCATGGGGAATGATTCCTAATCATTTTGTATAAGTACCAAGTCGAAATTTCCCCTAGGGAGAGATTTTTATTAGTCTTCTTGTGGAGAGAACTCGTGATTTTGTAGATCCATTGTATTTTCTTGCAGGGATGTAATTGTATTGATGAAGATAATGAAGATTGGTGTCATGTTCAGCTTCTAAATCTTGTTTTCCTTCATAGGTCTCTGAGTTTCCTTGGGCTTGTCTATCCTAGGAGCCTCAAAGCCCCTTTGTATCATTTGTTTTTCTTCTTTTCACTTCTTATTCACACGCATTTCTTGTTCTTATTTCTTTCCATTTTTGAATTTAGTATTAATGATTTCTTGTTGTAGGATTGGGTTAAATAGTTGATATAAGTTCTTTTGCGGGATCAAAAGAATCATTTCATCATTGGAAACGCTTTGGAAGGTCATAGTAATCATTGAGCTACTTGGATTAGTCTTCTTATTCCCAAATCTAGATTTCTGGAACTCCTTTTTAGCAAAGAACAATAAATTTCTGCTATTTTTTAGAGCATGCTAACAAGCTTCAATCGAGTTGGTTCCACTTGCATTAGATCAAAAAAACATTCTATTTAATAACAAAATTTACCCCATTGCATTTTCACTTGATTAGGTTAGGCATTTGATATATTTACTAGCTCACTAGTTCTCGAACTTCTAAATTTAGACCAAGTAATTTTCTGTTATTTAATAAATATTTCCCATGTATAGATGAATTTGTGGATAGATGTAGACAATAATGTGTGTTGTTGCAGGAGCTTCTACATTGCAGGGAGACCTCATCTCGTTCACCTCATCCAAGCCTCATCCACCCATGTCGCCAAAGCAAAAATTGTCATTTCCATTGAGCAAATCTACCCATCTTGAAGCCCTTGCTTGAGTTTTGGGTAGTGTCCACCACCTCCATGCTTTATTCTTCCATTATCCACCTTTCCCAAGCTCCATTCCACCATTTAGACCACTTCTTAAGCTTTTGACCTACTTTTTGTAATAAAACAGGGGATCATGTAGACATCCTATAGGAATTAGTACTTACTGTAGACATCTTGTAGCAAAACCTGTAGTCACCTGCTTTGAGCCCGAATTGAGAAAAATCATCACTAGAAGCCAGGATTAGTCCCCTACTTGCCCTCCAAGCCATCTGAACCATTGTACTCCTTTTCCTCCACACTTGTCTCCCCTGCCAAAGAACCAAGCAAGATTAGCATTTACATTTTTCAAGCAAAAAGATAAAAAGGAAAAAGTTGTTTTATATTTTTTCATGCACACAATAGTTAACACTCTCTAGATCAAATTTTATGCTCAGTTAGTTTAAATCATCACATGTGATAAATAGGGTTAAGTTAGGTTTCTTTTACATTTAGTTCATGATCTTTATGCAATTAGAATATGTTTCTTTCCTTGTACTTTATTTCTTGCAATAGGTTAGGGTTTCCATTTCAGTTCATTTTCTGTAATTAGTTTAAGGTTTGATTTCAGTACATGCACTCCATTACATCATGACAACAAAGGAAGGACACATTGTATGTTTCACATATAATGTTGATACCTCTTAAGTTTGTACAAACCCCGGGTTGATAATTAAAGTCGGTAGCCTTGGGAGTTGCAGCATTCTTGCTGCAATACCGAGGCTCATCACTTTTTGGTGTTGTTGCCAGGGAGGTGTCAAAGTATGCATTGTTTTCTTCCATAGTTGATTAAATTCTTTCTACTTTTTGCAAATAATAATAATAATAATAATAATTGCATTAAGCATATTTCATTTCAAAAATAGAAAAGTGCATTCCATTACAAAAAAAATCTCCAACACCAACCCACCCCCCCATTCGATCACATGGTGCACTAAGATCCACATCACCATTCACTTTTGTAGGTAGAAGAAGAAGATGGCAAAGAATGTAGAAGAAATGGATGGAGATGATGACAATGAGTAAGATCCTCTCAGATTTCCCATTCAAGATAATAATGTTAATGTGCACATGAAGAACATCTCTCCATCTTTTCTTCCAAAATTTCATGGTCTAAGGTCAGAGGATCCGAAAACATTTCTCTTTGAATTTGAAATTATTTGTAGATCTTACGGTTACTTGTTAAACACTCAAAAATTGAGATTGTTTCCAGTAACATTGAAGGATAGAGCTCTTAAATGGTTCATGAGTTTAGGGACTAATTCAATAAGATCATGGAATGATATGCAAAATATATTTCTAGAAAAATATAAAGATCATGATCTTAAAGAAGAAATGTTTAGAATGAATCAAAGAGAAGATGAGAGTCTAGAGGATCTAATAGAGAGGTTCATGTATAATGTTAAGAGGGAAAAACTACACCATTTAAGATCTAACACACTAAAAACCCTCTTACTTAGAACAATTAGGGATGAGTGGATTGATCTCCTTGATCTCATGAGTAAATGTGATGTATACCAATTATCATTTGATGAAATTTGTGAAACATGAAAACACATATCAAGAGGAAAGGCAAGATTAAGTCAATCGGCATCAAGATCAATAAGTCAAGCTAAACTTGGAAATTTGCTTGATAACTTTAAAATAGAAATTCTTAGTAATCTAAGCGAACAAGTAGAAATGTTAAGAATACAAAATGAGAAAAAATAAGATGTTGATATTTGTATTTTCCATGCGGAATCACATGATGTTAAATGTTGCTCCTCAGTAGCAAGGTTGAAGGAAGTTCACCAAGAGGACAATGGAGTAAGTCAATTGCCAATGCAGCTATGTTATGTTGCTCCAAGAGGAACATGACAACCTATTCAACCTGATACGATACATGAGCCTAATTCATAATTTCAAGCTTATGCACATCCATTTCAAAGTAATTGGAGCACACCCTTTCCTTTGCAACATTGGCCATCTCAACCCCAAAACCAATCTTGGCAACAAGATTGGTAAGAAACTTATGGGATTCATCCACAATATCCTAAGTATTTTTCTCAATATCCTCCATACCCAACTCCATGTTATCCTTACCATTTAGCTCCACCACAACCACAACCCCAACCACATCTATCTCAAATATACACTCCCACTCAACTACCCGTACCACCATTTCCAAACCCACACATTGAAGTAGATCTACCCACTTACAATGTTGAGGTACAACACTTCCAAATATCTCCTCTTGATCTCAATGGTATTCATCTCATCTCAGGAAGAACATTACAAAAAAATAATTCTCTTGATGCCATTGAAGGACAACATGCAGAAAAAGAAGATTCAAAAGAGAAGATCAAAGAACCATGGGCTGCAATTGATGAAGAGTAGATAACAAAATCAGAGATCGAGAAAGATCCTTCATGGTCACCATCAAATCCTCCATGTATTCATGAAAACAATCAACAAAAAGAGGAAGATTTGAAGGTCATGGAAGAAAAATACATCCAAGATGATTCAAATCAGAAAGTGGACCAGGGGCATCACAACTATATTGAAATATGGTTCCGAACATTCACTAAGTTGCAACAATACTCTCTTCTTCAATCGTGCTTGATACCATCAAAGTCAAAACATTTGATCACTCAAATTCAGGTACATGTCAAAGCATACATTTCAAGCCTACACATCAGTTTCTCTATCATCTTGATGTGCACATGGCTCCATTAGAAGCATTCTTATACTTGAAAGTAATTTTGTTTTTCAAGTAGTGTAGGGTAGAAAAAAATGAAATGAAAAATGAGAGGAAAAAAATAAAAACTCAGGTGAAAGTCTCCTTTGAGGCGCCTGAGATTGGTTCATTGATTGAAAACCTCCATGAGGTGGTCAATGGGTTAGAAAAAAGAAAAAAAGAGAAAAAATAAAAAAATCTCAGGTGAAAACGTCCTTTGAGGCGCCTGAGATTGGCCCATTGGCTAAAAACCTCCATGAGGCAGTCAATGGGTTGAAAAAAAAAAAGAGAAAAAGAAAAGATCCTAGGTGAAAACCTCCTTTAAGGCACCTAGGCAAACCTACTAGTTGAAAACCTCCTTGAGGCGTCTAGTAGGCCTAGAAGAAAAAAAAGGAAAAAAAAATTGCTCCATGTATTTCTCTAATGAATGCATGTACTCTCCAACATCTATAAACAACAAAGACAAGTTGGTACCAAAAGAAAAATTGGTCAAGCCTAGTCAAAAGAAGTCAAATTTTGACTTTCTCCTCCTTTTCTCAAATGCTCCAACAAGACCAAGGCCATGCCAATTCATCACCCTCATCTATTTCCACCATCCATTTGTCATTCCAAAGCTTCTACCACTCATTTTCCTTACTGTCCCAAAATACTACAGGGAGGTTTTGTTTTACTTCACGAAATAAAAATACATAGAGCAGAATTTTGTTTTTTCCATAACTTGAAAACCATGCATCCATTTTCCAAGTTGTTTCATGGGGAGATGCATATGGATGATGGTAACATGCTTAAGCAATTTCAGCAAATTCCAGTACACGGTTTCTAAGAAATTGGTCTCCATCACCTATAACCAGTTTTGAATTTTCTCGATATCGGTGCATCCATTTAAAAAGTTGTTTCATGGGGAGATGCATATAGATGATGGTAACATGCCCAAGAAATTTCAGCAAATTCCAATGCACGGTTTCCAAAAAATCGACTTCCATTGCCTTCAGCCATTTTTAGTTTTTCTCGAGATTCGTACATCCATTGGCTAAGATTTTTTTATGGGGAGGTGCATAATGATGATGGAAACATGCTCAGGAAGTTTCAGGTTAATCCATTCTAGCGTTTGGTAGATATGGGCAAAACAAGTCTGCTACAAGAGGTTGCCCTGAATTACTACAGGATCTTTACAGGAAGTTCTGAATTACTACAAGATCTCTACAGGAAGGCTAAGAAGAAGCTACAAGAGGTAATATGATGGAGAAATGGGTCAAAAGGTCAGGTATTCTTTAGGGAAGGTTGATATAGGTCACCCAACACCTGCACATCAACAATAAGACAACCCATCAGCAAAATGAGATCAACCAAAAAGAAAAAGGTAGTCAAGAAGATGTACCTGAGTCATGAGCAACACAACAACATCAACTTAGTTGCAACATGCATGTCTCTCCAACAACCATCGGGTAGGTATAGGTATGCAATATTCTTGACCTCTTCTCTTGAGCATATTATAGTTAGAAATTTGTTGTCAATGTATGAGAGAGGAGGTTTTATAAACCAAGGATGGGTCAACAGTCTCAATTGCCTTCAACTAGTTAATTGCAGCTCATTCCTTCACTCAAGCAATGTTGAAAAGTCATATTAAGAAGGGTGATGATTTCAAGGAATGAGGACAACAGTTAAAAAAATAATTTTTTGCAAAGGCCAAGTCACCACAACACTCCAAGCCCTCCATCCACTTCATATTCACTCTCTATCCATCATTTATCCATCCCATTTCATAATTTCAAGAAAAAACCCTACACTCTGTCTCACCCTGAAAATTTCTTGAAAAAACAAGCAGAGCATCCTCTCCATTTTCACAAACCTACATCATTTCTCATCACCCCCATACAGTTAGAAGACTCTGAAGGAAGAATGAATGACTACTACAGGAAGGCAGAATGTGGCTACAAGAAGGAAGAAATGAACAAATTGTGCTAAAAAAAAACAGTGCCTAAGAGATACCTAATCAAAACAGAAAACTCCAAGACCATTAGGCAATCATCTAGGCCACAAAAGAAAAGAAGAAGGTGAGCTAATGGTCTCAAGAAACAATGATTTTTCTTTTCACCACTATGTTTTTGGGCTTGTCCTTGCAGAACTTACAACCAAGATTTTTAATGCACAAGAGAGAGGCCACCAGGGCCATGAATGAGGCACAATGAGGTCACTAAGTTGCTCAGAGGATGAGCAACACTTTCAGCAGGGGGGTATGATGGGCCTCTAAATTAGACATAAATTAAGGTCCATGCCTCTATAAATTAAGGCTCATCTAACCATCCTTCAACATATTAAACCTCTCTTTTTGCATTAGATAATGTATTTTAAAATTTAATATATTCATTAGGAAGGTTTATGAGTAAGTGCATATTTGTGCATAATATTATTTATTTTTGTGGAATATTATGAGAATATTGGGCAGATTATGAAGATTTGGAGGAGGAGATAATTTAGGGACTTGCTCCCTACTACAGGAGGATCAATATTAAATAATAAATCAACAAGATATTATGGAATTATGGCACAGATTGTGGAACTCTAATGATTGAGAAAATCTAGGAATGTGTTCCCTGCCATTTAATGCAGATTTCTAGTTTTGGGCACCAGAGCCACTAATCAAGGGATTTTGGGGGGGAAAGCTTCCTTATTTTATGGGGAATGATTCCTAATCATTTTTTATAAGTACCAAGTCAAATTTGCCTCTAGGGAGAGATTTTTATTAATCTTCTTGTGGAAAGAACTCGTATTTTTGCAGCTCCATTGTATTTTTTTGCAGGGATGTAATTGTATTGATGAAAATAATGAAGATTGGTGTCATGTTCAGCTTCTAAATCTTGTTTTCCTCCATCAGTCTTCGAGTTCCTTTGGCTTGGCCATCCTAGGAGCCTCAAAGCCCTTTTGTATCATTTGTTTTTCTTCTTTTCACTTCTTATTCACACGCATCCTTTGTTCTTATTTCTTTTCATTTCTGCATTTAGTATTAATGATTTCTTGTTGTAGGATTGGGTTAAATGGTTGATGTAAGTTCTTTTGTAGGATCACAAGAATCATTTCATCATTGGAAAATCTTTGGAAGGTCATAGTAATCATTGAGCTACTTGGATTAGTCTTCTTATTCCCAAATCTAGATTTCTGGAACTCCTTTTTAGCAAGGAACAATAAATTTCTGCTATTTTTTTAGAGCATGCTAATGAACTTCAATCGAATTGGTTCCACTTGCATTACATCACAAAAACATTCTTTTTAATAACAAAATTTACCCCTTGCATTTTCACTTGATTAGGTTAGACATTTGATCTATTTACTAGCTCACTAGTTCTCGAATTTCTGAATTTAGACTAAGTAATTTTCCGCTATTTAATAAATCTTTCTCATGTATAGATGAATTTATGGATAGATGTAGACAATAATGTGTGTTGTTGTAGGAGCTTCTACATTGTAGGGAGACCTCATCTCGTTCGCCTCATCCAAGCCTCATCCACCCATGTCGCCAAAGCAAAAATTTCCATTTCCATTGAGCAAATCTACCCATCTTGAAGCCCTTGCTTGAGTTCTGGGTAGTGTCCACCACCTCCATGCCTTATTCTTCCATTATCCACCTTTCCCAAGCTCCATTCCACCTTCTAGACCACTTCCTAATCTTTCGGCCTACTTTTGTAATAAAACATGGGATCCTATATACATTCTGTAGGAACAAGTACTTCCTATAGACATCCTGTAGGAAAACCTGTAGTTTCCTGTTTTGAGCCCGAATTGAGAAAAACTAAAACCCAGGATTAGGCCCCTACTTGCCCTCCAAGTCATCTGAACCATTGTACTCATTTTCCTCCACACCTGTCTCCCTTGCCAAAGAACCGAGCAAGATTAGCATTTACATTTTTCAAGCAAAAAGATAAAAAGGAAAAAGTTGTTTTATATTTATTCATGCACACAACAGTTAGCACCCTCTAGATCAGATTTTATGCTCAGTTAGTTTAAATCATTACATGTGATAAATAGGGTTAAGTTACGTTCCTTTTACATTTAGTTCATGATCTTTATGCAATTAGAATATGTTTCTTTCCTTGTACTTTATTTCTTGCAATAGGTTAGGGTTTCCATTTCAGTTCATTTTCTGCAATTAGTTTAAGGTTTGATTTTCATACATGCACTCCATTGCATCATGACAACAAAGGAAGGACACATTGTATGCTGCACATATATTGTTGATACCTCTTAAGTTTGTATGAACCCCGGGTTAATAATTACAGTCAGTATCCTTGGGAGTTGCAACATTCTTGCTGCAATACCAAGGCTCGTCACTAATCTATCCCTTGTCAAGCATTTCCTTCAACTGCAACTTCAATTCTACTAACTCTGGAGTTATCATCTTATACAGTGCCTTTGATGTTGATGTTGCCCCTGTTACCAACTCAATAGAAAAATCCACTTCCCTGTGAGGCGACAACTCTAAAATATATGTTGGGAACACATCTTGAAACTGTTGCAAGATTAGGTACCTGCTTAATATATCGCATCCTAATCCTCCTTACCTTTATCACTAGAAATAACACACTCTTTTTTCTGACTTCGTTTTGCCTGCATAGTTGTCACCATCCTAACTGATGTTGCTTTCCTCTTACCCTGTAAGATTGTTTGTTCCCCAATGTCATCCAAGCACTCAATAGTCTTATCATAGTATTCTACTTTAGTCTTGTGAAGATAAAACCAGTCCATTCCCAACAACATATTGTATGATCCAAATGGTAGTATATTCAAATGTGTTGATATATGCATACCATTTAATTCAAATGCACAAGCTCTTACCCAATGATGAACTCTTTTCTTTGTACCTATAGCCAAATGCACTAACCAAGATTCTGATGCATTTCTTTATTCAAACCACACTTATCCACCAAGTCAGGGTTAACATAACCATAATTAGATCCCGGGTCAATCAAAATAGAAACAACTTGATCACAAAGCTTACCATCCATCTCGATAATAGACGCTTGGTGATCTGCCTCCCTATTATCCAACATTACATAGATACAAGGAATGCTCTGCCCAACATCCTCAAGTGTTTGCGCTTCGTGTGCACTGTAAATCTAAGGCTCGCTGCCCTGATTCTATGGACAATCCCTCTTAAGATGCTCCTTACCACATATCCAACACTGCAATGATCCCATGCCATCACCTTTATTCTTTTTCCCTCTAGGTTGTGACCCATGTCCCTATCTAACTATGTTGAACTTCTTGTAAGCTAAAACATTTTCTTTCTCACCTACATCCTGGGGCCTTATTCTTTTCGGCTGTCATTTACCTTTAGCTTTGTCTTTCCCTTTCCAGGCCTATTGTGGTTTTGCCTTATGATTTGACTACTCATAATAGTGTTTTAATTTCCCAATAACTTCTTCAAGTGACCGAGGCTCATAATACTCAATTCTATCTCTAAATGCTAATGGTAATCCGCTAACAAACCTCTAAAATTGAATATTTTCATCCTTATGATATGGTACATACCTCAATAACTCAAGGAACTTGATTGTACACTCCTCTTCTGTCATCAATCCCACCTTTAACTCATAAAACTCCTTAGTTGTGTTGTCGTAGTACCTCTCTGACAAATATTTCTTCCTAGAAAGTCTCTTGAATTCATGCCAACTCAAGTCTTATGTCATGATGTCTTTGACCTATTTCACATCTTCCCACCAGATATCTACTTTCCCTTTGAGGCTGAAGATAGTTATTCTAGCCTTCATGTTCTTTGTGTAATCATGCAACTCAAAGAATTTCTTCATCCCAAGTAACCATGTTTCTGCATCCCCCGACTTCTTCAAATCCCCATCAAAGGTAGGTGGCTTTGTTTTCTTGAATTCATCTAGAAAATACCCCCTGTCACTCCTCCTGTAGGGATGACAACGATGGCGATCATAGTGTATTTCAGAACTAGAACTAGAATAAAACATGTGTCCATCACCTCTCCTATCCAGAGTATCCAAGAGTCTGCCATCTCTGATCGTGTCATCCCTATCCGACCTGTGACCACCATGAGACCTACTACCATATGCCCCATTATTCATATCCTCCTACCCATGGCTAATCCGAAGCGGTCCTTATCTCTACAATTCTGAAAAACTTTGAAGGATTACTACACTAACTCCTGCTTGTTTCTCATGTGCCTGAATGATCCTATCATTATCCACCTTGCAACTTCTTATTTTTCCTTCAAACTTCTCAATGTGTCTGCTAAGTAAAAAGAATGCCCACCACCATGTTGCTCATCTAATCCGTAGGGAGATTCTTGTGAACTATAGTCTACCATCTTGCTAGTCATCTTTGATCTTTTTCTTGCAAGTATACCATGTTAGCTAAAACCAAAACATAACATATCAACATACCTCAATATAGTTCACTGGAGGATATCTCGTCTGTAAGATCAACTAGATTAACACATGTTGGGTATTTAATTGACCTTAAATTACTTCATTAATTGTCAACCAAGGTTCGCGTACTTATGAAGTGTATGTGCACCATATATGCTAGGAATTATATCTTCAGATGAAATTATTTTAAGTATGGACAAACGTTAAATGAGATTTAGAGTGTAATCACACACACGTTCTTTTTATTTAAAGTTACATCAAAACCCAAATACTTAACTGTATTGAAATCTATTGCTTGCAAAGTTGAAAATCTATTTCTAATTGCGGAATTTAAAATCTATTTCTAATTTCATAAAGGAAATGCTAACACTGATTGCAGGAAAGAGATTTTAATGCTAATTGAAAAATTGAAAACACTACTTTGTAGAAAGGAACCTCAACACTAATTGCATAAAAGGAAACTTAATTTCTAATTGCAGAAAGAAAAGAAATTAAATACAATTGCAGAAAGGAATGTTAATGTAAATACATGAAGAAGCAAAATCAAATGAGAACTTGTAACTCCAAATGACTATTGATGTGCATAATTAACTCTAAAAATACATTTCTTCATCATCTACGAAATGAACTAATGAAACTAAATTTCTAGAAGGAAATGCATATGAAAATCAAATATTTTTGGTATTTCTCTTTTATGAGCGCTCTGAAATCAAAACAACAATTGATTAAAACATCATTGTAATGAAACTATTCAAGGAGAAAAACTTCATGAAACTACCACACTATGAGCAAATTGAAATGGAAACAAAACTAATTATCCTTACAACTCGCCAGGGGGCCCTCCCATGAGTGTAAGTATGTCTCTGATCAAATGGTTGGTTAGCCACGCATTGAAAACAAAGGATTATATAAATTCAAAACAGAGTTTCACAATACCGGAAATGAACCACATCATACTTAACTTCCAAACTGTCTTTTTAGTTTCGCCTTATGGCTTTTATACAATTCTTCATTAAACTAATTCAAGGGTCCTATGCCGATAAGAAATTAAATTGTTCTACCATTTAAGAAGTAGATTTAAATTAGAACTTTATCTCCTTATGATTTTCTACTAAAAGAGAAAATCATGAGGGATTCTTCTCAAATCATATCCTCATAATCGAACAAGGGTTTTGCACACTCGCCTGATGTCATCGTGATCTCCTGCTTATCTTCGCTTGACCACTGCAACGTCATACCCATAGTTTGACTCTTAGATCTCATGATCTTTGTAGCCCGTCAAGCCATGCCAATAGGTGGTCATCCATGTGGTGAACATTTTTCATCTTCAAATACCTTTCATTCCTTTATTGATGCATTACAACCTGTCTAATCATGGATATGACTGTGGAATTCAATATTAGTTGTGAAATGATCAAGATTATGTAATTGTAGAGATCTTTTCATTATAATTCATAAAGAAACATAGATTCTAAAACATGGATGATTAATACCTTTTATAAGTTGAAATAACCTTGAGTATGTTGAGACTGCTACAAAATGGTCACAAAAAGATAAAGGAGAGGGAAAAAGGTAGTAAAAAAGGAAACAATTTCATACTCCAACATTCCCCGACACTAAAGGTCTTGCATGTCCTCATGCACTAAAAATTCGAAATAGGTTCTTCTTTCTTCTTAAATATATGATTTTTGAAGCCTATGCAAGCAGATCTAGAGTAGTGCTTTCCTTTCGCTTTTTAACGCTGAAGGTAGCTCTTGGTCCCTTCATCAGAATTTTACTTTGCGATTGTTAGGTCCCTATACTACTAGTGTAACCTCTTATTGTTATTAGTGCAACCCCCTTATTCTATTGTTGTCCCATGTAGTCCCCATATTGTTATTATTGTGCCCCATAGAAGCCCACTATTGTTATTGTTGTGCCCTTACATTATTATTGTTATGCCGGCTCTGATTATATTATGGCCCCTTAGACTCCGATATATAGAAAGGAGGTCTTGTCATTTGTATCATCCAAGAATTGTTCATTTGTGTAATGTAAAGGAGGTTTCCCCCTCAAAGAGACTAAATTCTAAGGCGTTGATCTATCTTTTCTATCTTTTTATGAGCTGGTTTCATAACATTTGGTATCAGAGCTTTGGATTCTAGGGTTTCACTGCTCGAAACAAGTCATCGTGGAAGTTTCGCTATAACATTTTTTTGGCAATGTTTTAGAAGCTAAAAACAAAACCCATTTGAAATGAAACTGTGCTGAACCTTGGGGGTTCAAATTGTAGATCTTGTATCGCTATATTTGCGGAGATATCATCTGAGGAAGTTAGGGTTTTTGCAAGCTCCAGAATTACATATCAAACAGGTCATCGTGGAATTTTCGCTTTAATTGTTTTTCTACGAAGTTTCAGACTCTGAAATTAAACCCCATTTGAGCTGAAATCTTAGTGAAGCTCGGGCCCAAATTTTGAGATCCCGTTTCGTATATTTTCGGAGATACAGTCGAAGACATTTAGGGTTTTTGCAGGCTCCCAAATTACATTCCAAAAAGGTGATCTCGGGAAAATCATCATAACTTTTGCTTTGAGCATCAGATTGAAATTTGGTAAGAAGCTACAGAAAGAGGACAAACTATACTTTTTGATGTATTGTTTTCAGGTCCGAAGGTCAAAACAGTAACACGTGGAACTTCGTACAAGTTCGCTCTACTCAAAAAGTATATAAGAAGGTCATCTTGGGAGATTGGGCATAACTCTTTCTTGGAGAATCCAATTTCGATCAGACTGGTGGCATTGGAAAGAGGACACAGAGGGCTACTGTAGGTTGCAATTTTAGACCTTGGAGATCCGAAATTACAAAGTTACAGTTGTTTCAAGATCGAGCTCCTAAAATCAAGAAAAAGTGATATGAGGAAGTTTGATGGCAAGGATCTGGTAAATTGGATACTACAGATGGAGAAATATTTTGATCTACATGGTGTACCACTATTACAAAAGGTACATATTGCATCTTTATATTTAGAACCAAATCAATTTTTATGGTATAAAGGTATTTTTTCTCGTAAAGCACTTGTCACTTGGTCAATTTTCATGGAAGAAATGATAGCACATTATGAGGATACAAAGAGTAACACCTTCTTTAGCCAAATGATAAATCTCAAACAAAAGGGTTCAATGGCAGAGCACATTGAGGACTTTCAAAAATTGAATATAAGGGTAAATGATATTCTAGAGAAGCAAAGGATTGATGTCTTCATAGGGACTTTAAAGGATAGCATTCAATGTGAGGTTTGTCTTTGGGAACCTAATTCATTGGAGAAGACATTCAGCTTGGCAAGAAAAATTGAAAGCGGAATTATGGAAACAAGGAATCCTACCACTAAGAACTACAAATATGAAAGTGTTTTTTCTCCTAGCTTTCCACAACCTATAAGGTTTACACGAAAACAATTGGAAGAAAAAAGAGAAAAAGGGCTTTGTTACAGTTGTGATAGAAAATACGCTAAAGGTCATAAGTGTGCTGAGAAGAAATTATTTTACATAGATTGTGAAGAGGATGAAGAAAAGGATCAAGAAATGTCAAAAGAAGAGGATATACACCAGGAACCAACCCCAGAGAAAGAAGAAATGAATCCGACCATATCTTGTAAAGCATTGGCAAGAATTACCACCCCTCAAACTCTCAAGATAGAAGGACATATCAAGAAGAAAAAGGTTCAAGAAGCGAAAGATCACATAGAGCATCAAGAAATGAATCTGACAATATCTTGTAATGCATTGGACGGAATTACCACTCCTCAAACTATCAAGATAGAAGGACATATCAAGAAGAAAAAGGTAATAGTGTTGATTGATTCGGGCAGTACCCATAATTTTATTCATTGTAAGATAGCCAAGGAATTGAATTGCTTCCTATATCCAACACCAGAGTGTCAAGTGATGGTTGGAAGTGGAGGAACCATAAATTGCTCTAGAAAGTGCGATAATGTCAATCTATCCATGGGAGAATATGTATTGAATAGCCCAATGCTTTCCATTCCAATGGGTAGTGCTGATGTTGTACTAGGAGTCCAATGGCTACAATCCTTGGGTATAATAGCTTTTAATTTTCAAGAACTTTTCATGAAATTTTCTTCGGAAGGAAAGGAAGTTGAATTAATGGGTATCATAGGGAAACTGGGAAAGATAATCATCTCTAACGAAATGACAAAGCTTCTAAAGAAAGAAAAAAGAGGTGTAATTGCACAATTATGTTCGCTAGAGGTTCCCACATCGAAATCATCTATTTCTCCATATCTCCAAAAAGGCTTGGATAATCATTACAAGGTATTTGAGACTCTCAAAGGCCTCCCACCTATTCATGATCATGATTATGCTATTCATTTGATTCCAGGAAGTGTTCCTCCAAACATCAAACCTTACCTAATGAGAAGACATTTAAAGGTAAAAACAAATCATGATAGTCTTAAATACTTTTTAGAACAAAGATTATCTTCAAAAGAACAACAAAAATGGGTCACAAAGATGTTGGGTTATGACTTTGAAATCATCTACAAAAAAGGGGAGCAAAATGTTGTTGTAGATGCACTCTCAAGAAAGGATGAGGATGTGGAAGCATTGTTTTGTGCCATTTCTATTATCCAACTAGATTGGATAAACAAATCAAAGGATGAATGGAACAATGATGAAGAAGTGTGGGCACTCATTCAAAAGTTGCAAAAGATCCCAGTTCAAACAATATTGCCAGAACTTGACGAAGAAGGAAAAGTCATATTGGAACCTGAAGCAGTCACAGAACTGAGAAATCGATAGCTACGAAATCGATCAATTTCAGAGTATCTCATAAAGTGGAAGAACTTACCCGCTGAAGATTCCACATGGGAGGAAGAGAATTTTATACAGAAGCATCTAGAGCTACTCAAGCGTTGAGGACAACACTTTTTGAAGGAGAGGGGCATGTTAGGTCCCTATACTACTAGTGTAACCTCTTATTGTTATTAGTGCAACCCCCTTATTCTATTGTTGTGCCCATGTAGTCCCCATATTGTTATTATTGTGCCCCATAGAAGCCCACTATTGTTATTGTTGTGCCCTTACATTATTATTTTTATGTCGGCTTTGATCATATTATGGCCCCTTAGACTCCTATATATAGAAAGGATGTCTTTTCATTTGTATCATCCAAGAATTGTTCATTTGTGTAATGTAAAGGAGTTTGCCCCCTCGAAGAGGCTAAATTCTAAGGCGTTGATCTATCTTTTCTATCTTTTTGTGAGCTGGTTTCATAAGAACAATCCTTTGATTTTATTCTTAAGAAACTTATTATTTGCTTTGAGTTTCTTGTTTTTCTTGTACCAATGGTAGAGATGCAAAAGTATGTTATCATTCTGAGTTCTTAATATCTCATTTTTTAAGTTTGTTGCTTCCCTTTCCTGTGTAAGATGTTTATTAAGAACTTGTAGCTCATATATGTCTTGTTTCAAGGCATCCTAAAATTTGTGTTATTTTTTAGGAGTTTGCTATGTCAGAGAAGTTTCATGAACTTCATTTTCTTGATTTTGAGAGATATTTTCCTTCTATTGTGCTCTCTGTTCCAAGGATTCCACGTGATCATAAACTTCCTTCGGTACTGGGTCAATATCTGGTGTTTTTCTTTCCGGGCTCATTGTTTGAGGCAATGTTCTGTATCCTCTTTATCGCATCTATATCGCCTCTTAATCCATCTCTGGTTCGAATGTTTGGCGGTGGGACATCACTTTAGATAAGAACCTCGAGCCGATAACCATAGAGAGAGTCTTTCTTCGAGCAAAGCCAAGGCCAAGGATATAAGTAAGTGAGTGCATAAAGAGACAACACCTTCAGATCTTGAAATAATCTCTAATGAATCATTAGTAAGCGAGCGAGATTGATTAGCGGTAAGGTCCTGACTGTGCCGGTCTCATATATGGAGATTGTGTATTTAACAATTTTGAAATTCTTCTACTTCTTCTTAGTTTTAATCTTGATCCTTCAATGTCTTGAATTTTCCCTTTGCTATCTTCTTGTTTCCCCTTCTCTGATTTTTCATTTTCTTCACATAGCTTAGAATTTAGGTTGGATTTATTTCTTCTAAGAATTGTTGAAAATAGCAACAAGAAATGATAAAAATCGAATCCAAAAATTCCAATTTTAATTTGTCCTTGAATTAAAATTATGAATTAAAATCGAATTTAGTCTCACCAGTTGCTTGGAAATAATTAATTAATTCGTTATGGATTAATTAGTTGGATAAATTCAAGTTAGAAGTCTTTTTGAAGTAATGCAAGAGTTATCCCTTAAATTAAGGAGATTATCCCTTAATTAAGGAGATAAGATTGAGTTATATTTGAGTTGTAATTAGTTAGCTCAGTTTACTGAGTTAAGTCCAGTTAAATTAGTTCCAAACTGTTTGAGGAACTAATTGTGAGTTATCAGTCAGTTGATTCATACATGCACTCAACTAGTGTACTCCAGATAACTGAAGATTCCCTCATCAGAAACTCATGCATGTCTATTATGAGAAAGACC